>JAGYZC010000004.1:3860311-4460311 GCA_020091625.1 Termitomyces sp. 'cryptogamus'
TCACTGATTGATCTCTTCCACTTATCCTCGTATTGATCACCATCAAGATGATCAGTATTCCTGGACCGTTCCATCCTTTCTGGCAAGAACTCTGATGTAGAGGATATCAACTCTGAAGTTCTGCAGAAATGTCCAGGAGAAGAGAAAATCTTGCAGAGTGCAGACTCTGTCATATCTGATGATAGGAATCCTAATGGCCTTGGATTGTATCCAATGGAATACCTCAACTCTCTCAGAGCCAGCAGTTTGCCTTTGGCTAAATTGGCTCTGAAGATTGGTGTTCCTGTCATGCTGCTCAGGAATCTGGATACAACCAAAGGACTTTGCAATGGGACAAGAATGATTGTCACTCACATCAGCACCAGAGTTCTCAGATGTGGAATCATCAGTGGAGATGCCAAGTTTGCAGGATCAATTGTTTTGATTCCAAGAATCAACATGGATGTGTCTGAAGAAGATTTGCCAATTCCATTGCGCAGGAGACAATTCCCAGTTCGATTGGCCTTTGCCATGACTATCAACAAGTCTCAGGGTCAATCAGTCAAGCATGTTGGATTGGACCTTCGATCAGGAGTTTTTTCGCATGGCCAACTTTATGTTGCACTCTCACGGTGCACATCAGGAGATCATATCAAAGTCATCTTGGACCCAGAAACACATCAAGAAAGACTGCAAATATTGTCTATCAGGAAATCTTGAATGGTTTACAAATGTAAGTGTGAGTTTTGTTGGATTCAAGCAAGAAATTGCTAACTTCTATGAACTTCAGCACCTAATGTCTATAGCTGGACTATGTAGTATAGATATTCTTAATGGTTTACAAATGTAAGTGTGACAGTTTAAATAATTGGTTGGTTAGTACTAACTTTTATAATTTAATTTTCAGCATCTCTAATATATACCAGTGGACATTGTAGTATTTTGTTAATAATGTAATATAGATACATGATTGGTTTATAGATGAAATCTCAGTGTATTGAATTGTAAGAGAAAAGCAACACTTGGTCAACAAAATACAAAGACCTAACCGAACAAAGTGAGGTTGGGTCTGGGATGAAGCATTAAGTTTGAAATACAAGGACCTAACCGAACAAAGTGAGGTTGGGTCTGGGAATTAGCATTAAGTTTGAAATACAAAGACCTAACCGAACAAAGTGAGGTTGGGTCTGGGATGAAGCATTAAGTTTGAAATACAAGGACCTAACCGAACAAAGTGAGGTTGGGTCTGGAAATTAGCATTGAGTTTGAAATACAAAGACCTAACCGAACGAAGTGAGGTTGGGTCTGGGAATTAGCATTAAGTTTGAAATACAAGGACCTAACCAAACGAAGTGAGGTTGGGTCTGGGATGAAGCAAGAGCTACAGGCCCGTGCCGAAGGCACGGGGCGTAGCTCGTGTTAATGATGGGATGACTTCAACACCGGTATTTCCCGAAGCGGACTTTGGACTGATTGAGTATCTAAGCCGTGCAAGTCTATATAATATTTACTCTCCTAGTTCTTCCTCTTCCGCAATGAGTTTCTCCACTTCTAAGGCAGCCATGCAACCGCTCCCAGCACTGGTGATGGCCTGTCTGTACCTTTTATCTTGCACGTCACCAGCAGCGAACACACCCTTGACAGAAGTCTGCGTCGTTCCAGGAACAGTGATGATGTAGCCATCGGGGTCAGTCTGCAGTTGTGAGCGAACCAGGCTGGTTGCGGGTTCATGACCTGAGGAATACAACGATCATGGGTATGGGCCATAGCTTGTATAGAAGATTCTCATACCAATAGCGTAGAATAGTCCGTTGACAGCAAGATCCTTCTCTTCGCCTGTGACAACGTTCTTTATCCGTAGATTATTGAGCAGGTCGCCATCACCTTGGCACTCGGTAGCCACAGTGTTCCAGAGGATTGTCTGGAGACAGTCCAAATACATCAGGCACAACAAGACATAGAACTAGTGTAGGAGGCATACAATTTTGGGATGGTTCAATAGCCGCTTAGCCATGATCTTTGAGGCTCTGAGCTCGCCACGACGAACGAGGACGTAGACGTGAGATCCATACTTGGTGAGATCTGAGGCTCTGGTAATAGGTAGACATTCAAGCAATGAAGATTTGTGATACGCACATGTAGCCTCTTCCGCAGCAGAATCACCACCGCCAATAACTGCCAAAGGTTTGTTCCTGTTGCGTGGGCAGGGTCGGAAAATCATTGATCTCTCGATGATAACCATGACGCACCGGAAGATCGGTACTGCACCATCGCAGACCGCACACGCACTGATACCACTCTGCCAGTATGTGTCCTCGCCCTTGAGACCCAGGCGCTTGGCACTCGCACCAGTAGCGATGATGATCGTGTCCGCCGTTTCCGGCTCGCTATCCTCCTGCATCTCGCGCCAGTAGCGGAAGGGGCGCGCGGAGAGGTCGATCTTCGAGACGGTCTCTGTGATGATATTCGTGCCAAATCGCACAGATTGCTCACGGAACTTGTCCATTAGCTCGGGGCCCAGGATACCCGTTGGGAAACCGGGAAAGTTTTCAACTAGAGAAGGGTGGGTGAGGTATATATCCGATCGTCTGAAAGGCTTACCATCAGTCGTAGTTGTTAGCTGTCCTCCAGCAGCAAAGCCATTAGCCATGAATCCTTCGAACATGACCGGGTTAAGATTTGCGCGAGCAAGATAGATCGCGGCTGTATGTCCTGCAGGACCTGAGCCGATGATAACCTAGTGTAAATCAAGATTCAAGATCACGACAAGACTCGTAGTAAGCTCAACCTACGACTTTGGAGTGCATCTTGGAGCTCTTCTCGACAGTATTAACGGGCGCCATAGTCAACTTTCTGTTATTGTAAACGATAGCTGAAGCAGACAAAGGAGCAGCTCTGAGAGCTCTACTCAAGAACCTGCGTGACAGAATGGAGGGCACAAACGACAGGAGGGGGGCAGCTGACAATTCGAAAGCAATTTGAAAGCTTCGTTGGTACGACGAGTTGACCTGTCACATGATCCCTCCAAAAAAATTCCGGAATGTGCTACCCGAGGTTCGTGATTAAAACTAGAAGATACAGGTAATCGATAATCAATAACTGCTCGCAACACTGCCGATCCTACCACCATCCACAAGCCACACAGCACCATTCACATACGCGCCCGCCCGACTGGCTAAGAATAAAATTGCGCCAGCCATGTCCTTATGCAGCTGGTCAATGACAACAAAGTATGTCTGTTCACGAGACTTACCTCTTCCGTACCAGGACGTCGTAATGGTATTGATTCTGAAAGCGCTATCGGGTTCATTTTGAAGTCCGGGATCGGGTTTGTCGTCATCTCTTCAGAAAGCCAAGTTGATTCGTATGAGAAGTATGGTCGGCATCGAAAAGAACCCGTGAGGAACTCACCGGTCGGCCAGACACCAGGGGCCAGAACGTTACTTCTTATTCCCCAAGGCGCCAAGAGGTTGGCAAGAAGCTTTCCAAGATGCGTGCAGGCGACTTTGGAAAGTGTATAAGATAGTGAAAGGATCTTAGGATCGAGACGGAAGGAGCCCGAAGACGACACGACAAGAACTTGCGAAGAGTGGTAGGGTGGTCGGGGGATCCCTGACCCGTTTGGTACATAGAAACGCTGTTGTCGGACGTTGCCTTGATGCAAGAGATCAAGAAAGGCTACTGTGGTGTAATACACGGCGGTGACGTTCGTGGCAAAAGTCTCGGCGAAATCTTCTGGTGACCCAGTGTCCCACAATGTACTCTGAAAAGCCTTGATATTTGGTATCGTGGGCCCGAACGCCGGCGAAGCAGGGGGAGATGGAGGACCTGCGTATGATGCCGGATGCGGAGGCGAGGGTGATGGTAAAGGATGTGTATAGAGGTTTCTCGCAATGCCGGCATTGTTGATAAGGAGGTCGATGTAACCATGTCGGGCCCTTATAGTGTCCACGAGTGCCAGTAAACTTTCACGGTTAGTAATGTCACATTGTTGGGGATGAAGGTTTTCAAATCTCTGAGAAAATACATCTGAGTCAGTGTGGAGAGCGTCAAAGAACCCGACTCGAGTCTAATGTATGTTATTCTGGAATGGGTTTAGCCATACGACTTACATTATTCTCCTGTGCAGCCTTCTCTAACAGATCAAGTCGTCGACCGATGATATAAACTATCGCTCCGTTATTTTCGAGGGCCATTGCCATCATCAAACCTATGCCTAGAGGTTACATTTATAGTACAAGGTAATGAGCCAGCCTCATTCAAGTCTAAATCTAACATACGGAGTCATTACTCACCGGTTGCGCCCCCCGTTATGACAACAACAAGACCATTCACATTGAAGAGGCTAGCCGGATCGAACGGGGTCGCAGAAAATGATGCCAGGGGATCGGGATCATCGAAGAGAGTGGCCGAAGCATTGGAAGGGGAAGGTATGCTCGAGTTCATCGTCTGGAACAGTACCACGCAAGTTGGTCAATGCAGAAAGAATAAAAGTGCAACAGCTTGTTTATTATGATTTTAGATCACCCACGTAGGGTCAATAGAGAGGAGTGTTTATAGAAGACGATGGCAGGCACCACCAGTAGCAAGTTTCAGGGAATACTTATACATAATACCTTCAGGAATGATGGACTGATGAAGTTACGTTGGGGCAGTTGCTAGATATGGTCCATGCTGCCTCCAGATTCGAGAGAAACCAGGAACTGTAGAGTGCGGCCTGCGTTTCTATGCCGAGCTCTTCTATTGCCACAGCACACCAATACGTAGACGGTTTTCGAAAGCTAGAGCAAGGTCGCAACGGAACAGTCTTGGAACAGGTTTCCAAAAGGGCAGATAACGTACCATGTGACAGATCATATCGGGCCTATTCCCAATCCATTCCTGCGGAATCCTGCTTCCTGAGGCCAGCCTTTTGAGTGCTCTATCGTGGAATCGTCTGAGAATTGCACGCCCGTCAAATAAGAGTTCGGGGTCATATCGTTAGATATAATGATCAATTATAAATGATATAAGGTCACACAAGGGTCACAGATAATTCAACTTATCAACAAAACGCTCACCAGTGATTCATGATTTGTCACTGTACATGTGGGAACTTCCAAGTTTAAACTCGGATAAAAATGCCCAAATGATGATGCTGAGAACGTTGTAGCGCTTTGATCTGAGCAAATACGACACTCTTTCGATCCACCTCGTTCCGAGAGTCACGGTAGCTCGTAGTATGCTACGTACTAGCCTCTCGTCGTTAAAGGGTAATCGACATCGGAGATACCGATACTATACATACGACACTTTTTGTGAATGTATTCGAGGATAAGGGCATATATGACTGACCTTGATTGTCCTCTTTTACTTGTCTCACATTATACCCTTCTGCTCAGATTGAAGCAATTCATTTTCGTCGAATGATGACTTTTCTTTCGCATCGCTTATGAACTTGAAGTGGGTCGTATGCTACGTTATGTTAGAGGGACTTCCGCTTCTTCGGCACCGCATTCGGTCTCACGGTGAACGTAGTATGATCCTCGGACACGACTGGACACGAGTTTTTCCGTAAAAAAAGGACCTTGATAGCATTTTCAATTCAAAACCGCATATGAATCTGACAGGATCTGATAAGAGTATATGGACATGCAAAATACATATCTGAGATGATCCGTAGTACATAGCTTGCTCGTCACAAACGGAAATCACTTCATTTCTTGTCATCTTTCATTACTTGTTATATGTCGCCTCAAGTCTTGATTTGACATAGTCCCCCGCTGTGATGACTTCATACTTTGCTGGGCTGTCCGGTGAAATGCAAGTTGGAATGGGCTGAAGGCGTGATTGAGGAGGTGTTGTCGCAATCAGACGCAATTACACTCACGTCCAACAATACATCGTAATTTGTACCAAAGAAGAGAGGTATCGAATAACGCTCTTGCCCAGAACGATTGATTGCACGGTGAGGCGTTGACTTGAAGACGTCATCTTGATTGACGGTCATCTTCTAAGAGTGTGTCCAGCGATGTTCAGATGTTCAAGGTGCTTACTTGTCCATCTAGCGAATTGATCTCCGAGGCTACATATTTTCAAACAACATTGGACATTGAGCAATATGATGACGTACTTCACGACAATTGTCCCGGGTATATGAACAGCATCGATCCATTTTCCCGCGGCATTCTTTACCTGAAGGCCTCCTACACTATCTTGCCACAGAAGTGTAAAACACTAGTGGACAGAGACGCAGGTCAAACGTCATGCATCCTGGTACGCAGGAACTTACCTCATAGCTAAAGGACGATTCGGATAACTGAAGGAAGATATGAGGATCAAGTACTCACTCAGTGTGTTCGCCTATACCGATTTGGCGATCTTCATTATCAATCTTGGAAGCCTGAGGCGGATAGTGAAGGAGTCTCATGATTGCAGCTGGCCGGGTAGTCTGAATTTCGTTAGACCAACCGTTTGTACACATGACCCGCATCTAATAACGGACTTTATCATCGAAGAAATCCTCAGCAAGGTCAAGAGCTAATGCGAAGAGGGGAAAAAGTAGTTTCCCAAGTTTGATCGCATCGTGACTACAGTGAGGCGTTATTGGAGAGTTGTTCAAGAGATGATACTAACTAATAGGTCAAGACAGCTTCCCTGAATCCAGGAAGGTTTTTTGGCCACGAGTTGGTTCCCGACATCGCTCCAGGCGTGATTTTCCGAACAGTATGAGTATCATCATCCGTGAAGGATGGGGAATTTATCAGTGGTTCCCAACCAATGTCAAATCCTTCATGGAGATCTCCCAGCCCTGTAGGATTGACATTTTCTTGCAACAGAGCAGTGTAACCTTTGAAGCTGGTACTCTTGTCGATATTAAGCTTTTCGGGTGTGTCAGTAACAAATGGACGTACATGGGTAAAGATCGAACCTACCTCTATCTTCCTCGCGGTATCTAGGGAGAAGAACCTTTTGCCGGCCTCGAGAGCCCCAGAGATGTTATCCTCGGAGATTCCGTGGTTGGCGACTGAAGGAAAGACTGAATTAGCACGGCTCCTATAGCCAGAGCTATTGTCCAGAAGCCGACATTGTCGGACTGAGTGGCGACTTACGATAGAAAAACCCAACCTGACTTCCACATGCAGCGTTGAGTATCAGTTCAATAATCTCTAAGGTAAAAAATCGACGGATGACAGGAAGTAAGGGTATCGTACATTGATAGAAGCATCTCTAATGAGGTTCGCTAGTGCGCGTCGTTTGGCGAAATCGCTGCTCGAGCCATCGGTAAAGTCTCTGTGGCATCAAAAGTAAGTAAAATAATGGCCAGCATCAGCTCGAGCTTTCAGAGTAGGCTACTGGGGTGCGAACATCACGGGTATATCTTCGAATGTGCTATCTACACAAAGACCATGGAGAAGAGGACCAGCACCGTTCATGGGTGTTGAAGACATGATTGCAATGTGTTCGGACATAACAATGTGGCGATCTGATAAGGACGACCAGTCCAACAATATTGATCCGTCCCCCTCGGAAAGCTTCAGAAAAAAGTCTTTTTTCTTGATTGCTGTTGCTATCGTATTCACGATTACGAGTACAGGGAACCTATGTCTACAAAGTCTAATGCTATTCCTTTGGTTTTTGGAACTATGGTCTAATATAGATTCGAAGACACTTGATCTCTGCCACAAGATTCACATCTAATGCTTGTATCCACCAGCAAGGTCCCTTGCGAAGTGGAAGAAATCAACGCTGGAGGCATTGACGCCATATCTGTAGATCTACAAAACACAAATATAAATAATGAGACAAGGCGCTATACAATAAAAGCAAACTTACAAAGCGTGATGCAACATAACTTGAGAAGAGAGCCTTCTGGTATGGAACTGGCAGCCTCTGCAAGAGCGCTTCCAGCCCAATCTCCTTGACCAGTGTTTCAGGGATCGCACGAGCCATTACTCCCCGCTTGCTTGGCTCATCGTCGAATAGATCAGACGCCTCTAGCTCAGCCTGAAGATTATTGAGTGTTGATGAGAGCTCGTCGGAGATGGTAGTACGGGCTTTGGCGCCGTTGAGTCTGGCGTGTTCGCGCCAGATGCAGTGGAATTCTGCCGCCGCGTTCTCAGCAATTTTATCCTGGACGTCACGGACGTAGCTCTGGTAGAACTCGGAAGGTTGACCATCTTTAAAGATCATGAGGTTGATGTATTCATCGGTGGAAAGTGCAAGACCAGCGAGGACTTCTAGAGAAGAGCTGGTAACACCACCTTTGTTTGCACTAGAGTCTTTAAACAAGACGACCTTGCGCTTTTCGAGGTGGAGACGTGCTTGTTGAGTGAGGAACAAATTGGCTCCCTCTACGATGTACTTGAAGTGGGGCTTGCCCTCTGAATCAACCAAAGCAGCAACATTCGAGACATTCACAGCTTCTGGTCTACAATGAACTTCGATTAACATCATACAAGTTCTTTTCAAGAATTCTTACGAACCGGCCGCCGCAAGGCACGAAAATGTCTGCCTTAAATCGTAGATGAGCACCGTTCCGGAAGTCAGTTCCATCAATGACAAGTTCACCAGCTGAAGATAAAGACAATTAACGTCTCAACGACTCTGATGTACAAGAACGACGCACAAGGTAATTTAACATCTTGGTCTTCAACCCTGACCAGATAACCATCCTTACTCAACTTCGAAAGGTCAAAATGACTGACGGGGACACGCAGATGGGCCAAACGGACGAGTTCTTGACGATCGAGGCCTGTAGGGTCCGCGAGGACACCACTACCGTCGATGATCGCCACCGTCTTGTCGCTCGATAGCAAGATCTCATCTGTCTCAAGTGATAAGTAATTCATCGAAAATAACCCTCATCAGTGAAACTTACTCGAGCCTAGATCACCATCTAGATGAGATGATACGGTAAATTCTCAGCGCCGATATCTCATCAACACCCAGGATACACGTACCAGGACCTCCGGTTTGCACTTTTGTGACATTCTTCTCCTGGAGCCCGAGTTGCTTATAGATACCTAACACATATTGCCGGATTGATCGCGAAGTCATACCGTACGTGTCGTGTGGGATTCCACCGAGCTTTGCTGCGCTCTTGCCGGTGGTAAACGACTTCCACCACGCCTCTGCACCACGTTCACGCGCATGCACTAAATCAATGATAGTTGCGTCAGATGTACTGAACCACGGATGAAATATGAAAAGAAACCGCACGTGCAGCCCAGTCCATCATGTCGGCGGTACCCTCGTCCGGCCCCAAGAACAGAATCTCAGGTTTGCCGTACAAGTCAACCAGTCGCTCCTTGATACCGGGGGTTTGGCCTGGTATGAGAAGATCGATCATCGCCTGTAGAGATGATTTTCAGGTACATTGGAACATTTGATATGTTGACCTTGTGTACTTACATCGACATATTTCTCAAAGCAGCGCCTGGGATTAGCACCGAGTCTACGAATAGAAGTTAGAAGATGGATTGTGAGGTTGTAGGGGTGACAAACGAGGGCAGAATGGTACCTTTGGCACCACCTTCAGGAATATCCTTGTTCTTGAGGTTCTGGGTCGCGGCAAGGTTGTAGTTTTCGTCGAATAGCATCCTTTGGTTGATAGAATAATTCCTAAAGGGATTGAGGTCAGGCAAGGGATCATGAAATCATAGAATGAGGGAACACGTTACTCTTTATTGCGAGACATAACGAGGCGAATACCGCCACGGGCGACATCACGGAAACGGATATGGAAGCCTCGGAAGTCATTTCCTGCAATAACAGCGGTGAGAATAAGGTAGCATTAAGAGAAGTGACTGACCGATAACGAAGAACATGCCAAAGGGTTTCTTGGGATACTCGATCTCAGGCAGGAAATCAGGAGCGAGGCGAAATGACACCGCAACCTTCGTTGGCTGGTAGAAATTGGTCTTAAAAACATGCCTAATCGAGGATGTCAGCACCAAGAATGTAGCCATGGAAAGAGCGTGACTAACTTGTTGAAGATCAAGAAGCTCTCAAGAACTTGCAATTCATGCTTGTTGTGCACAGTGCGACGGAGCTTATCGTAGAGCTCTTCGTCAGTAAGCGGCTGGGTCGTCTGCAGACGCTGGTATGACAACGTAGGCCTAGACCTTTTCAGTTTCGCGACGCAAGAAGCAGAGAAAGATCCTTGTTACATCAATTGTGAGGCGTCATCCGCGCCTGGATAGTGGGACATTGCGAAGTTCACATAAAGAAGGCGGATCTGCACAAGATCAACGCGTTAAGAATCTCTAGGGCTAGACCAGTGAACTGGATAACGCAAGGGACATACCAACTCGGGATATGCGTGGATGACCTGTGCAATGCTCTCGCGTGTAAAGGTCTCCTCGCGGAAGCGCCGCTTGATGTCATTGAGAACTTCGGCGTGGACGGGATCACTCTCGTTCAGGACGTTTTTGAGATGGAGGTATGCCGTTCCCAGACGGTTGCAGAAGTGCTGTGCAAAAATCCATCCGCAATCTGTGTCAGGATAAGTCTGGTTAGCGTGTTATCTAGGAAAGGAAATGTTTCCGACGCACAGGCATAGGTCGCTTCTTGAACCGCGTGGCCACCGAGAGCTTTGGGTAAGAAGAAAGGGTTGTCAGGCAGACAGAAAAGAAGGGAAGCTTCCTTCATGACTTGGAAGATGGAATGCTCGATGGGCGGAGCATTTGCACCTGGTAGGGGGTTCAGGTAGAGGGAGATTATCGTGATTCCATTCGAAAATTGCTCTAGAAAGTTGCATTATTATTTAAGACCCGAGATTTGAAGAGTTTTACGTACCGACGTATTTGCGAGCGGAGTAGAGAGAATAGAAGTGGTAAAGATTGGAAAGAGCACTGATCATCGAATATCAAGCCATATTTTAGAAGGATACACGTATAAACGGACCTGAAAAACTTGGAAGTCCCCCCCATCTTGTATCCGATGACAAGTCGGCGCTCGCGTGAACCTTCGACTTCAAAGACCTCGATGACGGGTCCGTAGCGCGTCTCAACGTTCCACATTATATTTTGGTAAATGTCAAGGGTGTTTTGGGTGGCCTTCTCCAGGAAGACGGCATCAGAGACGGTTCGGATGTCCGTCTTCTGGCTGTCAGCAGGAGGAGTGTATGTAGGCAACTTGCACTTTGTGACGAAGTAGCAGCGCAGCTGTTGAGAAGCTGTTGCAGAGATAGAGCCAGCTGAACGGAACGTTTCAAGGCGGAAGGCGTTCTCGGGAGTGGAATGGTCCAGAAATTGTTCATCAATTCTGGAAAGATATTAAGAAAGATCGGCAGTAGACAATGGAACTTCAATGTGCCTTGCTTCACAGGTCGAACCTGGACCTTCAATAACGGTCAAACCAGGAGGACTGGTATGGATGAAGGTTGCACCATTCTCGTCAACCTTTTCAAGATCGATGACGAGTTTGCTCGGATCGTGTTTGGTATAGGCCAAGATCTTAGCGCCAAAAAGCGCGATGATATGATCGGAAATAACAGCGCGGCTTTCATTCTGGAAATACGTGTCGTCGATGCCTAGGTTAGTGTAGAACCAGTTGACTTCGTTGGCGACGAGTTCGCGCGGAATAAAACCCTGGGAAAGAAAGGATTGATGTCAGACGATGGCTGGCGGGTATGCCGCGCTAAGCGAGACCGACTTTGCTGGCGACATCTTGCTCAACAAGAGCGCGCTGTTCATCTTTGCCCTTGAAGACTGGAGTTGTGTAGCCAGGCAAGTTCTTTACTCTATTCAATGAAGCATCACTCAGATTACGCGCAGACGACGGCCTCAAGGCTGCGAGGATGTTAGGATCGAGATGGGGCGGGTTGCCTGAAACTGGGGTGGACATTGTCAAAGATGGCGGTGATGAATGTTCTATTGTGAGTTGGCTTTATAAATGTGATGCTTACGTATAATTCATAGCACCTCCAGAGGATTTGAGGAGTGGCCAAGTTCCGAACACTAGCAGGCATTCGGGGATATCATGGCTCTTCACGGAACATGGATCAGTTTTATCGCATGACGCCTTAGTTATAAGTTTTGTCTACATATTGTCCCATTGTTTATTTTTTCTTAAGCTCGATGAACTCGCCGCAGCCGTTTCATTTCGAATCGCACCCAAGTGCCTTCACTTCTCCATCTCCGTATAGCATGCGCGAGCCACCTACTGCAAGTCAACAGAATCTCCCATGATATTCGGCTAAATGCGTATGACAAAAGAAATGCGACTGCGACGCATTTGCCAGCCGATGTCAACAAACTTCATACTTACGGAGCTTGGCTATGTAGATACCGAGGTCCTCGATCTGGGGTAAGAATGTGGGGTCACTTATTCCAGTTCTGGGACACAAAAGGATTATTATCATACTTACATCGCAGATACAACGCTGGACGCGTAGAGCGAATTCGCATCGCTATTCACATTGGCGACAAAAACTCTCACTCAAGAACCATTAGCTCAGTCATTGATTAATGTCCGGGATGTAATCCTCGCCGGAGGACAGCTACATGGCTGCTGTCCTGAGAGTGCATAGGATCCCCGAGAGTCACCTGAGTACATACGCATACAGGTAAGTGTTAGTTGACACTATGGCCGATGATATTGGTGAGAATGTATGTTCTTCCTTCAAGTTCCTCAACGAAAACTCTGAGAGTATGTTAACCAAAAACCCCCTAACGTAAAATCCACATACATAGATATAGAGCTACTCAACAGCCCACTATTCTCGCACTCTTTCGAGTCCCAGTTAGCCTCTTACTGCCTGCGCTCTCAATCCTCCCACCTCCATTAAGCAAACTCATAAGCCTCCTCGTCTCCGCTTGCTGTTTCGGATCCTCATATGTAACCCGTATCCTGTTCTCCTCCGCCTTCCCAGCACTAAGATCCAATGGGTCCTCGTACGGCTCGTACGGTCGCACCGAATCATCATAATTGGGTATTGGTACCTCAATCAACTGCATCTGGGCATGTGATGGCTGTCGTGATTGTGGCCTCGTAGGGCGTTGTGGACGCTGTCGTTTGCCTGGCCTGCTATTTTTCTGCGCAGGCTCTATTTCGTCGTCCCCTGAATTCCGTTTGCCTAGAAGAGTGGTGATATTGTCTTCCAGTGCCTTGGCTACGTCCCGAGGTATTCGTGCCGGTGAGTCTGTCGGTATCTGTTCGGGAGGTTGAGGCTGTGATTGCGCCTTGCATTGGGTCTTGAGCGGAGAGGGGGAACGGGATGATGGAATCATTGCCTGTTTACGTTCGCGCTCAATTTCTCGTTGTGTCGGTCGACGAGCCAGAGCAATGGGCGCGGAAGACTTGGGATGGGAGTTGTGGTGATGGGGAGTATGGTGGACGATGGGTGTTGACCGTGTTCGGGATGGTGTACTAGGGTGTTTGGATGTGCCACCGGCGAGCAATCCGATCGGCTTGCCAAAGGGAAGGATTTCGGAACGGACTTTGGGATGTGTAGGTGTCGTTTGGTTTCGTTGTGTGGAGGTAGCCAAAATACTGTCTGGTTCGAAAACGGGCATCACTTCTAGAGCAGTTCGCCGTGGCGATACACTAGGTGGTGCTAACTGGTTAGATATACCTTCAGGCAATTGAGCTGGAAATTTTTCTAAATGTACGGCGAACAAGAAAAACAATCTCACCTGAAACGTCTGTGAGCACAGTTTCACTGACAGGGTTCTCGATCGGCGAAGTCTCTTTGCCACGATCGACGGTCTTTCCCTTGTCAACGCTATCAACGTCTATTTCCATAACGTTTTCCTGTCTAGTTGGACCAGTAGTCTGCGCGAGAACAGGAGCCAGGAATTCTGAGATAGGTGGGATAACGCCAGTAGTAGCAATTCGCGCCAGCCATTGGACAGTCACTACAGGTGTGCCCCATTCCCGTGCTTTGTCGAACTTGAGCCCTGTGCCAGAAGGGCACAGTAGATGAGTTGACTTCTTCGAGAAGAACTGTTCTAGCTTGATGCCTGTATGGAGAATCAACGTTGAAACTTTGTAAGGGAGGGCAAGAAATGCACCTAGTGCCCGCAAAAGCCTCATTATCCAGGTAGCTTCTGCTTGATCTAAACCCGAAAAACTCAGCCGAATGTCATCTGCACCTGTTAGAAAGCACTAGCTAAGAGAAAGTAAAAGGGCAAGAAATATGAAATTTAAACCTAGAACAGGAGCTGAAATGCTCAACGGGAAGAAAGTAATGTGATCTTCTGGTGGACAGACACATTCTTGGAAAACACATCGTTCCAGCCAACACTCTGTCCGATATTTACCCCGCAGGGTCTCATCAGCTTCTTGCATATAGAATTTGCTGCCGCTGATGCCAAATGGGTCCAGGTCAGGAAACAGAGAATTCAGTAAGACAACGCGCACCTGACCAATCGGACAATAACGTAGTCCACGTCTTCGTCCTCTAACCCTAAAAGCATCCGGCCACCATTTTCCTCTATAGCTGCTCGCACTGAAGGAGACTTGGCCTCCCCCAAGGCGGTAAACTTGAGGCCAGTGAATATGCCTGTAGTATTCGCGACTATAGAAGTAGAGCTTTCCCCATTGACATAACTCTCGCGTGCGGGAGGTGCAGAGGCCATAAAAGATCCACTGTTTATCCCGTTATCCATGGCTGATGTCGTCCGGGTGCGCCTGAAAGGCTGATGTCGCGAAGATGCTGCCTCGAGGTGGACGGGAGCGAAGGAGTTCGCGCGTCGAAATTGCGAGATCACACTTCCCTTTCTTTTTTCGGGTAGAGGCGATAGTGGTGGCAACACAGGGGGTCGTGGAACTTTCGACGGACTCTTAATAAGTTCACCATCTGATATCTCGTATCCACGTCGACCAAGAAGACTACTCCAGAGTTGAAGTGTCGCTTCTGGTAAACGCTTGATATTGGCGAGTTCCTCGTCTGGCTCATCTTGATCATCCTCAAGCTGATCTGAGGGTGCAGCTGGGGTCGACGGGGGTGAAGTAGGTGTTGTTTCTTCTTGAGGTGATTTTCGCTCTGGTCGTGGCCTTCGGACCTGGTACTTTTCTTCATCGAATCTGCCTGGCAAGAAGTCAACGGGGGAAAGTCATGTAGCCTGAGGGCTAACCTCCGAATTCAAGCGAGTCCCAAAACCATTCCTCCCAAACAAGATGAACATTAGCTTCACCCCTACTATTGAACTTCTCCGCATATTTCATCTTGTCTGTTTCTTGATCCCCGGAACAGAGCAAATGTGTTACCCTCACCGGCCGCTCAAGATTCTTCAAGTAGACACCACCATGTTCCGTCACCAGCTTGTTAATCTGGGTCCGTCGTACGATTTCATCAATCCCAGAAGGACAAATGACTACGTCAGAAAAGATTGGGAGGCGATATTTTGAAATTTCCTACGTAAAGTTAGTTTCTTTCAGTTATTCATGGGATGTTGACGCACATCTCCCAATTCAACATCATCTCCCCTCAGCCATATCTGATGAATATCTGTAATCCAAGAGGGGTGCAATATAGGGATTTTTCTCTCAAGGGCACACTAAAGAGAAGTCAATAGGTGGTCCAAATATTAGGATTGTGTACTCGCCTGGTACTTGGCACCCCCATGGTCCACTGCTATCAAATGAGTGACACGGTCCGTGAACGCACTCGTCGTCGTAGCACCGAGCTCTACCGCCTGTTTGAAGATTGTCGGCTGCTGAAAATGTCAACTCAGAGTGTGAAGATAATTTGATACCTACACACCTTATCAAATGCTCCCGTCGCACAGAGCACTACTCCCCTGAATGGGCGCGGACACAGATCCACTGCAATAGTATCATCGCTTCCTAAGTGACTCTCTTCCGCCAAAATAGAATCGTCACATCGTAACCGACGCGGTATTACACCTTGTGCTGGGCGAAGTTTGACATTTGGAACCTGTAACCAACGTGAAATATGATTACAAGTTAACAAAAGATTCTGCATGCCTTGGTCGATTTGTTGCTCCTACGTTTCATGAAGAGCCCGCGTTTAAACGATATAACTGTCACCCACCATGACAGATTGCGCGAATGTGCCAGCCCTGAAGTCATCACGTGGATAGAAGTGGCATCGCTCACTACTGTGCTGTGGCTTCTTCCAAGTTGTTCATCAGCTTCAGGCGGAGCGTACATTGATGAATATACATGGAAGGGGTAGGCATACCCAGTGGCCAAGTAAGACATGTGTTGCGTCGACATCCCCTGAGAGCAACCGTGGCCGTTCTGTGAGTCTTGAAACCAACCAAGGTCTTCTCGAATTTTGAGCGAGACACACAAGCGTGCTTATTTGCGCCAAGTTTCAACGCTGAAAGAATTGTGGCTATTAACTCAATCATGTCCAGAAACTTATTAGTATGGTCAACACTATATAAGTTAGCGAGACTCAGACCGAATCCGAACGGAGACTTGTTTACATAAGCGCCAAATTTCCTAGTCTCCACCTTTGAAGTTCAACCGCACTTGTCTTGATGCCGTCTCGAAATGAAATCGACCCGAGAAGGCTAGTAGGCGTGCATGCTGAACGAATAACGAATGTTTCTAGTACCGATTATCCTGGTCATTACCATGGAGAGGACCACTCATGGAATTTAACAACGTTTCAAAAGGTGCGTCGCAAAACTTGTTTAATCTCGTACAATTTGTGGACTTGAGAATCTCCTTTGCAAGGGTAGAATTTGAAAGTTAGCGTTCAGAGGCTATCGCAACGTTCAATAGATTTTGACTTGGTTGGCGTGGATGCCTCGATCGCAAATGCTTTTCGTCGGATATTGATGGCAGAGGTGTGTTAAGTTTTATTGACGGCCGAAACTATTCTTCATGCGATACAGGTTCCGACAATAGCTATTGAGCATGTATATGTCTGGGACAACACTAGTGTCATTCAGGACGAAGTACTCGCGCACCGCCTCGGCCTTGTCCCTTTAAACATTGACCCGGCGCGGATGAACATGCGGCGAAGTACGTCCCTTGAAATTCTAACTGTCGGAAAAAAATATTCACAAAAAGCCAGCTGACGATGAGTTTACGGACCGCAATACGCTTGTGTTCAAACTCAGTCTCCTATGCGAACGGAACAATAACGCACCAAAAGGCAGCACGAAGCCATCTGAACTCTACAACAACCATGAGCTCCTCTCCTCACATCTCGAATGGGTCCCAGCAGGTGAACAAAGTGATGTCTTTGCTGACCGACCACCAGCACCGACCAACCCGAATATCGTTCTCGCCAAGCTAAGGCCAGGCCAAGCAGTAGACATGGAGTTACATGCTGTGAAAGGCGTTGGCAAGGATCATGCAAAATTCAGCCCAGTTGGTCCGTATGGCTACTCATACCTCAAGGAATCTCTGCGCTTAATTTATTCGTTTAGCCACTGCTTCCTACCGCCTTCTACCTCATATCAAGATCATAAAACCGATCCCACCACATCTGGCTGAAAAATTCCAAAAATGTTTCGCACCAGGTGTTGTCAACGTTGATCCACGAACAAAACAAGTTTCTATCGACAAATATCATGTGCGCAAAGATACTGTCAGTCGTGAGGTATTGCGACATCCTGAGTTTACGGATATGGTGGAACTGAGCCGCGTACGAGATCATTTCTTATGTGGGTTCACTCTGCTCAGATCGATTTAATTCCTTGCTGACGCTGGTGCATACTCTTAGTCAACATCGAATCAGAAGGGCCGTACTCTCCCGAACGTCTTTTACTCGAAGCAATCCAAATCATGCGAGAGAAGATCTCTGTTCTCCGCAAAGCTGCGGACGCTTTACTTATCGGAGTCTCTTCGGACGATAGTGATGCACAGATGGCCGAAGTTTGACGCTTTTATCTATAATCTCCAATTCTGTTTAATCAAATTGGGATGGAGATCTACATAAATTTCTGACGTCTTATCTGCAATGCATTGAAGCTTGTCTTCTCAGTCAAAATCACGATCTACTGATATTCTCGTCAATTCCTTGTTCACTCCAAGTTCATTCAAACGTAGAATATTGTCTATATGCAGGATAGAAAGACCATAACCAATTAGACGAATAAAAGAGATATTGCCCCAATAGTGATCGAAAACAGTAATGCTAACATACTATTGGTCTGTACCATCAAACTTATTGCATTTCCTGTAGACGCAGTACTCGTGCTTGTGTTTTTGCTCGCGTTCGTGGTGCCATTGATGATGTTGTTGGTCCCGTTGCTGCTGAACACACGAACAGAAGCTATCTCGAAAAACGCCGTGGCGTAGTTCGAACCATCACCCAGGACATAATCATTGTAGCAAGTGCCATTGCATGTCTGTGCAAAGATTTGGGGATTGCCAGCGAAATCTTTTCATGGTGAATGGGACCGATGTATTAACATTTCGCTCATCCGCACGGGAATCACTTACCACCGCAGAGAGTAATATCGAAGATCAAGTTTTGAGGTTCGAAAAACTGGTCCACATTGCAGCCTGTGGACGGCCAATTGCCAGAGGGAGTACCAAATGTGGACGTGTCAATAGTGTTACCGGAAAGTGATGCGGAAACTTGAGACCGTGACATGAACCATATTCTAGAAAAAGGGATGCCAGACCATCAAACTAAAAAATAAGAATAACAACGAGACTGGTGACATACGAAATACCGCTTGCGGCAAATTCAGTCACGAACACACCTCCACCTGCTGCGGCGAAGCCTTGACCATAGGAAGTTGGAAGCGTGTCGGTCACAATGCACCCTTGGTTATTGCTCGCAATAAATGAACAATTCGCGTTACCTTCCTTCGAGGTAGAAAGAAGGCTGGGGTTGACAATTGTGCAACCAGTTTCGGTGTGAAGCCCCATCTGGTTTTGTGTGACAAGATTCACACCTTCAAGGGTATCAATTTCGCTAAAGAAGCCCAATCAATATAGGACAGAAAACCCAGCCTCTCAAAATGATACTCACCCTCCTATGGGCCAATCAGGTGCTTGAGACCACCTGAAAATCAACAGCATATAAATAGGATATTTTCTCAGGGAAGAAGATTGAATACCATGCAGGCCAGACAGAGCACTATTTCGTGCATCAGCTGATAATTGGCGCTAATGAACATTACATAGCGACTCACACCGTAGGGAATATGGAACATGTCTGCTACCCAAACACTTCCTAACCCGTACCGTTCATTGGTAGTGATGCGGACAGTATTTCGTTTTTGATTGAAGGGTACTGTAGACGTGTTGTCCACTTTGATAATAGCGTGATTGGTAGAAGAATCGACAAATGCAAGCTTTGAGGATTGTGCTACGGAGGCTGACACAAAACTTGAAAAGGTTCAGGCAGTTTCGTTGTCCCAAGAATCTACAGATACCTACATCGCGTCCCCGTTGGTTAAGTTGTCGACTATTCGAAGGTCAGTCTGGGGCGTATATGGTATTTGACAAATATTTAGACGTGCAGTGGTCAAAAAACGTCCAGTCGTCGAAAAAAGTCGGACCCGAGTACTCTTTTATGAGGCTGTAGCTGGTTGCAGCAACAGGTGCGATGATCGAGACACCAGCTAGAAGTGTCGCTGCAAGGAAGACCGTCGAGAGTTTCATTGAAGGGAGGCTGGTGAAGGAGGGTGGTAAGAAACAAGAACAATGATCACTGCGCGTCGTCGAAAGCTATTCTGGAAAACAAGGATAAGAATAGAGTGACGGCGACTCGGCAGTTGTGAGTAGTAAAGTCGCCTGTGACTGCCAGTCGTCGCCTCAAGGAGAACATCAGTCAAATGTGAATACTGGATCTTGATTTTCATCGTTCTCCATGACACCAAGCAGATGCAGATTCTCAGGTCAGTTTCATTTATCAGGCAGGCGTGCAGCTGCCAGACAGGAAATCATCTCGAAGGAATTAATGCTGGAAGTATGTAGTCTTCGGGAGCTGATCTAATCTTGAAACAGATGATATCAATCGGTAAATTATATAAAGGACTGCGCAGTTAGATCTGTCATTTGGGCGCTTTTTTGATTGACCCGGAGTGCTCATTCCTGGAAACAATTTCTGTGGCTTATGGATTTGAATTCGAATCGTCTTTTCCGTCTTTCACATGATGACAAGACTCGCGGGTAATCACTATCGTTTCTATGGTGACCTCCGGTAGGGTTGCGTAAAACTCCTAGTTTTTGACCGTCACGTTTCTGGCGTTAAAATACAGTAAGGAATCAGCAAAATACGGGGGTCTAGTAAAACAGGATGTATTTTACCTGTAGGTCATGTATTTAGTCATGTGCTCCTTCCCATTGAGAATGCATCGGCTGCCGAATGCTCCATATGATGCGTCAAGAGCATTGCCGAACTACCTTGAAAATATTTTACCCTTCCGACACATTCAACATTATAGGTCTATGTAAATTTTCTGTTCTACTTGGCTTGACACTGAACCAGAAGTTAGTGGGACGGCCAACAAGCTAGAGGCTTATGAGCGGGGGTTTGTCAACATGTCGTCGGCTCAGTTAACGTTTTTCTCACGCGCTTTGGAGCAAGGAAGTTCCCCGTAATATACCCTGTAAGAAACTCCCGAGATTTTGGACCTGCAAGCCACTCAGTATAAGTTACCCTTCTGAGGTTTCTTGTGCAACCCCAATCTCCGGTTGATTAGATAACAAGATAATCACGCTTACCTGGGGCTACTGCTTGGCTTGCCGACGCGTAACCTTGAAGATGAGTGAAGATACTACGCCTAGACCTCTAGTAGTTGACACAGACGGAACAGGACGTTTTCTCAGACGACTTCGATGAAGCCAACGAGACGAAAAACTCTGGTCGATTCAGAACCGGTGAGGGATTCGGAAGAGAACTCTATTGGAGCTGATCTGATTTGAATTTGATGTCTTGGCTACAGCGCAGCCTTCCTCTTACCTCTTCCATGCCTGGTTGGAATGACAGACCCAGTTCAATGTGGCGGACTCATAGCCAGCTAGGCGGTGGCCGTCGGCGCCACTTTTGGCTATTCTGTGGCCTTGTGGTCCTCATCATCTTCCTCATCACGCACCCTGCGAGCGACTACTTGCCGAACAATTCTGCAACTACCGCCTCACCTAAGATTAAGTGGGCGGAACCACCAACCTTGGAGAAGTTGAAACAGTGGGAGCGAGATCTCCCACAACATGACCTCGAATTACCCTTCCCAGAAGGCAAAACTGGCCGCTACGTCAAGTTCTCGAACCAAGTAAAGAGGCTGGGGTGGAACAATGCTCTCAATGAAATGTGCGTGCATTGGCTTCAACTGTTAAACGTATCAACCTCACGTATGTACAGTTTAATGAATACCCATCTTGCATACGAGTCAAAGCGTGCATACGTGTTCCAGCCATATGTCTGGAAAGAGGAGCACTACTCGTGGCCACAGGCGGTTTACCGGAATCATGAATCCCTTCCTCATACTCCTCTGAACGCCATTATATCCGGACCGTCCGCAGGTGGTTCTTGGGACGTGGGTGATGACGCTCCGCGTTCTATCTCTGAAGAGTGGTTTGATGTCGTGTGCCCACGGAAAGAACGACGTATCATTAACACTCGTGAAGTGAAACCCGTGATTGGCTGGGCAGATGGCATTGACGTCTTCAATCACTGGAAAAAGATACTTCACGATGCTCCCGAGCGTTGTATAGAGATTGAGCCAGAACATTACAAAAAAGACTTCTACCCCCAAACTTTCGACCTGTGGCTCTGGGGCAGTAATCGTGTCCGTTCTTTATGGCCCGTGTTCTCCCAATCACCTACTTCTCGCCTTCTCGGGCCCTCTCCCATCGTGCTATCAGCTGTTGAAAGAAATGCATACCTCTTCAATCCCCGTGGTCCCCGTCCGGAGCACCCAGTATCCCGCAGTCCCTATGACCGCATGCTTGCCATTCATGCCCGTCGCGGAGATTTCAAGGAGGCGTGCTTGCATCTTGCAAAGTGGAATTCCACGTTCTACAGCTGGAACCTACTTGAAGAGTTGCCTGACGCTTTCACGCCTCCGCCAGGCGGAAAAGAAGGGGAAAACACGCCCGAAAACATTGAAAAGTATCTAGAACACTGCTTACCACAATTTGACGACATCGTAGCAAAGGTCCGGGATTCGCGGTTTGATTACCTTCGACAGTCAAAGGCGGGGCACAGAACATTAGATGTACTTTTCCTGTTGACAAACGCAAAGGGTGAGTGGCTTGAACAGCTCAAGGCGACTCTCAGAGAGGATGGCTGGCACACCATCGTTACGAGTAAAGATTTGGAGCTGGATCAGGAGCAGACAGAGGTCAACATGGCCGTTGACATGGAGATCGCGCGGAGGGCAGCCGTTTTTGTTGGTAATGGGGTGCGGCGTTGTCGATTTTTCTCTGAAAATTTGCTGAACGCTAACTTTCTGGATAGTGGTCCTCTTTCACCAGTAACATCATTCACAAGAGATTGGTAGATGGAAAGGAGCCTATTAGTTGTCGTTTCTACTGAACAAGGGTCTTTACTCAACCCATAAGTCAATGTAATTAACTAGCATGCTGAACCACGCCTATTTGCTACACATCGTCTTGCATTATGCTTTTGAGATTGACACCGTGACAACGGCGGATTATACCCGAGAACAAATCCCACGTGTGTCCGCATATCAGGTCTACCCACACTCTTTTCATTTCGTTTTTTACCTGCGGCCATGGATTATGACCGGAAATCCAACGTATCCTCTTTCTATGGTGGTCGTAAAGGCTCATTAGATGCTCTCAACGCCGAATTCCCTGCTACAACGGCAACTGGACGACCCCGAGACGATGTTTCGTCGTTCTACAATCCCGACCAGGTTCCTCGCAATAGCATGGACCCACTCAATGGCCCTCGCACTAGTACTGCCGGATACAACAGGGGTTCATTCTTCCATGCAGGTAGAGAGGAGCCTTTGAAAGGCGGTTCAGACGAGGAAGAGGAAGCTGGGAATCATGTTGGCGAGGACATCTGGGATGTGTACGCCGATTTCAACAATACCGGGCCTCGGTATAGCAGTGCGTATGGCCAGACAGAAAAAGGGTGCGGAGTATGGTCTGCTGGTGACGAGGTGCTGACAGACTCCGTAAAGATATCAGCAGCTGCCCCACTCAACACCAAAACAGGAGGATGATAATATCGGTGCGAGTACGGTTGAGATGGTCACCGTTCCGGCACTTGGACCAGAGTGGGGACGTTCAGAGATGCGGGATATGACTAAGGCGGGTCGACGAGAGAAAAAGGCTGATGCACGTCGCGAGAAATTTGTTGCATGGAACAGAGGGGAGCGCGGAATTTGTGGCAAGTATTTCACAAGAAAGACTTTCGTCATTACGATATTTTGTCTGTGTGCTATGTGAGCCTTAATCCTCTGCTATTGGATACTTTTCTCATTCCTGCTACTCTAGCACTGCCATTATTCTTGGATTCACGATTCCTCGAGTGCCCGCATTTTCTTTTGATAATGATGCCCCATTGCAAGCAGCCTCTGGAGACTGGAATAACAGCGTACCCACTTACTTCAACAGGGCGCCGGCCAACTTCTCGTTCCCTGCATTCGCCTCTCTTCAAGTAAACACAGATAACAACTATGTCCCCATTCACTTCAAGTCTCTCAAGGCAAGCGTCTATGATCTACAAACATCCAGGCTCGTCGGAGTTGGTGATTGGGGCTCTCACTCACTCCCAGCTAAATCATTTCCGGAAATTCTTGTGCCTCTCAATTTTACCTATGTTGCATCAAATTCTTCAGATCAGACATGTACGTTATATGACTCTAGCACTAGCCTAATTTCTCATTTTTTGTAGGGATGAATTGGTATAATGCATGCAAAAGTAGGACTCTTTTTGCTGATGGGCAGCGTGACCGTATGTATACAATATTGTTTATTTTTTCCCGCTCGCTCAGAGTTTGCTTTAGCCCTCAAATTCCGTCTCGTTCTCGACATGAGTATCCTTGGCCTTCCAACTTCACATCAAACATCAACGCAGGTATCTGATGCCTCATGCCCTATCGAGCTCGACCCGCAACATAGTTAATTATCTGCCTCTGGCTCTTGTTAGACTTTAATGACTTCCCATACTCTACATCCTATATCATGCTTTCCTTTGACACATTGACAATCGCCATTAATATCCATTGCATCTCCTCTGTTTGAATTCTTTTCCTGTCCTTGTATTAGTTTCGACGTATCTTATGGACTACATAAACTGGAATATCTATGTCGTGCGTGCTTATCTAATCGGTGATCGGTCTACTGATTTTTCTGGCATTCCTTGTAGCTGTTAGCTGTTAATCACTACTTCATGGAATTCAAACCTGCTTTTACTCTGGGTGCTACGAATGACGTGTCGAGTCATGTGCGTTTGCCGCGCTCGCTGCAAATTACTTCCAGTTAAAATGAATGCGACGTTGGAGTCAACATACTGAGTGAGCACGATTAAGATGACTCGGCAGTCAAGGAACAGATGGAGCCGAGAGTTTTTTCGCCGCGTATGGCGCTTCGAGACTAGTCAGCCATCCAGCCTGATCGAAAGACCCTCGGTTTGAGATCGACAAGGATGATCGAATATACATACATCGAGTTCTTTCAGGAATGATACCAAGTCGTGCTGGCCTGCCGACTCCCAATAAATTCCGTCGTGACAACCCTTCCATCTCCACAGTTCATAAATCTACTACGTGTCAATACTTGCCCTTTTCACGTTCGTGTCAAATGACAGGCAGAACTCAGGCTTTCGTTCCTTTCGCGGCATTTTAGTCGACTCAGAAATCTCATTATTTCTGTGCTGGTACTCGTTCACTTGTCGTACGTTGGCGTTTATCCAATTTGCTGCCCACCCTTACTCTTTGTACAATAGGATATTCAGGACTTCTTTTATATGGCCAGATATTCGAGCTATTACGGGCTATTACGAGCGACGGTATACCTGGGCCAACTTGGAGCTGCTATGTTATATCTCTAGGAAGGCTACTTTACTTGTTCAAGGATGGCCTGAATTGTTGTGGGCTCAGATTGTCTCCTATTTAGGATGCAACCCTGGACAGCTGTTGCTGCTTCCGTTGTCAGGACGTAAAGACATTTGAACTTAACCTCAGCATGACGATAGTATGGCCAACGGCAATTTTTCGATGGCTTTCCCGCATCTTTTTCATCGTCCTGGTAGCGTTGCTTTGCGCTGATCGTTTGACTAACCCGTTTGGCAAGGGACTTCTGGATTACACTAAAAAACGTCTCATGAACTGATAGATATATACGTAAGTATATTGCCCTTGAATATTCGGCGAAAATCAAAGGTTTTCACGAAGTTCGGTTCTTTGAAACTGATATCATGTGCTCTTTTCAAGGCGGGTATCATGACATAACTCAGCGGTATGTCAGAAACGACCTTGAAGTTTGTAGGGCGTACATAGATTGGCAGTGGAAGTTCTAGAACCTGGGATTTGTTTTTGATAGGAGAACTCTTGGAATATACCTTGATCGCGACGCAGTGTAGTCAGAATTTGTCATGGAATTGACACCGCAGAAAATGAGGAGTAAAGTCGATAGGTCTGATGGAATCAGTGAACTGTTCCCCTTTTTCAATAAAGTATTTTGGGCGTTATATCAGTAGACATGGAGTGAGGTATTGGTGGATACAAATCTCCTTGATCCTTCTATACGAATACGAATACAGAGAATTGCTGTGAAAATAAAAGTAAGTGGATGCCTATTTAAGGTCATGCAGTAGCGCTTACTAATCAGCCATGTCTTTCACAGTAATTGCTGTCTCGGACAGGGGTGAAAGCTTGTCGCATACAGGACTACAATGAGGCTGGAACCGGATAAAATTTGATTATTGACAACATCTTTAAAAATGTAGTTCGAGCAGAAGATGTGAGCTACATACAGATTGGCCACGCAAAGAAAAGACTTAAATTATGTAATCGGCGCTTTCAATTCAAGTGAAGGTCGCGGATACCAGGCCCCAGTATATCACAGATAGACTCGAAAATAATTCTAGTAGCGACTTGCATTGCACCATTTGCAACTTGCTGCAATCACAGTGGTTCTAAGCAAATTTCCTTCGGAATGAGGACCGACTAATAACTCTTCTGTACGTACACCCATCATTGTGTGAGATAGTGGAGAACTCCATTCCACCCATCCCGCCGCGATCATGCTACAAAAAGTGTTATGGTTTTGATTGGGATGGTGTGAGATGCCAAGTAGACTCTATTGACCGGTACTCTTGAGCGTTTGGTGTCTCTGAAACCAGTATTGGATTACCAACAGGATACAATTGCTGTAGCACTCAGACTTACCTCGAAGTAAGCGCATTTTTTCTTCCGCTCTAAGCTTCAAAGATAACCACCGGTCCCAAAGTGCTAACGCGTAAAAAATAAGGAGAATCAGGACGAAAAAGGGCCCTTCTTGTGATGATCGCTACTTTTTGAGATCAAAAGGGTCAGACAGTCCATTGGGCATAACGTACTGAACAATCCGAAGGCAGAGACATCCCCCGTACATTCTGAGATGGGAACGCTAGTGTTCTGTGGGATTATCATCTCTTCTCACATGATGAATTTGAGGGAAGCTATTTATTATATCACCTCTCACAGCACCGCAGCGCCCAGGCCGTAACGCAGGCCACGATCCGTAACAGCGACACCGCACTCGGCCGAGTTTGAGTCGAGTCGGGTCAGATTTGGAACGTCATGTTACGCACATTGAAGACTGTACTGATGAATTATGCACATCGTGGTGTGGGAAGCGCCTATTCCATGACTGGAAACCCCCAGAACCCGCTCTCATGTGCATGCTCCCGGCTCAGGCATGATCTCAATCATGATCCATTTATCCATCTCTGATCAGATTGTGATCAAACTAATCACAAATTTACTTCCGGTGCAATCGTCCCCATGTAGGATCTTTGCGTGTGTCCTCACCGCAAAGCGCATTTTTATGGAATTATTGATCTGTCAACCAGCTTTTTGGCTTACTTGGGCAATGGCTTGTGGGCTCTGCATGAGCATAGTCCTTTTTCCGGAGTCAGAAGCCTAATCACAAGGGCCGAGCCCGACATCTCGATATTTGAGCCTTACGCTACGCCTTAATGAAGGCGCCGATGAGTGGGAAACAGCCGATTTTGTTTATTTACATACTAGATGATAATTGATGAGAATAGATCGAGATAGAAGATGAGAGGTATTTGAATGTGGAAAGGACTCGTACTCTCAACACTGTTTGCATTGCAAATGTAGTCGATGTTTGGCAGTCAATCGGTATATCATATTGAGAGAAACCGGGCGACATAGAGGCTAATTGATATGTAGGCAGATGATATGGGTTATGTATGATAGGTATACCTCTGAGGCTCACCAGGAATGGATAGGAAGAAAACGAATCGATGAAGTGTGTGACAACCGGGGGTCAGTGAAAGGAGAACTATGCAGACTAAGGAATAAATCGTTAACATCGTTAGGCAGAAACAATCGGGTATCGCTGGAATGAGGATGGCTTGGAGGAGATTGTCGGCATGAAGGACATTTCGTAGCTTCGCGTTAGCAGGGTAAAAGTCATGAGTGGCGTGAGTGGCTACTGGTGGTCGAATTAAGGACGAACAAAGGGATGTTGGTGGTGCCAATTGAGCGGAGAATATGTGAAAGACGTGAGTTGATAAGCCCAAGGTGTGCCACAGCGAGTGGGTGTACTAATGAAGTGGTTGAACTCTGCTGGTATGTATCCTGGAGCTCTGCTGAATAGGATGTTGGCCTGATGCTTGGGAGCCTAGTCTCCGAGTCGTAGGGAAGGTTCAACTGTCGATGGACCTCTCCAGCATTGATAAGAAGGCCTGCATTTATGACAACTGAGAGAGACCGATGATGCATCATTGTAACTTCATAGGGAAGAGACAGTAAGGGTAGCCGCTGCGGATACTCATCGATGTAGCACGCGAGATAATAAACGACAAGGACTGACCAGATCATTGAAAATCGACGTTGGTCAAACAGTTAAGACAGCTGTATAAATCGCATTCTCTCACTGAAAATACAGATAATCATCAATGCTAGAACCAGTTCATCCATAATTAATGAGTGGGAAAAGTGAGAGATGAAGGATGGCAAGGAGGGATGTGCACCGCGAGGGGAGGGACGCTGTGGACGAAGCCTTTCCCTTCAATCTGGCACAGGTTTTTAGTCACTGCTGTGAATAATCTCACACAGCGTTCGTCACACCATACTTTCTGCAGTGTTAGAGAAGGACACGTGTGGGGTTGAGGGAACTGCTCATAAATATAGGATGAATTTGGCTGGGGTTGGCGGGCGGAAGAAAGCGACCATAGGAATGTGTGCGACTGACAGTGAGAATGTCAGGGCAAGCACGCTTTGTTTGGAAGCAGAAGATTTATGGTTCTCGAAACAAGGTTCGACTCGGACAGAACGGGGATTCTTATGAGAAGTTCTCTCACTGAAACGGAGAAGTTACAACAAGTGTCCACAAGGGACCCCTGCTTAATCATGAGCAAGTGGCAGCGCATCAGGACCTATCGGACCGGACGTCTCTTCAAGAAAAAGGCACTGTTCTGTGCTGGTCTGGACTCTGTACCCAAGCGGGACCCAGACAGATGCAGATGGATCCAACAGAAAATTTTCCAGCATAATCCAATTGAGTCCATATACTGATAAAATTGGATGGTGAAATTATTGACTGGGAAGCTCTGGGAAAATATTTATAGCAGTTTGGTAGCTGTAGCACGATCCTGGCATGGAACTTGACATAGAAGCGCTTGAAAGAGGGCTGGAGCAGAGCAAGTGGAATTCAGTTAAATCCATTGAGCGGAACGAAGCGTTCCAGCTAGCATGTATGAGCCAACAGGACACGACAAGAAGGTATACTTGATAGCACAGGAGTTAGACTGGATCGCGCGATCACGTGACCATGCGCGTTGTTGATTCAAGTTTGATTCTGACGGACGTTGTTCTCTGCCACACCGTTCATAATACTTGCTTCAACCCTAGGCGATGAAAAGGCAAACCCGAGGGCTCGACCTCAGCATACGTGGTGACGAGCTCGAGAGACATAGGATCGAGCTCGAGCAGAACCTCCAGAATACCGATATCTCGCTACGGCTCTCTGCAGCTAGCGAGGATGAATACGAGGAGCCCTCCAGTGTTGAATATCCTAGACACAACTCTGGTCCAGGAGCATTTTTATCGTTTGAGATTCCGTCAAGAGACCATTATGATGGCGATACTCAAAGTCAGATTCACCCGTGGTCGTTCCGGACAAATGATGATGAAGAGGGTATTAACCCTTATGGCGCCGGGGGTTCGCTGTCCACGGCAGCACATCATGCTAGTGCACTGACGCTGAGTGCGGGTCTAGGCGGGTACCGTGCAGGAAGGCAAGATATCAGCCTAAGCGGAGCAGAGTACGACCCCGATCGACCACTGAAGGACATGATCGGCGGCATGGACCCAAAACTCAGCATGTTCGACATAGAGCCTTCCCGCTCGAGATATATGGTACTCTCAAAAGATTACATGACTTTATTTATCCCACTAAACTTTTATCTAGGGTGACCCGCTTGTCGTGGACAGCACCGCCGAGCTGGATCGCATGCTACAGACAGGGCATGTCTCACCCATCGCATCCCCCCTTCTACCATCATCTTCTAGCTCAGACTCCGAATCGGGCCATGATAACCCAAAACCCTCCACCACGCGCCCGAAACTTGCCGACTCACTCCGTCGTGTGTCTTTCTCCCCTCAGCGACCGAGGAGCAATCCTGGGTCGCCCCGCATCTCTTCACGACAACCTCGCATTCTAAACCAAAATGAGCCATTGCCGCCAGCCGAAAAAAAGAGGACGGATATCTTTCCTAGTTATGGTACTCCTCGACCGCAAGTACGTCTCCAGCCCCCAACGCCTGCAAATACCAGTTACGTTGCGCAATCCCAATCGCAGTCCCAATTTACCAAACTTGCGCGGGGTATAACACGTGAAATACAATACGCGCAGCGCGGTGAAGCATCTAAACATGCCGAGCGTAATCCATTTGACACGTCGACAGGCCATATGTCTGCGAAGCCGCAGCAGCAGACTCCCGCTCGCCCGTCAGCGATGAAACAACGCAACGCAACGCCTGGCCCAAACTTGAAGGCGAAGGTGCATCTCCCTGATGTAACAGGCCTGACGAGTGCTGTAGAGTCGCCGATGAAACTAGGGTCAGAGTACTATGTGTATCCCGGGAGCCCTCGTGAGACAGAAGGTTTGTGACCGCTCTAGTTACAGCTTCGATGTCTTTCTGATAGACTTGTCGCAGCCCGCCTCGTAGCCATGCTCAATACTGTGCAATCAAAACTTCAGCATTTCGAAGAGGAAAACGGAATCTCGCGACGGCGAGTGAGAGAGCTCGAACTCGAACTCGAGGTGTGCAAGCGCGATGTAGCAAGGGAGAGGACACGAGTATTGGAAAGAGAAGAGGTCATTGTACAGCAGCAGCGAGATGTAAGTTTTAATGCGGCTTTACGACGTAAGGATAAGGGGAAGGGTAGAGCAAAAGATATGACTATGGATCAGGAGGGGCTTTATCAGAAGTACAAGGAAGCTGTGGAAGGCCAGAAAGGTTTGTAGTTCGTATGTGGTCGAAGCAGAAGCTCTCGCTCATTTTCATGTCCAGCTCTCGAGGCCTTGATCACGACGCTTCGCACACATCTGACGCGGCTCACTGCAGAGCTGTCGTCGCATCGTACGCTGCTTATGGAACTCAGGGAGTTGCGCAATGCCGATGCGCAGACAATAAAGGTAAAGAGTGCTGAGGTGGAACGCTTGAGTCGAGAGGTGGAACGCTTGGGTGGGGAGGTAGAGGTCCTCCGTGGTGTGGTCGAGGAAGGACTCAGGGAACGTCGAGGTGCTCGGGAGGCTGAGGAAGTTTTAGATGAGTCGAACGTGGCAATGTCGTTGAATAAGGAGGTAGAGGAGCAAGAACAGGAGAGACAAGAAGAGGATGCACAAGTTAATGAAGAGGAAGCTGAGGAGGAACCCGAACCATTTGGTCCCACATCGATCGCTGGGCCATCGCGGAACTTGGCGAATAGAACGATGACGATACGGACGGATCAGGCAGATTTTGTGTCCTCAAACCCAGGCCCTCGCTCTTTGATGCCTCTCGCACAAGCACAGGGTACAGGCACCTCAGTACAGTTCATCAATTCGGCGGAGTTTGAGCGTATCTCTGCTGAAGTGGAGGAACGGCGGTTCTTAGAGCATCACACGATCCCGCCTGAGCCTGCACGCCCACAGTCACGTCGTGCAACTGTGGAAGACGCGTCGGATGACGAGGACGAAAAAAGGAAAGTTTCACACAAATCTGCACCTCCCCCTCGATCCCAGACAACGGCAAATCAAGAACAGAACCAGAATCGTCACCTCCAGACACCAAAGGCACGGCATCAACGCGTCCACCAGCGCAAAGACGAGACACCTTTCCCGCAGATCAGAGGTGGGCACCTTGAACGACTATTTTTTTCAGCACCCGAGCACAATGCGCACAGATGTAATGTGTGCTGTCGCCGGAGACGTGCTAATGCAGATGAAGATGAAGAAATGTCTTGGCTACCGCCGCGATTCAAGGGAATGAGGAAAGAGGAGGAGGAAGAGAGCACAGAGGAAGAGAAGGTTGAAGATACAGAGGATGAGGATGAAGGATTCGCGGATGAGGAGGAAAGGCGGCCTCAGGTAGCGGGTGGTAAACAAAAGGAAGAGCAAAAATACTGGAGACTTCGGGGACTGCGGGAGGGGCTGCCGCCTCAGACGGTGGTTGCAAGGGTGATCCGAGAACTGGAGGACGATTTCACGCACTATAAAGGGTAAACCAATCCAGCTTTGATATTCTAAGCGCGTTTCTGAAATCTTCGTTGCAAGGGTCTATGTGGAACTGGCTGAACAATATAAAGACATGGATCCTGTGTCCGACGTAGCCCGTAGGAACCTTCTTGCAAAACATCTGCGGGAGGTCATAGACGTTCTTGAGCAGAAAGTAAGTCATTCGCTCTTTGCGATGAGATGTTTTGATTTTCGATCTTGTCCAGGGCGACCAAATCGCAGCGCTTTATGACCTTTTGACATTCAAAGACAAACCAGTCGAGGAATCAGTGGTCCCACCGAGGAGGTTGACTGAGGCCTCTGCTAAAATGCCTGCGGGACGTATGGTCTCGACGACAACCGTTCCTTCCACGTTGAACGGCCGAAGCGCAGGAATCAGACGGCAGCATAGGGCGTTTGCATAAGTGTTGTTTTGTTCAATGGATTGAAAAATTTGCCTTGAAGTATCAATTGATCTTGACAGATTTGATTTATTCTGTCTGGGTTTCATGTCAGAAGACGATCAAATTTATGTATAATTCTTGTACATACAGACATTGTAGCTTGTAGAACAGACGTGATATACATACAGTCTTGCATGCCGAAGCAATATTCGAGCTCACAGTTGCCTTGTCGGCGCTACTATAATGGAACTTCCTTTGTTTCGAGAAGAGCATCATGTCTATCTCTAAGATGGGTGTGATCAGGTTTTCCGCCGTTTGTTGCGACCCCCCCCTTCCTCCATCTCGGCAGCCCTCTTGCTCTTCTGCCCGGCAATCCTCATGTACTCCTTCTTCTTCTCTTTCTCCTTCTCGCTCTTGAACGCCTCCTCTTTAGCGAGCTTTTTGCGCCTCTCTTGCTTCTTTTCATCCTTTTTCTCTTTCCGCCGTGCTACTTGATCCTTGCGCAGAGCCCGTATTTGCTGTAGCAACGCTACAGCCTTCCGTTCTTCAGGTTCCATCACTACGGCACGCTTCTGGAGATATGTCTGCCCACGCTGTGGAAGCATAACTTTGGGTTTTGAGGCGTACGGCAAGGCGGCCTGCAACTTTTTCGGTACGACGAGGGGGTTGAAACGTCGTGCCGGTCGCTCGATTGGCTTGTATGTCGAATTGACATTAAGCGGGGTCTTTAGCCCTTCGTCACGCCGCACCTGGCCCGTGAGACGCATACCCGTCCATTTCCCCTTGTCCGAGAGTAGTAGAGATGTCACAGGATTATAATACTTGCGAGGTTGGACAGAATACCATGCCCGGAGGAAGATGATATCTGATTACTTGGTGACTCAGGGGATGAAGAAGCACAAAGGTAAACTTACCGCTCTTCAACACTTTGTCTTCAAAAGTTGCCCTAAACGCCCCATCTGGCTTTGGCAAGGCCTTTTTGATCTGTCCTCTGATGCCTGAAACAGTCCTGATATTGGCACCTTCGAATTTGACAACCTCCAGAGCGCTATTGAACATGTCTTTGACGAACGCTGTGTTCTTGAAGATTTTATAGGGCACGCCTGTCAGTTTTATTTTCTTGACAATCTTCACTGACCGATCAATATTAAGCACTACGCCAGTCGCGCTAATCCGAAAACCAGGGCTGGATCCATCGAGGGAGTTGAAGGCACAGAACCCTGTATTCGGGAGTGATACCGGCCCGTAGAACGTCGCATAGCAATGCATGTGTTCCGGTGTGTACTTGAGCATGCGCATGCGAATCGAGTGATCGTCGAGCGAGTATATCGGTACTGTCTGGAAACGACGCCACCCCACTGAGATGATGAGTGGGTCGTTGTTCTTCAGGGTACGAGTGAACCATCGGTGACGCTTGATGCGCACTTGCACAAATCCGAAGCGCTCCTCGGCCGGGAGTAGCCCGCCGATTATGAGCGGATAGGTAGGGTCGAAGTTCTCGATAAGTTCGCAGGGGACGTCGACGAGCTCGATGCGAACATATTGTCCAGGGCGGAAGCCTTCAATGAGGGTCCGTGCTTCTGAGTCAATGGCTTCGAATTCAGCATGATTCAAAGCAAGCTGGCGGGCGATTTCATCCTTTTTCTCCTCATAAAAGTCCAATTTGGTGGACTCGGGGTCGTCATATTGCGCATCGAATTTCCGCTTGAGAGCCTCCTTTTTAGCTGCGAGGGCTGCTGCAGGGTCTACTTCTTCGCCCTCTTGATCGTCGCCACTTTCGTTTCCATTTTCATCGTCCTCATTGTCGTGGAACTTCTCATCTTCTGGAGGATCGTCGTCTCCCGTGATGAATAGATGCCGTATTGAGTCCAGCATCTCTTCATCCTCCCAACGCTTTAACTCGTCCCCATCAAGATTCTCTTTGCTCCGGTCCAAGATCTCCTCATCTCCTGCACCTGCTTTCTTTTTTATTTGGAAGAAATCATCTACCATCTCATCCTCGGCCTCCGGCACCTCTTCCAAACCATCACGCAGGATCTCTTCAGGCGAGAGTTCTGACTGATAGATCAATTTCATCCAATCCTTCCGGCGGGCCTTGCGGGCTTGCACACGTGCCGCTAGATTCTGCTTCCATCCGGGCGTCTCACCTTCGTCACCTTCACTGGCTTCATCGTCCTCGTCGGGTATGTCCTCATCGTCCTCATCGTCGAAACGGACCCTGACTTGATTGTCGTCATCGTTGTCGTTTCCAAGGTCGGAGTCACTTTCTGCATACTCGACCTCCGTACGTTGCTTGGAAGAGGAAGGGATAGAGCGCATGGGCTGACGTAGAGACATGCGGCCAGTGTTGGTGCCTCGTAGCTGAGATGATGACGCCTGATTGTTCTCTTGATCTTCATCTTCGTCTGAATCGAAATTCTCTTCCCCATCGAAATCACTCTCTTCGCCGTCGAATTCTTCCTCGTCCTCACTTTCCATGTCCACCTCTTTTTCTTCAACAGAAAGGTTTTTCGATGATGATCCTAGGAGCCGAATGTGGCTTTTGGCGACGACATCTTCGAGAGTGGCCTGTGCATCCTGGAGGTCCATGACCATCTGCTCGCCTTCGCCCTGTACGACTGTAAACTGATAAATTTCTGCCTGACGGTCGAACCAAATGGATGCTCACCATCATCATTTCCACGCGTGAAGCTGCCCGGGACATTAATCCAAACCGCATCCTTGTCATACATCACACCGCCAACATCACTCATAGGCGCATGCAGGACCAGCTTTTTCTTTTCGCTAAGTTTCCTCTTCTTCTCCTGTTCTGGATCTGACCCAGGGAGTGGGCACGGATCACCTAGTGCCTCCACACTTTTCACCGGCAGATCACCCACACCTGGAACATGCACCCTTGCTCCGGTCCGCAAATGGGTGCCGCGCACGTACCCATACATTGTGACCGTCCGATCGCACTTGCCGTCTGATGTACGTATCTGCTCCCGGGGCGTGAGGTCCTCGATGCGGTCTGCGAGGATATAGGTATGGGCGTTTCGAAATACGAGGGGACGGAATTTCATCACGGAGATGAACCGCGAGAGGTTGAGGATCTCTGAGTCGGGATATCGTCCGTTTAGTACGCCTGAGAGGTAGAAGAGTTTTGCGCCGGCGTATATTTCGGTCCAGAAACGCTTTTTGAGTGCCTTTTTGGTGGTACGAAGAGTAGCGGCTTTTTTGATGAGGTCAAGGTGGGTTAGGACACCGATGACTTTGGGGAAACCGTGTGCTTGGAGGATGTTGAGGAACTCGAATGTTTCCTGGAAGATAATGAGTACTTGTGTGTGCACTTTGTAAGCCGACACAGACCATTTCGAAACCAAAGGAGCCGTCGATCATGAGGAGGACGAGGTCAGCGATTTTGCCGATATCGATCATGCTGTTGAGGTCGTTATTGCATTCGATGAACGTCAGCCGTCGTTTTTTTCCGCTGACGACCGTGATGGGACCCTTGGCATCGTTTAAAGTCTGCTTTGAGTATCTTCTCACAAGACTCTTGAGTAAAGTAGTCTTGCCCACACCGGGGGGGCCCACGATGGCGACAATGACGGGTGGTGGTTCGTCGTCGGGTGTGCGATTGACTAGAGGCACATGAAGTCGGGTTTGGTCACGCTCGACGTTCCGCCTCCCCTGCCGATCTGCACGACGGCCTGATTTAGGTGCGAAAGCCTGGATAGAAGGATGTAGGTCAATAACGAGGATGACTGGGACTGCCGGGTTACCTTTTCGTTGAACCCTTTCTGCTTCTCCTTGCCCTTTCCCTTGTCCTTCTTCTCACGATGCGGCTTGTGGGGTCTATCCTCCATTTAACTCTGTAGAGTGCATAAGCAACACCTTTGTATCGAGACAAACAGTCCTCACTTTGGTGATTATCGCGGTGGAGAAACAAGCCTAGGAAAAGCAAGCGCTCCTAAGAGCATCAAGTAAATTACTTGGGCGCGACCGCTGCAAAAGTAAATATGCACAAACATTGGAATATCGATGAACGACACGAGCGATTGAGGTCTAACGTTCAACACTCAGTTGTCGAGCTTGACGCGTTCCCCAAGCACTCAGCCACGATTGGCTTCACACATGGATACATATGTTGCCCCGCTCAAAGATTTGGACCGTCGCCTCGAGCTGTCATGTTTCTTTGCCTGCTGCTTTTGGACTATTGGAAGCACGGTCTCCTCGTCGGACACGAGCGATTGAGGATCAACACTCCTGACGCCTTCCCCAAGCACTCAGCCACGATTGGCATCACATATAGATACATATATTCCTAGCCGTCATCTTGAACGATATCGACACGAACTAGATTCGGACAGTTGTGATGCTTCTGGTCGTCGAGCACGCGCTCTTCTTTAGAAGCTGCCGTCAACCCATGCATCGAATCCTGATCGTCGTCGTCGCTGCAGTAAACAGACATGAATATTATAATCTTCACACATAAAAAGACCCCGACCATCAATCGACTGTGTCCCAATTCACGACCGCATCACCAAATGAAAGTACATACACCCCCCTCACTCGCCGCTTCCCACCGTACTCAAATACTCCTTCCTAGATCGTACCCGTCATCGCCCTATTCGCCGCCCTAGTCAGCGCAGGACCCACCAACCGTGCCACCGTACGCTCCCGCTTGTCTTGTTACACATACTGATGTTGAGAGTATCCCGGGAACGGAAACAGCAGGCGTGCACGCCGTCTGCGTGCACGTGCGACGGGGTCGAGCGTCAGTTCTGCGGTGACCCCTCCGTTGACCCTAATTGTCTTGTGGGCCACGTCTATTCGTGCTATACGACGGGTGAAACGTGCTTGTGGGGACCCAGTAATACTTGCTATTGGGAGTAGTGGCGTTGCGTGCGATGTTTTATAAAAGTTTTCGTTACAACTTGGCGTCCCAGTGGACTCTTGTTATTTGATTAAAAGTTTCCGTTACATCCGCATCCCAGTGGACTATAAACATCCATGTTCTTTCCGCTACATCCGCATCCTAGTGGACTATAAACAGCTTCCGTAAATTGTACATTCTACAACTTTGCGTCCTTGAGATCAGCCTTGCGTGCAGCCTCCATCATGTCCCTGATCTCGGTCGCAGCCTCTGCGAGGTAATGCTTAAAGACCTCTGTGCGGCGCTTGAGAGAGGTGATGGTCCAGCGGATGTAGTTGTCGCCGATGGAGTAGGAGAGGCCGTAGCCGTCGGGCACGACTGTGGGGGTGTGAGACGAAAGGAAAGAAAAAGACAGGGGGGCGACAGACCTTCACCATAGCCCCATCCGTCAAAGAAGGGGGTGCTAAGCTGGCTAGTGCTGAGTTCCCAGTGGCTGGACTTTGCAAATGCGTCGTCGGCGAGGAACTCGGGGACTTGCTCGCCGTCGTCGGTCTTGACGACCTTTTTGAGGCCAAACATGTGGCGGTCTACGCCCTGGGCGTCGGCGGCCCATGCTGCGTACTTGATGTGGCGGGCTGCGGCTTTGCGGAAGAGGTCGCGGATCTGCTGGGGCGTGTGCTGGGGGTTGGGGGAGGAGAGGGGCGAGGCGAGCATGGCTTCGACGAATGCGCGGGCTTCGGAGGAGAGGGAGCGGATTGTTTCTGTGCGGCCGCGCTGGAACTTGCGGGTCTGGGCGGACTCGTAGGTGACGGCCATGCGGTTTGTGAGTTTGTGGAAGGCGAGCTGTTTGGTGAGCTGGGCCCAGGCGTCGGGCGAGATGGAGTGGGATTTCATGTAGTTTTTGCCGTAGCCTTCGTAGTGTTGGACCTGGGGCAGTGTTAGTGTGTTAGTTGGTGGTTTGGTTGCGCGACGCACCTGGAGATCGTGCTTGGAGACGAGCTCGTCAAAGTTCTTCTCGGCCTGCTGGATGAGGGCGTAGACGGTGGCGTCGGTGTTGAAGACGATCTCGGTGGGGGCGGGGAGGTCGGTGGGGGCGGAGGCGGGGAGGGCGGGGCCGAGGTCGACTTTGGCGTGGGCGAGGGAGGCGAGGACGTACTCGTTCATGCGGAGAGTGGGCGTGCCGTCCATGCACGAGTGCTCGCCGCAAAAGGCAGAGCGGCCGTTTTCGTAGACGATGACTGGAGAGGGTCAGTGCGGGCAGACGCAGGGAGGCAGACACTCACGCTGGTGCTTGTCGAACCAGCGGTTGCGGCCGTCGCCGACCCACGAGTTCCAGGAAATGTCCTCGCGGGTGACGGGGGCGGACTCGTCGAGGCAGACGACGATCATGGCGCTGTCGATGAGGCGGGCCTTGTCGGCGTTGCCTGGGACGGCGAGGAGGGCGGCACGGGCGTGGGTCCAGCGGTCGCGGTTGTCAGAGGTGAGGGCGCCGACGGGGGTGCCGTGGGTGGCGGCGGTGTCGCGGATGCGCGCAAACTGGAGCTCGAGCTCGGCGGCGGAGAGCTCGGCGCCGGTGGCCGGGTGGGCGAGGGGCACGACGAAGAAGCGGTTCTTGCGCACGACGACGACGTGGTTGTGCGCGGCGGCGGCGAACTTGGCGGCGGTGTCGGACGGGATGGCCGGGAAGCGCGTCGCGTGGAACAGCCATTTGTACGACGCCATGCACAGCGGCGTGTCCCGCACCTTTTCTGGCTCCAGCGTCCCCGACTCCACCAGCGCCCGGAACGGCAGCATCGCCTTGACCAGCTGTGCCGCAGACGACGCGCTGCTGTGGCGTGCAGGGTGCCCGACGTGCACGTAAAAGTACGACACATACACCACCACCGGGTCGCGGTAGCCCAGGTACGCAACGTCGTCCCACCACTCGCTCAGCCAGTTCCCGTCCACCGCCGCCGCACGCTCCTTCAGCCGCTGCTGCAGCACCGACGACTGCGGCGACGCGAGGAACGCCTCCGCCAGCGACTTGCTCTGGGCCAGCTGCGCCCGCGTCAGCAGCGGAGCGAGCGACTCGATGTACTTGGTCACCGTGCTCTCGAGCGCCGGCACAGGGAGCGGCGGCAGCGACGCCTGGAACCGCAGCATCGGCGGCGCAGAGCTGTGTGTGTTCTTTTTCGCCATTGTACAACTTCTCAGAGGTCGCCGTGCAGCTGCCCGAAACATCTTGTACTCTGCTGCCACTTGCCATCTTTTTATGCTCCCTGTCCGGTTATGGTTTGCCCGGCTCATGTGTTTAATCGGTCCGAGATCGAACATCCCGTGCCAATTCAAATTCAAAAGGGTATATCTTATTGGTGCCATATATTCAATAGGACTTGGCGTCCGAAACCAGTATCCGACTGCCGCTAGCGTACCATAATTACCAATACATACTCATGACAGCACCTGTTATCGTCCGAGTGAGCACGCACCACTACAACCAATCACTACTCACTGCCAACAAAACCACACCAACCACCACAGCAAGCACGAGCATCAGACAAGCAGCACGACGACCCGCTTTCCGCTGATACTCATGTGCCGTCGTCAGCTCCTGCGCAGCCTCCCCCGTATCATTCGCCACCGAAAATATATTATTCCCAATGTCGTCTGAAGCCCAAGTTGGTATAAGAATCAGAGAGAGAGCCCGACTCACCGATCATCTGGCCCTGTTCCCCTACCAGCGTCCCCAGATCCCGAAAGATCTCCGCAAGCTCGTGCATACCGCTCTCTATGTCCCGAATCTCGGCCTCCCGCTCTTGTATCAGCGATTCCTGGTACGCAAGCTCGTGTGGCGACAGCTGTTGTTGCAATATCTGTGCTTGACGCAAATTCTCTTCGTGCGACCTGAGGATGAGGTTAGCCTTGGATGCGTTGGAAACAGTGGAGACGCACGGTGAGTCGGGTATGTGCTCGTCCTCGACGGCGAGTCTGACGCCTTGGACGACGGTTCGCTGGCGCTCCGCGCTGACCTGCTGTGCGCGCTGAAAAGCGACCAGTGAGAGCTGCAGGTCGTGCGATGTCTTTTGCAGAGCTGTCTTTTGATGAGGCTGCAGAGGGAGTCAGTACATCTCTAGCATACGTGGGTGTTCGTACAAGTGGAGCCTGCAGCCCCGATAGCTTCTTGAGGTCCTCCGAGCCACGTTTCGCCATCGCACGCGTGGTCTCCGTCAGCTCATGCCTGCATTCATCGTGAACACCCAGTACTCAGTAGTCATGTCTGAATACGCACAACGACTTGCGCAGGGCCGCAGAGTCCTTTGCTGTCCCCAGCTGATCTACGAGTTTAAGGATTCCCTGCACGTTTGCGTTCATCTTGAATACTTGGAGAGAAAGAGAGGACTGGAGAGCGGTAAAGGAGGCATCTTGGGGACTTGGGGTTTCGAGCGATGGGTTTCGTGGGTTGATGACGCCGGCTTCGATGTCTTGGAAGCTCATTGTGCGCGGTGACGACCTGGCAACCTCAAAGTGCCGCCTTGATGATCGGAGAGACACGTGATCTGTCGGTTTGTTACGGCCCGGGGCGCCCACGTCGGCAAGCTGCGCGCATCCCGGCGCCCTCTGCGGCCGCACCGCCCGCTACTCGTTGGTTTCCATGTCCACAAGTGCCGTCGACCCCAAAGTCAAGTAGCTGGTCTGCGACGTTCAACCTGAAGCACACGGTCACTACTTTTTCAAACAAACTTCAGCTCTACAGTTACGGTGAGCCACTATCGGCCTGTTTAGGTCTTGTGTATTCTCGCGGGGTTGTCAAGCTCAAGGGTAGGGTATTCCTCTGCCGTCGTCCCTTGGGGCTACTTGTCATCTCTTGGTCATCTAGATTACCTTTCACCGTATTTGGCTTTGACTCCCATTCTTGTGGCACCGAGTTCCCTAAAAGTATGGTATCCCTTCCTCACACTGGAAATTCGATAATATCTTGAATCTCAATCATTCTGAGCATACGGTTATTATTATGATTATTTTGATACGCCGCTTTGCCTATCTAATGAAAATTACATCACCCCTAACTTGTTCGAGGACATCAATTGTGCCATATCTCAATGACATGAACACCAGTTCAGATTCTTTCGCATCCGGCTTCCTTTGCTAGATATGAAATGGCTCGCACTACGCCTCGAGAAAATGAACATCCTCACCCCCCACGCTACAAGTAAAAATAGAACACGAACCCTGATGACTCCTGCGCAGAGTAGAGAGATATATTATCACTAGTATAGTAGAGAATAATTGATGGGATTTGTTTGCGCATCAGACATTCAAGTTGACATCCGGCATGACGCATGACGAACACATTCCTATAAATTTCTTCACAACCATTATACTCTCCCCGCGCAGTTGAGCGTCGACTACAATGTCGATATCCTCCAGATCTCTGCGCAACTTGCGCATTATCGCCGTACCACTTACACGCCCGAAAATCGCTCCCCGCCGAGACGCCCCCGCCGCACTGACATACTATCAATTCCAAATTGGTTATCCGCAACACCCAGTACAAGAGAGTGGTGGTGGCTCGGCACGATCAAGATGGAGACCAGAGGGAGGACTGATGAAGTGGATCACGACCAAGGCGGCGGATACGTGGGCAGGGTTTGGGAAGGCCAAGGGAGGCTGGAAGGTCCGTTTTTTTTTTTCGGCAATAACGCGTATAAGTTTTTTTTATCTCTCATGCACCCCCCAGCTTAAAGTGTACCAAGGCGGCGAGCGGCTGGTAGACCGGTTGGATTTTGAGGAACTCGCGTTGAAGGGTATCGACCCGTCTCTTGGGCCCACTATTGCACGCTCAGACATGGCGGACCAGAGCAGTCAAGGTGTTGAGCACGAGAAGATCAAGGTACGTACGCACATCTGACGTTGGTCTCTGCAAGACCAATTCGAGATTGCTCCTAGATTCCTCTTCTATACCCACCCTCGATCAACTCTGGTGCTGCGACTTTGGCAGAGCTCCGTGCACTCGTTGCCTATCGCACACCTAGGCACAGAAAAGGTTTCTATCTATGGATGATTATTGCTCCATTTACTGCCCCCTTCATGATTATCCGTGAGCCCTTTTCATCGCGTGTTGTAGTTGTGCTCATTGAATGCAGCCGTCGTTCCTAATCTTCCTTTCTTCTTCTGCGTGTGGAGATCATGGTCTCATTACAAAGGTACGCATCTTGAATGGTTGCTCCTTTCACAAGCTTACGCAGAAACCCCATAGCTTACAGAGCCTCACAGTATCTGCAAACACTCTTGGACAATGAAGCGCTTGTTCCAGAGGCTAGCGATGCGTTTGACGGAGTGTACAGGGAATACTCACCTAGGAAGGTCGCTATCACGTCCCCCGGCAGCTCCAAGGATGAAAAGCCGGAAAGGTTCTCCAATTCGAATACAACGGAGCAACACGAGCTCCTGCTCACCCGCGATGCCGTCCCAGCCATACTCCACACCTTCAACCTAAAACCGACTTCTGGCGCCGATCTACTGCGTGCTGTTGAGCAAGCTCGAGTTCGAGTGTCCAGCGGAAGGGGCATTTTGTGATCTCTGGTACGCCGGTTCTTTTACTATTATTTGCTATCTTACTTGCAATTTGCACTTTGTATCGTATGTAATGTATCTAAAACTCATCAAATCCAAGTGTAGAAACATCCAATGAGAATGATGGTTGAGGTTTGATTATAGAAATACAGATGATTCTCCAAAAACACCACAGATGTGAAAATATCGACGTAAAATGAATAAACAATTGCGTATAAGCCCTTGGGAGGGTCTTTTCGCTAGCACATCGCACGAATATATGTATGTGATATTCCAAGCCATAGCGTCATGTTGATCCTGTGTCTTCTCCATCGGTATCTTCATCGGATGTATCTTCAAGTTCGGACTCATCTTCATCCTCTACATGTGCATCCTGTGCTTGTTCCCCCTCGTCTTCGTCGCCTTCTTCTCCATCCACATCATCGTCATCCTCGTTCTCTCCTTCAAACGTCCGCAGGTATACACGCGTCCCGTCTTCAGCTGTCCATCCTTGCTCCACCAATTGATCTAGTACTTTATCTCTCCCCTTCCATCTCTCGCTCCACCTAACTATCCACGTCGAGACACCAGGCACAAGGGCTCTTTCCCGTTTCCCTTGTTTGGACAGCCGTCGGAAGTGTCTGTGTCTAAATTGCATCAACTGCTCTGTTTTGGTCCCGGAGAGTCCTGATATTTTCAGAGTCTCGAGACGAGGAAGCACGGGGACGCGTTCGACGGATAGTGGCGTTGAGGCTGCGCGATTTCGACTCGAAGGGGTAGAGGAGCATGATTGATGCGGGGCTGGCTGCGATATAGCTTCAGGTATCTTGGCAGAGCCTTCTTTCACCTCGACTTCCATCTCATCAAATAGAATGTCTACGAACGCGTCGCTGACGCTCACAAAGTGGATCTCAAGCGTGCGCAGCTCCCTCAGGCCACGCACGAAGTTGCGCAGGCTGGCGGTGCTGGCGTCAAGTGCCACGAGTACGAGGTTCTCGAGCTTGGAGAAAGAGGGGAAGGGTGGGTGGGGGATGTATAGGGATGTCGAGAGATTACTGGGTGGCTGGAGACTGTTTTTCGCATCGGTGATGAGCTCCAGGAAGGGTGTAAAGTCTTGGTCGGGGAGATCCAGACTGAGTCTCTTTAGCCCGGGTAGGACGAGACGTCCCATGAGTCTGACGAGATAGTCTGGGTCCAAATCGGTTAGGCTGAGATTTTCAAGTGACTGGATGATCATGCGTTCTCCATCCGCTGGCCAGATTAATTTTGTGTCGCCATTCGCTACACGAGGGCCGGAGTAGTGCAGTGATAAAGTCTGTAGATCTGGGCTGTTGCGCAACATGTTCTCCCAGTATTCATATGGTGGCCGAATATTCTCGGGATGAAGCGCAAGCTCGAGCGTGTGGAGGTGGGCGAGGTAAGGGCTCTGTGCCCAAGGAAGGTTGACGCCAATCAATGATATGTTTTTCAGTCGGGGAAGATCGTTACTGAAAACCGTTACGGGAGGCTTGTATGTTGCAAGGTAGAGATTTTGCGACGTCATATAATCCTCGAAATGATACAACTGGAGGGTTTCGAGGTTGGGAGCAGGGCCGCAGCTGCTGAGGTGATGTCGAGCAGCGGCTTTGCATTCGTGGTCGCATACTTTGAGATGAAAGGCTCGCCAACGCTTCACTTGAGGACAGATGAGTTTGAATATCTGCTGAATCTCCTCCCTACAAAGATTCACTCCGGGTATATGGTCTCTCTCTGCGACGGTATCGACGAGAATGTCGAAAAGATGAGGAGAAGGCAAGCAACGGGAGATGTACTCCTGAGCGCGCACTATGTGCGCAGGTTCGCGGAAGTGGAGTATACTCCACAAAGAGGCCGTCCGCAACGAAATCTCGCGCCAGAGACGGCAGACATGAGACACTAGGAGCTGGAAATTGGAGGACAGAGCGGCGTAATACTCCTGGTCCGGTTTGAGGAGAAAGGGAGTGCCGGCGTAAGGATAGTCATAGCCTGCACCTAGGACAAATATACGAGTCAAGAGTTCGACAGGTAATGAATAGACGGTGGTACGTCGAAGAGAATAAGGGTGCATAAGGGAATCGTAAGGCGGTTCTCGTACACGGGGGTCATCTTGCAACGAGTTTGTCGGTAGAAAGGGGTGAGCCTGGCCGCGGACGAAGTCATTCTTATAGTAAGTATCGGAATAAGTAAAAGAAGGTTCTCACCGAGGACATGAGTGGTCGTGGTGAGAAAGAGCTGGAGCTGAATGTCAAGGACGGTGGGAGGAGGGAGAGAGACGTGGAGCATGGAGTCTCATGGAATGAGCGAGTAAAAGGGTATTTCCAGTCGAGCCGACAATCTCACACTCGCGATCAAAAATGTAATTGATTGCCTTTTGCGTCCAACTTCTCGTCCTCTGATGATCCCTCCCATGCTGCTGTCACCCCTGATCCCAGCTAACAACAACACAAGTCTAGCCTACGATAGTAGCTGAGGGTTCACCCCTTCTCACAGCTATAGCTCGCTATCTTCGGCAGCCATGAGGCAGATCCCTGTCCTCACAGGGTCAGTACCTCGTGACCCACCAGAAGCGTGCTGTTCAGCAGCTGCAGGTCACCTCATCCGAAATCGGACGAATGGCCCATCAACTGGACGCCGGGATGAATGTCGGAAAACTAACAAATGGGTGCGTGGTATGATACATAGTTCTATGATTGGGCGAGAACCTTTCTCAAAGTTTTCCCAAAACAAATGTCCACCAATAGAATTTCGACCAGATATCAGAAGCATCTTGGTTCCATCTTCTTTTGCCTATTCACACTGCCACACGTCCAACCAGGTGTGTGCTCTACTTATATATGTCGCCAGTCTCCCAAGCTAACGAAATTTGACAGTTTAGCGGCGCTCCAACGTAAGGCAACAACCTCCCTCTGAGTAAAATATTCCATTATAAGTATTCATTTATGAATATTCAGTCAGCTCGGGTTTCAAGTGGGGCAGGAAGCTGAACAGATGATGAAAATATCTTGTGGCGAGGTGATGCAACTGTATTAAGGTGATTGCTCTATAAATTCTAGCTCGTAATCATAATCATACTCATAGATATTTCAAGAGCCTCATCATTATCATCTGCCCTGCCCTAGACCCACATGAATAAAAGCTTGTGTCACCAAGTGAGGTTGGGTCACGAAAAGAACTGTGGAGGTGGTTGTTGCGTATGGAATTGCATCTGCGTCCCCGCTGCCATGACTATCTGCTTGTCCAGCTCCATGGTCTGGTCGTATACGTTGTGTGTGAGAGTCGACAACTGGTCACGAGACCAAGGCTGGTTGAGCAAGCTCATCTTGCCCTCCAGCCTTTTCATGATATAGATGAATGCAAATTGGAATTCTTGCAAATGGCCGCGTCCGTCGGGATGCTCGTACCAGTATTTAGGGCCCGCGTGATGGAACAAAGCAGCGACCGCTTCGGCGTGTTCCACAGAAACAAAATTTGGTATGAGAACCCTGAGGCAATTATGGATATCCCTCGTGTCGAAAAACCCCCTGTTGAACAATTCTCCGATGGCGATGGTAAGCATGTGAGCGGCATTGATGACCCGAGGGTCCGCATTATCATAGGAAATTGCTTCACAATTTGCGTTCTAGAAAATTTCAGAATGCAACTTTCCGGGTGGTAGAAGGCACTTACAGCGTCCCAGACACTTATGAAAGTACCAAGAATATACTCCTTGAGATGCCACTCAAACTCGTCAGCAATCTTCTCACCCTTCATATGCTTAAATCGCCAGTGTAACCTAAGCAGGAAGACTATAATTGCTTCCATATCATCTTGCATCGCTTCCGAAAACCGCCAGCAAAACTCTTGCGCGAGCTCTGCGAGCTGTTCGGGCCTCCATGCTTCAGCAGCAATGATGATGAGAGAATGAACTTCTGTTTCCTCTATTGGTGGATGCATCCCGACATCAAAGCTTCTTCGCCACTTGAATGTCCGAGGCTGTCTGATCGTTCCAGGTCGAAGAAGGCGCCGAGATTTTGGAGGTAGGTTCGCTGGAGTCGGTGCTTTCGGAACGAAGGGAGCTGCATAGGGATTGAGATCATCTGTCGGGAGAGGCCAGCGAAAGAATGGAAGGTTGAGGGTGTGATCTATATAGCATGATGGGTCTGAGAGTGTCTTCGCAAGACAGTTGGGTTTTGTGAGGAATATTTGTCGGATTTCTTCAGTAGAAATTTGTCGGGTGTCGTCTTCCACTAGCGTCAATGTGCTCGCAGAGGTAGTGGGGGAAGAAGGTGCATCGCAGTATACCTCATCAAACTCTCCTTTCTGAGGATATTGATAGGGTGGAGGACTCCTGATGGGAGTGTAGGGGTTTTCAACAATACGCAACATTGAGGGATCTAGTTAGTGAGATAGTTTTGGGCGTACCTTGGTATAGTTGATGTCCGCAAATCGCATGCGCGGGGTCTTTATAGACGCATCCATCTTGACGCTTTGAAGACAACGTATCCATCTCAACGCTTTGAAATGGAGAACAAATGCATCGCAGAACAAGGTTCAACAATAGTCAAGCGGTGGCAACGGCAGGCTGGTCCGGGTGGTGGCCGAGTTTGACATCAGAAAATACAATAAAAGAAATGGAAGTTGGCTTAAGTACGGGACAACCGCCCAGAACAAAGTACAGCAGTCAGAACAAAGTACAGGAGGCCTGTGTGCCAGCGCCTTGTTTTCCGCGAAGTCAATTCTTTCTCCAAATTGCTGATGGGAAGCATTAACGATGAGCTTCATCTTGATAGGTCCAGATCGTTACGTCTAGGGGTCAAAGTTACAGCAACATGAGTACTGATCATGTCGATCTCGAGCGCTTTTTGAGCGCGAAAAAAAAGTAAAGTTGAATGGGGAAACGGATAGCCGGTTCAAGCACGTGATGATCGCGTCAAAGTAAGATCCCCAATACTTGGAACGGGACACTGACTATGAACAGCGTCTACTTTCCGGCTCATGTCGTCCTCGTTCTTCGTCGCATCGTCAACGTATTATCTTCTATCTCTATCTCAAACCAGTATATCCTCCTCAAGCAGGCACAGGCCGACGAGGAACGCGCAAAGCTCCATGTAATAAACTCCAAGTCATCTTCCGCCCTTCTGGATCAAGAATGGCCGAGTTTGACCTCGTTAAAAAGCTGGGATTGGCGCAGAACTCTCAATCTTGCTGCAAGCAGCGTCAATGGTCTGCGATTCTCTCTTGTCTTGTGACCGCTATGACTCTGATACTTTATTCTATTAGCTGATTCAGGGTCACCTCAGATCGGTAGCGGGTGGTCATGGCCGGCGCTACTGTCGACGTTCACGCAAATGGATCTACCGATGGCAAATGACCCACTCCCACCATTGAAATCTCAGAAGAACAACAGAGGACCGGATACTCAGAGGAGATTACCACTTCCAGAAACAACTAAAGCGGCACCCCCTGACACGATCCATCAACTGATGCAGAATCCTGCCCTGTGTGATCCCTTTCGTATTCCTCGTTACCCTCTAGTACTTTGTCATGGCAAGTTCTCCCTGTCTTCTCGCTCAACAAATATTCTTATGTTGCTTAGGACTTTACGGATTCGATTCGCGTGGACCACTGAAGTTCCCAAGTATGAGGATGCACTATTGGTCTAATGTACTCAATATACTTCGAGACACTCTGAAAGCAGAGGTAATTGTCACGTCGGTTCCAGGGTCAGTCACTATTGTTCTTGAACTTGGCATCCTATAAACATCGATACCTCTAGAACTGGCTCTATTGCCTCACGTGCAGAGATATTGGATAGGCAACTGCAGCATAAGGCTCGAGGTCGCGGCATCAATTTTCTTGCACATTCTATGGGTGGACTTGACTGTCGACACCTAATCACACACATCAAACCAGAAGTATACGCACCCTTGTCACTGACCACCATCAGTACACCCCACCGAGGAAGTCCTTTCATGGATTGGTGTGCTGTAAGTCCCGCAGATAGGAGCTATATCTGAAACTCATTCATGCTTAGGAATACATTGGTATTGGAAAGCTACCCAAAAATGAGCAGGACCCCGTGAAAATGACGGGTAGGAGCGAATCTGTGATGAAGACCAAGGACGCCTTGTTTTCTTTATCTCTCTCTGGTCTACCATCATCATTCACGTCTCTCATGCTCTCTATCGTCGATTCACCTGCGTATGCTAACTTAACGACCAAATACTTGAACGAAGTGTTTAATCCTCGGACACCTGACGATCCGACCGTGAAGTACTTCAGTGTCACGAGTCGGGTGGACAGTGTTAACATTTGGCATCCGTTTTGGTTCACCAAGTTGGTGTTGGATGGCGCTGAGGAAAAATATCGGAACAAGTTACGCATGTTGTGGGATCAGGAGTCAAGTCCCGTGGGTACCCCGGTTTGGGATCAGGAGCGAGAATGGGGAAATGATGGTCTAGTAACGGTGCAAAGTGCACAGTGGGGAGAATTCCTGGGTATCATGGAAGGATGTGATCGTAAGATGAATTACGGTTGATGCTATCCTCAAGTGGCTAACGTCTGAGTTCCAGACTGGGAAATGAGGGGGGCGAGAGGCATAGAGTTTGGCGTCGACCTTCCAGCAATACCTGCCATTGGGCTCGGTGTCAGTACCTCAGGACACTCTGGAGATGGTTGGGCATTGCCTGATCTTGGACGTTTCGTTGGTGGTTGGAAGAAGGAACAGAAAATCCAAGCTGATGCCGCTGCCAGCATGCCACCAATAGATCGAGGGGAACAGCGAAAGCTAGAGAGGGAAAAAGATGATGCGATCGTGAAGTCTTCAACAGATAGACTATCTGTTGTCGTGGATTGGATAACGGAACAGATGCCGTCAGCCCCGTTTATAGCTGGAAAGAGCAAGACTATCATCGACTCGACGGAAGTGGCTGAGAAGGCTCTGTCCCGTTCAACGATCCAGAAGGAAGGCAAAACTCGGACGAAGAACGAGCTGGCATCAAAGAAGGACCTGGAGCGGTTCTACGTTGCACTCTCAAGGAAATTATACGACGAAGGTCTATGACCTACTTTCGGGTTGTAACCCCGTTCTGGTTCGTTTCTCCTGCTCGAGCCGACATACAGAGGCTATCCATCTCTGGAACAATATAATCAAGAGTTGAGCATCTACTATATAATAACTTCACCGAGTTGTAATCATTGTGTATCAGTAGAGGCTGTAATTAAATGTTTGTATCGCATCAACTGTTATCTATTATGGTCAGCTGCCGGAGAGACTCTGGAAAGTATTCTAAAAAAGACTCGGATAGCAAAGTCATGGACTCCGTATCACATGCTGGATCCTGATAGAAGTTAGAACTGATATCTATGCTTCCCTTCTAAATCCACACGGCCAGATGCTTCGTATAAAAGGCAGCTTGGACAGTCAGCCGCCCAAGTCACGTTCGAATTGTTTATTCAATGTTCAAGTTGGCTTTTCTTTATCTTGGGGCTGCTGTCCTCCTACCGAACAGTGTGTTTGGTCTCTGGCCTATACCGAGGAACCTCCAGCTCGGCACGACATTTTTGAAGCTTGCCTCGTCGTTTGATGTAGAGATTAACTTCAATGATGCGCCGCAAGATCTCCTCGATGCCGTCAATCGCACGAAAGTTTACTTGGAGACAGACGGACTCCGACGCCTCGTCGTCGGTCGCGGGCAAAACGACAGTACCGCCATTGCCCAAGCATTGGAGTTGTCACACCTTACAATCTCTCTCTCGTCCACGATTGCACCCCGTTCTATCGCTGAGGAAGCCATTCTTCCTCTTGGAACGCGAAGCGAAAGTTACTCTCTCAGCATTCCAAGTGACGGAAGTCCTGCGACTCTTAGAGCAGACTCTACTCTTGGGCTCTTCCGAGGGTTGACTACCTTTACCCAACTGTGGTATGACTTTGAAGGAGTCACATATACCTATCAAGCCCCGGTCAAGATTGTAAATGATACCCCAGCCTTTGTGAGTAGATAGCGCCTTGTTCTGTTACCGTTGTCTGTCTGACACTTTCTATTCTCCAGCCGTACCGAGGCTTTATGCTTGACACGGCGAGAAATTTGTATGTCCGAGTCCACTGTTAGAGGGTCAAATCATCATCCGTGATGTGATCTGAAGCAATATCAAACAGTTTCTCGGTTGCAGATATTGAAAGGACTCTTGATGCTATGAGTTGGGTGAAGGTTGTGATGACCATGTTGACTTATTAATATGGTGCTTATCGCCATGCAGATCAATATGTTCCATTGGCATGTTGTCGATTCGCAAAGCTTTCCCCTCGACATTCCCAGATTCCCTGAACTCGCAGCTAAAGGGGCTTACTCGTCGAATGAAATTTACAGCGCCGCCGATGTTAATGACATAGTGTCATATGCTGGTGCCGTTCGTACCATTTAGCGTCCATCCGTTCTCCTGCTGACATCTTTATACTGTAGCGAGGAATCGACGTATTAGTGGTGATTAATTGACGCAGATGAGGAAATTGTCGCATCCTAACTAACTCGACTATTTCTATCAACAGGAGATCGACACACCTGGTCACACAGCGGCCATCGCAGATTCTCATCCAGAACATATTGCTTGTAACCAAGCATCGCCGTGGTCACAATTTGCAAATGAACCACCTGCGGGACAACTACGTCTGGCTTCGGCTGCCACTACGAAATTTACAACCGAACTTATATATTCAATCGCCAAGACTGTGCCTTCGACTCTCTTTGGTACCGGTGGCGATGAGCTGAATACAAATTGTTACACACAAGATGCCCAGACGCAAGCGGATCTCTCTAGTAGCGGCCGCACACTGGAACAAGCCTTGAGCTTGTTTGTTCAATCCACACACAAATCGCTTGCTGCCCTAGGAAAGACTCCAGTTGTTTGGGAAGAAATGGTGTTAGAACATAATGTTACACTTCCAGAGACAGCAGTGGTCATGTGTGTGTTGCGAATTCATTGACTACATTGTGTCATTGTCGACCTCTCCACAGGGTATGGATTTCTTCACAGCATGCTGCCTCCGTAGCTGCCGAAAATTACCATATCGTACACGCGCCTTCGGATTACTTTTATCTTGTGAGATGATTGCAGTGTAGCATGATCACTTGATCCAAATGCTGATGGTTTTCGAGTTCGACTGTGGCGCAGGGGAATGGATTGGTCAAGATCCCACTGGGCGAGTTCACTCGAGTCTAGATCATCGATATTCATTATTTACAGTACTCGTATTACAGAAATAGCTGGTGCGACCCGTTCAAGACGTGGCAGAAGGTTTATATCAACATCAGCTCTTATTGGAGATGGCTGCTTATATCGAGTTCCAGTCCTACACGTTTGACCCCTTCGCAAATCTCACCGAGGCACAAAAACCGTTTGTTCTTGGAGGTTTGGAAATCGATTGTACCATTCATAAGAATGTCCTATCGATATGATCTGTTCCCACAGGACAGCAACTCTTATGGACGGAACAATCGTCATCCGAGAATTTGGACTCCATTGTTTGGCCTAGAGCTGCTAGCTCAGCTGAGGCGGGTAGAGATCATTCAGCAGAAAAATATTTCTATTGACGAAGAACGTTAGGTGTTCTGGACTGGTGCTACACTTCCCGACGGAACTGCACGCGACGTTGATTCCGCATTACCGCGATTGCATGATATTCGGTATCGCATGGTTCAGAGGGGCGTCCGTGCGATTGCTCTGCAGCCCCATTTCTGTGCTTTGCGGCCAGGGAAATGTGATCTCATGTCCTGAGAGTCCAAATTCAATTGAAGCTGGTGTCACTATCACAATAAAATCATTCTACATGAATCAAGGTATCATTCAAACCTCCATTAAGTTTTCTCATGAAGTTCGGTGGTCATTTTGATCCCTGTTGAGGTAGGCTTGGATTCAAACAGCGTATGAGACGAAGAGTTGGTTGTCTTTATTGATTCTCTTCGTTTACGTCAGGAGCTTGCACAACCTTTGCCAAGCCAACAGGGCAAAGATAGGAGGCTGTCTCGTATCTTCCGTCAATCTTCGGCAAGGGGGAACTTACATTGGCACCTGTATAGAAAGGCATAATTGACTTTGTCTGAGCAATATCCCCGCTAATAGCTAGTAGTTAGACACGACACAGTCAAAGGTCAGGAAGCTCTGCATCAGAGGAGCTGGACGCAGCCCGAGCAGCATACATGGGATACACGAGATCTTGGAGAGAAAATATTCTTTTGCCAGTAGATAGTGAAATTTCGGTATAAAATTTTACCTTCTTACTGTGAGTACGGGGCAGGGGGCCCGGGTGGCAAGAGTAGCTGCGAGCAAGCTTTCTGGTCTTTGTTGCAGTATTGAATAATCCCCACGAATAAATTGCGAAGGTGGATCGGGGGAAACGCGCCAGTAACAATGCATCGAATTGGTAAATCACTTAATTGCACGAGTTACTCTGTAAATTTCGATGGAATCTGGAATTATGGAATCCGGAATTGTGGTTTTCCTGCCTAGTATCCCATGATGTCACTCCAAGGAGAAACCTCCTTTACTATAGCCGTCTCTGATGATCAACCTCTCTTCCTTGAAACCAAAGCCAGTTTTGACGGCTTTCTCCGGCGAACTTAACGACGCAGGTTCACGGTGTACCTGTCGCTGACGTTAAAGAACTCGTAAACCGTTGGAAGAATGATTTCGAGCTTTATTGAAATTCGCAAGGTTCTGCCCCTTTGGCTAGGCGATGCGCGTTTTAGGCCTCCTTGTCTCATATACCAAAACCGAGAAAGCAGGGTTTGAACGCACTGCGGGGTTCCGACAATGGAATGGTGACTAGCAGACCGCTCGATCCTAAACAATTGGTTATGGTTGGGCCGACATCGCCAGGTTGCTGGCATGAATATATGAGAAAGTCGTGGAGGGTACAGACAGTTACAAGTGGGATGCGCGCCAGTCGACCCGCAAATCTAAGTACTACGGAGGCTCTCGATATAGGTGGTTGGGACCTGTTCGAGCCCGAGATATCTACAGGAGACTTATAAGATGTTTGGGAAGGGTGGAGGTGCCTTTGGGATTGTGGATATCACGATGCCTAGGTGGATTAAAAGACTTCTGCCGTTGTATGGGTGGATTTGGTGCATAATCATAGAAGACTTTATGAGAGAGAAATATAAATAGCTTCAGACTGTATACAGTATAATATAAATGCGAAATGGGACCATCAGAATAGTAGACTAGGGTAGTTTGAACTTTCGAAGACGGTGGTCCAACATTGTATGGTAAGGTAGCCATTGGGAGAGTCAACAAGAGCTGAATCATGGATTTTTGGGATTTTGTAGACAGAAGAGCTCTATCTTCACGCTTAAGGAGAGTCAATGTATAGAGAGCTCCTTTCGATGCGTGAAGGTAAGTCATGAAAGGGCTGGCACATGCGGCCGATGCAATTGATGGTGACCAGTCATCGGTCAACTAGGATTCCACTGAGCTGTAAATTATGGCTCGATACTGCTGTGTATGTGATGGACTCACAAAGATGAGATTTGGCTACTCCTCCTCACCTATAGGACGGGAAGAGCCATTCGTCTGCCTTTCGATTAACGCAGCACCTTCGGTGCAAGGGAACTCAGAATCAGAATCCGCAGCAAGGATCACATGACCGGATCACGATACTCGGAAAAGTCCGAAGAACGAGTGCGCCGTGAAATCCCGAAGGAGTTGTACGCAAAAAACTTTACCTCACCGTGGACGACGACGACGACGATGGTGTCTAGAGCCGTCCTCAGCCGTGTTCTCAGGTCTGCTGCTCGTAGTCAGGCAAGTAGAATCTCACCAGCTGTTGCTCATCGTCTGACACGTTCATAGCGTCCACTCCGGACATACGCGACAGCGCACAACGTTTCCGGACCTTTGACGCAGGTCTCGACGCTGTCCAATGGTCTCACCGTAGCCACAGAGACCCAACCTCATGCTCAGACCGCGACAGTTGGCGTCTGGATTGACGCCGGTTCGCGGGCAGAGACCGACAAAACTAATGGGACTGCCCACTTCTTGGAGCACATGGCCTTCAAGGGAACCAACCGTCGTTCACAACATTCTCTTGAGCTTGAGGTAGAGAACATTGGTGCTCACCTCAATGCCTATACCTCCCGTGAACAGACTGTGTACTATGCCAAGAGCTTCCGCAAGGACGTCCCTGTTGCTGTTGACATCATATCCGATATTCTCCAGAACTCCAGGCTCGACAATGCTGCTATTGAACGCGAACGAGATGTCATCTTGAGGGAGCAGGAGGAGGTTGACAAGCAGCTTGAGGAAGTTGTGTTTGACCACCTTCACGCCGTTGCTTTCCAGGGTATGTTAGACCTCGTTCATACATCGCATTGTGAACTTTCTAAATATTTCTCACAGGACAACCTCTTGGTCGCACTATTCTTGGCCCGACGGCGAACATTATGTCCATCAAGCGTGACGATCTTGCTTCGTACATTAAAACCAACTACACTGCTGATCGTATGGTTCTTGTCGGTACTGGAGGCGTTGAACACGAAGAGCTCGTCAAACTTGCTGAGAGGCACTTTGCTACACTTCCTGTGTCTCCCAAGCCAATTCCTCTTGGACGTCTTTCTCATCCTAAGACCAATTTTGTTGGCTCGGAGGTTCGTATCCGCAATGATGAGATCCCCACCGCCAATATCGCTATCGCTGTTGAAGGTGTCGGTTGGAGCTCGCCCGACTACTTCCCCATGATGGTCATGCAGAGCATCTTCGGTAACTGGGACCGTGCTCTCGGTGCCTCTCCTCTTCTCTCCTCCCGCCTTTCCCATATCATTTCCTCCAATAACCTTGCCAACTCGTTCATGTCTTTCTCGACTTCGTACTCTGACACAGGTCTTTGGGGTATCTACCTTGTATCTGAGAACCTTCTCAACCTCGATGACCTCATGCACTTCACGCTTCGCGAGTGGACGCGTATGAGTATAGCGCCGACGGAGGTTGAAGTTGAGCGGGCTAAGAGCCAACTCAAGGCTGGACTTCTTCTTGGTCTCGATGGCACCACAGCTGTTGCAGAAGATATTGGCAGGCAACTTGTGACGAGCGGAAAGCGCCTTACCCCTCAACAAATTGAGAGTGCTGTTGATGCTGTAACTGTCGATGAAATCAAGCGCGTTGCACAAAAGTACTTGTGGGATAAGGACGTGCGTTGTTGATACTTTCTTCATGTTGGATCTGTCTTCCTCATTGTTTTCGATTAGTTCGCGTTGGCCGCAACGGGTAACATTGAGGGCCTGCTCGATTACAACCGTCTTCGTGCGGACATGTCCTCGATGATTTATTAGATGGTGTGTTATATTCGCCATCAATGTTAACGCCGCATTGATTTGCGTGCTGATATAGGTGATATGCAGTAGATGGACAAAATACATCCTTTTAATCATACCATCGTTCCTCCTCAGACTTGGAAAGAAGGTTGCAAATCTAATGAATGGTGATATCGTCAATTTTGTTGCTCAAGCGTCATGTCCCCACCACACGGAGCCGGATATTCGTGCCTCAAACCAGTGCGCAACCTTAGTGCAACCTTAGATGTTCTGTAATGTTACATGAAGAAAACCCTATAGATTCTGGCTGTTGCGTTGTACTAACGTTACAAAGAGCCGTTGCAGAGTTATTTCATCGATAGTCGTTGTGTATCGATCATAGGAAGGATTAACTTGGAGAAGGAGCATCTGCTTATGTATCACATGTATGGCGACCTATGGCAGCGGGAGAAATACGCGAGAAAGACCTCGTTCAAAGAAGCAGCAGCCCTGGCCGTAGAACCTACGTGCTGCTTGAGGTCTAATTCTTGTCGTTAAGCTAAGTACAGGTTACAGACGCAGGCGTGCGAACTCTTTACTCGTATCGTCCTCACCATCGACTTAAATTTAATTCCATGCTATCGAGTGGTTTTGAATCCTTTCGACTGGTGAAGAATGTATGTAGAATTGGCAATCAACAGATAGTTTCGTTTCCTCCCTAATGATCTAACATCCGATACAAAAAATATATACAGCCAAAATCAATGCATTAAGGGGGAATCGAACCCCCGGCGGGTCGAACATGAGCACGAGTACCCGTACTGGCAACGACCCAGGTTACCACTACCCCATTAATGCTTGTTGATCAAATCACTTATGTAGAATATGTCATAAAAGCAAATAGTCAGTGTTGTATAGTTGGGATTGTATGTTGCCTCAGTCATGAACAACGATTGACGACATCTAGGTCACAGTGCGGCGGTGTAATAGATGGGATGATATAATGAACATTCTTAGCTCAATACATTCTCACCAACCTTCCACACCGAGAATCCACCTTCCCCACCCACTGCAACAACACCGCGCCCCCACTCAACACAAAGCACCTTGACCCCCTTCTCCCATGGGCTGAAGCTCGCCACTGCACCCTTGGTACTCCGGAGATCCCACAACCTCACGATGCCATCGTATGCACCGCTCACAACCTGCTGTGAGCCTGACTCGGATACGACGACGCAAGACGGAGTTGCGGGGTGTAAGAAGGAAACTGGTGCATTAGTGTCAGAGGGAGAAGGCAGCCGCACATCATAAAGCATCATTGTGCGGTCCGTCGAAGTCACGAGGATGCTTTCAGGCGTCATTGGCAAAGCAGAAAGGGAAAGGAAGGCTTTGTTTGACGCCGTCTGTGGTATGATACAATTTATCCCACCGATTCGATGTGAATGCAAGAAAAATGAGAACTCACAACGGTATGCACCGACACACCACTCTCCATATCCCATACCCTCACCGTCGAGTCAAACCCACAGCTATATGCCTTTTCCTCCAGGCCTGGTGCAAATACAACCCCGGATACACGTCCCACATGCGATTTGAGAACCTCGATAGGTGCTTTTCTCGGCGGTCGTGGGCCTTCTTCCACACGTCTTCGCTTCTGTCTTCCCCCACGCCCGCCCACCTCTTCTTCAGGCACCTCATCTTTGACCGGCACGGTTGTGTCCCAAAAACCGATGAGCCCGTCCCAAGATGCCGTGAGGAGATGGGTGCCAGCGGTGTTGGATACGATGGAGGAGAGCGGGGCAGTGTGAAGGTGCAATGTCGCTAGAGGTGTGGATTTTGAGGAGGTTGAGGAACCAGGAGTTGCAAGTGTGATTTTATTAATTTGGGCGGTAAGATCATGTGAGGCACTGGCGATGATATGGGTGTCATCTGAGGAAGAGACTACACAGATGGAAGATATAGGTGCACTGTGTGCGAGCGTGCTCGATGTCGCGTTTTTAGAGTAGTCGAATGATCGAATAGAGCCGTCATATGAGGCTGTAAAGAATTGCCTGCACAAAGCGTAAACTATGGAACGATGTATAGAGATTTTGTTAACGTACCCTGGAACCTTGCATGAAGCAGAAGAGACCCAATCCTCATGTGGAAAATCAGAGACCTTTTCTGGGGGAAGGACGGATTCTATGTATTCGATTTCGAGGGTTTCTTCCTATCCTCACGTGGGTTGAAAGCATCTCGAGCGGGAAAGTATCAGTACTTACCTCTCCAACACCGTTCTCCGTACACCATTCACCCAAGGTGGTTCTCAGAATCTCTCCCCTAACTAAAAAGTCGAATGGGATAGGTTTGGAAAGCGACAGAGCCTTGTTAACAAGTTGGGAAAGCTGGTATCGTCGCCATGTCGCTGGGATCATGAACTTCTGGGACGGAAGAGGGTAAGGCGTTTTAGTGGTGAGCACCACGGGCAGCGAAAGAGTGTTCGATGTCGAGGCCATCGTCACGGGCGACTCGCGCGGAAGATGGTCTCAAGTCAAAGGTCAAAAAATTAGACTGTCACGTGGGAAACGCGTCAAAGTTCGCGGTCGTGTCCCGATTGGCGCGCTGCTGCTCAAAGAAACGTCACGCAAAATATATCAATGAACGGGGACAGCGATACGAAAAAAGGAGTGCGAATCAGCAAAGCTATCATGGGTCAATATAGGTATATTCCATTTTTGTTGGACTGGTTTGGGTAAACACCCCGAGAAAGGGTATCATTAATGATCGAAGGAAAGAAGCAATACAGAAATAAGAGCGGCAAATCAGTCTATTCATACAACAAAATCACATTGGAACAATTGGGGCGCTGCCTTTCTCTAACGCCGTCCGCAAGCTATGACGCAAACATGAGTGTTGACGACATCCCAGGAGTCAAGAGAAGGCACCTGTAATCATCGCCATTCTGGGTGATATAACGTACCCAAGGCAGCGCTTGATAACCACTTTTCTCAACTATCTTCAAGTACCGCACTTGAATTCCCGACACTGTGAAGTACGGGATCTCAAACTTGACCGTAATGGGGGCACGCTTCTCAAGATCGTTTTCTAATCAGAGTTGAGATGATATCGAAAGAACATTAGCTCGGCTGGAACACACCGCTTTTAACGCTAGGCAATCCAAAGTGCGCGCGCATCAGAAACTCACGACTCCCTCCAAGCTGCTTGATTTTCCACACAAAGGCTGACTTATCTGGAGCATACTGAACGGTGCCTGTCGATGCCTGCGTATCGTTTGAATCGAAAATTAAGTCACGCACATGGAGTACTCACTCTAAACTTTGGGCTGTCTGCGTCGTCGGGTACAGGCACATATATTTCCACATTGTTCGCAGTACTCCTTCGTTTGAATTGCGCCTTGACCTTTACGACATACTCTACGCGGCTGCCCTTGTGGCTCTCAACCGCTGCTTCAACCCATACAAGGGGTTTCACGGGTGTAGAAAGACGATATGACATAAGCTCAAACTCGCCATCTGGGGGAATGAAAGAGATGGTACGGTCGTTTTCAAACCGTGAAAGCCGCACGCATTGATGGAATTTGACGTCCTCCATTTCAATAGCCTTGCCTCGTGCGGCTACATATGCGATCAGCGCGAGGTGAAGCAAGATGAGCTAGTGAGCACTTACTTCGTCCGGTGCTTTCGAACATAACCTTGTCGTTTAGCCCTAACCGAAGCTCGGGCATACCTGACAGGTAGCACTTCATCTTGATTGCGCCAAGTATCTCAGACCGTACGACGTTCCCATTAGCATTGACCTATCTGTCTTCAAGATGTTGTCTACAGATAGAGCGCAATAACGCACCAGCATATTGACGCTCTCAATGACGTCGAGGAATACTTCATTCTTTCTGTATCTGATGCCCTCCGTCCTCCAGGACACTGCATTTGTCACTGCCATCGGCGGGCGCACCTGTACCTCAAGTTTGTATGACTCCTGAGTGATGTATCTAGAAGGGCATTGATGCCGCGAGATTAACCATGCCATAGCGAAGACGTACTCTTGTAGAATTTTGCTTTCGGTGGTTTGAGGGTAGCCAAAGTCCATCATTTCGTCCATCAGCTCGTATATTATGACAAAATTGTCGCGAATACTCTCCTCTTCGAGTTCTTTAAAGTACTCGATGAGGACTTGGGTTAATCTGTGCAGGAATATAATGATCTCTGCTGCATTTGAGTTACGCTTAGATAGTGCGAGTACTAGCGAATGTTAGTATGCCAGCATGAGACAGAGACAACTTGCATACGATAAAGATTGGAGTGGCGGATATGCATGTAATTGACACCCTGACTTGAGAAACAAGGGGTGACCTGCTGGCCGTCTTCTTCGATCTCGAGAACGAGGGGAAGAAAGCGCTCGACGTAGGAAGGAGGGACATCGTCGCGATAAGAACGCTGGATGAGCGGCTTGCCTTTGAGGTCGAGGATCGCGATTAAGCTGGCCATGAGAGCAAGCAAGCAAGAATCAGTCACGTGTCACGTCGCGTCTCCTCCAAGTCCAGTCCAGCTTTTCGTTTCATCTCACATTCGCGATGGAGTGCACCATCTGGAGGGAGATCGTATCATGCACCTCCGCCATCATTGTCAGCAACCAAAAACACATTGTCAGCAACCAGAAACACATTGTCAGCAACCAAAAACACATTGTCAGCAACCAAAAACACATTGTCAGCAACCAAAAACACATTGTCAGCAACCAAAAACACATTGTCAGCAACCAAAAACAATGGGACACCACGGTCAAAGGTCTCGAAAGGCCTAGTTATAGGTTCATTACTACTCAAATATTGTCGGTACTCAAAGATTGGTGTACTTTAATCATTTTGATTGTTCAACAAAAAGTCATCGACGATGTGAAAAAGGACAACTCTACCCTTCCCCAAGAGAACTCTACCTTTTGCCAGCTTGCGTACATCCAATGCCTAGACACGGAGTTTTCCTCATTAGACCTACCTAACTGATATGAATGCCGTACTCGATTACTTCGTCTCACTATGCGGTATTTGTCTGAAGGACGCAAGTTTCATATCTTTGGTCATAGTAAACGATCTAAATATCGCGACGGAAAGAATTGCACACGGTTGCACTCGAGGGAGTGCATATTTTGATCGAGAGCTGCGACGAAAGAAAGGATCTGCTTTCGATAGGCGTCGATGTGATACATCGGTTGTATAAAGCGCAATTTTGTATATTGTCCATCATCGCGTGTGACTTACGGAGTATGATGAAAACTCCTCTTGAAGATACGATGTCGAAGCACCCCGCACCAAAAGGCGATGAGATTGAGGTCTGGTAATTTAATTTCTTCCGCACCATTGAGTTCTATATTTACCCTTTGTAATTGGCAGAATACACGTGACTTCCCCGAGGAGGAACTGACCATCGCTGGGAGGGACATTATCGAAGATCTCCATTATATCATGCTTACTAGATTGGTCAGTTGGCGGTGATTTCTGTAGGTATGCTTCAGGAATGCATAAATTCGGTCGTGATAGACAGCGAATGCGAGAAATTTGGAAGACTCTGATTTGTTCACACCCTGAGAGACTATTCTCGTCTCTTAATCATTGTGCGTCGAATCGGCCAACAAATACACGGCTTCGTCGCGAATAATATTGGCAGGAGTGGCCCGATGACCTACAAAATGGTATACCAGGGATCGGAATAGTTTCAGAGAGGACATGTTATCACAATCCTCTTATATTGCATGATTAATAGGAAAAACTGTACATACAACACATTAAGATTCCCGCTACTTTGTAGTGGGTTTCTGCCGTTCGAGAAAAAACCGTTTCGCCCTGTTTTTTTTTTCTCGTCGTGTGGTTCCCACGCCATGCACTCCTTTTCTGCTGCGGTGCTTCGCACTCCCCATATTCCTTTAGGCCGGCTGCGTTTAACCACAAGTACCGTTTTCCTTACTGACTGGCTCCTATCAAGGTCTCATGTTCTCCTAATTACCCCATTGCAATTGAACACTTCACGAATCAACTCTTATTTTCCTCTTTCACACTTTAATGTCACTGTATACCGTTTCCCATATTGACGACGATGTTACCCGGGTCCCCAATTTGCCCAGTTGTTCTCCTGTCTCCTTTATAGACGGCGATCTAACCCTCACGGCCGGTAACTTGCAGTGGGTAGTCCATTCTGCCGTTGTAGACCTGATGGAGGGTTGGACTTACGAGTGTCTGAGATTGTATAGTCGGATAGATGTGTCATGGTTTGGAGTATAAAGGTGAGGTAGCGGATATTTGTTGTATTTCATTGTAGTTAAACGAGCTGCGATGTGGCTAACAAATAGAGGACGTTAGATTGTAAGGTCAGCCACAAAATCGTGAGCTGACTGTATAAAGCATCATGGACGGTAGTCTTTAGTAAAGTCGTGGAGGACCACATATACGAGATAAGTGGCGAGTAGCGGGCGATGCGGTTGGATCTGAACCGCCCTCAGTTGTTATGACCATAACTTGACACGTCACGTGGACGCGAAGAAGGGAAACCAACCTTGGCCAACTGCCAACGATTTCTCTCTGTAACGATTTATCTCTGTAACTGCCATGGACTGCAGCGAAAAAACATATCGTACAGAGCCCAAGCCTCCTCTCATTACTCCCTCAGCATCCCCTCCTCATTACTCTTCTCGACCACTCCAGCCGTCGCCGACCAAACGACCCCGTCTATCGTCGGCTCCTCGTCAAGTCCAGCAGCGTGCTTCATCTTCCTCATCTACCCCGGCGGATAGCTTCAATTTCCACCACGCACGGGAAGAGTCCGCGATGCGGTTGCTTGATGCCTGGGCTGGCCTTGCGGAACGATACTCACGACCTTTGGATGAGGACGACATCATTGATATCACGATAGGAAAGGTGGTCAAGGATAGAGGCGTCTTGCGTGGCTCGCAGACTTTCACTGTGGGAGCGTTCGTTGATCCAAATCTAGAAGATGCGGAGGACGACCTGGAAGAGGACGAGGAAGAGGATGATAACGATGAATTCGACTCCCTTGCAAATCCAGCAATGCGTGGTATCGATGTACTGCCTCTGGTTGACCTGGACGCTCGGGATGCTCAGGATCTCAAGGAGTTCATGGAGGCTGAGCAGAGGAGGAGAGAGATTTATGGAAGCGAAGCGGATGAGACTGAAGGCTCAATTTACGAAAGCCAGCTAGACGAAACTCTCGGGAATGGATCTGACCGTAATGCATCTGAGGAGAGCCGGCTTCACGAACCAATTTATGTCGATTCTGGCTCTGAAGATGAACTTGGCGGATGGGATTTGAAAGAGGCAAGCGCCGTATACCGTCTACGCAAAGAGGAAGATAGCGACAGTGAAGCCGAAGTCCTCAATAAGTCGGTGTGGATATCCCCTGAGGTCCCGTCTCCTCCGTGGACAAGTCCAAAAACTCCATCACGACGTGTTTCTAACCAACGTCAACTGCAGTCGCCTCTTCCCGACGACTTTCCAGATCATCCTCCCCCTACTTCTCCCCCCCGATCGTCCTCTCCGTTAAGTCAGTACGACTCGTCACCTATCAAATCCCGACCGGGTGCTCGGGGCTCAAAAAAGCCTGTTTCCGATAGAAAGCGGACTATTGCATCACAGGCTCAACCTAAGCATTTGTCGTCCCCTATCCCGCGTCTGGACCTGACGAAAGTGTCGGAACTCTCGGTCAAATCTAAGCAGATTCCTTCAAGAGCTCATATCTCAGGATCTACAAAAACGAAGAAACCGTCGAAGAAGATGTCTGTACACTCAAGCAATCGGTTGAAGGGAAAATCTAAGCAACCTACCTCCAATGTTAACCGTCAGAGCGCTCCATCCCAAGTGTCCCCACAACGAGAGCATGATGCACCACAAGATAAAATTGAGCGGAAATCACGCCTCACCCCGAAAGCCAAGGGAAAACAAAAGGCGCCATTTGCTGACAAAAAGGCCGAGTCATCTGAAGAGGCCTCACCACGCCAACCCTCGCCTCATCCTGCCTCGAAATTAGGTTCATCAGGTAGTCGATCTCTACGACCCTCTGCATCAGCCTTGCGAACTGCCGAGCCTTTGCTTGATGACGTCGGCTCGTCCATTAAAAAACCAAAACCAAAACCACTAGCGACACTACCAAGCCCTATACCGGGAAAGAAACGGAAGAGGATTGTGTCGTCAGCTGAAACAGTAGATGAAACTCGAACATCATCTCCTGAACCCCCGACACAGGACATTAGTAGGAATCCTTCTACATCTCAATTTAGGCGCCAATCCAACAGTGTCTCTGACGAACCTGACATCATTCAAGGTATGGCTTGATCACCTAAATGAAGTATTCACTTATGAATTGTTATTCTCCGCAGATTTTGACCCAACGCGCAAGGAGAAGCGTAAGCACAATCCTCAGCAAGGATCCTCCTTGGTCGAGTCTGAGTCGGATGATGCCTCTCAAGAAGAAGAAATCAACCAAGGACAACGGTACTCGAGTCGTGCCCCTTCTCATTTCAATGTGCCGCATTACCCATATCCACCACCATTATACCTGCCTCATCACCTGCCCAACCTACAACAGCCAATATATACACCACTACAAGATTCTCATGCCCAGTACATCCTCACCCAAGCCATGCAACAGATCTTTGCACTCGGAAGTGGTGCTTGGGCTCCCCTTCCTCCACAGGCCCGTGGTTCAACGCCTTTGACACCGAAACATCACCGGCGCCACCGTGGAGATTATTCTCCCCCGCCATCCATGTATTCCACACCCATGCATCATCCACACCCCTACCCATATTACTATGATCCACTGTTATCTACACTTCCGCCCTCGTCGCCTGAGGTGCCTTCGTCGCCGCCTGGGATGAGCGCTAGTGGTGGACAGCCTCGGAGGAAGTCGCTCGTGAAACGGGGTCAGTCTACGGGGAGGAGGATCTCGTTTATAGATGAGAAGAGCGATACTGATGTGCTGAGTGGCACAGACGCGTATCGTAACCAAGCCGATTCGCCTACCAGGCGACAGGTGAGCAGATCTGGGTCAATCGATCACAGGAAAAAAGGGAAGGGGAAGGCGCGCGATTATAATTTATTGACGGATTGATAAACCGAGTCTGGGCCTGCAGCTGAACCTCAACTTCCGAAACGAGGGACCTGAGATCACAAGTACCAGGATAGAGCGACCCCTTCATCAACCATCTTCCACTGGTGGTGCGCCAGGCTCGTCCAACTGTGGGCCAATTCAAAATAGCAATATATCAGTGTAAGCACCACAGAGTTCAGAGGTTGTCATTATCTTTGGTTCTGCTTCTCTTGATAGACATGTAACAGCTAGTATACCTACCTTTCTAGCCTTAGATTTGTTTTCTTTCAAAGCTTTTTTAGGCATTTCCGCTGGTATCATTAAGGTAAACTTTACGCACTACAGACGTATTACGTGACTAATGTCATTATATCATGCACTACTCGAAACCCGAACTACGTTTGATTCCTCTCTGGGTCTGTCATGCGGTTGACTTTCACGGTCGGGCCAATCTGCACATTGCCCATATCTTGTGGGGTGATGAGAATATATTGTTTCTTGTCAGACGAGTTGGCCGTGTCAATCTAGAGTATACGTAAGAACCAGATGAGCAAAGATGGTCACTGCAACGAACCATCATCTTCATTGAAATACGACGATTGACGGCATCCATAAAGACATCAAATTCATCTAATTCATTGGCATTAGATAGTAAGTTTTCAGACAAAAACAGTTTACTCGCCAAGACACCTTAGAGGACAACCAATTGACTCCCACAAAGACAACAGAAGACAAATCGTGGAAAACGACTTTTCACCGCCGCTCAACGATCGCGGATCTTTTTCCCGCTTCGCTTGCGATGCCTGAGTGGCGGCTTGATCATCCGTGACAACTTTGAGGACTAGGCTCCCCTTGTCATGATTGAATAAAACCTTTCCATAGTATCCACGATGTGAAAGATGGTACGCAAACACCAGCTTGCAACGAAGAGCGATGTGACGGCGGAAGTCCTGCCATCTTTGCAGGCGAACGGTGAGAGATGCCTTGAGAGCCTGGGTTGAGAAATTCTGTTAGACATGTTCGCCATTGAAACGTACATCAAGAACCTTGTTGAGGGTTGTCATCTGCTTCAAGTCTCTCTCCACCGCGTCGAGCTTTGCCTTGGCCTTGTTTACCTCGATCGTCATTTCTTCGACTGTTGCCCCTTGTCTGAATGAAAAATCTGGTCAAAATAGTTTCTAACAGAATCATCACCGCCCTAAGAACCTTCGTTCGCGTTCCGCCAAAGCTTCCTGAACAGACTTGAGGTTGCGGTCGACCTCCTCTACTTTACGTGGGTTGGGAAATCGTTCGCAATACTCAAGGGCTTTCGCCGTCCAGTTCTATAATAAATCAACGCAAAGATCACATAGAAGTGGATTTCACAAACCGTGAATTCCTCTTGCAGGACGTCTGCATGTGCTTGGAGTTTAGCAATGGCCGCCTTTTCATCATCCAGTTTCGTGGTGTAGGAGTCCTTCACATGTTGAGCCTTCATTCGTTTCTCCGCTGCGTCTTGGGCTTTTGCCTGTAGCAGGTATATTGAGTTCTGCAACATCTGAAGGAAAGGGTTTACTCACTATAAGATCTCCCTTACGTTGGTTGAACTCCTTGATTCTTTCCTTGATTTCTTGCAAGTCTGGAACCAACGCCTTGTTCGCATCATCGAACTCTTTTTTTCGCCTCAAGACGTGAGCGGCCTGCTCCATGGTACTAGTCTTCTCCCCTTCAGCTTCCTATCAATTAGTTGTTAGTGAAAATCACCTCTATACATAGAGCAAGGACATACCTCTTTGGCCGCCTGCAAACTCGTAATGTTACTTGGCATGTCATCATTTGCTGTCTGTTGCAGATTGGCCAAATACGTCTTCGCTCGCCTGAATCTATCGTCGACCTTTGCACGTTGGGACTGTGCCGAATTCAGTTTCCACGTGTACGCACACCGCAAGAAAACACGCACTTTCAGCGTGTCGAGCTTCTGGCGCTCACCGTTCCACTCCGCCCTTTTCCGCTGGACATCTTGAATAGCAGCCTGATGCTTCGCTTCCTCTACTTTGATCTGCTGATGGTAGTGTCTTTGAACCCCATCAGAAGCTAGTGGCGTGAAAAGACCCAGTGATCACCTACGCAATTTCGGACGCCGCATCTCTTCCAGTGAGAAGTAGGCTTGTGGCGTCATTTCTCCCTGTGTTCCTGGAAAGAGGTGTGATAGAAGCTCCTCCCTCACTTCATGACACTGGATTAGCGACAAGGCAACAAGTTCATCATTACACAAGATCTTACGGGAAAACTCTGACGTTCATGAATTTCTCACTAGTCCAAGCAGTTCCACCTCCATGAAGTCCTTCCAAGGTGGACTGTGCTTCAGCACGCGAGTAGGCCAAGTGAATGCGTTCAATCTTGGCCACGTTGATCATGATACGAAGGACATAAGGGTCTGAGATCTGAATGAGTGTCAGTTGACTTTAACATCAGCCAGGCCAGGAGGAAACCTCGAGTGCACGAAGGACGGTAAGATATCCCTCGGGAGGCTCTCCACGAGAGTAATCGAACATATCCCGCGAGTTGATAATAATCAAAGTATTATGACTGAAAGAGCTCATGAAACTCATACCGAGAGAGATCGGAATGGAGGACCTACTTATTGAATCCACTCAACAACTTATGCAACTTGACTCGGTCCGCGTTATTCGTAACGGCGAACGCGGTCAAATATTGTGAGAGCTGCGAGCGTAACAGCTCCCCCCACTTTGTAGCATCCTTGGCCTTGACAAACAGCCCTAGCGGGCCAACAGGTCGATCTCCAACCCACCTTTCATTCTTGATTGCATCGAGGACTCCTTTGATGTTGTTCCCATATGGTATGAGGCTATTCTTCTCTGCATCCTTCGCGCGTTGAATCATTCCCTCACAGTTTTGTATTTCCGTTCGAATGGCGGTGACTGTGGTTTCGAGTACGGATCCCTCGGCCTTGAGGGCATTAGTCTTTGCGTTCTGCTCTTCTATCTCACGCATGAGTCTATCGAGCGCCCCTTGAGCCTCCTTGACGTTCGCCCGCGCCTCCTCGAGCTGGCGCTGTGTTTCTTCATGCTTCGCTTGCGTATTTGCCGCCATGCGCTCCGTCTCTTCCGCAATCTTTTGGTCAAAATCTTTGATCTGGTCGGTGATTATAACGATGCTTCCGTCCATCTTCTTTAAATCAGTCTACAGGACCAGAGTGAATTCAAGAGCGTTGAAGGGCCGACTGCTCATACCGTCAATTTGCTGATTTCGTCTTTATTAGACCGAATGAGCCCCTGAAGTCGATCCCTCTCTTTTGTCAATTCGTCCATTTCGCCGATGGCCGCTACCTCATTCTCATATTGAGCCACTTCTTCCGTTGCGGCCGCAAAGTTTCTCTGAAATACGTCAATAAGAGGTTTATTATGGTATACCAAAAGACACCCACCTCTGCGTCTTCGATATTCTTCTGTATCTTGGGAAGCCTTGACTCTTGCTTCGCTACCTCCTTGAATTTGTTCTCCATTTCTTCCTCTTTGCTACGAACATGTGCCCAGGCAAGCTCCTTCTTGAGTTCGTCGGCCTTTTGCTTCTGTTGTCTCGCCTTTGCTGCCTCCTGAAAGCGTACCGTAGCTTCTTTGAACGCAATACGTAAATCTGGAAGAGCCTCTTTTTTCTGCTCAAGAACTTTGTGCGTTTGCTTGATATTCGCTAGGCACGTAGTATACTCGTCTGAAAGCTGAGAAAGTTGGGTACCTCTGAGGAAAAACTAGCGTAGAAGAATGTGAGTTTGCTTCGTTTTACAGAGTCTGGAAAATGAACCTTGTATTTGTCGCCAGGAGCAGAAGCACTAAGGAACTGCCGGGCAGCATCTAGAATGAAAGTTAGAGAATTGACTGGAGCATTCAGAAAAAAAGACTGACTTGCCTTGGGTCAATACATTCAAAGGATTATCAACCTGGATATTCATATGGTCGCAAATGGCAGCCAGTTCCTCCTTTTTGGCGCTGATGATATGGGGGGAGTTGGCACCTCTGATCTTCCACGTCGAGTTCCCGTCTTTGGTAAAACGACGGGTGACGATGATAGATTTGCCATACTCTTCAGGCTTGTATGCTTCTTCTCCCTGATTTTTCAAGTAGATCGTAACTTCAGAAGCACTGTGATTGTTACTCAGTGAGGTCCCCTAGTACAGAGGAGTGGAAGATACATACGCGCATCCTTCTTTGATGAACGATTTGAGTCCACTTCCGCGTCCAGTGGAGGCACTCTTGCCGCCCAGCGCGACTGTGATGGCGGACAAGACAGCACTCTTGCCACCTGAAGTCCGGCTCAATGTCGAGGAATCAAATATTCGAGAATTCAACATACTTCCATTGTGACCTGTTGCAAAAGGTTAGCCGCAAACTTGGACGTTGGACGAAGGAACGCACCGATGATAAAGTTTATCTGAGGACCAAATTCAAATTTGAGAAACGCGTGACACATGAAGTTGACCATCTCGACGCGTTCAATGATACCGTGTTCAGCAATTCCCTATAAAATATGAGTGATCCTGCATCACGAGAGCCAAAGTCAAGCCTACTCCCTGTATTTTGCGCTTTGACGCGAGATCTGCGAGGATTTTTTGCGCATGAGCATCTTCGAACTTCTGTTCCTCTTGTTCATTGTCCGTCTCTCCGTGTTCTTCGACATCATCATTGAAACGTGTCTCGGCTTTAGCTTTGCCCTTACGGCCGTTTTGTTGAGAGTCTTCAGAATCGCCATCCGAGTGGGCATCATCGGAAGTCCTGGCTCGCTTGGGTGTTTGCTCGTAGTGAGATTCTGCGTCGTCGCTGTCGGAATCTGTATGGCGCTTGGCCATTGTACTGGTGAGGAAAGGTCGCGTCTGAGTGTCACGCGTCGCGGAAACTAAACTGACATATGAGTTTTTTGATGGGAACAGGAGGGCACGTGGGTGCTGGTGGAGATCAAATCGCATATGACATTTGGGGCCGTTTGTTGTTTTCCTTCTCTCCATAATCTACTGACGCTCTTTTTTCTCACATTCCTTTAGCGCCATGCCCCTCGCTGGCAGACCGCCCTACGCCACAGATGAGCCTGATTCCTTCTACCAGTCTGCCCCTACGCCCCAGCCCCGTCTCCGCCCATCCAACCCCAACGACAGGTCCTCTGCCTACGACGTGTGCGTTTCTGTGCCCTATCACCTCGATTTGCTTTTTATATCTCCTGCAGATACAATAGTTACCTCACGGACGACCATGCGGGCAATCGCCAGTCCGGTGTCAATGCACTGGGGCTCGGACTCATGAATATGGCCGACGACGACGACGACGAAGACCAGCCTCCTCCTCCTCCGTCAAAGCATGCGGCGCTGGCTGCAGCAGTCGCCAAGCGCCCGTCTCCCGCGATCGTCGCACCGCAACCCGGCTACGCTGCTCCCATCGCCACCCTCAATCTCGCCCGTCCCGAACCTGTCGCCCCCAAGCCCATCAATTTCAAGATCAACTCCCCCCCGAACCCTTTTGCCGACCCTCAGTCCGTCCCGACCTCCTCATCGCCCCCCATCGTCGCCAACGAGCCTCACCCGCTTCAGCCTCCAATCACCCCCATCACTCCTGTTTTTGCTCGTCCCAAGCCCAATGTCTCATTCTCAGAGACCGCCGTTCCTCGCCCTCCCAAACCCATCGTCCGTGGCAACTCTGAAGACACTCTTCTTCCTAGCCGTGGCGAAAAGGGCGATGATTTCTGGCGCCGCTTTAGTATGGTTGTAAAGGAAGAAAATCGCAAATCTCCTTCTCAAAAGACCAGGTATCTGCCCCCCCCCTCTCAGCGTCATTCTTCACCTCACACCTTCCGCTTAGCATGTGGCTCAGAAAGACCCAAGACGGCTCCCACCGTCTCGCCCGTTGGGTCTGGATAACAGGCATCATCATCCTTATCATTATTGGTGTCGCCGCCGGTGTCGGCTATCAACTTTCCCACAACACCCCAAGCCATCAGCAGCCCGCTGCCCTCGGCGGCTCCGCCAACGAGGCCGCGACTGTCGCGACCTCCAGCACATCTGCTCCCCCCACCGCAGGTGGAGGCACCATCAAGCACGTTTCTCCAACTTACACACTTGACGGACGTGACTTGGACCCCCGTTCTACGCCCATACCCGCCCTCCATAAGCGCAGACTGCATCATGTCTAGTCGACGCACACCTTACTTATGGGTTCTTCCCGTATGGATTTTACAATCCACTGTACTCACAATGCACGCACTGTCACCGTCACTTTACATACTTTGCGTTTGTTAGTTTTATACCCCTCCCCCCATTTTGGATTCTGCTTTTGGCCTTTACCTCCATGGCATGTTTCACGCTCTCCACGACTGACTTTCTTACTTATTCACACTCTCATGTCGGAGCATCACTTATTGTTAAATAGGGTTTTATGCAATTGCATCAATTCTTACCTCGAGTAAAACCGGACAGAGCAGCACTGGGAAGGACTTGGTCCTATGCCCAGAATGGCATACAATCTCGAGGTAAGAGGTCCAGCGTGCCTAACAATGGGACGCGTGTTGCGCAGAGCTAGAGACCCACCTTTACCTCGTGTTGCCTGTATAACCATTAGGGACAAAATGAGTGCAAAGAGCTTAAGGAGTAAGGAAATATCAGTTGGGTTTGATATGTATGGTAGATGAAGGACTACATCGATTTCGTATGTAGCGGGCTTTTCGTAACCGTGTCGCTAAGCATGTGACTTGGACAATCACGCACGTGTTGATTTTTTTCACGAACCCAACCATCAGTCTCGTACTCATCGACGACAATGTCCTCGACACCAGTGCCTAATGGAAAAGCTGAGGCACCAACGGATCGCTCTTCGCTACCTGCAGTCGTAGGAATCAACTTTGGCAACTCGTATTCCTCGATTGCAGTCTTCACAAAGGTCCAGTCTAATTCTTTTCCAGCCTGGCGTTTTTTCTGGAGTTTTTTAATTGTTTAGGAAGGTGTTGCAGAATGCATAGCAAACGAGGATGGCGAGCGTCAGATTGCGTCGGCCATTTCGTTTTCTGGCGAAGAGATTGTAAGCAAGTGAGTTGCTTGTGCATCGATGGATCTGATTGCAGAAAAACAGTATATCGGCAACCAAGCTACGCACCAGCTTGTCAAAAACGCGAAAAATACCATTGTTGGATTTCGTAATCTTCTTGGAAAAAAGTGTGTATTTCAATTGTCAAAAATGAGGTTCTGACAGTTTCTTTTTCCCCCTTTCGTTACAGGTTCTCTGAGATACCCCAATCGGAGGCTAAAAAATCTGCTCCTATCATCCAACACCCCGAAATCCCGGACGAGCCTGCTTACAAGGTTGAAGTTCTCCAGCCTGCACCCGCACCGTTGCCACAGACTCGAAGCACCCCAGCATCCAACCTTGCTACCCCTGCCGCCTCTCATACTGCCACGCCCCGCTCCGAGCCTATCCCTGCTGAACGAATTCTCACTGTAAGTGAGGTCACGACCATGTTCATTACCTCACTCCTCAAGTCCGCCGAAGACTTCCTCGGCAAAAAGGTCGAAGAGGCCGTGATCACTGTCCCTACCGCGTTCTCCGAAGTCCAAAAAGATGCCCTCGAGAAAGCTGCGACCGCGGCTGGTGTACACGTCCTCCAGCTTCTTGATGAAGCTGCCGCTGCCGCTGTAACTACCACTTCTGACATATGGGCCATCGAGCTTCCCTCCGATCGCACTCAGCTCATCGTTGACCTTGGTTCATCATCACTCTCACTCACTCTCCTCTCTATACGTGCTGGCCTTGCCTTTGTCCTCGCCTCTTCCTATACCACTGAGATTGGAGCCGACCACATAGATGATAAGCTTGTCAAATTCTTCGCGGCCGACTTTACCAAGAAAACAAAAATACATCTCTCCGTCTGTCCGTCTAATGGAACCGCTGATGAGCGTGCTGAGGCCCGCTTCCGTATCGCCATCGAGCACACTAAGCGAACCATCTCTGCTTCTCCTGGTGCTGCCACCTGCTCCGTCGAATCGCTGAAGGATGGCATGGACTACACCGGCTCCATTAACCGCATGCGCTTTGACCTCGTCGTGCGCTCCGTCTACACTGCCGTTGCCAGCGCTGTATCTGCTCTCCTTGAGAGTGCACAGGTTGATCCCCACCATGTCGACGAAATCGTCTATGTTGGAGGCTCAACTTGCCTACCCGGGCTCGACGACACGCTCCAAACCACCGTCGGCTTCCGCGACGATATAGAAACACCCTTTTCTCGTGGCATCGTCGTGGGTGGCGGCGTTGGCGACCCGACGACAGTGCTAGCCCGCGGATGTGCAGTGCAGGGTGCGCTGCTGGCAGCTATCCCGAACGACGAGCAGCATAACGAGCTCCGTGCAGCATACGAACGCGGGTCAAAAAGTAATCAAGTACAAGCTACGAGCCGGACGGTGGGTGTGCTTCTCCCTAATGGAGAGGACACGGAGCTCGGTGGAGTGTGGATACCTATCGTGCATAAGGAGACTGCGCTGCCCGCGCGGAGGGTCGTACGTTTCGACGTGCAGCTTGCTGAAAATGAGAAGAAGCTTGCGTTCGAAGTGTGGGAGGTGGCAGAGTCGATCCGGGTTGAGAAGGTCGCGCCGCCGGCGGTTGATGCGGATGAAGAAGACGAGGAAGAACCGGAAGAGCTTGAGGTCAAGCACCGCGTGGTGAAGAAGAAAACGTTCCTAGGTGCGATTCAGGCGGAGGCTATACTTGGAATTCAGACGAAGGGAAAGAGTAAGGATGCTGGGAAGTGGTTTACCACCGTCGAGGTGCAGTTCGTGATCGACGTTAGTGGCGCTCTTAGCGTAGACGTTAAGGAGGTCGGCGAGGGGGGTGCTACAGGCAGTCTCAGAGTTCCTAGCTCGTGATTTTTTCGTATGTCATCTCGTTTTCCTTAATTTTCAGTTATCGAAGACTTTACATAGATTCAGTTACCAAATGACCATACATTTCTCTTTGTTCATACATGCATATGATTAGTCGATTAGGAGTATCTTCGTGAAACGGTACATTTCACCCCCGATGAGTATCCTTAGATGTAGACCCTACCAACGCCGCCCCTCGCCTAACGGACCTGCGCTCATTCCGTGAGTCTGATCCGTTTCCGCGATGGCCGCTGCGGGTCACTGATTAGCAAATTGGCAATTCGGCATTTGGAATCTCGTGGAAGATTTCCAGCGCTCAAGCCTGCTGCTTCTTCACCAATGCCGATCCAAGCAGTGAATGGTCTGTTCCCGTGCTCGCTCATTTGGACAACTTACTAGTAAACTCGGAAAAATTAGATATCATTAGCGAGGAAAAACCGGTAGAAGTTCCAGCGTAGAAAAAGTTTATATGTATAAAAACAAGCTGTAAGTACCCCCTCGCGCTGTTTACGAGTGAGAGAGCATGGAACTAGAAGAACCTAGAACTTACTCGCCAAATTCCGACGCTAAAAGAGTTACATTACTCATCCTCCGTCGGCGGATGGCGTTCGCTTCTGGGTCTGCTTACTTATGGCGCGACAAAACGGGGCGGCCCATCGATCCCAGCATGAACTAGCTGTGCGGCGGACAGTGACCGTTTTCGTACGAGGCGGAACATGCGCACGAAGACGTATTAGCGTTTCGGCTGTGGGTTGTTTTCGCAACGTGCGTACGAAGACATGTCAAGTACCGTAAACTGAACATTGCTATCGATATTATTCCAAGTCGCCGTTGGGCAAACATGCATACACCCCAAGCTTAAGGCCGACGCGTCTGCACTGAACGTGGCCCGGTGGCCACGCGAAGTTCACGTCAAGGAGGTACGCGTTAGAAGAAGCGTGCCTCAAAAAAAAAGACGTGGTCGAGGCATATTCTGCTCTTCGAGGCTCCGCCCTTCCCTATCCCCATTCGCTCGAAAGGGGGGGGTCGTTGAATCGGGTTAACTCTCAGAGGCTCTGTCGCACCAAGAAGACCAGGAAAACACTTGAATGTGTCCTGTCCAACTCAAATGTCAAAATACGAAATCATTCGCGATTCATGGGTATGGTTGACTACATACTACTACATAACTTTCGCAAAAAGCCGGATCGGCGACAAGGATGCTGAAAACGCGTGCCAGGTGTCCAGAGATTTCAGGACTTAGGGACACCTGTTCTCCTCGGTGAAAACGCAAAAAGGTAATTCGACTTTCATAACTTGAGTCATACTCCCACGAACCTAGAGATCCAACCAGTTTGGTTCGAATGGCGGCGTGTGTACTTCCATGTATGAGATCCTCTGTTTATTCGTCGTTGGATGGTCTGGTGGTTTCCCAGAACTGAGGTGAGGAGGTCGAGAGGCGGTCAAAGGCCTACGACGAGACGTCATTTCATTGATGGCTGTGAGTAACTTCTTGAGCTTGTGACAGCATACAGATGGACGCGTATGAACATACGCAGAACACGGACGAGGTATGTACAATGTCTATTGTCGTCTTTTACTAGCAGGTCAATGTGCGTGGCAAGGACGTTCAACCTCTGTTATGACATGTGTCGACGCAGACTTTTTCAATTAACTTGACCAATGCTCACTGATACATGCTACATACCCTTCGAATACAGCCATTCAATGTTTAATAACACAGAAAGTGGCTCGCCCAGCATTTTCGCATGAATCCAAAAATAGGTGATGTGATTCACCAGGTTGTACTATGCACCTCCCGCGAGCCTAGATCCAGACTAAATCGATTCAGTCAGGGCGCATGGTGTTGTGCGCTTCGACGCTTGTAGATGGGATCGTCTGTTGGCCTGATTTGGTCGTGTCCTAGGCAGCACGAGAACGTACGGTGGGTGAACGAACGATAGAAAAGGGGACAGATTGACAGCACGCCTCGAAAATGTCGCTTTAGACAGAGCTTGAGCTTTGATTGCTTAACTCGTTGTTGACAGATAGACGCGTCTCGCGTACGAACATACGCAGCACACGGAAGAAAGAGCCCGCGACTCGGTGCATGGATTACTATTTTCGAATTACAAGGTAGTAAGTAGGTCATGTGTGTGGCGAGGCGAAGGTGTAGACTTCGATTATCAAGCTTCAAGAGCGACTTTTGTATGACATATGTCGACATAGACTCGGGGTTTGTAAGCGCTTATACACACCGCGAATCGATACTCACTGTTAGTACTAAGTTTCTGCAGCATACGCTGGATGTCTCACAGGAGATTGGCTTGTTGAGTGTGAACAAGTACTCTCATTTTTCACGCGAAAGCGCGTAAGGCGCTCGAACGGACCATGAGAAGCACGACGCAAGGCACAAGCTGTCAAGCCGGCGTTCACGAAACACCTTTTCAATAAACGTACGTGATTGATTTTGGGGGTTGAAAACTGACATGGACACCCCAGAATTACTAGAACTTGAAACAACCGTAAAAAGTCAAGAGCCTCGTCCCGTTGACTTCGCGGTGTCCTAACCGCACGAGGAGTGGGCGGGAGGATTCGGAGGAAGGACAAGGGAAATGATATTGCCAATGTAAGTTTTGGCTTGCGAAGTGGCAGGTAATATTACTTTTAAGTGTTGAATAATGAAGAATTCTTACTTCTTTTATTAGCACCGATCAACAGCAGGCATGCGTACCTCCGCGTACCTGTACCATCGAGATTGCGCGAAGGAAAGTAAGGTGACATGTCACGTCGACGAACGAGGGCGTACGTCGTAGTGAGGAGGGAAAAAAAGTATAAGTATAGCAGTCGTTCGAGTCAATGGACCCTAAGTTCTTTGAACTGGGCACACAGCTATGCACTACTTCACTCTTACACGTCTCCTCCCTCTCGCGCTTCTGGCTGTCTCTGCTCACAGTAAGTACTCGTCTTTATATTGTCTCGACCCTCGTCAAACTATCTACGCTAGCTGCGGCAACAAAATACACCCCGCCTTCGCAGCGTGGTGTCCCAGGCAGTACGAGTGTCTCCATGCCCAACGTGACGACGGATGCACGTATGATCGCAGACACCGCGGGCGTCGTGGACCAAAAGTCCGGCGTGGGACTGAGTGTGCCGCCAAATCAGCCTGTCGCAAACACGAGCGTCACGGCTGTTGACGGACAGGTGCTGGCGAACGGGACTAGTACCACAGCTGGGTCAATGTCGTCGCGTGCTGTTGAGCGGGTGGGCAAAAGAGGTGGGTACTCGCAGGTGTTTGCGGGGACTGGGATGCGAAACACGGATAGGGATGCATCGGTCGATGGTACGGCGTACCTTACGTATACGCTCGTGAGCAATGCGACGTATGATGTCGACGCGTGTTTTGCATTCTGTGATCGTGTACCGGGGTGTGGTGAGTGATTTATTTGCATAGGACATTCATGATTGCTGATGCTGACGCTGACACGCACTGTGCTCAGTCTTCGTGAACCTGTACTACGAATTCAACAATCCTCTTTTGGACTTTGTATTTACCGAACGCTCAAACCTCAAGTGCGCGGCGTACGGCGATGTGCACTACGCGATCGAAAAAACCAACTTTGGTGGGCAGCAGCTCGAGGCGCCGCCCGCGCCGCAAGTGTACATCCAGCATTCGAGCGGATGGGCTGTCAGTGCGGTTGAGATAGCGGTTGCGCATGTGCCTGATGGGTACGAACTCGTGTTTGGCCCGACGGACGGGGCGAATAATGCACCTGGGGTATGTCATGTCTGTTTGGGAGTGTACTGAGCTAATACGCGGTTGGGTATAGTACATGGGATTCGCGTTTATAGACAAGTATGATGTGAGCGCGTGCGCAGCGTTGTGCAATGCGCGTGACCCTGACGAGATGGGAGGAGCGTGCCAGTACTTCAATATCTGGCGTGCGCTTGTCGATGGCATTCCTACGACCTACACATGTGCATTTGTAAGCCACTGTTTCTCTTCCCAGTCTACAACGTACTCACCTCTGTTAGTACTACCTCGTCGCTGACGAGTCTACCGCAGTCAACTACGGCCAAGGCAACCTCAGAGTGACGTGGTCGTGTGGGTACAAGCGCACCTCCTTTGCGCTCGACGGCGGGTTCGAATCCTACGCGTGCAACGGCACGAACTTCTGCTTCGCCGCTTCCTCCGCGACATGGATAGGTTCTTCGCCCTACGGCGGCTCTCTTGATGCGTCCATCTTCCACTATGCGCCGTACGCCCGTTCTGGATCGAGCGTTGGGTTGCTTGGGTCCGCGAGCGGCGTTGACACGCTGAGTGGGACGCTGAGCCCGCAGGCGGCGTTGAAGACGGTAGCGGGGAAGAAGTACGTCGTGACGTTCTTTGCGAATACGTTGTATGCAGGGTGCGAGGCAGAGAAGGAGGCGTGTATGGAGGTGGTGTGGAATGGCAGCCCTGTGAGAAGAGTTGAGTTGGAGTGCAGGGATTGGACGTACTATCAGACGGTGGTCGTTGCGAGCGGTAAGGATATGCTTGCGTTACGTGGTGGCTCAGCGCCGGCGTGGATCTTCATTGACGATGTCAGGGTCTTCAAGCTCTGAGTGACGAAGATGAAAAAGTAATTTCAATTCCTATCTTCTTGCACATGTGTTGATGTAGTACAATATCTCATAATGCATAATCTCATGGTGCAAAAAAATGGATTGGGCAAGTAAATTTGGGTGAAGATCAGATTACAGCACACTTCACCATCTCACTTTCTCGAAGCATCTCACGAAATCTTGTAGAGTTCCGAAGTTAGAAACAGTTCATGTGGATTCTAATAGGTGTTTTCTTGAGTATCAGTAAAAATAAAACTAAAGAAACACAATAGGAAGAATTGTGTTCCAAACTTTTTTTTGGTGGTTGTATTGACCACTGGGCATATCTACAAGGTTAGCTCCTAATTCCCGCTACTCTGTAGTGGGTTCTTGTCAGCCCTATACAAAAAACGTTCAAGGTTGATTCAGTTGAAAAGTCACGTTTCCAGGACCGCTGATCCGGTCGGCCCGTTCTTTCCTGAGTGCTCTCCTTCACCCTCTTTTGGTTCCGTTTTCATCCTTTGGTTTCGTTTTCAGTCGGTTTAGTCCCTGCACCTGCAACACCACTCCTTGACCAGTTCATCTCCCTGCAGCAGCGATTCCAGCTGGTCAAGTTTGTGTTCTCTTTTTTTTGTGTTCTCTATTTCGTTCCCTTGAAATTGTATATGTTACATCTTCCTTCGTCATTTACATGTGATTTATATGTGAGATTCTATATGCCCCTTTTTTATCTGTTGACATTAAACTGTTCGAACATCCTTGTCTCTCTACTGCAATGTCCCTTTTCCCTCTACCTGCATGCCATCTCCCTCTGTGCACCGACCCGATACTATCTGATGTTCATTCTGTTTGTTTTTCTGACGGTAATTAAGTTTTATTGATAGGCAATTTAACCTTCTGTATACATGCTTCCGTTTTCACCAGGCTTTCACCAGTATTCAAGGCAATGTGGAGTGCATGTACTTTGCATGAAGGACATATTATCAGCAAGGACCCTGTTGACTTCTCTATATATTATCTGAACTCGCACGTCTTTTTGTGTTTCACTGGTGTCAATACATTGAACCTCTCAGATCCTTTCTGAGCCATCAGCCTTTGCATCCAGATATCATTGATTCTCTGTTGCACATAGGGGATAAATTTTCTATATTCAGGGTGTACACAGCTATTGCTGATCACATCCAAGTTTGTTTTCCTTGCACTTTATTCAGTTATGACTCATCCCTCAATTTAATCAATGACACTCTAGCTGTGGGACCTGGTGTGGAGTTCAATCTTTTTGCATCCTGTCATATGTTTGGCCTTCAATCTTGTGTCCCTGCACTGTTGTACCATATTTGTAAAAATCATCCAATGGTTTACAAACCTCTGCTCTTGTATGTTTTCTTCATCCTGACTCCAAACAAGCAGAATATTCAGTTCAGCATCACCTGAGTTGATGGGATGGTTGCCCAAATGAATGCAACAGGCATAAATTGTATGCAAGGGGGACCAATGAATAGTGGGCAGTGCAGCCAGAGAGGGCACTGTTCATGGATAAAATAATCAAAAGGGAGTTTGGAGAGATCAATTCCTGCTACTCACATAGAGGGTTCTTGTCAGCTCTAATCAAATAAACTGTTAAGGTTTGACTCAGTTGGAAAGTCATGTTTTCTGGTCTGTTCCATCTGTTTGGACCATCCTCTATTCATTGCTTACATATGTGTGTTTGGTTCTGGTTGAGTCAGTTGTTCTAGTCCTGCAACTCCTCTTACTCTCCACAGGCTATACAGTCCATTTATTATAATGGCAGCCTGTACTATCAGCATAGTCATGATTATCACCAGCACTATAACTACAGTATCATGTGCCTAGCAATTTTCAGCCAAATATTTCACCAATTGGGAGAATTGAACCTGTGACCACAATCCCAAAAATGATTGTTGGTACAACAATGACCACTTGACCATGGAACCTTAATAATGATACAAGATTATTGTAATAATTGTAATAAAGGGGGCAAGCTCCCCATCAAAATATTCCTGGAATCCTAAGCATATTAAGAAAACCTTAATAGAACTTTAACAGAACCTAACCAAACTTTAACTACCTAACCAGAACTGTGACTGAACTCTAACTAGGCTAACCATGTGCTCAACAGGCAGGCCCTGTGAGTACATAGGCCTGGTATGTTAGCAATTATCACCCAGCCTGTTAGTTCAGTGGATTTATTGTGTCTTTGAACTGTGCTTCTTATTCAGAGGATTATTGGTTCAATTTCCTTTTGTTAACTTCTTTTTGTCTAGTTCAACATTTGATGCTGTTGACATTATCACACATGATTGATATAACAAGCAGTCCTATAATTACAATTGTGGTTATATCAGGCTTATTCTGTCATGACAGGGAATGTTATATCATCCTGCCAGCATCAGGTGCTCCCCAACCACTCCTCCCTCCATGGCTCCTCTGACTGCTCTGCTGTTATGTTCCTCTTTCCTCTAGACATGTGCCTTCTCCAGATCAGTGCTATAAGGCTGTTGTCCAGTGATTTGCAATGCAATACAAACAAGAACTAGAAATGGAGTTGTATTGCAATGTATCTGTACTCAGTGCATAAGTACATACCTAAAAATGGAGTGGATAAGCTTAAGAACCAGTATCCTATGCAGTGCAACTACTGTAGCTAATGATTATGTGTACATATCATAACACTTGCCCCCTGCTTGTTGTCAGGTTCTGCTGACCATGGGGGCTCAGCTACACTGGGCAAATCCTTACTAGGTGGATGTGATTCCCTGCACTGATAACTGGGCACTTGGAGAGGGTATAAGCATGGGGAACTTGGGAGGGCAATCAATGGGGAGTGATCCAAACAAGTCTGGGGTGGTCCAGAGGAGTCTAGGATGAGTTGTGGGGAAAGGGGTTGGACTTGATGGAGGTGTCAGGTACTGGTCCAGAAGTGAGTATAAGAGGTGTGGGGCAAACAGAGGCTATGCAAGTGATAGGAGCAGGGCCAGAGTTTGATGGAGGATTAATGGAGGTTGATAGCTTTTGGAGCTGAGTGAATAGCAAGGTCCAGAGTTGGTTTAAAGAGTGTTTGAGTTTGTGATTGTAAGCACGGAGTTTGTAAAGGCATTGAAGTTGAAAGGACTTGAGCATAGTAATGGAAACAGAGTTGAATGAGATGAGACAGAGTCAAGATGAGATTGAGACAGGAATGAAAATAGATTCAAGCAGAGATACAAAATGATAATGAGAACAATAATGGAAATAGAGACAAGACAAGACTGGGAGACTGAGAAAAGAGGAGATGTAACACGGAACACAAAACACAAGACAGAAACAATCAGGCCATAGGTAACATTAAGCAATATCAAGACTAGAGTACAAGGAGCTACTCTACAACTTATATACTGACTACTGGAGAGCTCCAGGAGACAGCAGGTATGGTGGCAGGGCTTGATGGAGTTGCACAGAGTCAAAAGGTGTTGGTTGTAATCAGGAGATGGGCCACAGTGATATTCTGATGGGATCAGTTGAGGATGTGGGCTGTCCTGAGGTCATTGTGATGCTTTGAGGTTGGTTGGGCTGACTAGAAGGAGGAGTTGGTGATGTGCAGTGGATTTAGAAATGCATTGACAGCTGTGGAGAAGGCATTGGAGTTAGCCAGGGGGCTGTCAGGGTTTGCCAAAGAAGTGTCAGAGTTACCTGGGGTGGGTGCTGAGAGTGTACAATGGTTGGGGGAGTTCAATGGAGTATTGGGGAAAACTCCAGAGAAGTGAGCAGGTTGGTAACAATGTTTGGGGGTCTGGGAAGTGGGTTGTGACATTACTTCCCCCTTCAGCATTAAGACCCTTAAGATGCAGGGCATGGGTTGGGAGTTGGCAGGGCATTGGAATTGAAGCCAAGTAATATTGATCAAACTGCAGTGAGCAGCAGTGATATGGAGAACAAAGTCAAAGCATGGCCACTGTTTGTTAGAGGCTCTTCCCAAGTCATTAAAAAGGTCAGATGTACCCTGGGATTCCCAGACTCCTTGCCATATCTTCTGCTGCACCATCATTGCATTCTCCATCACTAACCCCACCCCCTTCAGATGACAACCATGTGGCCATTTGGGTGGAGTATGAGCATTGTCAGCAGGAGTTTGAACAGTGGTGAGACCATAGGAAGGTGTAGGCAAAAAGTTGTTGCCATGAGTATGGTGTTTTTTCTTGCTCTAAAGTTGCTAATTGAGTTGTCTTCAGCAGTGGTGGGTTCCTCCAGAAGTTCTTCTTATATGAGGAGGTTGGGGCCTGCTGGCTGTTTGGTTCCCATTGCTCTGGGGTATTCTGCAAGGCCCAGTCTGGAGGCAGGAATCATCCACATTGTTCTGGAGGCAGAGAGGATTCCACTTGTGCAGGTGACACCAGAGGTATTTGTGGGAGTGCTAGAGTAGGCATGGGGCCCTCCAACTCTAGAATGGTGCCAGAATGAGGCTCTGATGAGTCTCTACCTCTTTTTTCAGTGTTTGCTGACCAATTGTTCCAGTGCACCCTCTGTGCCTGGCAGGAGGAGTTGTGCAAGTTCAATGAGCCAACTGCAGAGTCCTACTGTGATACCTTGGTCTGTTTTTTATACCATGCTAAGCATGAGAAGTGTTTGATTTTGCTAGAGTGGCATGCCACATGTGTTGCTGCAGAGCAGAGGTGGGAGGAGAGTTGGGTGAGGCAGCTGGGCAAGAGTTAGAAGGCCTGGGTGTTAGGCTGGGGCTCAGGTTTGGAGGATGAGGAGAGTGTGGGGTGGCCAGTGGAGAAGGTGGAACCCCTGCAGGGCAGGTGGAGGGAGGGGAAGGCAGTGCCACATGACAAGAGCAAGCAGAGGGCCTCTCTGCTACCTGAGGTGGAGCCCAGCAAGAGGCCATAGAGCCAGGGCCACATGTATTCCTCTGGCTTGGGGGTGCTGATAGGGCATCCATCAAGCTTGCCAGAGCTCATGCTCTCAATTTCTGAGACCTTCCTTCATTATCAGGTGGAGGGTCTGTCCAGAATTCTGACAACATGGGAGGGAGAGCTCTAGGGAGCAGGGGAAGATTGGGACCAGGCACAGAAGGAGAGGGATGTGTTGTGGCAGGACTATGATACAGCAGTGCAGATGGCTATGGCAAGGGCATTAAAGGTGTGTGGTCTACAGGAGCACTTGTTACAGCTAGAGGCATGGTCTGTGGAGGAGGCAGAGGAATAGTGGGGCTTAGAGGAGGAGGTTTTATCTTGCACAAAGGCAGAGGCAGCTAGGTGGCAGGAGGAGTGGCTGACAAATGAGGCTGTCTTGGGGCATACTGGAGTGCTGTGTGAGTGTGTTCTCTCTTCCTCCAGAACTTGTTAACAAGTTTGAAGTAGGTTGGGTTTAGAAGCACTGTGTCCTTATAGATGGAGCTTCTGCTGTATTCGCATCAATCCAGGATGGGTTGGTGCAGATGCCTGTGAACTATCCTCCAGAGTTGGGCCAGGGACTGGTGAAGATAGTGCATCTGCTAGCAGGGTACTAGTGGCATAATGCAGTGGCCCTAGGGTCATGGTAAGAGGTGGCAGCAGATGTGGGAAAGGAATTGCCTGGACTCACAGAGGTGCTGGCTGTAGTGAGGGCACAAATGGAGATGAACTGGGGGGGTGGGGCAGTGGGGGAAGGGGTTCTGGAGGGGGAAAGAGAGTGAGGTGGTGATCTAGGACTTGTATTCTTGCTCCTCTCATGCTATTATAGCCTTCTTATATTATCTTGTATTTCTAGTCTGTCCATATCAATTTCTTGGGGTTAGGGGTTGCTTATAGGAGTTGAATCTCTGAAGAATCCAGAGGTGGGGGTTAAGCCCACTAATGCTGTCTGTTATCAACTAGTTCCAGAGTTGCCAGGGCTTAGCAGAGCATCACAGGTAAGAGTTTAATGGGAGTGCTGGAGGTTTCTGTGGGGTTCTTCTAGTGGGGTCAGACCAAGGTTGGGGTGGGTGTCCTCAGGTCTGGGATTATATCAAGCACTTGTGGTTGGGCTTAAGGGCAGATCTCCAGACTTTGAGTGCACTTGGTGGTGGTTTTTGGCTTCCATTCCAATATGGCTAGCAGAGAGAGTGAGGGTTTTCAGGCAACTTTGATTTTGCTCTGGCATAGCTGGTGGAGGGGGCAGAGGTCCCTTTTGATGATAGTAGAGGTGATGGAGTCATGAGGAATTCCTTGGTGGTTTAGCAGCAAGGCTCCAGGATTGGGGTTGCCATTGCAGTAGACTTAGCAGGGGACTGTTTTACATGCCAGCTATGCTGTTGGATGGATTAGTGTAGGGGTGGAGATACTTTCTTGAAGTTGGGTTTGCTCATTCTTGCAATCCATTGACTTCCAAGTGTGTGGGGTTGGGTGGATGACTTTAAGGTGGGGGGTGTTTGGAGGCTTTCATTTGGGCAGAGGCATGCTTGCATGCCTATTTGTTGAACTCTGGAGTATTGTGTTTTGTCAGGAGTGTATTTGGTTAGGCATTTGCTGTGCTCCAGAGTATTGCATTTTGTGCCTGGTTGAAGTTTTGCTGCACTCCAGAGTATTGGCAGAGAGTTGTGCTTGGTTGGGGTTTGTAGATTCTGGGCTAGCTACATGACATTTCTTCTCATTCCTGGCCAAAGGTAAGTTCAGAGATGGGCAGGGGAGTCTTATATGTTTCTGGTGTGTTTGGAGCTTGAAGTGCTGCCAGAGCTTGTTAGAACAAGTGTTTTCTAAGTCTGGAGCATGAGTTCATCCTTTTCAGAGTAGGTGTTAGTAGTCTGGAGCTGGCACAGAGGTTAGTGAGTGGATGATTCTTTTTGGTGGAGTTGCTTTTAGCACAAGGGAGGGTTTCAGGGTTTTTATTCCATGGGTTGTTCTTCCTGGGAGTTGTGGAGGTAATGTCCATGGGCAGGTTGGCTGCTGGCTTACTGGCAGAGTTGCATCAAGGGTTGTACTGGGGTGTTCAGTGTTGTATTGGAGGTTCAGCAGCAGTTTTGTCCCTTCCCAGGGCAGAGCCAGCAAAATGGAGGCAGTGTGAGGATTAGTGGAGTGGAGGTGGTGCAAGGGTTGGTAGGGTGCAGACTCACTAGTGGAGCTCTTCTGGGTTTGGTAGAGTGTGAGTGGGGTTGGTCTGATGGTGGGGCATGGGTGGGTTGGTCTGAGGGTGAGCTTGGACTATGTTTTCTTTCAGAGTAGGAGCCAATGGCCCAGAGTTGGTGTAGGGGCTGGTTGGTGGATGGCTCATTAATGGAGTTGACTTCAGAGGTGGTGCAGAGCAGGGAAAAAGGATCCAAGGATGTGTTTTGTTGATCCATCCTTCCCAGCACACAAACCAGGGGTCTGGAGGCAATGAAAGGGTTGGGTCTGGGGTTTGGCTTATTGGCAGGGTTGTGGTAGAGGTCAGGCTGGGTAGGGAGGGGGGTCTGGAGTGGAATTTTCCTCTTTCTTTAAATTAGCACAACATGCAAATGTTCAACAATAGTTACCACTGAGTGGCAGGGTTGTTGGATAAGTGGTGGAAGTCCCTGAAGTCATGCTTGGATGTGGTGGGTGCATTCTAGTTGCACCCCAAGAGCTTGGATAGGTCAGACTGTTGCCTAGGCATGCAAAGACATTGTTTGTATTGGAGAGTAGTTGTCCACAAATGCTAGAGGATGGCAGGGAAGTTGGTTGCACAAGAACATCACTTGAGACTCTCAGGAGGTCATGGCAGGGGTGGGGGCAATCTTCTATTCAAGCTCTGGAGCAGTGTGGAGGTCATTATAGGTGGAGCAGAGGTAGATCTTGGCACTGTGGAGTGATCAACAAGATTTATAACTAGAGGAAAGAGGTACCACTTCTTTTGTTGATCTCCTGATTGTCAAGATGGAGACAGAGGAGCCATTCATTCTTCTAGGCATCTGGGTTGATCTCTGGCAGATGTAGTTGGGTCACATGGTGCATTGCCAAGCTTGGAGGAAATACTTTGAGTGTCTGGAATTTGTTCTTTCACTGAGTGATTGACTTTGTCAGAGATGTGGGGAGAACAATGGCAGAGGTCAGGCATGCAATGTCCTTACTTGTTAGCAGGTGGAAATGGTAGTGGCATTTGTTCAGTGTCAATGGTGGTAAATATGACTCTTCTCTTGGAGAATATATCAGCAAAATTATGACACTCTAGAGAAACTACTTTAAATAGGATTTGTTCCTCTGTTACCCTGGCAGTGTGATTCTTGTTTGTAGACATTTTTTCTGGCAGGAGTGGATGGGTTCAGGGTTGGTAGTCAGATTTTTGAGCTTGCAGAGTGTGTATAATGATGGGTTGGTGTCAGAGGCTCCTTAGATGGATGTCAGAGTCAAAATGGGGGTTGTGGAGCTGTGTTGCCAGGGTCTGGAGTTGCGGGGAGGAGTGTCCGGAGTTGCCTGGAGCTGTGGGTCAAGGCACCTCAGATCTTTCTGCAGGGTCCTATAGTCTGTTCTAGCAGGGTGACTTTTTCACTGGGGTGTTCTTTTTGTGTAGTTTGGTAGTTGGATGGAGGTCCCATCTAGTGAAGTGCATGTGGAGGGAGGTGGCATCAAGCATTTTGATGCTGGGGGCTCTGGGTTGATTTGGAGAGGGTGTTGAAGTAGTGGCAGAGAGGTCCAGAGTTTTCCAGCATTGTAAGTTGGAATGCTATGGTTCTTGTGTTAACTTCTAGATTTGTTGGGAGTGCCTTTAGGGTGTAATTCAAGGAGGTTGGGGCAGTGATGTGCTAGTGCCATGCAGGAAACCTAAAAAGAAAACCCAACACTAGTCACTAGATAGAGTAGCTGGCAGTAGGAAGTTAATAGTTGAGGGTGAGTTAGTAACTATCCCAGAAAATGAGAGTGAGAGCTGTATTGAGAGGTGTAGTGGAAATGGCTATTCCTAGCCTAAGTTGCTAGTGATAGGAAGAAAAATGGATAAAGGCAGAAAGCGTTGCTAAGACAAAGTGAACTTTTAACAGTTGGTAGAGGAGTTAGGGAGGAGAATAGAAAAGGGAAGGATGGCAATAAGGAGACTGAACAAAAGACAAATGTAAACTAGTTGCTAGCCACAATCACTAACATTGCTAAGTCGAGATAATGTGAAGGGCACCAGCTGAGTTGAAGTTGGTGAGACTTGTTGTTAAGTCATTGCTAACAAAGAGTGAGGGAATAGAGCAAACAATAGAGGCAAATTGAAATCTCAAGCTGGTAGGCTTAGAGATGGACAGGTTCAATTTGAGGGGAGTAAGTCCAATGGAATTTGATGATGTAGTGTCTATTTATAGGCAGTATTTATACTGTTTAAAAGTATAGTATGGGAAATTAAGCAAATAATTCCCACTAGCAATGGCATCTGCCAAGGTGTTTATGGTTCATACAAGTTGTCAATCTGTAACTAAGTGAAAAACTATAAGCAAAGTCTCTGAAGTGTAGATGCTGTTCAAGTATGTTGGTAAGCTTGACAAGAGAAATGGTAAGTAAAAAGGTATGCATCTGGCAATATGTCCATATATGGGAAAAGAAAGCCATTTTGTCACCAAGGAGTCACTAGAGTTGCTAATAATTGTTGTTAAGAAAAGTCTTAGCCTTACTATTCTAGACCCAAAGTCTAGACTCCACATGATATTCCTCATGATTGGTAAGTCTTGTAGTTGCTAAAGTCCCATGCAAAGGCTATGTTGGTCCAGATCCTAGGCTAGGCCTTGCTTGCTGAGTATTGTGACTTGTGCCAAATTAAAGCCATCAGCTGCTGCTAAGTTCAAAATGCCAAAATTAGTGCTCAGCAACAACTAGGTCTTATTAGTGGAGGTGTGTCTTCCTTCCTTTCTTGACCACTTTGAGGCTTGGGAGTTCCTTTGTCTTGCTCCAGAGTTGCTGAAGTTGGGTTGGAGGCATCAGGGCCCTAGAGGACTGGAGGGGGTTGTATTCATGCTCAGAGACTTTGTTGTAGAGTTTGTTCAGTGAAATGTTAAGTGGGGTCAATGGCCAGTTAACCAAAGGGTCCTAGCTTATTTCTGGAGGCTGGTTCTGGAGTTGGGGGCAGAGCACTGGCCTTGAAATCTCAATTTATTCATAGAGAAGGGGGGGGAGGGGGTTGCTGAGTCAGATTTGATTCCAATGATGGCAGGGCTTGCTTTAGAGAGTTGACATCTTTGGAGTTAGGCAGGGGCATAGCATGGAACTTGGAGGGTTTACTGGCAAAGTATCAGATATTTTCCTTCAAGGTGGGTGGAGGGGGTGCCATTGGAGGGTCATTGGATCAGATATTAGTGACATGCAGATTTTTTGATGAAGCTGTAAAATGGGGCCAGTGAGTCTGGAGGTGGGAGGATTAGGAATATGTGGTTGGAGGTCTCATTGTTGTTTGTTAGCAGGAGTAGTGACTTATTCTTATGCAGCAAGTGATTGTCTTTAGCAGGGCTTTGTTATGGTTGAGGGGGTGGTGTGGATGGGGTGCCAGAGGAGTTGTCAAGCAATATATTGATTTATTACTAGGGTAGGTCAAAGACTGGGTTGGAGGTGTCATGATCAACCTTCAGTAGGAGGTAGAGATGGCAGAGAAGGTGTGAATCAGGCCATGGGTAATGTTAAGCAATATCAAGACTAGAGTACAAGGAGCTACTCTACAACTTATATACTGACTACTGGAGAGCTCCAGGGGACAGCAGGTGTGGCAGTAGGGCTTGATGGAGTTGTACAGAGTCAACAGGTGTTGGTTGTGATTAGGGAATGGGCTGCAGTGATATTTTGATGGGATCAGTTGAGGACATAAGCCATCCCAAGGTCATCATGATGCTCTGAGGTTGGTTGGGCTGACTAGGAGGAGGAGTTGGTAATGTGTGGCAGAGTCAGAAACAACAGGGGAGTGTCCCAGGGGTTCAGGAGAGTCAAGGGAAGTGTTGATGGCTGTGGAGAAGGCATTGGAGTTAGCCAGGAAGCTGTCAGGCTTTGCTGGAGAAGTGTTGGAGTTACCCAGGGTAGGCACTGAGAGTGTACAATGGTTGGGAGAGTTTGACAGGGCATCAGGAGAAATTCTGGGGAAGTGAGCAGGTTGGTAACAATGTTTGGGGGTCCAGAGAGTGGGTTGTGACACTTGTAAGATAGGTGAAAGAAAAGAAAGGGTCCATCCTTGGCACCTATTACCAGTGCCAATCATTTGTGTTTCCTGTCACATTGCTTTCCACATGTCCATTCATTCTCCCAGAATTCCTAAATTGCCTCCATTGCATGTGATATGTTGTACTCCTTCAGCCACTCATCCTCACTGTTGTTGTACCCCTTCCACTACACAAGAAACTCCATCACTCCATCTTGTGTCCTCCTCTCTTACAGTATCTGCTTGATATCAGCTTGAATGGAGGGGAAGTTCTTGACAATATCACAGGATTGTATCCTCATAAGCCACGATGAGGCACAAGACATGAAAAACATTGTGAATTGACCACCTGACTGGCAATGTCAACTTGTATGCCATCATGAAAATCTTCTGTGCAACCTTGAATGGCTTATAGCATTTGAAATCCAGTTTATGGCTGGGCCTATCTGACCACAGGTTAGCATGTTCCAGGTACACATGATCTCCCTCTACATAACCAAGTGCCTCATTCTGCAACATGTCTGAGCATGTCTGGCACATGTTTGATGTAGTTAAAAATAGATTAAAGGCTATTTCCCCCTATTCAAACCCTAAATTGAAAATCCAGCTCTAACAAGTCCTTTTAATAACATTTTTTAAGGGATTGTTGGAGCACTTTGAGTTATTAACTCCCTTGCTCAGTAGGAATAAGGATTGTCATGATTTGCTCATGTGATGCCCACATTTGTGCATCAACCATATCTTACTTAGCTCTGATTAGATTAGCAACTATCTAATCAGGCCCAATGAGAAAGTGTGATGACCTGATTTCACCTCATTTGGTTTTGTGCCTGATCATGCATCAGGAAATTTTCTAACATAGTTGGGTTGAGAAGTTGAGAGGTTGACATTCAAAGTTGATGGTTGAAGGTTGAATGAATTGTGACATGTTCAACAGATGATCACATTCCACAGAAGTGACCAAAAGTTGGTTGGGTCCAGAAATGTTGTGACTGTTATAGCATCAAGCATCTATGGTGTGGTGGATAATGTGTATGTCTTTTCATGCTTAGTCAACTACCAGTCATTTGTTGCTTCAATCCTTGTTAAATTAAGCTGGTTTTCCTTTATGTTAAATTTTTATTATTATATAGTAACATAGTGAGCTTATATCTGAGTGTTTACCTATACTATACATGGAGTATTCTTCTATGTAGACTACATGTGAAGTCCACAAATGGCTGGATAGTAGATTCCATGTAGATCAACAGTCTATATAAAGTCTATCTGGAGTCAAAGTGGACTTTTATATACTATCAAATAGAATATCTTGTCTTAGTAGACTCCAAATAGACTCTAGGTGGAGTCTGAAGAAAACCAGGGAGAGTACAAAGCACTCAGATTTTAATAGTAGAAAAAAGGATATACCTAATCATAGTCTCAGAATCTGCTTGCCTAGTCTCAAAAATAAAATGTAAATGAAAGATTCAAAGAGAGGCAGACCCAGAAACTAGGAACATCCTAGAAGAGAAATCAAAACCAGATGGACAAACATGATGTTGAGGAGAATAAAGCTAGACTGCCTATTCTCAGACAAGAGTAGATACATATGGCAACAGAGCCCTTGGTGAAAAACTAGTTGCAGACACATGGCTCAAGCTTCAAGATAATAGGAAGTGAGAACTACCCAAGCAGGGCATGGAAGTCAGCAAATTTTTGTGGGGGAAAAACACCCCCCAGGTTACAACCATTAGACATGGCCCAAGGTTCTCAACCTGAGTCCACAGAGTGTGTAACACCATTTTCCTAAGGTTGACTGAATACATTACAATGTTTGTAACTATCTCTCAGTCTATCAGTCCCCCATCCTCCATCCCAAATATACAATGTGGTTTCCTTACATCAATAAGTTCAGAACAAGGGCTGCTTTAGTGGAAGGCAAAGAGTCATCTTGCACTTGTTATGATATGTACATGTGATCATTAGCTACAGTAGTTGCACTGCATAGGATACTAGTTCTTAAGCTTATCCACTCCATTTCTAGGTATGTACTTATGCACTGAGTACACATACATTGCAATACAACTCCATTTCTAGTTCTTGTTTGTGTTGCATTGCAAATCACTGGACAACAGCCTTACACTTGGATAAGCTTTCTTTTTTTTTGGGAGGAAAATTTTCTGCTGGCAGATACAATATTGGATACAGAGACACCTGAGGATCACATTGCAGAAATGGTCTTCCAAGCCATTAAGACAGACCTGGCAACACAAGTTCAGGCTGGCTTTGTGGAGTTTCAGAAAGGACTAGAAGTGGTTGCTACTTGTGTTGCAATGCTGGAATTGGCAGTAGTGGACTCATGTGGACATTGAGGACCCAAAGTAAAACCTCCAGATGTGTACAATGGGAAGTCCAAAGTACTGGCAGATCAGTATATGTGGCAAATTCAGGTAGCAGCAGAGTTCAAGGACTTTTGCAACAAACAACAGAAAATTGTGTGGGTGCAGTCTTACCTCACCAGCTCTGCTCAGTGTCAGGTTCCGCTGACCCCGGGGGCTCAGCTGCACTGGGCGAGTCCTTACTAGGCGGGCGTGATTCCCCTGCATTGGTAACCGAACACTTGAAGACGTTCCGGGCCCTGGTGGCTTGCGCGGGTAGCTGGGGAGCTGTGATCCAGACAGATCCGGGAAGGTCCGGAGAAGTCAGATCGTGGGGAAACGAGACGGTCTTGGCGGGGTTCAGGCAGAAGGCCGTACGGGAGATTTGTGGAAGCGAGGGAGTAGGTGGCTGTGTGATTAATGGGAACGGGGCCGGGATTTGATGGGAGATCATTTGGAGCTGATGGGGTCTGGGACCGAGCGAAGAGTGAGGTTCAGACCTGGTAAAGGAGTGTTGGGGTTCGTAATCGTGATCACGGAGTTCGTGAGGTCGTTAGGGTTGATGAAGACTTGGGCACAACGGTCGGACGGAGTCACCGAGACAGCGTCAGACGAAATGGAATGGGGTTGATATGGAACAAGAGTGGATTCGGGTAGAGATATGAAACGATAATGAGAACGATAATGAAAGGGAGACGAGACAAGACTGGGAGACTGAGATAAGACTGGGAGACTGAGATAAGACTGGGAGACTGAGATAAGAAAACGAGACACGAGACACGAAACAATCAGACCATAGGTAATGTTAAGCAATATCAAGACTAGGGTACGAAGAGCTACTCGATGACTTATATACTGACTACCGGAGGACCTCGGGGTACGTCAGCTGTGGCGGCGGGGCTTGGCAGAGCTTGACGGAGGGGGCGGGTGTCGGTTGTGATTGAGGATCGTGCCGCGCTGATACGTTGATGGGATCATTGGAGAACGCGGGTTGCCCCGAGGTTGTCATGATACTCCGGAATAGGTCAGGGTGTTTAGTTGATGATGGGGTGGCGAAGATCGGGAACAGTGGGGGTGGTTCTCGGGGTTCGGGAGGCCCAGGGTAAGTGTCAGTGGCTGTGGGGCAGGCACCGAAGTTGGCCAGGGGGCCGTCGGAGTTAGCCAGGGAGGCGTCAGAGTTAGCCGAAGTAGGCGTGGGGCATGGGCGGAAGTTCGGCGGAGCGTTGGGGGTCTCTTTGGGGGTTCGGGGGGTTGATGGACGATGTGCGGGGTTTCAGGGAATGGGTCGTGACACTCAGGATTAGTCTTGTATTATCACCACTAGTGTAGAAGACTCCAGGCTCAAACCTTGCTGTTACCAGTGAGACACATAGCTGATGGATTTCAAGGCAGTATTGTGCACCCAGGACTCCATGCAAGGTGCATTGACACACATTGGACAACTGCAGCAGGGGTCTTGGTTGATCACAGACTATTGCATACTGTTTTTTGAGTTGAAGTTCAAGCTGGAGAAGGCCAACACAGAAGGGGAGTATGTAAAAGACTGCTTCTGGAAAGGACTGAGCCCTGCAGCAATGAAGGCACTAGTGAACACTGACTACAAGACTGTAGAACAGGCAAGAGACATCTTGTTGCAACAGGAGAGTAAATTTGGCCAACATCATGGAAAAAGGAGAAGGGCTCTAGCCATGGGAGGAAGTGGTAACACAGACCCATAAACAGCAGCAATGACAAGTACCCCAGTAACACAGGCAGCCTTGCCACCATCATTCAAGGACCCTGATGCAATGGACATTAATTGGGCTAAAGGGGTGCTGACAAACATGAGGAAGTGTTTCAAGTGTGGGCAACCAGGGCATTGAATCACAGAGTGCCTGATGTGAGCAATGGCAATTAAGGCAGCAGTGAAGAAAGCACTGAGGAATGAGAAGAAGGCTGAGGGTAGGAAGAATGACAAGCCACAGGCAGGTTCTGTTTGCCTCATGCCACTGTGACAAGAGCAACCAACTGGTTTCATGTACTTGCAGCAGATGATAATTTGAACATGTTGCATAAACCAAGTGAAGTGAACCCTAAGTCTAAACCATGCCAGCACCATTGGAAACAACAACATGCAGCTGTCATTCACACCAAGTCTCCACACTCACCATACTCAGCATTGGAACTCCCCATCACCATAAGGACCTATTGGTCCAACTCTGGTGCCCTGCACATTGTCAATACAAGAGCCATGGTGGATTTAGGGGTGAGCTGTTGCTTTGTCAACCCTTGTTTTATGACTCAGCAGAAGATTCTGGTTATAACAAAATGGAATCTGATGCAGCTGTGCACCATTGACAACTCAGAGATCTGCTCAGGCCTCATTGTGGAGGAGGCACACCTCAAAGTTGTAATTGACAAGCATGCAGAGATCCTTGTCTTTGATGTAAATATCAGAGATGACAACTTGATCTTGGAGGTCAACTGGCTGCAGCACCACAACTCCATGATAGACTGGGAGCAGTTGATGGTGTTGTTCCAGTCCTCTACATGTCAAGCTTTGTGCCTGCAGCCAAAGGCTGGACCAATGAGAATGGCAGCAGGGGTGAGCAAATTATGAGGCCTGCCAGGGGAGATTAAGGTGAAGACAAGGCTCCAGGCATTTGCTAAGGAAGCCAGAGCCACATGTACATTGCCAGCAGGTTCTAGGCCACTTAAACTGGTTCCAGAAGAGAAGTTTCATAGGCTTCAAAGGGCACAGACACAACAGACAAGGTTTTGGAGGGGTCAGAAGAAGGAGGCAGCATGGGTGGCAAGGGCATGTATTGATGGAGCAATTAAGAGGGCAGAGGTGCTGGGGTGGGACACAGGAAATGGAGTGTTTCTAAAGCAAAGGTGGGACATGGAGTCATCTTGAGGCATAGAGGGACTACAGTTGGTTCAGTAGGTGGTAGCAGTTGGGAGTATGTCACAGGCACTAGCAGAGAAAGTCATGAGGAAACAGCAGCCAAAGGCTAAGGTGGTGAAAGAGTTGGTACTTTCAGAATTCTATGAGTTTTTTGACATTTTCAATATGAAGGCCTCAGAATGGCTGCCTGAGCACAGGAAGCATGATCTGGGCATTAATCTTGTGAATGGAGCAGACATGCCCCCTCTAAGAAAGTTCTACCAGTTGGCACCAGTAGAGCTGCAAGCACTTCAAGAGTTTATTAATGAGAACTTGGCAAAAGATATATGACCATCTAACACACCTTGTAGAGCACCAGTCTTCTTTGTAAAAAAGAAGGATGGCACATTACATCTGGTTGTTGATTTCCAGGCCCTCAATGCTATTACCAAACCCAATGCATACCTTCTCCTCACTAACAAGCTCTTTGACAGACTGAAAGCAGCAAAAGTATTTACAACATTGGACATGCATTGGGGATATTACAATGTGTCAGGACAGTGACAAGTAGAAGACATCTTTCCATATGCATTACAGACAGTTTGAATTTTCAGTGATGCAGTTTGGACTATAAAATGCACTGGCAGCCTTTCAGAGGATGGTTAACAAACTTTTCCATAACCTGGTGGATGTGTATATAGTACTGTACTTCAACAATGTTATTATATTCTCAGAGGACCCAGCCCAGCACAAGGAACATGTTTAGGAGGTACTGGGGAGCTTGTGACAGGCAGTCAACTAGAGCTGAAAATCCCCTCTGGTCATATTAGAATGGACCCAATTAAGGCATTACAGAATGGCCAACCCCTCAGAACATGCAGCAGGTGAATCAGTTCTTGGGGTTCTGCAACTTCTCACATCAATTTGTGGAGGATCATGTGGGGATTATAAGACCATTAGAGTGATTGAAAGGGAAGGACATGTTGTAGAGGTGGAGGGCAGAAGAGCAGTTGGCATTTGAGACGCTGAAAGTGGTGTTTGTTAGGGCACCAGTGCTGGTGATGCCCAACATGGAGGCAGCATTTTTGTAATAGAGCATCTGTTACATGCATATATATATTTTACTCATTGGTTAATTACACTGATAGTGTCATGTGACACTATCTCTAAAAGTATTGTACTAGTACTTACATAAGGCAGCACCTTACTTCATTCATAGACAGAACTATTGACTGGTTTTAACTTATATTGGATGAACTGTAAGCTGTGCAACTTATAATGGAAATGTGACATTTTTTTAGTCAAACAAGTGATAACTCACTTGTGAGTTGGAAACTCAAACTTGAAGTTCACTGCTACTAGATGCAATTAGCACATTAAAATTTTTGACATGCACCTTCCACAATGGGCACAGTGGTGACCATGGAAGGTCAGGTGCTCAGGCCTAGGTCCAAGACAGAGTTTGATAGAACATTGAATAGTGCTCCACATGAGACATTGGAATTTGCCATGTCACATTATGATAGGGGCAGGGAAAGTGCTGTGATGCCAGGAGGACTGCCTACAGTCACTCTAGTATGACCACTGGCAGGTAGTCATGAGGATGTTCCAGCAGAGGGCCCTCTACTTGACTGTAGCTGGCAACACAGCCAGGAGGCATAGTGGCATTGGCAGACAAGGGGAAAACCCCTTTGTATGCACTCACAGCACTGAGGCTGGAAGGACTCTGATCCTTCCCAATTGCTGCAGGAGGTCCAATTGACTCTTCAATGGGAGCATTGCTAAGAAGTGGAGAAGACTCATACAGGGCTTGTGAGTCTGTAAGATCTCAAGGCTGGGCCAGTGCCAGATATGCAGACAGCAGCCCCAGCTGCATTCATCAAAACAATACTAGAGGATGTCAAAGGCCCACCCAGACAATATCCTTCATCAAAGGGTGATGGCATTCTGGCAGAGTCATGTTGAGGTTCCTAAGACCTCAACTCAGCAACATTTAGCTGCAAGAGTAGCTAAGCACATTGCAATTCAAAGATCATTAGGAGACAATATTATCCCAACTGATCCATTGAAATATATGGACATCTACATGCTGTTTTTAGCACAGGAGGCAACAGATTACCTCCAGCACAAGAAGCTGCAAGGGTCACAGACATTGTCCACAATGCTATTTCTGTATATTGGGGAGCTTATATGCCCCCTCCGTCCCCAATGAAGTGTTGACTCTATTGCAAGCACTGCAACAGCCTGGTAAAACACCATGTGATTACATGGCTAGACAGGCTGCAGTGGACTGTTAATGACAGGCCACATTGGGCATGATCATAGCACTAGACTTAGTGTCTACTAATGCAGAGTTGGTGATTATGGTAGAGCAACCACTAATGTGGTGTAGACCTGGTGGGTCTATATGGAGAGTGCTGACATGAGAAGATTGAATCGATCTACAGTAATTTTGCAATGGGGACCTGGAGGACTTTGAGCAGTCCTATATGGATGATCAAGAGGTGGTGTTCCAAGGAATACCACCTATGATGCATGGCCTGAAGAGTACATTTCACCAGAACAAACCAAGCCTATCAAGGAGGAGGAGCATGACTCACCCTCCCCTCTCAGAGATGGACATGCTGGAACTGGTCAGAGCTCCACAGATTCCCAGAGAAATACAGGGTGCAGAGCAAACACTCCTGCAAACTAGTCTGGAGAAAGATTTGCAGGCAGAGGAGACCCAGAAAGAAGATCACTAGAGAGTGATTTTGTGTTGTCCCCTCTATTTATGCCACATTGTAGACCTCAGGGCTTAGAAGGAGGTGGGGAAAGGTCCAGGAAGAGGTCCACCTTTTCCTGGTTGTGGACCACTACCACCCTTGGGAGGAGGTCCACCAGATTTAGGAGGACCAGATGAAGGCCCTCATGGTGAGGATAATGGTGTGGGATGCAGAGCTAAAAGGAGGAGGACTACAGTCCTCCCAGAGAGACAGCTGCAGCAGTTTTCAATGCTGCTGCAACATTGTGGATGTTTTGCAACTCTAGGAGTGGAGAAAGCCCACAAATATCACTGCCAGACAATGCACAATCACTTGAGAGCAGTGATGGAACAATTGCTTGTAGTATGACTGGCTATACCAGAAGAACTCAAGCCCAAGCAGAGTAATCCATCTAAATTGATCACTCCCTATGCAGGATCTGCTAAGTTCAGTGAACTTGAAGACTGGCTGATGAGCATCTGCAAATGGTACCTACAACATGTCATACATGTTAAAAAGCCCAGTCCCACTGGAGGTTCAAGGACATGATCCTCAGACTGTACAATTGGTTTGTACAATCTTTGATAATGCAGGATGCATGTGATGCATTCTGCAACACAGTGTATGCAGTCAAAGAAAGAGTGCAAGGCTTCTATGATGCCTTGCTCAACTATGCTCAAAACATAGCCATGTTCCCTAACAAATTTACTATTCATGAGTGGTTCTTGGAGGGAATACCCTCTAACATGCTTGTGGTGTTAATACACAATGGTGGACTAGCTCCCAAAGAAAACATAGTTGAGGAGTTTGTCTCAAAGGCCAAAGCCTACAAGAGTAGCATTAAAACTGCAGTGCACTATTTAGAGCACAACAAAAAAAGTTGATCAGGATGGCAGCTATCATTGGCAGCAGCACAATCCCCAGCAATAGAGACTGCACTAGCCAGGCAGACAGAGTTGACTGGTCAGCTTGGGTGGTCACAGCCATTGTGGTCAGTGAAGCAGCCAGCTATATGTGTGGCCTCAAGACCATTGTTACCAAGAAGTGGTGTGGGCCTGGGGCCCTCCCAACCTGGGGCTGCAGTGCAGGCAGTGAGAAAGCATCTTGCTGCTGGAAAAAATGTTGTGGCCATCACATCTAGCCAACCCAGCAAGGATGCTGGGCAGTCTGCAAACTGCTATAAGCACAGGATAGCTGGGCACTTTGCATGCAAATGCAGGGAGCCAGCTAAATCAGCTCCCTGGGTATTTGTGCAGGCAGCTCATATAGCTGTGCCATTAGATGCAGGGGAAGCTAATGATGAGCAGGAGGAAGAGCCTGCTGCCAATGCCAATGATGCATTTGACTCCAATGGGACTCAGGAGCATAGTGAGGAGTATGTTGAATTGGAAACATACAACAGCAAGTACTATACTTGTGGTAGTGATAGTGAGGGACTATTTGCCCTCACAGAGGTTCCTTTTGGCAGACAAAGGGAGAAAGAGCCAAGTAATGAGGTTCACATGAGGTGTGGCTTGTGGTATCTAAGGATGCCATAGAATGCCCAGTGCTGCCAGCACAAGACAAAGAATGTCTTGTCACTTGGGTAGAAGTGAACAGCTACAGAGCATAGATGTTGTGGGATTCAGGGAGTATCACTTCTGGAATTACTCCCTCACTTGCACATGTGGCTGGGATAGGTGGCACTGCTGGCCACCCCCATTACTCTGCAGCTGGGAATGATTGGAAGTTGCTCCATAGTAAACTATAGTGCCAGGATTACCATAAAAGTGTATTCAGAACTTGAGATAGTGCTAACTGAACTACACACCAACATCCTCTGAAACTCCAGCTTTGTCAAGCTGCTGGAGTAGGTGAGTGAGCTGCTCATCTGCAGTAGTCAAAGGCTCAGGCTCTTTTGCTTTGCTCTTGCCCTTCTCCTTTGTAGAGAAGCATTGCTCAACTGTCTTTTAAGCAGTTGATGGGGGAGTGCTACTCCCCTGTGCTAGTGTGAGCAGCAATATCAAAGTTGCCTTGCCCTTTTCTTTGCTAGTCAAGGCAGCTGCAGGTCACCCCAATACTTGACAATGATAAAGGCACATCCAATGGACATGTTCAAGTAGGCAATGGTAGATACACCCACCAAGGAGGCACCAGTGACTGCATCAGAGCCATGCTTGACTCTGAACCATCATTGTCCACCTCTATTGCATTAGATGTCAATGCTACAGGAACCGAGGTCCCTACCTGTGATGGCATAGTGGCAGGTCATCATTGACCTGCCATGCCCATTGTATGGCTGGGACTAGCCACTAGGGGTGGGGCCACAGCAAACTGTGGCATCACAAACTGCTGAAACTCCTGTGACCACAGAGTACTCAAAGTTGAACTGAGGGAGGACCAGTGGTCCCCCACATCCTCTTCATACCAAGCCTTCTATTGTGGGATCCTTGACTCAGAGGGCACCACTTGTGCCCTACAATAATATAGTGCCTGCTGGTGATGACTAGAGGATGGATGAGCTCTCAGATTTCAAGGCAGCTTCATTCTTTGCTGGGCCATCTAAGCCAATGGCAGCTAAAGTAAAGCCACCAAAACCAGCAGCAACAAAGGAGGGAACATCAAAGCCCTCCCAGAAAGCTGGCACTGGGCAGTCCACTGCAACAGTGACAGAGGCAAATGACTCTATGGTCATCACCACTCCAATTGCCTTTCCAGCTAATGTTTCTCAGGGAGCAGAAGCTGGTGTTATTGAGGTCCTCAACTCAAGGACCCTATGTTATGCCTGGTGTGCTCCCTCAGGAGTATAGGCCACCAGTGCACTGAGATCTGTGTGACAAAGAATTCTACATTACCCAGCCAGCAGCTGCCCAAGCAATGGCAGGTGCCCCAGTGGCACCCAACTTGGGTAGCAATGATGATGAGGATAATGATGTTCCTACATCTAAACAATGTATTTTGGACAGTGACTCTGATGACAATGCTAATGAGTGTTGTTGCAAGAAGCAGCACAATGCTAATGCCAAACAGCTGTTAGCCATTGATGCTGAGAAGTCCAAAATAGACCTCAAGCATCTGAATGATACAGTGCCTAGCTGCCTACCAGACAGCTGGGATACCATGTTGCTTCACAGGTGCTTCAAGCACCAGAATGACTTCAGGGGTATGCTACACTCCAACTTCTATTACCAATGATCAATGCAGTGTTTGTTAGTGATGAAGTGGTCTTTGCCCACTTAACAGAGATGGCTGAGATATCTCACATATCCCCACATTATGAATTACTGTATCAATGGGCTCCTTTGTGTTTATGATTAAGCACAGACCAGGACACTTGAGCTCAGGCCCAGATGGTTTATCAAGAAGGTCAGATCACAAGTCAATGTGGGAGGCATATGACAACAGGGGCCAGAAGGTGCTGGAGGAAGAATGAGTGGAAAAGAGGTGTTGGAGAAGTGTGAAGAGTTGGAGATGGTGCAGAGGGTGGCAGCAGCTCAGGAGATTTTAGCAGATGGGGACATCCTAGAAGAGATTAGGGTCAAGTTGCCAGCAGACCCAAAATTGGCCCCTTTGTGGAGGCTAAAGGAGACACCAGCATTGGTTCAATTGCAACTGAAGGACTTTATGGTGGAGAAGGGAGTGGTGCACTTCAGGGGCTTGATTTACATGCCAAACAATGAGGAGGTGAAGCAGAAGGTCCTACAGCTGTACTACAACTTGATTCTGACAGCATACTCTAGACAGGCCAATAGAATTGCACTCATTGCACAGAATTACTACTAGTCTAGAATATTGGAGTTTGTGAGGTGGAAGGGCTGCAAGACCTGTCAATGTGTGAAGCCAAAACAGCAGAAACCATTCAGATAGCTGCAACCTCTTGAAGTGCCAGATGGCCCTTGGCAGCATATTATGACAGATTACATTGGGCTGTTACCCCCATCACAAGACTACAATGCAATCCAGGTGGTGTGTGATAAGTTCACTAAGCAAGCCCATTTCCTGGGAGCACACTCAACAGATGATGCAGCAGTGATGTGTGATGTCATAGAGAGGGTGTGGTGCTTGCATGGGACACCAAAGAAGGTGGTGTCAGATCAGGGGCTCCACTTTGTAGCAAAGTATGTGGAGAGGATGTGGGAACAGTTGGAAATCAAAAAGGCATTGTTGACAGCACATCACCCCCAAACAGATGGTTAGACCAAGAGGGTGAATCAAGAATTGGAGGTGTACTTGCAGGCATTTGTGGACTATTATCAGGACAATTGGATGGAGTGGTTGCCATTTGCAAAGTTCACATTCAACAACCATATTAACACATCAATAGGGATGTCACCATTTTATACAGAGTATGCCTATAATCCCATATGCTCCATTGATTCCATCAACTCACAATCAGTCCTAAGAGCAGATGCACAGCTGGATAGGATAAGAGAAGTTCAAGGAGAGCTGAAGGAGCTGTTAGAGCTTGCAGCAGAGAGGATGGGGAGGTTTTACAATGCCTAGATGAACTAATGGGCTGCTGCAAAAAACAGTTCTACAACCTTGTACAGTTAAGCATTCTAACGCATACAGCTCAGATAAAGAAAATGTGTGTTGGTTTTTGTATGATATTAAGAACATTATGAATGCTTTATGGTCCTCAGCTACAGACTCTCACCAAACTTGTGAAACATTTAAAGGACCAATATCACATGGATACAAAAGGCCAGGATATTACTTACCCCATTATATCTACTAGCCTATCTCCTGATAAAAATGTGCCAAGCCATTGGAAGCTCAAAATATCAATCTTGAAGAGTGATGAAAGGCTAACAAACCATATCCCCTCCCCTTCTAATATCTCAGATACTCTAGAGCATAGACATAACTACCCTGAAAACACCTTAGAACATCATGAAAATTGCATTTGCAGCTTACAAATAGTTACTGATGCACCTGCTATATTTCATCTGCAGACATCAGACCACCATTCATCAGCAACAGATCTCCTTGGAGAATTTGGTTGTGTCTCTTCTTAAATGGACTACTACACAATGGATAATGAAGACTATTGTTTTTTTTGTGAGCAAGAAGACAACAAACAGCATATATTGTTCTGTGAAATACTTGATCCCAAGGGTGAATATGACCCAGATGATGGAACAGCTGAAGAGAAACTGTTTGCATCAAAAAAAAGTACATTCATCTTTCTGCCAAGCCAAGAAGAGGCAGAGCTTGCATTTCATAACTTGACAGATAGCAAAGAAACTGCTCATGTTGTCTTCTGTGCTGGTGTTTGTCATGAAGAATACTTCATAAGTGAAGATATCCTTGAACAAGCAGAAAAGGCCATCCATATTGTTATGGAACACTACTCACACAAAGATCATGTCTTTGTGTATGACAATGCAACAACTCACCTCAAACATGCTGATGAAGCTCTATCTGCTACAAAAATGCCAAAAAGATCTTCAAGATGTGTGGAGAAAAATTTTGGTGTTTTTGTCAACATGCTTGGTACTGATGGCTGGCCACTTCAAGATGCTGAGGGCAAAATATATAAAGAAGAAGATTTCTATGAAAAATAGTAAGTTTTCTGATGGAACAGAGCAAGAGTTCTATTTTTCTGCAGGTCATGAGCAGGCTGGCATGTTTAAAGGAATGGCAAAAATACTCATAAAAAGGGGCTATGATGTATTAAGGAAGAAGGCACAGTGCAGGAAATTGTTTTCAAACTGTCCTGAAGGCATGACAGATTGCTGTTGCCAATGGATGCTATATTCAGAGCCAGACTTCATTGTAGAAGAACCTCTGCTACATAAACTCTTCTCAAATCACAGCATTTCAATTCTTTTCCTTCCAAGATTCCATTGTGAGCTGAGTTTTATTGAGCAATGTTGGAGATATGCAAGGAGGCACTATAAACTCTTACCAGAGTCATTAAGAAAAGAGGATCTGGAATGGAATGTGCTTGCCTCATTGGAAGAAGTTCCACTGATCACCATGCATTGGTCAGTAATGTTGATTGAATATTAAGATTCTGCCATTGACATACTACTCACTTTTGCAACATGGTCACTTCAATTTATGGTCTACTAAAAAGGTCTCAATGGGGCTCAAGCTGCTTGGGCCTCAAAAAAGTATCATGGGCACAGATTCATTCCCAAAGAAATTCTTGAAGAGTTGGAAAAGGCTAGAAATTAGTATATATTAAATAAAATGTATCTTGACTACTGTAAATCTCATTTCATAGAGTTGTAGCAGTGAGAACACAGAAGATATGATAGAACACAAAGGTCTGAGGGGCATGTCTAAAAGCATGTCACAAGTGGGTCACATGTCATGTGATGCCCACATTTGTGCATGAACCATATCTTATTACTACTGTGTCATTGTTTGTACAGATGCAACAGTTGCATGTTTAAATATAACAATGGACATTTCTCAGCCTCCAACACTTTGTGGCCACACAAGGTGCAAAATTTGCAGAGAAACTTGCAAGAGTCAGGGATCACCACAAGAAGGTGTGTATGAAGAAGCAGGAGAAAGCATGTCAGGATGTAGAGTTTGCTATGCATTTTAATTTTTCATGACACAGGTAATTCTTGTAATATCAATGGATTCATAAGCTGATAACACATTTCATTTTGAATAAATAACAGTTTAAAAGGCCTGGAGAGCCCATTATTATTGAACAAGTCTGGTTCATTGATTCATTGGAATCAGGCAGAGTACCTGGACCCAGCTGATATTGTTACAAGTCTACCCCAATTATGTTGACTCTGACTATTTAAAGATACCTATATCAAGGTGCCATTCATGATTCAGAAGCATCAAGTTTAAACAAGACTATTATTTATAATATTATCACTCCTTTTGTTTCATTGAATCCATTGGAAAATGTGGATGATCCCTTCAGTGGAGTTCCTGTCATTGGAGACAAACAGGTAAGGATAAATCTATGCTATATACTTTTTGAATTTAGGTGTTTGAATGAGATTGGAGAGGCTGAGGATGCAGGTTGCACTACACCCAGTCTAGATGGTTCCATGAAGAAGCTATTATTCAAAGCCAAGTACCATCCTCATTTAGGCATTCCAACCAAGATCAGGTTGTATAGTGAATGTTTTCCTAAAAGAATGATGCTGCCCATTGATTTTGGACTATGGAGACCATTCAACTTGATTTTAAGGTCATGGAATTGGGACTTGAAGCTTTTTTCAACAAGAGTCAGCTAGATTGACTTGTCAAATTATTCTATTGAGCTGTTGCAAGCAGTGTTGAAGACCCTTTCACCCTCAGAAACACTTCCAAATTGAAAAAAAAAATATGAGAAGAAGCATCTAAGCTTCAAACAAAAGTGAGTATTAGTCTTGATTTGTGGACATAATATTATGGTATTTGGTTGACAGTTATTCATCAGTGCAAGAAGAAGTCTTAGAGTGCTGCAAGAAATTGAGATACAGGTATGCAACTCTTAGGACTGGCCATCAAAAATGTTGTTAATGACCCCCTGATTGCTCCACACATTATTTGGAATGTGCAAAAACATTATAGGTGGATAGGAACTATTTGGGAGCAATTTATCACCAAGCCATGAATGAATGATGTGGCTTGGGAGGCTCAAATATGTTTTCTGCCACTCTGTTATTAAACTGTTAAACCCACATATTTACTTTGACTGCCAGTCACATATACCTGACAATCTGGCTGTAAAGCTTCTCCCTCTTATTCTTTATGCCAATAAAACAAAACTATCAAGTTTCAGAATGGCAAAAGAATACCCAATTGTTGGATGATGATATGCCTTTCTTCCACATGACATTCAAAATACAAATAGGAGAGAAGGCTGTGTGGTTGGCTGGTTACCCATTGTTTGTTTACCTTTTAAATATTCTGTTTAAGCATTGAACTGCTCTACCTTGTAGGTTCATGAAGACACAGCCAAAAGAGGAAAAACAATATTTGTTAAGTTCAAGAATGCTGTTTGGCATGAGGGCTTTTGAATTTTCCTAGAGAAAATCATCAAATTAGCTCAGACCAGTGAGTGGAAGTTAAGTAAAGCTGACAATATCCTGTGATGGCTCTAGCCAATCATTCTAATACTATCTTCTAACTACAAACAAATGTAAAAAGTCAGTCTTCTATAAATTTTATGCCTGACAGGATTTCAGGTCTCCTCTTACAAACTGAGTTATATTAGTTTGAATTGAGATACTAATATTATGTATGTATGCCAAAATCATAAAATTTATCAATTTACTTCTGTGGTAGTCCTCCATCCCAATGTTATGACACAACTTCTTGAGGTACTGGAAAATAAGTGAGTTGATTGTCATAATGGTGTTGAATGCTTTGAGCTGTACTTTTTCTTTTCATTGTCTAGATACAAATTTGATTTGTTGGCAGCATATATTAAGATCAAACTCACTTTTTTGTTTGGTCATCTGTTTCATCATCTATTTCCTCTTCTCCACACATGTTGTTCTCCAAGTCACAGTTCTTAACATTACATTTGTGTTTATTTGTCTCAGATATGGTGAGAAGGCATGCCTCTACCAGGTCCTTGATTAAAATGCTGTTTAACTTGACAAAAGGATTTGCTACATGTGAAATAATCTTCCCAGCATGATAGAATAGAGCTAGGAGGCCTTTTATATTCATATAGTTAGTAGAACTATACAGTAGAGTACACTCCAAATCCACTTACAGTTCTTTCCCTTGTCAAGCCTAAGGTTTATGCTGATCTTCAGGGCAGCTTTAAACTTGTCCTACTCTGAGTTCTTTTGTTGAGGTTTAGTGTGCTGTGACCAGCTCTTGGCTGAGGAGCAATTTTATGCTGGAGAGCATTGAGAAGGCATTGTTGTAGTTGATGGAGAAAGATATGTCATTGAGTCACAGTCTCAGTGATGTGAAATTGTGATTCAAAATTGTGATTTGTAATGCATAATCTTCTCATATGATAAGTATGGCATGAGATTGAACTTATGCACCTATTCAGCATGAACAGTCAATCTTACTATATGCCCTGAACATTACAGGGAAGCTAGCACAGAGCATGGTCAAAATCATGTATGATAATATTGTTGACTGAAAGAGGTTCAATTAGTGATCATTTAGAAAATTTCTGGTTACATACAGATTCTCCATATCAGTTTTGTGAAAAGAATCTTATTAGGGTCTTCTAATTCTTGCATGCACCACCTTTGCTGTATTTGACATATTATCTGTCAAAATTTATATCAATGATAGCATATGTATATTTGCTTTGATACATTGAAAATATATGTGTATAAGTTAAAAGATATGGTGTATTACAGCAATAACCACTTTACAAGCAGGTATATAGATAAGAACAATGATGTATGGTATCATGATGGACTGACAGGACACCAAATGATGAAATATAATGGACCATTAGATATGTCTGTATCTGGAACTAAAATAGCTACATTAGCTATATATGTATGTTTGGACTGAATATATTGTATTTTCCCAATTAGACCTTGGACTTGCCATGTGCTGCAATGGCTCATACTCAGTGGTTTATAGTAAGTAAGAGTAATAAAACTAAAAGGAGTCAATAATGGTGAAAAGTGTTGCTAGCAACATAAGCAAGTCAGGAGAAATGACTTGTAAAAGTCAATAACCCAAAGTGTAGCTAAATTTGACACCTGGAATAACAGCTAGTATGCTGGTTGCTAGAGTGGTGTGTATCAAAGAAATAATAAGAAAGGAAATATTATTGGGGACCTTGCTAGGAAGGTTGCTAGAGGTTGCTAAGGGAAAGTAGTCCAATGGGGCTGGGGATTTAAACCACATGTGATGAAGTCACATGACTGTTGGATCATGTAGAAACCAGAAATTCTGAAAGTTGTTAAAACATAGGAAAAGACAGAAATCTGTACTCAGTGAGAATAGAGTCTTATCACTGGTATTAAGCAAATGGGGTCTTACTTCTGTGCAGTGTGCTGAATTTTACAATTTCAAGTTATGTATGTTGGCACAAAGTTTTATGATATTATTTGGTCATAAAATTGTCAGGCAGATAGTGAGGCATATAAAGGTCAAATTCAAAAAGCAAGAAAATATATTTTCACAAGAAGATATGATGCAATAAGCAAAGCAATTAATAACATTCCTGATAAATTATTTGTGCCAATTGAGGTAAGGAATCAACAAAGTCATCTACCAATGATACTTACTATCAGGTTCTACTAACCACAGGGGCTCAGCTTAACTGGGAAAATTCTTAATAGGCAGATGCAATATCCTACAATTAGAACCTTGTGCTTTGGAGGGGTTCAGATGTCAGATACTTGCAAGAATAGACTGGGGGAGCAGTCTGGGCTTAGAGGTTTGCCAGGCACAAGTCCAGGGCAGATACTGGGAGTACAGAGCACACAAGCAATGGGAGCAGGACCAGAGTTTGATGAGCAATCAGATGGTGTTGATGGGTTTCAATGCAAAGCATAGGACAAAGTCTGTTAGATTCCACTGACCATGGGGGCTCAGCTGAACTGTGTGAGTCCTTACTAGGCAGACATGATGTTCTGCACTTATAATCTAGTGTGCTGGAGTGGTCTGGACTTCAGATACTTGTAAAGATGAGCTAAGAAAAGCAGTCTAAACAAGTCTGGGGTAGTCTGGAGAAGTCTTAGACAAGGCACAAAAAAGAGTTGGGCTTGAAGAAGACTTATAGACAAGTCCAGAGGCAAATATAGAGAGTGTGGAGCAAGCAGAGGCTATGTAAGTGATGAGAGTGGGGTTGGAGATTGATGGAGGATCAATGAGTATTGATGAGTTTTGGAGCCAAGCATAGGGCAAAGTCTGGGATTAATTATGAATGTATGAGGTCATAAATGTATGCATGGGGTTTGTAACAAAGTCAGAGTATAAAGGAATCCAGACAACAATAAAGGAAATAGAACAGATGAGATGAGATGGAGTCAAGGCAAGACAGAAACAAAAATAAAATAGGATTAAAATGAGGCACAAGACTAGAGATAGAAGTAGAGATGAAACCAGAAAACATAACAGACACAGAATGTAAACAGATGAGTAACAGCAATATCAAGACTACTGTAACAGATATTGCTCCATGGCTTATATACTGACTACTGGACCTCCTCCAGAAACTGAGGGTGCAATGGCAAGGCTTGTCAAATCCATGTAGTGTTAATGGGTATTGGTTTTGATCAGATGGCAGGCCATAGTGATATTCTGATAGGAACTGATAGGAACACAGTTCATCCTATAGTCATCAGGAAGTTTCAGAGTGGTTGGGTAGGTCAAGGGGACAGGTTAGCAACATGTGCTAGAGTCAGAGGAGATATTGGAGGGGCTTAGGGGCTTAGGAGGAGAAGGAAAAGTAACAGGGCCCATAGGGGACATGTCAGAGTTTGCTAGGGGGCTATTGGAATTTGCTAGGGAAGTGTTAGGATTAGCTGAGGCAGGCATCATGAGTGAACAAAGGTCAGGGTGAGTCAAGAGGGTGTTGGAGGGAGCTCTGGGAGGGTGGGGTGGCTTGGGAAGAAGTCTGGCAGTTTGAGAGCGAGTTGTGACAAGGTCCAGAGTTAGATAAGAATGTACAAGTTATAAAGATATGAACAGAGATAGGCATGGAAATTGGAATGGAGTTAGAATTGAAAGGAAATCAGGCAATGTGGAAAGAAACTGAGGCAGACAAGTCAAGACAAGATAGAGATAAGAATGAAATAGAATTGAGAACAAGATGAGACTAGAAACAATGAGACAGAAATAGAGACAAAACTGGGACATAAGATATAGCAGAATACAATTGTAAGTAATATCAAGACTATTATAGCAGATATTACTCTATAACTTAGATACTAGCTACTGGACCTCCCCTAGGAGTTGCAGGTCTGACAGCAAAGGTTATTAGGGCCATGTGGGTCTGGTGAAGTGTTGGTTCTAATTGGGTAGATTGCAGTAATACATTGGTGTGGATCTGTGATGTATGCTCAAGTTCAGGAAAATCATCAGGGACACTTAGGGGCTTGGTGGGAAATGGGAGAGTGATGGGGCTCATAGGAAAGACATTGAAGTTGTTTAAGGAAGTGTTGGAGTTTGCTGAGGAAGTGTTGGAGTTTGCTGAGGAAGTGTTGGAGTTTGCTGAGGAAGTGTTGGAGTTTGCTGGAGTGAGCACCAGAGTTGGACAAAGATTGGAGCAGGTCAAGGGGGCATCAGTGGGTGCTGTGGGAGTGTGGGAATCACTCAGGAAGAGATCTGGAGGTCCAGGGATGGGTTGTGACACTTACTATCACAGCTGCTTTTGCTAAATAAAGAAAATTACTTTGATCTAGTTGTTTCTAATGTCATGCATGAGTTTGGACTTGGTGTCTGGAAGCATGTCTCTACACATTTTATTCAGATGTTGCACATATATAGTTCTAATTTTGTGGCTGAATTTGATCTGCTATAAGAAGTCTGCTCATTACAATCTGATTCTATTTTGATTTATACCAGCTATTGTAAAATAGCATTTTTTGGATGATCAACTATACAAAAGTTTCACAATGATATTTTTGAAATGCATAGCTTTGCTGCTTTTCTGAAGATTTATTGCAGGTATGTCAAATGCCAATAGATATTCTCCCACTGTCTAAGGCTTGTCAAATTAGAATGCTGCCATGCTTTGAAGGACTTTTCCAACAAACCAGCTGCAGCATTGACAAGAAAGTCCAAAATCTTTTATTTGCTATGGGATCTTGGCATGCTTCAGTTAAAATGTGGTTGCACACAGAGTGGTCTCTTGGAATATTTTGTAGCCAAATATCTAAGATGACTCAACAGCTTTGCACTTTTGCTAAAGAAGTCTGTTCTGAATTTGAAACATGTGAAACATCAAAGGTGGCTACTGCTTTTACATGTAGAAAAGCAGCTACTAGTGCAAAGAAATCAGGCAAAATGAAAGCAACCAAGCCTAGTGCACTGAACTAAGATCCTTTACACTTGACACTTCAAAGATTTATTCAATGGTTCTTTATCCTGAAGCAATTCAATGCTTTAGTACAACAGATACTTATTTAACCCAAATTATGAGTTGGCATAATTATTTTTTTGAAATCTGATCTAATAATTTAATAAGATAGAACACAAACAAGTCAATGCATTTTATGCACAAACTAACAAAAATCAGCTTGAAAAGCAGATTGCTCTACATGAGCACCAACATGCAAGATCTCATATGATAAAGGTTGTTGTTAAAGAGGATGCTTTACCACCAACCAATCCAGAGAAACACCATTACATTTCAAAGACCAGAAAATCATTTATTAATCTTCTACAATGGTTGCAGAAGCATAAAAATGATCCTGCTATAACAGTATGTCCAACTTTTACTAGTTTGTAGCTGAAATACTAGAATTATAAATCAGAAGTTCATGCCCAAACTCATAAATCATCTCTTAACATGTCTACCGCCTCAAGATGTTGAAATCACAGATGAACATTATGGAAATCTTATCATTAAAGATTTAATCATCTATGAGCACAAAATTTTGTGTATTAACTACACTACATATCACAATCAATGTGATCAAGACACAATAAATCCACATTGACAGTCTGATGTTATGGTTCTTGTGGATGAAGAGGATTGCAGATTTCATCTCTACTGGTATTTCTGTATTTTGAAGATTTCCCATGCCATGGTGCAAATTTCAGAAAGTGGAGAACTATTTGAGCAACTAGAATTTCTTTGGAGTTATTGTTATGGTCTTACTATCAAGCCAAATCAGGCCCTGTTGAGGAGTGCATGTATCAAATTGGGTTTATAGAGAGTGATGATGCATTTAAATTTGCTGATCCTGTCAATGTTTTACATGCAGTTCATCTTATTCCAAGAATTTCAGGGAATACCACTGATGAACTATTGGGTCAATCTATAGCATAGAAGCCAGAAGAAAAGAATGTGGATTATGAATGCTATTATATCAATATGTAAGCAAATATCAAGTTTTTTTGTCATTGTTGATCAAAATATTGATATCAAAAAATGTCTAATTTTGTTGACAGGAATATATTTGTGCATTTTACATGTGGTGGAATTGGACACTTGCTTACACAAGGAGCAACTCACAAGATGCAAAATAGTATGGGTTTGCATACTCTCTAGAGATATCTGAGTCAGTTTCTTCCTCTGAGGATTTGGCTGAAGAGCTTGTCAACCTTCAAGCCCAAGAAGGAGCAGGAACAGTAACTGAAAATGATCTTTATGAAGAAAATGAGTTGGATGATGAAGAGAGGAGATGATGAATGAGAAAGAAGAAGAATATCTTGAAGAGTCTTTAGGTTTGAAAGCATTGTAGCCTTTGTACTATGAAATACTAGCAATCACACTTTGTATTTATATAAAATTTGAGTAATTAAGTATTACCACAATATTGGAACAAACCCAAGAAGATATGTTAATGATTTCTTTTTAAGACTTCCAAATTATCTCTGTTCATGATTTTATATAAGTATATACAAAAAACAAGGTCAAGACAGGTTGATCCAAGATTAGATATAAAAAGCAGTATTAGCCTACATAATGTTTTATGCACATCCAGATAAGAACATTGATTTATAAAAAATTTATATACCAATATAGTACAAATGTGGTAAGGCTTGTGTCAGAGGACTTTTATTTCCAACCTCTACAACTTGTTCAACATCTCTGGGGCTCTTTCTAGAACTCCAAAAATCTCCAGAGAACTGTGGAGTTCTCTGTATTACCTCAGCAATCATTGCCCTAGGGTTAGGAGTAGCTCTAGTCATCTATATAGTAGTTCTCATGCCTCTGCCCCCCACTGATATGCTGCACCAAGCAGCAGGGATCCTTAGACTTGTTCTCTTTGGATTCCCCTCTGCTAGGTGATTGGTTACTAATTGTATCATTGTCTACTCCACTAATATACTTCAAATTCCCCTCTGCTAGCTGCATGACTCCAATCTACCACTCCAGAGGTTGCTCTTACAGCAAAACAAGTCTTCTAAAACTGGTCTGGAAGCCCCTCATAGCTGTAAGGAACCTCCAAGCCGCTATTCATCACTTCTCTACTAGGACTAAACACTGTGGAGTTCTATGGCTTAGCTTGCCAACCTAGACACACTCTCAGAGGCCCTGGCCCCACAGAACAAAGCTTGGACTTGCCTGCTTTACCTAGAAGCCCAGGCACAATTGATGCAATCATCTTTCACCCACTATACTACCAAACTCTCTACCCTCCTCAAACAACCAATCTTATCTCCCAATCCCTCCAAACACTGCTCAAATGCTTACTCCCCAACACCACCCCTCCTGCAGCTGCAGAACCAGCCCTGACTGCATCTGCACCTGTCTCTGCAGCTCTAGTAACCTTATAGCCATGGATTCCATGTTCTGCACTACTAGGCACATACAACAGTGCCTGCTCTAGTGGGGAGTAATTCCTGCAGTCCTCCCTTACCTATATCCACCTCAGCAGAGATGCCTTTGACTCTGATGTGTTGAAAATAGCCTGAGTGCTGTCATATATGAAGATCAGATGGGCTTCTACTTACATGCTACAAGTCTTCTGCCACTCTAGAGATGTTAGAAGCTTTCTGGACTGAGCCACCTTTGAGAAGGACTTCCATGCAGAGTTTTTTCCATTAGACCCCACTAAGACTGCAGCCTTGATGCTATACAATAGGGAGCAGTATGGACAAGGAAAGCATATACTGGATGAGTATATTGACTTGTTCTGGGCTCTGGTGGAGCAGGCCACTTACCCCAATAGCCTCCAACTATGCCTTACTTTCCAGAATGGCTTGCACCCCACACTGGTGGAATACATTGACAATCTGGCAGAGGGTTGCTCCAATGATGAAAAGCTTGCATCATAGTATGGGGTGGCCTGGGACCAATGGCAACTTATGGAGATCTGGAGGGAGCTCCACCACCACCATTCTGCACTGTGCCCAGCTCTGATCAGCAATCTCTGCCACTCTGCACCTGCCCATTCAACACTGGCCTTTACTATAGCTATTCCTACAGCATGCCCTCTGCTACTTAGGATCCCCATGGATGTGGATACCACCAGGCAGCTCTGCACTGCCCCACTACTGTGCCAGAAATGCCAGAAGCCTGGGCACTTTGCATGGCACTGCCCCCTGGGCCTGGAAATATGCTACCTTTCCATGGCAGAGCAGAAGAAACTCCTCCTGCAGCTGCTGGCTGCAAAGGATGTTACTAGAGGTCTGTCACTGGATGAGCCTATACCAGAGTTGACCCTGGAGGAGATCAGTGCATGTGCCTCACCTCCAGAGCTGGAGAGGAATTTTTAGTTGAGCAATAGATGAGGTATATGCCTCTATTGCTGGGTGCTAATAGATTTTCATGTCTATTGATAGAAAATGAAACTGCCTTTTCCAACAATCTTCATTCTGAGACAGAAGAACCTCAATGCCCCCCTTCAGACATACAAACACTAACTCCAGAGCCCCTGCCAAGCTCCCTGACACCTCTGAAGGTCCATCAGCACAGCTCCACTTGGGCATATCAGATGCCCCAACAGTATGTGATGGCCTCTGCTCCATCTGCCAACTCTGTGCCTCAATATGGAGATTGAGATGACAAACACTCAGCAGACCCATGAAGTCATAGCTCTTCTGGACAGCAGAGTGACAGGACTGTTCCTGGACCCAGAGTTTGTCAAATGCCATAGCTTGACTATGCAGCCCCTCTCCAAGCCCATTTCTGTCTACAACATTGACAGAATGCCTAACAAAGCAGGTGCCATCAACTCCATGGTTGAGCTGGTTTTTTGTTATTGAAACTATGCAGAGCACACCATATTTGCTGTCACCAGCTTGGAAAAGCAGAACATGATCCTTAGTTTCACATGGCTCTGAAAGCACAACTCTGAGGTTGATTGGGCCAAAGGGGAGGTAAACATGAGCAGGTGCCCCCAGAAGTGTTCCATCTATGCTGCAGAGGACAGAGTGGAGCACCAGACCCAAGTTCAGGAGCATGCAGCCATCCATACATGTCATGCCAGCCCTCTTTCCTTTGCAGATCTAGACTTCCTAGATCTCCTGCTTCTGGCATTCCCTTGTAGAGAGGCCCTCTACAAGGACAATCAGAGCAACAGCAGAGCTCTGGAGGAGGAGTGTGGAGGGGAGTTTGGTGGTATATGTGAGCCAGAGCTCCTGGACAAAGCAATAGAAGTGAGGGATCAAATTTATGCTACCACCATACACCTGCTGCTCTCTGTCATGGAGATTTGGGCTAGCCAAACCATGTCTCAACAGCTGGCCCAGGCATTCACTACTAATGCCATGCCTCAAGAGTTCTGGGATATGGTACCCCTTTATCTTCATGCATTTGATGTGTTCTCCAAAGCTTTGTTCAACTCACTTTCAGAGTGCAAGAGGTGGGACCACACCATTGAACTGCTACCAGACTCTGCACCCTCCAGCTATAAGGTTTACCCACTTGTGCCCTGGGAATAGGACAAGCTCAATGCATTCCTGCAGAAGAACCTAAACTTCAGTTGCATATGCCCATCCAAGTCTCTAATGGCTTCTCTGGTCTTCTTCATTAAAAAGAAGGATGGCTCTCTCTGACTAGTCCAGGATTACCAGGTACTCAACACCATGATGGTGAAGAACTGTTACCCTCTCCCCCTCATCTCTGAGCTTATCAACAACCTCCAGGGTGTGCAATACTTCACTAAGCTGGATGTCCAGTGGGGTTACAACAATGTGCACATTTAGGTGGGAGATGAGTGGAAGGCTGCCTTCTAGACCAACCAGAAATTGTTTGAGCCACTGGTTATGTTCTTCAGACTCACCAATATCCCTGCCACCTTCCAGATCATGATGAACAACATCTTCTAGGACTTCATAGCAGAGGGCATAGTGTGTGTGTACCTTGATGACATCCTCATCTATACCAAAATGCTGGAGAAACACCATTGGATCACTTGCCTTGTCCTGGAACACCTCTGCCAGCACCAGCTCTACCTCAAGCCAGAAAAGTGTGAGTTTGAATAAATCCAGATCAAGTACCTTGGCCTGATCATATCACACAGAACTGCAGAGATGGACCCAGTGAAGGTAGCAGGTGTGGTAGAGTGGCTGGAGCCTAAGAACAAGAAGGAAGTGCAGGTGTTCCTTGGTTTTGCAAACTTCTACCAGAGATTTATCCAGGACTTCTCACACCATGCCTGTCCACTATTTGACCTCACAGAAAAGGATGTTCTGTGGAGTTGGGGACCTCTGGAGCAGACAGCCTTTGACACTCTCAAGTGTGCCATGACCTCTGGACCTGTCCTCCTCTTCCTGGACAACAATTCTTCCTTCTGGGTGGAGGCTGACAGCTCTGACTTTGCCACTAGAGCTGTGCTCTTACAGCAATCTCTAGAGGATGGAAAGTGGCATCTAGTGGCCTTTTAGTCTAAGAGCCTGAATGTAGTGGAGCAGAACTACAAGATTCATGACAAAGAAATGCTGGCCATCATCCAGTCATTTAAGGAGTGGGGGCACTTTCTGGAGGGTGCTGATATGCTCCTATGCCACCTAGTGCCATGCAGGAAACTTAAAAAGAGAACCCAACACTAGTCACTAGATAGGATAGCTGGCAGTAGGGAGTTAATAGTTGAGGGCAAGTCAGTAATCATCCCAGAGAATGAGAGCAAGTGCTGTATTGAGAGGTGAAGTGGAAGTGGTCACTATCTCTAGCCTAAGTTGCTAGTGATAGAAAGAAAAATGGATGAAGGCAAAAAGCATTGCTAAGACAAAGCAAACTTTTAATGGTGGTAGAGGAGTTAGGGAGGAGAATAGACAAGGGAAGGATGGTGATAAGGAGACTGAATAAAGGACAAATGTAAACTAGTTGCTAGCTGCAGTTGCTAACATTGCTAAGTTGAGATAACACAACAGGCACCCACTGTTGGTACCACACTAAGTCAGAGTTGAAGTTGGCAAGGCTTGTTGCTAGGTCATTGTCAACAAAGAGTGAGGGAATAGAGCAAACAATAGAGGCAAAATTGAAATCTCAAGCTGATAGGCTTAGAGATGGACAGGTTCAATTCAAGAGGAGTAAGTCTAATGGAATTTGATGATGTAGTGTCTATTTACAGGCAATATTTATACTATTCAAAAGTATAGTATGAGAAAGTAAGCAAATAATTCCCACTAGTGATAGCATCTGCCAAGGTGTTTATGGTTCATATAAGTTGTCAATCTGTAACTAAGTGAAAAACTATAAGCAAAGTCTCTAAAGTGTAGATGCTGTTCAAGTATGTTGGTAAGCTTGACAAGAGAAATGGTAAGTAAAAAAATACGCATCTGGCAATATGTCCATATATGAGGGAAGAAAGCCATTTTGTCACCAAGGAGTCACTAGAGTTGCTAATAATTGTCCCTAAGAAAGGTCTCAGCCTTACTGTTCTAGACCCAAAGTCCAGACTCCACATAATATTCCTCATGATTGGTAAGTCTTGTGGTTGCTAAAGTTCTGTGCAAAGGCTATGTTTGTAAGGGTGACCTCTGGAGGCTGTGGCTCAATTACACAGCTGGCAAAGGGAAATCCAAAGTCTATTCAGTACTATACAGTGTCTACTAAAATAACTACTCACCTGGCAAAGAGAAATCCAAAGAGAACAAGTCTGGGGATTTCCTAGGCCATGTGTAATGCTTCAGAGGCTTTAGAAGCATGAGAAACAACTGTACAGTATGACAGAAAAAAAAGACACAAGTGATGTATCAGCAATTGGTTAGCAGTTACATAAGCTAGTAGCAGTGTCAAAGGGGCCACACTTGTCTGAATTATTGACAGAGAACCAGTGCATCCTGAGGGCTAAAACTAGGACCAATAAATAGGGAAAAGGAAGGAAAATAAAGGAAAACTATAATGGAGCAAATCTGACAAGAACTGGAGAAGGAGAAGAGGAAACAAGTGAGACATCCCCTGACAATGTTGGTCCATACCCTGGGCTAGGCCTTGCTTGCTGAGTGTTGTGACTTGTGCCAAATTAAAGTCATCAGCTGCTGCTAAGTCTAAAATGCCAAAAATGGTGCCCAGCAACAACTGGGTTTTATCAGTGCATGGCATGAGTTTGAGGTCTGGATAGATCACAAGAACCTTGAATACTTCTGAACAGCCAAGAAGCTCAATTGCCAACAGGCCCAGTAGTCCCTCTACCTCACCAACTTTGACTTCTCTTTGCACCATAAGCCTGGCCAGAGCATAGGAAAATCAGACACCCTGTTCTGGAGAGCAGACCATGGCATGGGGGAAGGGGATAACAGCAACATTGTGCTCCTGCAATCTGAGCCATGGAGGGTCTTGCCATCAAAGGAGTGGAAGCAGACATTTTCCAGGACATACAGTGGAGTAATCAAGATGGTCAGCAGGAGGAGCTGGTGGTGCAAGCTGCTTAGGCACTGAAGTCAGGACATACCACTAGTGCCAAGGTGGTCTGCACCAACAAATGGGTCCTCTGAGATGGAATCCTCACTTTCCAAGACTGTATCTACATCCCCAATGTTCTGGAGCTCCATTGGAGGATTGTGGAGCAATACCACAACTCCCACATTGCAGGGCACCCCAAATGGTAGAAGACACTAGAGCTAGTATTGCAAAACTACTAGTGGCCCCAGATGTCCCAGTATATTGGGTCCTACACTAGTACCTGCAATCTCTGCCTCCAGACTAAGCCCAAGCACCAACTCCTCTATGGACAGTTACGCCCACTACCTGTGCCCACAGAATGATGGAGTGTGGCATCCATGGACTTCATTGTAGAGCTCCCCAATGCCCACAGTTATGATGCAATCATAGTGATGGTAGACCTATACAGTAAGTGAGCACACTTCATTCTGACCCACACCACCTGTTCTGCTATGAGCACTGCAAACATGTACTGGAAGAATGTCTGGAAGCTCCACAGCCTCTCTGACACCTACATCTTAGATTGTGGACCACAATTCATGGCAGAGTTCACCTGGGAGCTCTACCAACTACTCAGAGTGAAGCTCCACACTACAACCACCTACCACTCATAGTCCAATGGCCAGACAGAACATATAAACTAGGAGTTAGAGCAGTATCTCTGCTTCTTTTGCAATGAATGCTAAGATGACTGGGATGAACTCCTTCCAGATGCTAAATTCCAATACAACAACCATGTTCACACATCCACCCAGTTTTTCCCATTCTTCCTTGACACAGGATGGCATCTGCACATGGGTTTTGAACCACAAGCCTGGCCTTCAGAGAATAAGGCAGTAAACAAATTTGTGGACCAGATGAAGAGGTCACAGGAGAAGGTCCAGGCAGTGCTGCTAAAGGCAAAGGATGACATGGCACAATACTATGACTGCAGGAGGACTCCAGAGTGCAAATATCAGCCTGGAAATCAAGTCTACCTGGATGCCTCCAACATTACAACTACTCAGCCCTCAAGAAAGCTGTTGCATCAGCAGTTGGGGCCTTTCACAATGGAATGACAGGTAGGACCCTTGGCCTATCAACTCCAGCTCCCTGTGGGGATGCACCAACTTCATCCAGTATTCAACATGGTTAAACTAACTCTGGCCCTTAAGAATCCTATTCTGGGGCATTGTCTGCCACCTCCACTGCCTGCCATAGTGGTCAACAACAACAAGAAGTATGAGGTGGAGGAAATCCTGAATAGCCATTTATTCTAGAGACAACTACAATATAAGGTGAAGTGGAAAGGCTATGAGATTAAGAATATCTCCTAGGAGCCACAGGAGAATGTACATGCCCCCAGACTTGTCAAGGAGTTCCACTAAAGACATCTAGAGGCCCCATGTGCCATACAAGGGATTCACCCTATCTTGCCAGCAGACCAAGCAATCAGAGACTTCTTTTACCCCGTGCATTGAGATGTTGCATACTAGAAGGGGGGTGATGCCAGGGGACTTCTATTTCTGACCTCTACAACTTGTTTGATGTCTCCAGGGCTCTTTCTGGAACCCCAGAGATCTCCAGAGAACTGCAGAGTTCTTTGTATTACCTCAGAAATCATTGCCCTAGGGTTAGGAGTAGCTCCAGTCATCTGTACAGTAGTTCCTATGCCTCTGCTGCCTGCTGATGTGCCGCACTAAGCAGCAGGAATCCTTAGACTTGTTCTCTTTGGATTCCCCTCTGCTAGGTGATTAGTTACTGATTGTATCATTGTCTACTCTGCTAATATACTTTGGATTCCCCTCTGCTAGCTGCATGACTCTGATCTGCCACTCCAGAGGTTGCCCTTATAGCTTGGTAATTTCAAATCAGTCTGGGATTAATCTGAGATGCTTAATACCAGGATGGCATTTAATTCATTAAACAATAAAGAATGTTTGAGGATAATGAGATTGTTATCATTATGAAATTATATTATACAGTGGCTCAAAAAACTGTCCCAATATTTTATACTTTTGAAAAGATGACATGGGCATAAAGGATTTGAAGTATTTAAAATTCTGGTTAAATCATGTAAAATACTATGGCATCATAGCTACAAATTGAATTCCAGTTTATGTAATTAAAATCAAAACTGATGGAGCAATGGCCATTTTAAAATATTCACTCATTGGGACAGTTTTTTGAGCATTTTTAATTTTGCAGGTTTATCCCTATTTTAGTCAGAAATCAAGAGTAAGCTGCATGTGGGTATATCAACAGAGTCATGTGACCATGTTTGGTTATATTTGGGAGTGGTTCAAGTTGGTTGAACTACATCTTAACCTTCAACCACCATCATAAAAGCTACTTCTCCTGCACAATGCTCTACCATTGCTTCTCTCCTTGCTCAAGAGTACATCAGATTGAGGCTAAAACTGGTCTAGGGAAGTCTACTATTGGGAGGATTGGTAGAGAGTTGGAGGTGGACAAATACAACCATTCTGGAGGCTGTCCAGCTTACTCTACATGATAAACAAGCTATTGTTTGAAAAATCTCAACTGAGAGACTTGATACAGCTGTTCAGGCCACCAATCTTATCAACAACATCATTTCCAACCCTGTCTCTTCTCAGACTGTCCAGAATGTGCTGAAGGAGGAGGGGTATTGGTCTGCTACAAAGAAGAAAGTTTCTATGCTCAAAGCTAGACATTGGCAACTACAACTTCAATGGGCTCAAGAGCATCAGAACTAGACTGTAAAGGACTGGAAAAGAGTGTTGTGGACAGATGAGACAAAGATTAACAGGATTGGGTCATATGAAAAGCAGTATGTGTGGAAGCTATGAGGAGGAAGCATTTCAAACTGAATCACTACACCTACTATGAAACATGAAGCAGGGAATAATCTCATGGTATGGGGCTGTATGAGTTGAAATGGGGTAGAAAAGCTGGTAGAGGTGGTGGGGATCATGAATGCAGAGCAGTATTGTGAAATTTTAGATGATGGAGCAAAGGAGAGGTTTGAAAAGTTGGAGATAGAGGAAGGTGCCTGCTACTTTCAACAGGACAATGACTCCAAACACAACTCTAAGATGGCTAACAAGTGGTTTGAAGACAACAACTTTGATGTCCCTCTGGTGGCCAGCCCAATTCCCTGATCTTAACCCTACTAAATACCTCTGGGAGTACCTCAAGAAGCAGTTTAGGCAGTATGAAACACCTCATGGTGTGCATGAATTGTGGGAGAAGGTTGCAAAGGAGTGGAATGGAATTCTAGCACAGGTATGCAAAAGACTGATAAAAAGCATGCCTAGAAGGATTCAAGCAGTTATCAAGGCAAATGGAGGACATACAAAGTACTAAATACCAAAATTAGAGATGCTCAAAAAACTGTCCTAATGAGTGAATATTTTGAAATGGCCATTGCTCCATCATTTTGATTTGAATTACATAGACTAAAATGAAATTTGTAGCTATGATGCTATAGTATTTTACATGATTTGACCAGAATTTGAAATACTTCTGATCCTTCATGCCAATGTCATCTTTCAAAAAGTATAAAACATTGGGACAGTTTTTTAAGCCACTATATATATTATTAATTGTGACTTTTTAATTTTTACATCATCTAAGTAATCAAAATGTTTTAATCAGATAATGGGTTCCAGGCCAAATTTGGCCATCTTTTCTAAGTAACTTTTTGCTGATGTTCTTGCCTTTAGGCAAGTCACACTCTTCTCATGTCCCATTAGCCACTAATGAGATATACTCATCAATTGCAGCTTGATACCACTTTTCAGCATCTACAGACTTCATAGCTTGCTTGAATATTCTAGGATCTGAAGAAGTAGCTACTTCAGAAATTGAACATCCTCAAAACCAGGATCAAGTGGTTCTGGATTGGGTTCAATATCAGACACCAAATCCAATTCAGCTTGCACTTGCTCTTCTTCCTCATCAGAACTGTCTTGGACTGGTTCTTGATGTTGTACTATCCATCATTCTCTTGAGGGCTGTACATTGTGTTTGAGGCATCTCTGCAAGGGTGACTTCTAGAGGCTATGGCTCAATCACACAACTGGCAGAGGGAGATCCCAAGTCTAGTCAGCATCTACAAGTTCTAAAGTTCTAGCTACTCACCTGGCCAAGGGATATCCAAAGAGAACAAGTCTAGAGATTGTGAATGTCAGTGTTTGAAAAATTTACTCTAGAGCTTCTGGAAAAAACACTTAACAACAGCCAAATTTGGAGTTCAATCCAAAGCAGGAATCTATTGTAAATGGTCTCAATCTCTAGACTCCTGGCACATGACTATGCATAAATATAACCAAAGAATAGCCCTTGGTTGAGAGTACTTGTGACCCAAGAATGGGAGGTCTACAATGTTCAGTAGGTCCAGAATAAAGGAAACAATCCAGGGGTCTGGTAAGAGGCAGTATAGAAGGGGCAACACTTGTCTGAGTCATAGACAGAGAACTAGTGCATCCTATGAGCTGAAATCAGGACCAGCAGATAGGAAAAGCAAAGAAAAATGAAGGAAAACTATAAGGAGGGAGAATGAGATTGTAATGTTTCTGTTACAGGTCACACAGCTTACTGTTCACACTCTATAAGTCAAAACCAGTCATTAGTTCTGTTTACAAAGTATGAAGTAAGGTGCTGCCTTACATAAGTGAAAGTATAGTAGTTTTAGGAATAGTGTCATGTGACACTATCCATATAGTTAAATAATTAATATAACTAATGCAGAGTAAAGATAGTAACAGCCACTCCATTACATACTCCCCTTTTGAGTCCATCAATGGACTCACTTCAAACAAAAAATAAAGTAATGATAGAAAGGGGTGGGATATGGCATCCCACCCAAGAGTGTGCACTGGAATTTGATCATGAATTCCTATGTTATAACTTTGGTAGGTCCATATGATCCTACCTATCTCAGTGCACTATCTAACTGTGCTGAGTACAAAATGTAGGCTCCTAGTGCTTGCATGTATTTATCTGCTTCTGTGAGCTCCAATAGTAGCTCACTCAGCTTATTCATCCATCTTCAAGGCTGCCACTTCCTTGTTGCTCATGATGTCTGCTCAGCACTCCAATACAGCATTAGCTATATCACTGGGGCCACTGGATCTAGCCTCAGAGGCAGTAGGAGTAGCAATGTTAGTTGCTACCACCACTTCCATGGGGCTGGGGACAACTTGTAGAGTCATTGCTAGTTGAGCATTTGTGGTCAATGCAGAATTGTTGATGTAGTCCAATTCTATGGACTTCTTTGAAGGTGTGTCCTCTGAGGATGCACCAGAGCTTGATGCTGGGTTTGTAGTGGCTGAAGCCACTAACAACAAAGGCCCCTCCTTAGTTGGGGCTGCACTTGTGGACAGAGCCACTGGCACTGGCTCCTCTGCTGGTGCTAGTGCAGCTCTCACCTCCTCTGCAGGTTGGTGCAAAAGGTGAGTGAAGATATCTGCCTCACTATAGTGCAGCCATTTAGCCACATCCAGAGGGTAGTGGCCTCTGCTCTCCTGGATTTGGAGGAGCACTTGGAAGCACTCCCTGTTGTCAGCAGTGGGGGCATACCACCTATCATACACCTCTACTGCAGGGAGTACTATGATGGTTTGGAGTTGATGAAGATGTTCATTGTTGACTTGCATAAATAAGTCCACATGAATTACATGAATAAGTCCACATGAATTGCATGAACAAGTCCACATAAATTACACTCCCAGACCAATGGTAATTGAGGAAGTGTATGCCATAGGTATATGCACAATTCACCCAGGAGGGAGGCACACAGTTGGCCAGGAGGTGATATATCACCTCCATCTTACTCAGATTATTAATTTGTGTAGGCAGCACTTGCAGCCTATGCAGAGTGAAAGTGTAGGATGTAATTGGAGAAAACTCCCCTATGCTAGACCAGTAATTGTCAACCACTTCTTAATAGAGATACAGCTGGGCAACCACCATAGCTAACAGCCTCATATAAGCTGTTTGTGCATGCAGCATAGTCAGGGCCAGTGCTCAATCTAGAATATAGTCAAAGACTGAGTGTTGGTCTATGCATAATGAAGCATCAATGGTAACACCTGATTACAGGTTCTGTAAACCTGAGTGGCCATGGTGCAAAATGTACTGCACCCATGCATTCATGTCAAAATAACAGCTGATTGGAACTTGAGTAAGTCCTGCTCCCTGCATATTGTCATCTGTATGGCCAAGCATAGCCAACAAACATAACAGTAAGGGGACTAGTATCCAATGACAGTCCCCTCTAGGCAGAGATGTTTCCAACTCTGCTGGGGTCATCTTCATGACCCACTGCATAATGCAGTCTCTCAAGTCTGGAGCCATATAGAGGGAGAGCTGATGGAACTCCTGAAGAAGAAGAGTGGCATGAATCCACTCCCTCATTGTTAACCCTTGATCCACCTTCCTGAATGAGCTTCAAAATCAGCCAGATCTGCTCAGGATTTATAGGCATCCCTCAGGAAGCCCATCAGTATAGTAATTTGTAGTGCAGGGATATGTAAAATATCTCTGCCATCTTGGTGGAGTGGGCAAAGACTGCTTTGTTGCCAACAAAGACTACATTGATTGTTAGCAACCAGTAAAAGTTGGAGTGGAGAATACCCCTAAAGTCATTCTGGCACTCAAAGCACCTGTGAACCAATGTGGTCTCCCAGCCATCTGGTAAGTGGCTAAGCACTATATCATTCAGATGCTTGAAGTCCAGCTTAGACTTCACAGTGTCAATGGCTAACAGCCATCTGGCATTAGCATTGTGCTGCTCCTTGTAACAATGCTCAGCAGTGTTGTTGTTAGAATCACTGTCCAAAATATGTTGTTTAAGCATAGGGACATCATCATCATCACTATCCAAGTCAGATGCCACTAGGGCACCTGTTGTTGCTCAGGCAGCTAGTTGCTAGGTGACAAAGAATTCTTTGTCATGGGGATTCCAATGCACCAGTGGCATATACTCATGGGAAAGCATGCTAAGCATAATGTAGGTCCTTGATTTGAGGACCTTGATCATGCCAGCTTCTGCTCCCTGTGGAACATTTACTGGAAAAGCAATTGGGGTGGCAATGACCATAGAGTTGTCTGCCTCTGTTGATGCAACAGCTGGCTTCACAGTGCCAGCCTGTTTTATGGAGAGCCTTGATGATCCCTTCCCAGTTGCTGCTGGTTTCAGTGGCTTTACTGGAGCCATCACTGGCTTTGATGGCCCAGCAGTGGACAATGCTGCCTTAAAGTTGGGGTACTCATCCATCTTCTAGTCATCAGCAGGCACCACAATATCATAGGGAACAAGTGGTGCCCTCTGAGTCAGAAGGCTCAGTACAAGCCTTCTTCACTTCTGGGGAGTTAGGAGGAGAGGTTACATGCTTTTCCTTCCTCAATGCTGAATGGAAAAGGTTCATTCAGGCCTCATCCCTTTGATTTGAAACAATGTCAAGTTTATTCAGAACTTGAGCTAGTGCTAGCTACACCACAGGGTTTTTGAGAATGTCAAAGACCAGTTGAACTTTGCACTCAGCCAAAAAATTGGCTGACATAATTGTTGATGGCTGCCAGCATAGCAGCCTATTGAACTTCTGGACTAAGTCAAGTTGACTTAGTCCTTCTAGCCAACTGCACAGGGCACTGCACATTCTGCAGCTCCAAGTACCTGTCAAGGGCTGCTAGGTCCTTGCAGGTCATGAGGGACTCCAAAGTGGTGTCCCCCAGACTTCAACAAATCTCAAATTTAAGGTTCTTACCATCCCAACAATGACCTACTAGGTCATCAACAAACCATTCCTAGTCATTTGGGGCACCAAAGTCATAAGGCTCTGGCATTTCCCTGTTGGGAAACAGTGTGTCATTGCTGGTCTTATATAGGTGCAGCAGCAACACATGGAACTTAGGATGTATCCTTTGTTGTTTGAGTGCTGTAGGCAACTCCAACACATAATTGAAAGTCTCACTGTAGGCCTTCAGAATTTTATATGGCCCAACCCACTTCAGGCAGAGCTTCCTTGCTCTGCCTTTAGGAAGGTTGAGGTTCTTCCTCAAAAGGTACACCAACACACCTTTCTCTAACTTGGGATCAAGCTTGCAACACAAGTTGGCCAAGCATGTCTAAAAGATGCATGCCTCAATAATCACATTGTGAGCCACTGCCAAGTTCTCTAGAGCTTGGCAGGCAAACTGCTGAATTCCTCTTGAAATTGCAGTATCCGACATAATTTCCCATATCATTGACAGCATGTATCCATGTTCAACTTGAATGGTGCAAAGCATGTCATCTCAGAAATACTTGCATTTATTGTGAACTCTGTTAAATCTATTCAACTTAACTAGTTTTCCTGATCTAGTCATACCACAGTATGCAGGATCTGACTAATGTTCTTATTGGCACATTTAGTCTGACCATCTGTTTGCAGATGACACAATATAGACATCAGGAGCTTTGCTCCTAACAACTTGTGCAGTTCATGCCACCATTTAGATATGAACTTAGAGTCTTGATCACTGATGATTGAGCTTGGGAGGCCATGTAGCCTCACAATCTTGCACATGTAGATCCAGGACAGCTGCAATGCTATCATGGTAGTGTGCACCAGAATCAGGTGCACCATGCTTGTCATTTGACATATAACTACCCAAAGATAGTTATACCCTTTCAATTCAGGGAATGGGCCTATAAAGTCTATCCCAATTGAATTCCAGGGCTTAAATGGCATGGGCAGGGAATGTAACTTTCCTGAAGGGAGATGATTGCTCTCTTTTGCTTACTGACACAGTTGACATGTGATACAGAACACACAAGCATCCATGATCTCTGTTGGCCACCAATACCAATGACAAACATATTCTGTTGTTCTCTGGGCACCAAAGTATGCCACTACACTGTGTGCTTGCTCAAGCACACTTGTTACCAATTCTCAATTGCAAGGTATACAAAGTACCTTGCAGCCCAAGAGATTGGTAGTCCAAATGAGCTTGTCATATAAATGGAAGGACTTTATAGTTCTTTGGTCAAGTCAGAATCTCAGCAAAGAGCTTGTCTTTGCTATACAATGACCAGATTTGACAAAGAAATTCTCTGTGTGTCCTGTCTTGAGGTTGCAAAGACTGACCCATCCTTAAGATGGCCTCTTTAAAGGGCATATTGACCTCATCACCCTCCATCTCAGACCCACATTGAGCTTGGGCTGAATCTCTATTGCCATCCTTACTTGTAGCAAGCAACTGTGCTTCTTCATCACAAATCTCATGACAATTCTGCACTTGCCTGATTCTATGGCTAGATCTGTCATGGAGAGTGCATATCTGATCCAGCTGTGCTTGCATCTCTTGCAAGCATGTTAGGGGCAAATCATCCCCCTCTGGGTCAATACACACATCTGCACATACATAGTGATAGATGTGGTATACATCTCAAGGAGAGTTGCTCTCAAAGTAGCAGGATAAGCAGTCTGCTACCTTATCAAGCTCTCCTTTTACATAAGTAATGTCAAAATTGAATCTCAACATATAGTCTGTCCACTGCCCTGCCATTGATGCAGTGACAGATTCTGTTGAGTTTTGAAAAATTCAAGAGCCTTATAATCCATTATCACAGATCTTATACCCCAGAAGCTTATCCTCCCACTTGAGGAGAGTTTCTAGGATAGCCAAGGTTTCTAGTTCATACACAGCATAATTTTGCTGTGCATTGGTGAACTTTTTAAACATGAATCCAGCTGGCCAACATTTCTGCCAGCTTGAACCCTGTTCATATATAGCTCTGAGACCTGTCTTTGAGGCATCACAGATCAGCCAGATAGGATCCTCATACTGAGGATCAATCAGATGTATCACTGGAGCTTTGGCACAGATCCTTTTGATCATGTCAAAGCACTGTTGGTAGCTTGCACTTCTTCCATTTGAGGTAGAGCTTGTTCTTGCATAGTCTTTCAAAGACTACTCTGAGGTGCTGCTCATATTCCTCAATGGAATTTGAAAAGACAAATATATCATCCAAGTACACATGCATCCACTTGCCAATAATGTCCCTAAAGATGGATGTCATCAAATGTTGGAATATGGCTGGCATGTTACAGTCACCAATCTGCATGATATTATTGCAATATGTTCCAGTAATGGTCATAAATGCAGTCTTTAGTACATCCAATGTAGGTATCCTCACTTGCTCATATGCATCTGTGAGGTCAATTTTTGATCTCATTGGTGCATAAGCTACATCCTCTCTAATAACCTCTTGGTCCAGTAAGGACATTATGTCCTTAACAGTATTGTCATTGCATTGGCATGCATCTAATGTCATCTGCAGGGACCCATCCTTTTTAGGGATGAACAATAGTGGTGCAGCCTGGTTGGCCACACAAGGCTCCCACCACTTAGTACACACATAGTGGTCAATTTTATCCTGCAATTGCTGCTGAAGTGACTTTGGACACCTTGGCATGAAGTATGAGTACTATTTGGTCTCATTAATGAGATTTATCTCATGATTCACTTCTTGCCGAGGAAGTTCCTCCTTCATTCCATTAACAATGTCTTAGAACTCATTGTACTATTGCTATCAAAGGCAAGAAATATTGGCTTCTGTTGGCTTGGAAGGCCATGCCTTCTTCCCATCCACTCTCAGCAAAGAGTGACACTCTTCCTTGGCCAATTTCACTGGTGGCACAGACTTTGCATACTTATCACACAAAACCATCAAACAAATCTCTGATCTGTCTAGTATGTTTGACCAGGCAGGACAATAGGTTGTTTTACCTCTCACTTCTATCCATGAGTATTCAAACTTGCTAGGCTTGGATATTTGATCCTCCATAGCCATTCTGTATATTTCATCAGCAGGGGTTAGTCTTCTTACCCCTTCCTGCTGTGTCAGATCAGCTATGACCTGATTCCACTCCTGCAGCATACATAGGTTGTATGCCCATTCAAGAGTAGGCTTTGGAATTGGTCTATCCCAAATCTTCCACTCCCTTGTCATCAAAGGGTCAACTCAATCCTTCTAGTGTACTCTCCTCCCCTTCCAAAGAGTACTTTCTTAGTACTCTTCCTCTGAGATCAGTAGCAATGGGTGGTCCTCAGGTAAGTGTTTGATTACCTGAATCTCATCCTCATCTGCTACCTCCTCTATAGTGGGCTGCTTGAGTACACTAGAGAGTCAGGGCCACTTGGCATACTGCTTTTCCACAGTGCAAAAGCATTGTGCATGGTCATCAGCATTCTCCAGCTCCAACTTGTGAGCTGGAGTCACCTTTCCATTGATGACCACCTGGTCATTTGCAAAATTGAGAAGGACCTTATGGGTCCTCATGAATGGTGTCCCTACAATCATGTTGTAGTGATTGAAGTTTGCAATGTATATATAGACATTGTGAATTTTGCCTGGGACCTTCATGGTAATCCTGGCACCATAGTTCACTATGGAACAACTTCCAATCATTCCCAGCTGCAGAGTGATGGGGTGGCCAATGGTGCCACCCATATCCCAGCCACATGAACAAATGATGGTATGATTCTGGAAGTAGTACTCCCTGAGTCCTACAGTGTCCATGCTTGGTGGCCATTCACTTCACTTCAAGTGACAAGACATTCTTTGTCTCATGCTGGTAGCACTGAGTGGTCTATGATGTCCCTAGATGCTGCAAGCTGCATTTTTTACATGCAAATCTTGTTGCTAGGTTCTCTCTCCCCATGCTTGCCAGTAGGGACCTCTGGAGAGCAAACAGTCCCTCACTGTCCCCACCATGAGTATAGTACTTGTTGTTGTACATTTCCAATTCAATGTACTCTTCCCCATGCTCCTGAGTCCTATCAGACTCAAATGCATTATTGATGTTGGCCTCAGCAGGCTCTTTGTTCTGCTCATCATTGGCCTCTCCCACATCTGACAGAGCAGCTATATAAGCTGCCCATACAAATACTCAGAGAGCTGGCTAGGCCAGCTCTCTGCATTTGCATGCAAAATGCCCAGCCTTCCCACACTTATAACAGTTAGTGGACTGCCTGGCATCCTTGCCTGATTGGCCTGATGCTATAGCCACTACATTCTTCCCTACAGCAAGATGTTTCCTTGCTGCCTGCACTGCAGCCACAGGTTGGGAAGGCCTCTGGCCCATACTGCCTCTTGGCTGCATAGGTCTTAAGGCCATGCATATAACAGGCCTCTTAGTGGGCCTATTAGCTGACCTAGACAGCTGTGACTGACTATGTTGTCCAGTCACCTCTGTCTGCTTAGCCATTGCAGTTTCAATTGCTGGAGACTGTGCTGCTGCTAGTGACAGCTGCTGTCCTGACTGGCTTTTTTTGCTGTGCTTCAAGTAGTGTGCAGCAGTTTCAATGCTGTTCTCATAGGCCTTAGCCTCTAAGACAAACTCCTTGACTGTGTTCACTTTGGGAGCCAGTCTGCCATTGCATATTAGTGCCATGAGCATGTCAGAGGGTATCCCCTCCAAAAAATGCTCACAAATAGTGAATTTGTTGGGTAACACAGCCATGTTTTGAGCATGGTTGAGCAAGGCATCATAAAAGCCTTGCACCTCCTCTTCAACTGCATATACTGCATTGCAGAAAGTGTCATGTGCATCTTGCATTGTCAAAGGCTGTACAAATTGATCATACAGTCCAAGGATCATGTCCTTGAACCTCCAGTGGAACTAGGCCCTATTGACATGTATTACATGTTGTAGGTACCACTTCAGTGTGCCTGCTGCTAGAAAGTCCATCAAAATCAGGACTTTCTTGTGATTGCACCCATCTCCACCATACTGAGCTATGGCATAGAACATGCAGATGCTCATTAGCCAGTCTTCAAGTTCACTGAACTTGGCAGAACCTGCATAGGGAGTGATCATTTTTGATGGATCACTCCACCTTGGCTTGAGTCCTTCTAGTATTGTCAGTTGTACTGCAAGCAACTGCTTCATCACCACCCTCAGACAATCATGCATCATCTGGTGGTGATATTTGTAGGCTTCTTCCACTCCTTGAGCAGCAAAGTGTCTATGGTGTTGCAGCAGTATTGAAAACTGCCATGGTTGTCTCTCTGGGAGGACTATAGTCCTCCTTCTTACAGCTCTGCATCTCACACCATTGTCCCTCCTCCATTCCCAAGTAAAACATGTCAACATTAAATATCATTTCCTGCATGAAAGAGTCCAATCAAACAAATTAACCCTACAATGAGTTCTATCAAAAGAAAACACTGCCAAATCTTTACCAAAGCCCTTCCCTTGCCCGCCTTCCTACATCTCCATCCTCATCTTGGCCTTCAATAACTAACATATGATTCCATGTGAGGAGGAGTATTGTTTGTAGTGAGGAGTGTTGGGTGGCTATTAACACCACACACAATCATTGTGCCAATCCAGGCACCACCCTTCACATTGTGTTGACTAGGCACTATACTCATCACATTCAGAACAATGGACAATTGTACTTGAGTATGCATATATAATTCGACTCTCCATAGACAGCACCCTCAGTCATTTATATGAGACTGAGGGTGAGCAACATACATTTACACTACACATACACCATTACTGACTGTACCATAGTGTGATACTCATATTGGTCTGTCTTAGGTACAGTCTCAATACAGTCACTTATATGAGACTAAGGCATGATACTCATATTGGTCTGTCTTAGGTATACACTGTCTCTACCTGGATTCTCAACACCAACCACTTAATACCATAGAAGGAAAATATTTCTTAACACAAAATTATACAGATGAGGAACTGAATAGAAAAAAGTACACAAATTAAAAAAAAAACGATAAAATGAGAAAATAAAAGGTCACGTGATCCCATTTTTTGTGATGCCAAAAAGCCTAGACTAGAAAAACCTCGATCTACTTATACTAGATCTCGAAATGGTAGTATATGTCAATATTAGATTATCAAGCACAATTAGTAGTTGTCCCCTCGCCAGTAAATACTAACTCGAGGAATCTTTCATCTAAGTAAAAGGAGTTAGACCTCAAGTGGTCTCCTGAGGCTGAGTTGAGATTCCTGCTTCCTGCTTAACACCCTCCAGGTCCACCATTTATCTCCCTTGTCCCTGATTCTCCATCCGCAGGAATATCACCCGAGTGAGCAAACTCATCCACCATACCTCTGACACCAAAATTAATACTTGAAACGGTGCTCCTTATATGTTGTGTACCAATGCCGGAGCCAAGTTGACTTGATTGACTTGCCAGAAGAGAACGTAGATTGAGTAAGAACCGTGATGTTAGAAGACATGAAAACCTGCGTCAAGCGTAGACCTCAGCTTTGTACACGAAACTCATGCATTTTTGTATACTCACGGAAGAGTCAATGCATTGAGCAATCTGATGAGGAAGCTATCGGGCTAGAAATGTACGGATGTTGATCCAATCCATCTGTGAAATGATGAACCTGAGCTTACATCGACAACCTATGTGCCACAGAATTCAAGCAAATGATCAAATTGTAAAGACAACCAGAAAGATTCCACCTACAAAATTAAGAATCATGGCTGAGGCGGTGAACACAAATACACCACTAAATTTTGGTCAGACACGCCGATTGGACTGGTTGCTATAATTTCTCACCAGAAATACAAGAGACCTGGAGAGATATCAGATCAAGATATGCAAGGTCAGAGTCTGTGTCAAATCATACCTTGCCTGTACAGAAATCCAGGAAGATCTCGGGCCTGAAAGGCGCGAGATTTCGTGGATCTCACCGCACTGACCACATTAAGTACTGCGGCAGAGAGCTCTAGGACACAAACAAGGACAGATAGAAGTGTCGCCTCTACATAAGTGATATGAGGGATTAAGGTTGCACACCAGAAGCATCATGATGACGCACGGCTGAAAATATAATTTGTGAGCTAGGATAGACAAGGAACTTCATATTAGCCTACAGTTGAGAAGAGGACGAGCCTTTGCATCGGAGCCCGGGGACATGGAGCTGGCAGGCAGAGAGTAAAGTCAGCTGAGCATAGCATGGAAAGTACACTACGTACGGCATCGAGAACTATGCATGTTATACCCAATGAACCAAGCCAGGCCAGGACAATCCAACTCTTGTTCCAGACAGCGTACGTCCTCGCAGAGAAAACAACTATGTAGTTTCAGCCGACTCTTGAAGCATCAGGTATTAAGTATGGCTACCAATGACCGAGGCCCGCCCGAGCACCGATAATATACCAATGGTGCGATACCATGAATCACAGCTAGATGATTGAGTGAGGCGATTTGACTCGTGAAACCAACTGAAACATACTAGAACCGAGGTCAGAATGTGAATAGACTTTTATGAAGCTATGCCCATATACCTTTGGTAATTTTGAAGATATTGCTAACAGATAGAGGACATTTGCAACCAGTGCATAACGTGTCAAGATGTAGAGAATCGTGGAGATCCTGAATTTGGAACACCACATGTAGGTCACCTCGAGTCTAAGTGTCAACATATAATCGTAGTAGATCAGTGCTGCAGATCGTGTAACTCTGTATTTTTTCTAGTACTTGGTTCAATTGACTCACCAATACTAGCATATTGAATACAAAATTTCAAGAAACTATGAGTATTCATCATATTTCAAGTGCTGAGTATCATTTCTGAAGATACTTACTGTGCTTGTGCAGCTGCTTGGTTGATAGATTCGTTCATGAGTGAAATTTTCGAGAGCGGCTACTAGGTAGGTGAATGAGAAAGAGATGAGACGACAACCAACGTCGTTACCTACTTATATAAGTTGTTTCGAATCTCCTCGAGAGACCATCACGAACGGGTGACGGTGACTGTAGTTTAGCAAAGGATCTCAAAAAAGGAAGGTACAGCACTGTCGATGCGGTGTGAATCCATGAAGGTTAAAATTTAACATTTGTGAAACACGAAACCCTAAATTCAGATGAACAGGTATACTTGTCTTTTCGGTACGATTCCAAGATTAGTCCCTTTACAATCATCCAAACACGACACAAGTCGGGAACTAGATTCATGCCAGAAACTTTTAACAATGATCATGGAGCCCCAAAGATTTTCATCATGATCGCAGCAGAATGTAGGTAGGTTGGTCGGTTGGTGGGTTGATATCGCTGGCGCGTGCGAATGATCGGGTTCCGTAGGTAGTGCGGTAATCAGCTTCAAAGATAAGATTTGGAAGACATCAAGGACGTAGTGAGGTCGAAGCCAGTCAAGAAGCATCGATTGCTCCCAAGTACCGAATAGGTGAGGGGTATCCGGGACATGGAGCAGATACTGATGACGTGTTGTCGGAGGCCACTGGCAGCATGCTCTGAACATTCAAAATCGTAACATTAAGGAAATTAAGTCCTAGCCCGACTCTCATCAAGCGCTCGAGAACCACAGTAGCCGCTCGTGTTGGTCATAGTGTCTGCACAGCGAAGTTCGCACGCGAGTCGTCATGTCTACCGAAGGAACAAGAAGGAATACCGGTATATAAGTAGCACACTAACTTACTCGCGAACAGCGGTCACTCGTGATGTTGAGAGTGTTTGCACATCGAACACGGAGTATGCAATGCCAAGCATACTGAAAGTACATGCATCGCTCCACGCGCCAAGGGATCATTGGTTGCGAAGTCAGTAGAATTCTTACCAACATAGGCTATTTCGGTCACCAGTTAAAAAAGTAATTTACTCAAAATTTACTCCTTGATTATAATGATCCCTTGTTACTCGGTGGTGCGGCAATGGGCATGTGAAGAATGAGGTCTATTTGATTAAGTTCCAACTGACCCCTTTTCCTGATCGACGCCCATTGATAAAGAGGCTGTAACCGCCTGCAAGAAAATAGCGATTCTCACAAGTCAGGCAAATCTCTCTAGCCTGCAGGCACTAAAGATCAATCGGACATACCGATTTAATACATATAACGAAAAGCGGGCGATGTCGACCCCTGTCCTAAATCTTCGGTGTCGACATCCGCAGCAGTGATCTTCACACCTTGCTCCTTGTTACGACGTCGATTCTCTAATCTCATATATACTCCGACACTTGAGGGCAGTCTTGTCAGCCTAAAGAGTCCAGATTTGCCTCTACAATACGCACGATGCAACTAGGATGAAGCAGAACCCGCCAAATGCAGCTGCGACCTCGTCCAATCAGAAATTGGTGGGGGATATTTGAACGGAGTCAGCGCATACCAGATGTACTTAAGGCTGTTGAGAAGACTAGGTCAGACGTCAAAGACAACGTACCAATAAAAAAAAAATCAACCTGGGATATATTGCGGTTCGTCTCTTGCTCTGAAGACGTTGGTTGAAATCAGTCCGGAAGAGTTGGCGAGTGCAACTACATTTTAGATCAGCCTGTTGAAATTCTATCTAAACCAGAAGTAAACCATGCCCATGACCGCGGCCACAACAGCTCGTCTTGATTCGCTTGGAGTGTTATTTGAATACCTAGCCTTACATGAACCCACCATAAAATGATTACAGAAGAAATTTACTTGCCATGCACTCACTAATACGGAGGGTGCGAATGCCTATTCAAGAAGGGGAATATTAGTTACTTCCTATTGAAGAATGACTGGAGTTACGGACACCCATAGTAAGCAGAAAGCAGGCGAAGTACGCGGTACGCTTGTATTCTACCACATCAATTGAACCAAGGATAATGAAGCCTACAACAGCTGTAATAAGGGGAATGCAGCTGTTGAGATTCAGTAAGTCATAAGAGATCAGGACAGTCCAATAGCTGACATGTGTATTGAACGTTCGCGGAAGTAATCAGAGGAGAAAGTTAATATCAGGAGTGCAACTGTCCCAACAATATTTGGGGCAACAGTAAAAAGGTTGGTCTTGACTGTTGAGTACCCCAAGCTAGCAACAATTTGAGGCAAAAAATTGTTGACGCTAGCGAGAGGCACACCAAACGATACACTAATCATAGCCCAGAGCCTGTCTAAGTTAGAACCTCTTCAATACAGTCGAGACAAGAACCTTCTCACCAATACATTGGGTCAAGGAAAGGTCGGAACGCGTCTTGTATATTCAATCGTTCATCAACTTTGACAGAGGAATCCGAGAGAACACGGGCTCTGGCAATTGTTTTTTCTCTATCGCTCAGGATCCACCAAGTAGAAGGGGATCGGGGGAGCCAGAAGAAACAGATCACTGCAAGACATATGGTGGCACCACCTCAGTGGTCGTTTCATAAGATATCAATAATGAAATGCACACAAAAGCTCTACCTTCAATCCAGAACAGAAATTGCCAAGACTTGTACTTGATAACCTCAATATGAAACACTCCAAAAGCAATAAGACCTGCCAGGTCACATCATCAAAACTTACAAAATTTGTAGGCATCTAGTACTGAAGGGACAGATATACCTGAGAAAGCGCCTGCAATAGACGCAGCGGCTGCAACGTAAAAGCATGACCTGAGTATAAACATGAATGGAACACACCATAGAAGAGACCAATCCGGGAGGCTAGTTCCCCACGCGTATAGAATGTGGATAGATAGAACACCTATTCCGAGTCATATTACTGAGGACTCGCTGAGAAATGAGTCAGTAAGACAGACTTACCACACCAGGAAGCATAGCAGATTCAAAGATTCCTAAGAAGAACCGGATGGCAAAAATCTCTATACTTCAGATGTTAAATTAAGTGTACTTAATCGGGGAAGGAGCGCACGCGAGAAGTTCTTTGCAAGTCCAGCAAAAAGTGCCCTTCGAAGTTGTAATTGTAGTGTTAATAGAAAGGTCGGTAGCATAAACAAGACTGACATGGATCCCTACAATAGATGTCAAAGCAAAATGATAGACCAGAAACAAGTGGTCGTACAAAACCAATCATCATCAGTGGCAATACCCGTGCTGCTGAAAAATGCTTGACGAGAAGAGAGATGGGGGTGCCGAAGCTATCATTACGGGAATCGGTTGTTGGTAACAATATTTTTGAACATATTGCGCTCACAGGCAAAAGGGAACCTGGAATCGTGAATTGGTCAAAGACGTTCAGGCAAACAAGTTTGAAAGTCGATACATGCATAAAATATCATCACGAGTACATAGTACTGAGAGATTAAGCTTTCCTGGTCACTCTGAGGTGATGTACCTCTCCCACCTGGTTCCCGGTAAGACCAATATCCTGGAAATGATTACAGTTTCATTTTCAGAAAGCGTATATAGTACCAGTACCTTATCCCACCCATCTGTTTTCGCATTTCCAACGTTCCCTTTATCCAATGCGTTGCAAAGATACCTGATCATTGTAAGTAGTGTCTGGCAGTTGTTCATGAAAATAGCTTACCTGTGGTGTTATCAGCTTGTGGATGCCCGACATACTCAACGCGCTCACATAATTGTCAAGGGAGGCAAAATAAAGAAGTCAAATTTTCGTTTCAGACGACTTTGCTCTTCAGGAGTTGCAGTCATCTTTTCTTCCTTTGTTGTAAAATTATCTGAAGCTGGCGTTTCGGCGTCAAAGGTGACACGGAGTTGCAGGTCCACCATCACTGGACTTTGAGGCATAACTTGAGAGGAAAAAAGGAAGAACCGTGGGGCAAGTGAATTTATAGTGTGAACCCCCATGCTGGAATATCCATGGAGTTAATTAAGTCGTCATGGGGTCGGGGATCATCGATTAGCCCTTACGTACCTAGGAGTTTCAAGTACTTAGCCAACTTCCATCATGCATAATTTGTGTCTCAACTTTGATGAAGCCGGAACGTACGAAGTTCAGCTTATTTCGAGTTGGATGTGTACAGTCCTTTTGTCGTCTGAGTTTCCAACTTGTCCAATGAAGCTTGATGTTAGATATTTCTTGGCACGCCCGCAAATGGAGAGAGCATTTCCCTCTCAGGTCATCCGCGGGTACAACTTCCTTTCCAACTTGTGACAAAGTTGAGACCAAACCGGAGTCCACGCTTTGACTGAGCACTATGAACCCGTTACTAATCAATGACAAGACAAGGGGTCCGGGCGTATATGGCCCGGATATCCCCGCTACTTTTAGTAGTGGGTTCTTGTAGGTTCTATCGAAAAAAACGCTAAAGGTTGATTCAGTTGAAAAGTCACGTTTTCCGGATCGCTGATCCGGCCGGGCCGTTTTATACCGAGTACTCATTTCCATCTCTTCTATCCATTTCATCTGTGAAGGGCGCCCTGTTCGGCCGCAATGCCCGCTACCATTTGGACCCCACCTATTGTGGCAATCCTGTTGTAGCCTTATATATCTTTGACAATTCTGTTCCAGCATCTACGTAACATCTTGCTCTGACATTATTCCTCATCTATTGTCATTCAATAGTTATCATTTGCGCAGTTACAACAACAATATGATGACTACGACATTTCTCGTGTTGAAGAAGCACAATCTCGTTTGGAGTTATGGTTCGGGGGACACGAGTTTCAGATGGTTCGCTAAGTCCTCAATTGTCCAGCACACACCGCTACCCATTCGCAAAATAAACCAACATAAATTCGATTTTGAACAAGAGCAATGGGTATGCACCATCTTTTCCCCACATTTTCACTCTCAAGGTGCCCCAGTGTGGATTTGTCAAGCTTTCCAACGATTGTAAATTGCGAGTTTTTTTCTACGTGAAGTAACCTTTCAATAAATCAAATATTGTATGAGTTCTACATATCTGAGTCCTCTTAGTGGTATCTATTCGAAATGTACGATACTTCCGGCATTGAAATGCTCATTATACAGATGCTATGAGTCCGTCAATTTCCATGCAAGGGATGTGAACTCCACATGTCCTTAAAGACTGGAGAAAGCCTGGTAAAAACAGAAGCATGAATATGGAATATTGAATTGCTGACCAACAAAACTAGATTCCCATCAGAAAAAGAAACAGAATGGACATTGGATAGCATTGGTTCTGAGGACAAAGGGTGATAGCATGCAGGTAGAGGAAAGTAGGACATTGTTGCAGTAGAAAATCAAGTCAAAGGACATGTGCATGGGAAAAGGGGCATACAAAATGACAGACAAAATCACATGTGATACACAGAAAAGACAAAAGACATACCTTTTGAGGAGATCACAATGGGGCATTAGCAAGATAGACAAAATGCAATTATTGAACAGTGATTGCAGGTCTAGAAATGGCATGGACTGAAAGGCATGAAAACCAAAAAAGGGAAACGATGAGCACACGGGAAGAAATGGGCCGGCCGGATCAGCAGTCCGGAAAGCATGACTTTTTATCTGAATCAACCTTTGATGTTTTTTTTGATAGAGCCACAAGAAACCCACTACATAGTAGCAGGAATTATCTTCAGTGTTGTTTCCATAATGGTGTCTTTTAGTTTTTTTTTGATTTTTCACTCAACTTATCCACCCTTTCAGTTTGATATCTTCCCCTGCAGCAGTTTCAACATGAATCTACTGCTATCATATGTCTCTGTTCTGTATCCACATGTGATTTAGTGCATTGTTCCATATGCTCCCTTTTATTCTAGATAGATCTTGTCTTTAATCTGCAGCAATGTCCCTTTTCCTGCTACCTGTTCACTATCACCCTCTCTCTACCAATCCTAGTCTATCAGAAGTCACTCCAGTCTGTTTCTACAATGGCAATTTAGTTCTGCTGATCAGCAATTTGACTTTTCATATTTACACCTTGGTTTTCACCACACTTTTGTCAGCATTTGAGACTATGTGGAGTTCACGGTCTTCACATCAGAGTCAACATTCACATACCATTCACATTATCAGTGAGGATGCTGTCGATATCTCTATTCTCCTTTGTGCTATATATCTACCTTGAACCATACATTGTCTTGAGTTTTGCTGGTGTTCATACTCTAAATTTTGTAGATCATTCTTGAGCTCACAGCCTTTGTGTTCTGATATTATTTGTTCCTTGTTGCACATGGGTGATAAATTCTTGATAACTGGGGTCTACATCCCTGCCAATTGCATATGATCCTGTTTCACTTCAACTCTAATCAGTTACAAACTATCTCTTGATATAATCGATAGCACTTTGGTTATGAGTCCTGCTGTGGAGGTCAATCTTTTTGCTTCTTGTTGATTGTTTGGTTTTCACAGTTGTGTACCAGCACTATTATACCAGATGTGCAAACTCTATCCATTGGTTTGTAACATTCAGTTTTCATTTGTGTTTCACATTTTGATTCTTTGCAAGCATGTTCTTTAGTTTGGCATCACCTGTGTTGATGGTTCAGTTGCCCATATGAATGCTGTTGACATTGTTTGTGTGTGTATTGGTAAGCAGTGGTTGATAAGGGCACAGATGGAGCATATGTGGTCATGGACAATCCATTGGTTTCCTGGCAGCCACTGTCCAGTTCCTTCCCATTGTCTCACTGCTCACAATAAAATTGGTCATTTGATTTTCCACAATATTTTCTATTGATGTTACAACAATCTCAAGGCACTCACAGGATGGTATTCCAATTGGACTTCATGTTTTTGTTCACAGTGTGCCCTTGAGCTCAAGGTGATGCATGTGGGATGACACAATGTTCTCTGGCAGAGCCTACCTACTTATTTCAACCTGGTTGGATGGAATGCATTAAAAATGTCCAAGAATGCAGTATGATGTGTGTTTTGTTCTATGTTGGTGTCTCATCTTGACCTAGGAGCATTTCTACCCTGCCTTCAAATATGAACATTGCAATAATATGTCTTCATAGTTTGTCATTTTTGGCACTGGTATGTTTTGTTTCTTTTACCTACTGTCTTTTTCATCCTGTTTCACTGCATCATCTTTTGGACAACATTGCCCTTTTATGATCAGAGATATACAAGTCGGGTCTCTGGTGAGATTGAGATTTTGTTCCACCTTTCATCTTCATTGTATCAAATTACATATGTAAGCATAGTAGCAAAACTACATTGTGTTCAATATATCTCCTTTCTTACTCCTATAATACTAGATAGTAAATTGATGCAGCTGCCAAGAGATATTTTTAAACAAATTCTCTGTCAACTACATCTTCATGACCAATGCAACATCAGAAAGACATGCAAAATGTTACAGATTGTTGTGTGCAATCACATTGGTATGACTATTGAAAGGGTTTTAAATGGACTTGGATTAGCAGGGGATAACATTCTTGACTTATTGAAAACAACAAAAAGTGTTATAGGAGGTTCAAGTGTCTTGCTTGTGCTCAATCCATGGACCTTCTATCTGTGTAACCTCAAAATTTTCTGTCTGCTCAGACAATGTGCAACTATTGTGGATACTTTGGTAAACTTTCACAATTTAGTGGTGACCACCAGATTGTTGGTTGTAAGGGCATAGTTTCTGGGTATGGCACAAGTTGTGAGGATTGAAATACTGAGGTGCAGTTGGGTGGAGGTAAACATTTTTGAGTCAACAACACTTAATCCATTGGCACTGATGGTTGATTTCCATTCAACTGTCATAATGTTTATATTTCATTTGATGAGATATATTGTGCCTATCCAGAGCTAACGTTTGGATTCATGACCTTGATCAATATGCAGGTGGCAATAACAACCACTCTGGGTTGGTTTTCAAACTTGATTATGAAGTTTTTTGGGAGAGGCTACCAATTTGCAATGACCTTGGATGAAAGGGATAACAAAAAAACCTATGTCTGCAGTGAAGATCCATCATGCCCAGGTACAAAGCAAAAATTAATGGATAGCTACAGTTTTCAATGTTATTGGCACAATAGTATTGAGGGGTGTTACAACATTGCCAACTGTCCTCTATTAACTGCAGATATAAGTTGGCAATTTGCCCTTGAGTAAATTTCAATCATCATGACAGATTCATTCATGTACATGAAGATAGGATACAGATGCTGTATATTGATAGACTACATATTGAAAACAATTCTTGAAATATGGTGATCATTCATGATTTTGATGAAACTGCACTATTACAATGTAAAATGAAATATACTATTCAAAAATAAACACATACTCATTCCTCCTTGGTTGCATCAAATTTATGCTGATTGAAATTGCTAACTGTCATCAATTGATGCTGAATGGATGCAAACTTGGCTCTCCATCAAAAATTGGTGCCCCCTATGCCATAACTCCAGACTTGGTTGTTTCTTTTCAACACATGTAATGTCATGACCATTGCTGTGCTATGTTTAAAACCTTGAATTGTGTGGTATTTGGAAGGAGTATGAGAATGGTTGCACAACCTGTAATATGAAATGGTGTTTTATTACATTGGTTGAATAAATTACCTCCAGGAAAGAAAAAAAAAACATTGAGCAGTAAGTAGCAGGTGTTGTGGCCAAAGAGGGCACCCTTCATGGTCAAAATCAATAGATACTGATCAATGGATACTGATGGTTTCAGATAGTAGCCCATGACCTTCATCAATATACGAGTATTATTGTGACATTTCATCTGTGAAGGGCACCCTGTTCAGCCACACCACCTGCTACTCCTTGGTTTAATTGTATATCAAGTACATAAACAAATTACTGTGATATGTTTTCTACCATAATGCAGTGATTGCATTTGTTCAAATCATATACTTCCAAAATGTTCAGGATCATTCAATAAGACCAGCTTGCCATCAGAAAAATGAACAGAAGTAACATCAGATGGTATCAGGTCAGAGCACAAAGGAAAATAGCATGCAGGAAGAGGGTGAAGGGACATCACAGTAGAAAGACAAGGAAGTTCAAACATTGAAACAGTTTTATGTCCAATTGTCCAATTAAAATGCAAATATAATAATTATAAATAAAAAAGGGGTGCACATGTAAATTGAAAAAAAAACATAACATATACAATGAATCATGAGGAAAACAGGGAGAAGGGAGCAGGATTCTGACCAAATGGAATAGATGCTGCAGAGGATTGGTCTGAATGAGATGTGGTGTTGACAGTGCAGTGTAGCACAAAAGCAGTAGAGAAAAAATAAACCAATAAACCAAATGGGCCTGGAAAAAGTAATTGTTAAGGTATTCCAACATATCACATCAGCATTGTGCAATCACCTTTGGTAAATAGTAGTTTAGCCACTCACATATGTTTTATCACATGGGCATGCACTCTAACTAGCATTTAAGTATGTTCCAGATGTAGTAGCATGACATCTGGAAATACCACAGATACACCAAGTTCTTGCATCACTCAATCTAAGTCATTCTCTCTCTCTGATTGCACTTAGGTTGGTCTAACTGATCAGTCACTGTATTTCCATTTTGTCATTTCCAAATAAACCCTGCCCGACCAATTTGATATCATGTCTCAGCACAACACCAAAACAACCCAGCAAGAGATCAAACAGCTGACTAGAACCAACATTGTCACCTCCACTACTATCACTCAGCTATGGAGCTTGATTGTTGCCATCACATCAGCACTTCTCATCTTGATGCAATAGTACTATGATAGCATCATGGACTTTATTGATGAGATTTACACCCACATCAACATACTTGAATCCACTGATCCCTCTGGCAGAGCCAATGTGGGGACTAACTGCCCTGCTGCTACTACTGCCAAACTAACATCTTGTGACCCCACCAAGTGCATAAAATGCCATGCTCAAGGGCATAGCACCAATGCATGCTACTCCAAAGACCCTGCTACAGTTAGAAGATGATAGCAGCCAATTGAAAAGCATGCAGGAAATGCCAAATTGCTGGACAACTTGCCCCTGCACCCATTCCTAGCTGGTCACTACTGTTCCACCCAATACCCCCACAGCATGCATGCCCTTATAGCCCTGACAGGTTCATTAAATGTCATCTCTGAAGCCACAGAGCTCTGTAGACATGCAGTGCAATTATCCCATGATTGCTGCCAGGCCCATAAAGCCAAGGCAGTGACTTCTTTGCAACTCAAGTGATTCTTGACAGATATGTTGTCAAGGGGGAGTGACAAAAGTAATTGTTGAGGTATTTCAACATATTATATCAGCATTGCACAATTACCTTTGGTCAATAGTAGTTTGGCTGCTCACATATGTTTTATCACATGGGCATGCACTCTACAGCAGGAAAGCCTAGAGTTAGAAGCAAGTGTGGAGGAAACTGCATAAGTATTTTCTAAGAAATACAAACCTGTTGCTAGAAAAGTAAAACCTGCACTAGGGACCTTTTTTGAGGAATTTAGAATTGAAAAGTGTATCATTGGAGATCCACTAACAGACATGCCACAGTTGGACCCAAATCCACCTGAATTCAAACCCATAGAGAGGTACACTGCTGAGTGCAAGAAGATCATTGACCAAGTACATAGTGATGGTTTCTTGTAGCTAGAGGAGATGAAGGCAGTACATCATTTAATGATGCTACAAAATGAGGCTTTTGGATGGGATGATTCTCAAAGAGGTAGGCTCAAGGAGAAAGTTTTCCTTCCTGTGGTGATGCTAGTCATTCCTCACATTCCTTGGGTATTGAAGAAGAACATTCCCATTGCTCCTAGACTCAGAGATAAAATCTGCCAGATGATAAAGCAAAAAACATTCTGAATTGCCACTAGCAACTGAAGAGTTAGCTAGTAGTTACTTTGCTAGCAGAGTTTGTGGAGGAATCTTTGACTTGTGGGATATGATAAGAGTGTTGGATGTAAAATCTAGGGACTATACCACCTTTGAGACACTCTTGGGTGCTCTAAAGCTAGTAACCCTGCCAATGAGCTGGACAAATTCAGTACTAATCTTTCATAATGACATTACCTTCATCTTGAAAGATGAGATACCTCATGTAACTTGGCTATATATTGATGATATGCCAATCAGAGGTTTACCTTGTAGGTATGAATTGCTAGATGAAGACTATGAGGGTATTCCAGAAAATCCAGGCATTAGGAGATTTGTATGGAAGCATCTGCAGAATGTGTATAGGGTGTTACAAAGAATCAAATATGCTAGAGGAACTTTCTATGGAAAGAAGTCAGTAGTCTGTGCAGATGAGATCATAGTGGCAAGCAGTTGGCCATTATTATGAGGTGGAGTGATTGCCAAGATAAGTCAGATGTCAGAGCTTCCTTAGGTACTTGTGGTGCCTTTAGAATGTTTATTAAAGATGCAAAGTGGCTGCACCCATCAACATGTTGATTCAAAATCATTTCTTTGAAGTGAGGAACAGCAGTCAGCAATGGCTCAGTTAAAAAATTGCTAGTTGCAAGTGCATCTCTAAAACTACTTGACTATAAGTCAGGAGGGGCAGTGGTCCTATCAGTTGACACTTCTTGGATAAGAGTGCACTTTGGAATATTTTTCAGGGGATGTCCCACTCTCCCTCCATCCCATTCTCCCTCCTTATGGTTTTTGTTTATTCTCCTTTGCTTTTCTTATCTGCTGCTCCCATTTTCAGCCCTCAGGCTGCACCAGTTCTGTGTCTGTAATTCAAACAAGTGTTGCCCCTTCTATACTGCCTCTTATCAAACCCCTGGATTGTACTCTCAACCAAGGGCTATTCTTTGGTCATAGTCATGTGCCAGGAGTCTGGAGATCAAAGCCATTTACAATGGATTTTTTCTTTGGATTGGACTCTGGATTTGGCTGTTGTTGAGTGTTTTCCCCAGAAGCTCTAGAGTAAATTTTCCAAACACTGGCATTGGAAATCAGACTTGTTCCCTTTGGATCTCTCTCTTTCAAGTAAGTAGCTAGAAATATAGAACTTCTTGTAGATGCTAAATAGACTTTGGATCTTCTTATAGGACATTGTCTATCTATGGTCAGCTCCTTAGTATCACATGTTTCTCTGTCCACATTTGGGTCATGTCAACATGTCAACCACCTTAGTTGTTCTCCCTCATCAGGCAGACTCTAAGGTAGTGAGTCACTCTTGCTTTTTGTATTAGTTGTCCCATATTGAATAGGCAGTATGTAGATCTGGATTTCTGTCTACTTAGGTATGATCAATACAGTTGTTCTCCCTCATCAGGCAGACTCTGAGGTGATCTTCATTTCTATCTACTTAGGTTCTCAGATATGGGCCAGCAGGTTATGAGCGTCCTTTAGTCAATTGCTGTGTACCATCTGAACTACTGGGACAACTCACTTCTTGTTCTATTCCTTTCTCAATTGCATCTCTCAGCTAGGGTCTTGTTTTGCCTCTGTCATCATACTGTTCTTCAATTGTTTTTGGTCACTCTCTTCAGTTGTGGTGCTATGTCAGGATCATCATCTGATCCCTTTGCCACTCAGCAACCCTCTGCTGCACAGGTCCCACTATCTTTGCACTTGGATCCAGTGATTGTATCTTCTGGTTAGCCACCCCAGTCTGTCCAGCCTCCTTTTCCTCATGATATTCCTCCTCATTTTTCTACTTTACCATCAAACTCATCCACTACTTTAGTACCTGATTCTTCTCTTTTTCCTGGTAAATTTCAGCATATACATCAACCTCATATTCCATCTTTTCTCAGTTTTGGTGTGGTTCTCAAAACTCCCATGCCTTTTGGCCCTTGACCTCCTTCTTCTTTTTCTATTGCTGCACCTGTTTCTTCTTGTCCTTTGTCTGCTCCTGCTACTTCTCCTCCTGTGTTGTCTTTCTTGCATCCCTCTGTTGTTTCTTCTCAGGTTTCTTCTCCTTTAGTTTCTGTTCCTTCTGCAGATTTTTCTAATTTGGTTACTCCTCATCCTTCTTTTACACATACTGTACCTCTTCCTCTGTTTGCTCATTTTGACTCTTCTACCTTACCTTCTCCTTTTCTTTGTTTGGCTTCTGCATTGCCTCCCCCTCTTCCTCCTCATCTACCTCCACCTCTATCTATGGTTCCAGTTTTTCCTTCTGCTTACAATCCTCCACCTGTTGTGTCACAGTTATATGCTCCACATCCACAAACTTATGCTGCAGCATCTCCTCAGGCTTATGCTGCAGCCCCCGCTCTCTCTGTTCTTTCTGGCCACTCTCATAACTTTTACTATCCTTATAATCAATACTGTTTTCCTGATATTGTTCAATTTCCTCCAGCCACTCAGCCAGTTGCTTGCACACCTTCTATTGAGTCTTCTTCTTCTGATACAAAACTCCCTCCTATTAATACCCTTCCTTGTCTTCCTTCTTTGGCAGACTGGGGTTCTTGGTACAACATGGTCATGATGCTGGTGGATCATCTTGGCTTGACTGGCCACTTGTGTCCAGTTCTGCCCTCTGGTGTGCTCTCTAATCTGACTTGTGAGGTTGTTGTTCCTCCTCCTTTCTATGAATTTTTGATGCCAGCTGAACAACTCACATATTGTAATCTCCAGAAGAATGACACTATGTGCTCCTATGTCCTTATAGGGAAACTATCTCCTGAGATCTTGAATTCACTTCCTTCTTGGTGTGGTGGTCCCCACAATCTCCTTGTGCTTACAGCTTACAACATCCTGGACATACTCCATTGTCACTACAGTGTTGGTAGTGTGGCTAGTGCATAGAAGCTGAAGGAATCTATTTTTGCATACCCCTGCATAATTTGCACCATTCTGACCTATGTTCAGGCTTGGCATACAGCTGTCAACCAACTTACTAGCATGCACTAGGACTTCTCTGCCTACAAATAAATTCAGAAATTTATAGATTGTATTCCAAATTATCTGTCCTTCAATACTATTTGAGACTGTGTTCACATGCTGTGAAAAAATAATCCTCTTGGTACCTTCACTTTTACAGAGCTGGACAATGAGATCATTGAGATTGATATCAATATTTGTTATTATCAGGGTGCCCAGGATATAAAGGATTTGAAGTCATCTTTCTTTTCTATACCTCCCTCTTCCAGTTTGGCCTCTATTCCACCAGATCCTCCCCCTCCTTGGCATGCTCCTGATCCTTCTCACAACACTTCTAGTCAACCTCATGCAAATGTTGCTACTTCCAAGCCTATACTTGAATTGTTACCTACTCCTCAGTCTTTTCTTCCTGACATTAATAATGACACATCTCCTACCACTGTAGTTGATGGTGATATGCTCCCATGCCACCTAGTGTCATGACCTGCTCCCTGGACCCCTGACCTTGTTTCCAGCTACTCTGCTCCTCTGGAGTTACCTCCAATGCCTCCTCAAACTCCTCCCAACTTTCATCAGCCCATAACACTTACTCTGAGTAATTCTGACACTTCTCCAGCAAACTCTAATGCCCCCTGGCTAACCCTGATGCCTTCCCTACAGCTGTCAATGCTTCCCCTGACTCTTCTGAGCCCCTAGAACCCTCCCCCACTGTTTCTGACTCTAGCATATGTCACTAGCTCATCACTCTAGTTTACCCAACCAACTCCAGAGCATCACAACAGCCTTAAGACAGCCTGCATTCTTGACTGATCCTATCAGAATATCACTGTGGCCCATTCCCTGATAGCAACCAACACCTGTCAACTCTGTGCAGCTCTGATGAGTCCTGCTGCCAGACTCACTGTCCCCTGGAGCTCTTCAGTAGTCAGTATATACATAATAGAGTAGCATCCCATACTCCAGTCTTAATATTGCTTAACATTACCTATGGTCTGATTGTTTCTATCTTGTGTTTCATGTTCCATGTTACATTTCCCTTTCTCTCAGTCTTCCAGTCTTGTCTTGTCTCCAGTTCTATTATTGTTCTTGTTCTTGTCTCATATCGACCATGACTCTCTCCATGGACTGCCCAACTAGAGCCCCAGAGGTCAGGGGATACACCATGGGACCTGGGGGTACTGCCATTACCTGCTCCCCTTGCACCTGCTTATTCAGCCCCACCTCTGGCAAGGGAGATGCTCTCTGCTTATCCTTGTCATGTGCTGCAGGGACCTCCTCCCTCTATTCACTCTGCAGGGGCCTGATCTTCATTGGAGGCTGCCTTGTGCTACCTCCTCCCCCTACTCCAGAACCCCACCCCAACACTCTGCCCTTCCACCCCTCCTCCAGCTGTGCCATGATCCATCCTTGATCCCACCCTTGCTCTGCCTTGACACAAGTGGCATGCCAGCTCAGGGCAATGAAGCACTTCTCATGCTGCAAACAACACTAAAGGCACACCAACATGTCCTGCCACACTCCTGACACCAGCTCCTTGAATTCACACTGCTCCCCCTATTGGGTGCAGAATGTTCTGCTTGAATTTATTTTTGTTCTTGTTTCAATCTTGTTTTGTCTTGTTCAACTCTGTTTTCATTATCATGTTCAAAGTCCTCCCAACTTTAATGCCTTTACAAACTCTGCACTTATGGTTACAATCTTCAAACATTCTCTAAACCAACTCTGGACTTTGCTATTTGCTTGGCCCCAAAACCCATCAAAATCCATTGATTCCCCCATCAAGCTCCAACCTGCTCCCATCACTCATATAGCCTCTGCTTACTCCACACCTTCAATACTTGCTTCCAGACTTGGACCTAGCACTTCATCAAGTCTGACCCCCTTCTCCACAACTTGTCCCAAACCTCTCCAGACCACCCCAGACTTGTTTGGGTCACTACTCATTGCTTATCCTCACAAGTACCCAATGTCTAGACCTTCTCCAAATGCCAACTTATCAGTGCAGGATATCACATCTGCCTAGTAAGGATTTGCCCAGTATAGCTGAGCTCCCATGGTTAGCAGAACCTGACACCTAGTGCCATGCAGGAAACCTAAAAAGATGAACTATGACTAGTCACTAGATAGAGTAGCTGGCAGTAGGAAGTTGATAATGAGGGCAAGTTAGTAACCATTCCAGAGAACAAGAGCTAATGGATGCAGAGTGAAGGAGAAGTGCAAAGAGTTGCTATTGCTAGCCTAAGTCACTAGATGGTAATGGAGAGTCACTAAACAAAGAAAGGGAAAAAGAATGAAAGCAAAAGAGTCACTAAAAAAGGAAAACTAAGCAGTAAAAGGAGAGTTGGGAAGAGAAAGGGGGAGTGACAATAAAGAGACTGAAAGGAGTATGAATGCAAACTAGTTGCTAGCCATAGTCACTAGCATTGCTAAGTTGAAATAATGTTAAGGGCATCTACAGTTGGTACCACACTAAGTCAAAGTTAAGGTTGGCAAAACTGTTGCTAAGTTGTTGTTGATAGTGAGTGAAAGAGCAAAATGAAATCTTGAGCTGGTAAGCTTAGAGAAAGAGAGGGGAATGGTACTCTGTTTGTTGTATGTGGTCTCTATGTACAGGCAGTATTTATACTGTTCATATAGTATAGTATAAGAAAGGAGATAGTAGTCACCTCCAGCAACAGTGTCTGCCAAAGTGTTTATGACACATATGAGGTGTTAATCTGGTAACCAAGTAAAAAGTAAGCAAGGTCAATGTGATGTATAAAGATAATAAATCTCAAGAAAAGAGCATCTCTGAGCCAAAAATGGTGCTCAGCAACAAGTGAGTCTTATCACTGGGTTGCAAAGCTATTGGTGTTTGTTGGGTCTATGCTTATAAGCTAAATCCAGATGGTTCCATCATACACAGTAAAGAAAAGCTAGGCTTGTTGCTCAGGGATTCAGTCAACAACCCAAAGATTATGGTTCTATATATGCCCCAGTTGCCAAGATGGTGAGCATTCACATTGTTCTTGCATTTGCAGCCCTTCATGAACTGGAATTGTTCTTTTTTTGATGTTAAAACTGCTTTTCTTAATGCTTCTATATTCCATGAGATATACTGTAAACAGATTCCTAGATTTTTCCTGATGCAAATCCAAAAAAAGTCAAATGGGTTCTGAGGGCACTGTATGGGCTCAAGCAGGCTTCTCACAAATAATATGCTGTACTATGTGAGGTTCTCAAGTCTCTTGGTCTCACATGGTGTGAGGTTGATCATGCTGTATTCTTTGGTCAATTTTTGGTTCCTCCTGACCTATCCATTCCTGCATTACCTGATGGTGTGCAGAGCTAATTATCATATGCATTCATGTTGACAATGGATTGAATGCGACAAACTCTAAAGCTTTATAGGATTGGGTCTTACTCAAAATGAATAAGAAGTTTTGAGTCATTGACTCAAGTGCAGTAATGCTTTATCTAGGCATTCACATTGATCATGGTTGCAAACATTGAAAACTCTGGCTTTCACAGAAAGGCTTTATTCTTGACCTTCTTTTGACTTATCACCTTCTCAATGCATCTCCTCTATCACTTCCTCTTGCACATCAACTCAGTGATCTCCCTGATGCACCATCAAACTCTCTACCCTAGCTGACAGCAAGATCAGGATTCATTACCAGTGTTTTAGTTGGTTCAATCCTTTATTTGAGCCTCTGCACTCATCCTGATTTGGCATTTACTGCTATGTCTCTGAGTCAATATAATGCAAATCCAACCCATGCATACCTACTTGGAGCCAAATAAGTTCTTTGATACATCTCAGAGACCCACAATCTTGTTTTAGAATACAATTATAGTCATCCACCTAGGGATCTGCCTACTTGTCTTGTTTTTTCAGCAAATTTTGGTGTCATGGACACTGATTGGGCATCTGACTCACTGAATTGTTGTAGTGTATCTGGGTATGCCTTCTTATATTCCAGTCTTATTTCTTGGTCTTTGATTTGTCAAAAGTTAGTCACATTATCTTCTACTGAAGTGGAATACATGGCCATGTCCCATGCTATGCAAGAAGCCCTTTCAATTTGATATTTCCTCAATACCCTTGATATACCTGTTCCTCAACCATTTCCAATATTTTGTGACAATCACAGTGACTGGATATAGCAAACTCAGACTCAATCACCTCTCACTTGAAACACATTGATATTTGTTATCATTTCATTCATGAACATTTCTCTTCTAGTTCTTTTTCCACTTCTTAGATGCCTACTACTGAAATCATTGCTGATATTCTTACAAAGCCTCTGTCAAAAGAACTCCACTATAGATTCATACCAGCTCAAGAACTTGTTTCAAGATTCTGATATTATTTCAACTATGACACTTCATCACTAATGGGGTTGTGTTATAGAACATCATTCATCTATTCTCAGCTTCTTAGTATCACATGTTTCTCTATCTGCATTTGGGTTGTGATATGTCAACCACCTTAGTTGTTCTCCCTCATCAGGCAGACTCTAAGGTGGTGAGTCACTCTTGCTTTTTGCATTATTTGTCCCATATCTGATAGGCAGTATGTGGATCTTCATTCCTGTCTACTTAGGTATGATCAATACAGTTGTTCTCCCTCATCAGGCAGACTCTAAGGTGATCTTCATTTTTGTCTACTTAGGTTGTCAAATATGGACCAGCAGATCTCCCTCTGCCAGTTGTATGATTGAGCCACAACCTCCAGAGGTCATCCTTACAGCAGAACAAGTTTGGTCTGGGAGCACCCTTTTTGATTTCCTGAGTTTTCTGTTTAATTCTTCAAAAGGTCTCTCTCACACCAGTATTTTGTTACTCTTCCTGTGCCCCTTCTATGATCCTACCAACCCCTCTAGCACCTCCCTCTGATGCTTCAAGCTCCCAGGACAATGCCTAAAATTATTTATTGTCTCTGGAGACACAGTTTCAACTTATCCAAGCTTTCCTTACCTCCTACACTGCCAAGCTCATATCAAACCACTAAAGTGGTGTCCCTCTCCCTCCAGGCCCTCCTGGGATGCCTCCTCCTTACTTCTACTCATCCCTCCGGACCTCCAGCAGCTGCAGGAAGGTTCTCTTCTGCATTTAGCTTGGAGTTTCCAACCTCTTACTCCAAACTTCCTTGTCCTGTGCTCCCTGACATATTTGATGGAGACTGTAATAGTTGGGAAACATTTGCATATCAATTTTATATCACTTAGATCCAGTTGAGTGGCAAAGCCTTTGCCTCTGATGCCCTGAAAATTGCCTGAATCCTCTCCTACATGAAGGTGGGTTGAGCCTTGACCTATGCACTGTGCATTTTCTAATGCCTCAAAGAAGTAGAGAGTTTTGCTAGCTGGATGGAGTTTGAGAAGGAGCTTAAAGCTGAGTTCTCCTCCCTTGATCCTGCCAAGATCACTGCTCTTGCTCTTTGAGACCAAACCCAGTACAGTCAAGGAAAGTAGTTGTTAGACAAGTACATTAACTTGTCTGTGCATTAGTCAAGCAGGCTAGGTATCCAGATAGTCTGCAGCTATGCCTAATCTTCCACAATAGACTCCACCCCTCTCTTATGGATTGCATTAATAGTATGGCTAAGAAGTGTCCAGACAATGAGCATGTAGACACCTAGTACAAGGTGGCATGTGAAAAGTGGCAGTTGATGGAGCTGCAGCATGAGCTGTGATGGATGCAGTACTCTACCACCACCCCAAACACTTCCTTTACTTGTGGTGGGTTCACTCCCTCCCCCCCAAGTCTCCCCTTCTATGCCTGCTCTAGTGTCCCCATGAGCAGGTGCAAACCTTTGCACTCCATCTCATGTAACTCCTTTCTATGTCTGTCGACCAGTTTCTATGTGTTCCCTACCTCAAGGAGTCCCTATGGATATCAATGCCTCTCAACAGCAACCTTCTACTCCTCTATTGTGTCAATGCTGCAAACAGGCTGGCCACTTTGCTCATTACTGTTCTCAAAGGATGCTACTTAACTGTGTTAGAGCAAGAAGAGCTGCTTGTCCCACTTCTGGCAGCCCAGGCCTGATACAACTGGAGCCCCCTCTTCCAATGTGCTCATAGCTGCTCTCCTCACTGAGGTTGACAAGGAGTTGGAGGTTGTGCCTGTAGAGTTGGAAGAGGGTTTTTCAACAGGCAACAGATGACCTATATGCTCCTATTGCCTAGTGCTAATTGTTTGCTCCCCTATTCATAAAATCAAATATATCTGTTGCTCACTCTGATACTATGCCTGAAACAATAAGCCTCTCATCTGACATATAAAGCCTTCTCCTAGTTAAAGTCTTAACTAGGAGCACACCTCCTAATCCATGCTCCTAGATTCCTGCATGAGAATGCTGTCTCCCTCATCCCTACATTGTTACTTCCACCCCTTCCAACTTCTTGAAGCTACAAGTAAAAATCAAAACAATAGATACTCAGCAAACCTGGTTGCCCTGCTTGTAGGTATTGCAATGGACCTCTTCCTTGACACAGACTATGTACAACAACATTTTCTCATCACTCATTCTCTCTCTCATCCTATCTCTATAAACAATGTTAATGGCATGCTCAATAAAGTTGGCTCTATTTGTTCAGTGGTGACCTAGTTCTTCATTGCCAGGAGCACTTGGAGTGAGCTGCTTTTGCTGTCACTAGTGTTGGAAAGCAAGAAATGATCTTGGAAGTCACTTAGTTATGTGAACATAGCCCTGAGATTAACTAGACTAAGGGTAAGATGAAAATGAATTGCTGTCCTTATCATTGCATGGCTTGTAATAAAGAAGCCCACAAGGAGCATAGAGCAAAGGTTTAAGAGTGTGCTGTTATGCACACCTGTCATGTGAGGCATCTTCCTTATGTGGATCTCAATATTCTGTATCCCTCATCTCTGGCATTCCCCCATAGAGAGGCCCTCTATAAAGATGTCTGAGGTGTTGAGTGTAAAACTCAGAAGAAAGACAAATGCAAAGGAGAGTTTGCCAATGCTCCAGACTCTGAGTCTGCAGAAAAAATCATTGAGATAAGTGATAGAATCTATGCTACAACCCTCTGCCCCCCTCCTATGGTGGCAGAGATCTGGGCTAGTCAGATGCTCCAAAGCATCATTTGATTCACTTCCAGAGTGCAAGCAGTGGGATCATGCAATTGAGCTGATACCTGATGCAAAACCCTCCAGCTGTAAAGTCTATTCACTTGCACCCTGTAAGCAGGATGAGCAGGACAGGTTTCTACAGAAAAATCTTAGCTCTGGATGGATATAACTCTCTAAGTCCCCAATGGCCTCCCCAGTCTTTTTCACTAAGAAGAAGGAATGGGTCTCTCCATCTGGTTCAGGACTATTGAGCCTTAAACATGATGATAATGAAGAATTGCTATTCCTTACCACTCATCTCTGAACTTGTCAACAACCTTTGAAGTGCACATTACTTCACCAAGTTGGACATCTGTGTTCCAAACCAATCATGGACTCTTTGAACCTCTTGTGATGTTCTTTGGTCTCACCAATAGCCCAGCCACCTTCCAGACTATGATGAATAACATTTTCCATGATCTGATTGTGGAAGGTATTGTCTGCATGTATCTTGACAATATCCTCATCTACACCAAAATCTTAGAGGAGCATTGCAAGGTCATGCACATTGTCTTGGAACATTTCTGCCAACATCAGCTCTATCTCAAGCTTGAGAAGTGTGAGTTTGAGCAGACTAAGATTGAATACTTAGGCTTGATCATCTTGCATAGAATGGCCAAGATGTAGTGGAGTGGCCTGAGCCAAGAAGAAGGAAGTACAGCCCTTGCTAGAGCTTGTTAACTTCTACTAGAGATTCATATAGGACTTCTCTCACCATGCCCATCCCCTCTTTGATCTCACTGTCAAGGACACAGCATAGTAGTGGGAGTCCTTGCAGTGAGCTGCCTTTGGCATCCTTAAGCAAACCATTACTTCAAAACCTATTCTTCTGTTCCTGGATGATGACTCTCCCTTCCATGTTGAAGCTAATAGCTCTGACTTTGCCATGGGAGCAGTCCCTCTTCCAGCAGTCAAAGGAGGATGATAAGTGGCATCCTGTAGCCTTCTACTCTGAAAGCTTTAATGCAGAAGAACAGAACTACAAGATCCATGATAAGGCGATGCTTGCCATTATTTGGTTCTTTGAGGAGTGGTGGCATTTCCTTGAGGGTGCACAGCATAAGTTTGAAGTCCAGACAGACCACAAGAACCTGGAGTACTTCCACACCTCAATTGATGCCAAGCTTAGTGGTTCATGTATCTGGCCAATTCGACTTCTTGCTGCATCACAAACCCAGACAGAGCATGGACAAACCAGATGCATTGTATAGGCAGGCTAACCATGGCATAGAGGCAGGGGATAATGACAACTCAAGAGCTCTTTGCAATTCATGCTCTAGAAGGAATTGTGGTCCAAGGGGACAAAGTAAGCATTCTCAAGGACATCCAACAAGGAAATCAAGAGGGTGTGCAAGAGGATGTAGTTGCCCAGGCCTTACAAGCTCAATAAGCAAGCAGAGTTAAGTCAGTGCATGTGGATGAGTGGGGTTTTCAGGATGGGCTCCTAACCTTTTGAGGACACATCTATGTGCTTAACATTCCAGATTCTGCCAACACATTGTAGAGCAACACCATGACTCTTATGTGGCCAGACATCCTAGTAGGTGGAAGATGCTGGAGCTAGTGTCCTAAAACTACTGATAACCTCAGATATTCCAATACATAGGCACCTACACTAGTACCTGTGATCTCTGCCTCCACACCAAACCTCATCACCAGTTATCCATGGGTTAACACCCTCTCCCTATCCTAGCTGCTTGCTGGAGTGTTGCATTAGTGGACTTCATTGTTGAACTCTCAGATGCTCATGAGTATGATGCTGTAATGGTAGTGGTGGACCTCTATGTTAAATAGGCCCACTTTATCCCTACCCACACCATGTGCTCTGTTCTAGGAGCAGCTAGCCTGTATCAGAAGAATGTTTGCATGGTCTGTCTAATGAGTATGTCTTGAATTGAGGCTCTCAATTTATAGCAGAGTTCAGTTGGGAACTATGCTGGGAGTGAAACTCCACACCACTATAGCCTATCACCCTCAGTCTAATGGGCAGATAGAATGTATTGACCAAGAGCTGGAACAGTATCTCCACCTGTTTGTAGTGAGAAGCAGGACAACTAGAATGAGCTTCTGCTGGATGCTGAGTTCCAGTACAACAACTATGTTCATTCTTCCACTCAAATGAATTTATTCTTCCTGGACATGAGCAGACACCCCTGCATGCATGGGACTCAATCTTCAAGCACATCTCTCAGAAAATCATCCAGTCAATGGGTTTGTGGATAGAATGAAAAAGGCACAGGAGGCAAAGACAGCATTATTGAAGGCAAAGGATGACATGGCACATACATAGTATTATGACTACCAGTAGATGCCAGCCCCTGTTGACAAGCCAGGAGACCATGTGTATTTGGATGGCTTAGACATAAAGACAATGAAGCCATCACAGAAGCTGTCACATTGTCATCTTGGCCCCTTTATGGTGGAGAAGAAGGTAGAGCCTTTGGCATACCAACTTAAGCTCCTAGCAGGCCTGTGCCAACTGCACCCAGTCTTCAATGTTGTCAAGCTGTTTCCAGCTCTAAAAGACCCTATTCCTGGTTACTGCCCTTAGGCACCTCCATCACCAAAATTCTAGTATGAAGTGGAGGAAATTTTAGACAGCAGGATATTCCAGGGAAAGTTCCAGTTTTGAAATGAAAGAGATATAGCATTGAAGACATTTTTTGATAACTACAGGCCAATAATATATGTGCACTAGTCCTGATTTGGGACTTCTACTACAGGCACTCCAGTGCATTGAGAGAAATTCAAGGCATCTACCCCATTTTAGCAGCTGACCAGGCAATTAACAACTTTTTCTACCTAGTATGTTGAGATGCTGCATGCTAAAGGGGGATGTCCCATTCTTCCTCCTCATTATTCTTCTTGGCTTTTCCTATCTGCTGGTCTCGGTTTCAGCCCTTAGGCTGCACCGGTTCTCTGTCTGTAATTCAGACAAGTGTTGCCCCTTCTACACTGCCTCTTATCAGACCCTTGGATTGTTTCCTGCATTCCAGGCCTACTACTCATTGTAGGCCTCCCATCTTTGCTCCACAGGTACTTTCAATCAAGGACTATTCTTTGGGCATATTTGTACATGGTCATGTGCTGGGAGTCCAGAGATTGAGGCCATTTACAATGGATTTCCACTTTTTGATTGGACTCCAGATTTGGTTGTTGTTGGGTGTTTTTTCCAGAAGCTCTAGAGTAAATCATCTAAACACTGGCATTGAGAATCCTGAGATTTGTTCTCTTTGGATCTCCCTCTGCCAGGTGAGTAGCTAGAACTCTAGAACTTCTTGTAGATACTGAATAGACTTTAGATCTCCCTCTGCCAGTTGTGTGATTGAGCCACAACCTCCAGAGGTCACCCTTACAGCTGATCTCTGTGGCATTGACATAGGAATCATTGCTAAAATGGATTTTGCATGGAGGTTGTAGCTCTTTGAATGTTCCACATTTGAACCATTCTCTATGTGGTGTCATGTGAACTGAGGCTCCAGAGTCTATGATTGTGCTTGAGTGGGTGAGGTTTGATGCACTCCCAGCATAGGCTAAAATTTGTGACATTAAAGTTTTAGACACATGGGCAGGCTTTGTATTCAAATACCCAGTGGTCCCATGCCCCATGTTACTCTCTAAACCATCAGAGTCTCCAGTTCTCAAGTCTGAATCCTGACTCATGTGATTTGCCTTTGCCTTTGCCTTCTATTTTCCTTTCTTCTTGTCCTCCTTTTTCTTCAATGTTCAGCACTTGCTTGTATAGTGCATAGTTGACTTGTGATGCTTACACTACTTGTTGGATTTTGTCTTGGGTTTTTCCTTCAAGTTGGTGTTTGCTTTGAGTGCAGCATCAGTCAAGGCACCTTGCTGGGTAGTTACTATGAAGGTGAGATGGCTGCAATGTGGTCATTGAGAATCAAAGGTGAGCCATTCCATTTTTGGTTGAGCATGAAGATGAAGGTGTAGAAAGTGCTGACTCCGATGTTTGTGTTTTCATGGATTTGGACCAGCTTTTTGCACATGTCTTTTATGTGTGCTAAATTGCTGACCTCAATTGTGAGTCTGTCTGAGACATATGCAATGATGATGCCAGCTGCTTTTGAATTGCAGACCAACCAACTGTCAGCATAGTATCTTGTCAACATACTTGGGTAAATGACTGGTGCAGTGGTTGACATTTCAGGAGATTTGGGTGATGGAATTGATGTCATGATGATATTCCAGACCTTCTCTTGCCCTGGTTTTGCAGTGATTCAAATCTTCTAGATTTGAAAGTTGTCAGGCCCTGTAAGGACAGAGAAAGTAGTTGATTCCGACATGATATGGAGTGTGGGCTTTCAATGGTCCAGGTGATCTTAGAGAAATTGGAAATTTTTGTATGTGCAGATAGAATACAAGTGAATTCATCTATCTTAATTGGTATTAGGCAATGGGGCCCATCATCTTTTAAAGATTAACATGCAGTTGAGATGTGTGGTAGCTAGATAATGAACATAATTGCTCAGTATTGTGCATGTTGTAGTGAAACAAACTAAGTATGTATTAATCATTTAAATAATGAAAGTAATCACTAGGTGATAGTATAAGTAAATGGGTGTAGTAAGTAATGTATGGATAAAACACCTTGGTATTGTGCACATTGTAGTGGAACAAACTGAAGTGTAGCAGGCAAACAAAAAACATATCTAAGTGAACAGCATAGCTAAGCACACATAATAATATAACTAAGTATGCACTTCAACATGTTCACTCTCTGACAAAATAAGTGCATGCCAAGGCCCAACTATGCAGCCCAGCCTACCAACTAGTTGACCACACCTTCAAGATAATGACAAAAACATGCAGAAATAGTTATGGTCTGTGTGTAAACTGAAGAGTATAAAAGGAGAAGATTTTTGAGCTTATCAGATAAGCAACTATGTGCCATGGCTCAGAATTCTTAGGCCTATGAGCATCCAGTAGCTTCAGGTTTCTAATTTATTATATTTTCAATTGAACTTTGTTTGAAAATTTGGCCTAGTCAATCTTTCAAACTAAATTAATAAAATTGATATCTTTTGTGAGGGCTAAGTGCAACTAAGTCCTGAACACCTTTGTGAATTGGAGTTTGGGCTGAGTTTGAAACAAAGCCAAATTTGCTGATTTTGCATCATCAAACTTTGCTCTCATAATTGAAATAGCTGAAATGTCTGCAAGACAGACCAAGACACCAAAGATTCAGACAAGTCTCAAAGGTATAGAGATTTTGCATCACAGTGAAGACTATCCTATAGACAAGTAATTATAAATAACAATGACAATTATGCTCATGGAACTGATTACTTATGTGGAGTGGTCATACTAGACAATGGCAATGCAGGTTCAACGTAACTTTGAGATTTCAATGACATTGCCTAGTATCTCAATAAATTGCTTAATTGACCTTCAAAAATCATTAGATCAATGTAGAATTACAATAGATGGGACACAATTTGGAAACTTGAACATGATTTGGGAACTTAAACCACAAAAAGTATGTGACCTAGAAATAGCTGATTATGAAGGGTTTGCAGAATCCAGGATAGCATGAACTCCTACTGTTACTATCCATTCTCTCAATATGCTGCAATTGCTTCAATTTCAATATCCACATTGGTTGGAAATTTCCCTGCCTGAATACACATTCTTGCTGGCTTTGGAGTTGAAATTAACTAGAAGTTGACTATCAGTAACTTAACTCAATATGCAAATCAGAAATTTGCACTTTCTCATAGATTTCATTCATGGATGTGAAGCTGTCCATAATTTTGAGGTATATATTAACCTTTATCACATTCTCCCATGATGAGCCTGCAACTTCCAATATGTTACCAAGGTCAGAAGTACATTGGGCCTGGTTCATGACAGATTGGGTGTTGAATTAGGTGAGCTCATTGACTACCATGTACTGTGTGCTCTTGATTCCACCTGGAACAATGATACCTTCACTATTGACAGGTACTTGTCTACTGATGAAGATTAGTCTTGGAATTTTTGTTGCATGGGCTACATTCAGATAACCAGTATTCAAATAGAGCATCTGAAAGATCAACACACCAGATTCACAAGGGATTTGTGATGCAGCCCAATTTTTTGGTGAATCCATCTTCTCAACAGACATGTTAGAAGCAATGAATTGGATATGGGAGCTCACTGTAGTTGCAAGAGTAAACAAGCTCTTCACAATTTCCATTACTCTGTAGAGAGGTCCTGTCAGCAAAATGGTCAAGGTTGATTCAGTTGGAAAGTCATGTTTTCTAGCCCACTGATCCATTTAGGCCAAACTTTCTTCAGTGCTTTTGTTCTCTTGGTTTTGTTTTCATCCTTTGGTTTTGTTTTCAGTCACTTTAGTCCCTGCAATTCCACTCCTTGACCAGTTCATCTGCCTGCAGAAGTTATCCCATCTAGTATTCAGTTTTGCATCCTATTTGCATTTGTCCCTCCCCACTTTGATCTTTTGAAATTGTATACATTATGTTCCTTTTTGACATTTATATACATTGAAGGGAACTGTCCTGTTACAATCCATGCCTTCAATGACCCCACACCTTCACCTTTTGCATTGCAGACATGTTTGGAGGACATGGCCATTGCATCTAAAGAAGATTTAATAACACAACATGTCAAACCATGGTTGCTAAGCATATGGTACATAAAGGCTTTATCCACAGAAAAAAATGCATGAAAGCTGCTTTCTTGTGAAAGTAAAAAACTCAGCAGATCACTGATCTTGAGCTCATTGAATAAAGATGATGACAATGTATTGGAATAGACATGTGCAGATTCAGATCTCAGAACATTCAGGCTACCCATGGGAACACAGAGCACAAGTCCTTATGAATAAACAAATCATTAGAAAGATAGTAGCAGTACTTCACCTTGGTTTGGATTGAAGCCAAGCAAACATTTTCTGCTAAAAGGGAGGATGACCCTGATATCAGGCAATGTCTCAAAAAAGTGCAAACCAAACAAGGCCCACAACACAGAAGGACAACACAGTAGTGAATCATATCTCTTTGCCATTTGAAGACACAGGCAAACAAAGTGTCTGAGAGGGCATTGACACAGAGGATTTGAACAGGTGTCAAGGCAGCTGGCTAATAGCTACATTGGGATCAAAAGAAGCATCAAAGAAAAAACTGCCAAAAACTGCCAAGTAATATCACTATAGAGGGTGGGATGGTCATTGATAACAAAAGGCAGATGCAGAGGTCTTGCACACTTTGAAAGCAGGTGCACTTAATTTTATAATATCTCATGAAATCTCAAGGAAATCACAAATTCTCACATTCAGAAATGGGAATAATCTGTATATCTCACTAAAATATGGAAATTAATTATAATTCCTTTGAAGAAAATCTATTGTCACAGTGTGGGGTAGATCATAGATGCTGAACAAAATGGATGAGTTGGATAAAAGATCAAAATTAAATTGTTCCAAGTTTCCAGGGTGTATTGCACTCTTCTTGTTTAGGTTTAGATAAAATTGGCACTCATAAGTCACAATATATGAAGTGGCTGCACAATCTGTTGCATGAATGGGAGATGGATCTATTGTTATCAATTCAAATATATTCACTTCAACATGACTGCACCACAATAGTTTAATCATTCTGACATTTGGCATCTCTGGAAACTGTGCCCTTATAACTAGTGATCTTATTGCTACTGTTATGTTGTGCACCTTCAACAATCTACTCACAATAGTGGCACATTGACCAAGTGAATAGAGAATGTCAAGGGTCCACAGATAGAATGTTCATGAGTTCAGCCCAACATGTATATTTAGAGTGGCAGGGCAGAGGATAGGATGGGTAACACATTGTATGCAAGGGAAACCAATGAGTAGTGGGCAGTGCAGCCAGAAAGGGCATCCTTTACAGATGAAATTCCTGCTACTCTGTAGTGGGTTCTTGTGGGCTCTATCCAAAAAAACATTCAAAGGTTGATTCAGATAAGTGTTCATATTTTCCAGCCTGGACAGCCCTGATGAAATGGAAATACAGTGACTGGTCAGTTAGACCAACCTAAGTGCGATCAGAGAGAGAGAATGACTTAGATTGAGTAACACAAGCACTTGGTGTATCTGTAGTATTTCCAGATGTTGTACTACTACATCTGGAACATACTTAAATGCTAGCTACTAGGATTTCCTCCAACTTCTCTGGTATCTGACACAGCTGCCCATTTAGATAGACTGTTAATGTCTTCCCATCTCTTTCTCCAACATCTCCCTCTGTAGCAAAGGCTTGCAAATACACATTCCTTAACTTCTGGTTCTTGAATCTGCTATTATTGATAGTATATTCACCATTCTCTTTCTCTCCAACCATCACTGCTACCTCTCCCTGGTCATTGACCAGTTTATTGAGATTTAAAATTTTGGATCACCATCTCCTTTAACACCTACCTTTGGCACCTTCCCTCTTTGAAAAGTGGAAAGGACTGTCTGACAACCAGTGTTAGAATCTCTGATAGTTATGATGTGTAATGGAGTGGCCATTACCCATTAGTAACTGTACACTACTATACAATATTTATTATTATTATTAGGTAGCATCACATGATGCTACCTATAATTACAGTTATTATACTTATATAAGGCAGTACCTTACTTCATACTTTGTAGACAGAATCAACTGGTTTGATGGAATGTGAATTGTAAGCTGTGTAACCTGTAATGGACATTTTTCTAAGTCAAACAATCATTTACTTATTTGTGAAGCAGAAGTCAAACTTCTGGAAAGAAGTTCATTGCCACTAATTATGATCAGAATGTTAAAATTTTAACATTCACCTTCCTCAATGAGCACTGTGGTGACTCTGGAAGGTCAGGTGGTCAGGCCTAGGTCCAAACCAGAGTTCAATGGGGCAGTGCAGAGTGCTTCACATGAATTGTGAAGTCTATGCAGAGAAAATGTATAGGGGGTAAAAGGCTTGAATTCCCCTATTTACCAATAGTAGTCTCCAATCATGTCTTGATAAAGATGAAGTTGAGCTGTGACTATAGCAAATAGCCTCATATAAGCTATTTGCATATGTGAGGAGGTTGGAGCAAGTGCTGTCATTTTCTGCTGACCATGGACAAATTCTTACTAGGCAGACACAATGTCCTGCACTTATAATCTTCTACTCTGGGAGAGTTCAGTCATCAGATACTTGTGAGGATAGACTGGAGTAGTGGTCTGAGTAGGTCCGGAGAAGTCTAAGACAAAGTGCAAATAAGGATTGGGCTTGAACATTTGTCAGGCACAAGTCTGGGAGCAGATACTATGGAGCAATTGAGGGTCATGCAAGCAGTGGAAGCAGAACCAGAGTATCAGATAGTGTTGATGGGTTCCAGGGCTGAGCATAGGTCAAGGTCCATTGTTAGTTAAGAAGGTACAAGTTGTAAAGATATGAACAAAGCTATGCATAGAAATCAGAATGAGGTTAGAGTTGAAAGGAAATCAGGCACACATGAAAGGAAACTGAAGCAGACAAGATGAGATGAAGTCAAGACAAAATAGAGACAAGAACAAAGTAGGATTGAGACAAGAGACAGAAAAAGAGATAGAGATGAAACTAGGAAACTAAGATATAACAGATACAATCATGAGTAATATCAAGACTACCATAGCAGATATTACTCTACAACTTAAATACTGACTACTAGGCCTACTCCAAGCATTGCAGGTTTGATGGTGGGGCTCATTGGGGCTGCACAGGTTGGACAGGTGTTGGGTCTTATCAGACAGGCCATGATGACACACTGGTGTGGGTCTGTGACATATTCCAGAGTTTAAAGGAGGCAGCAGGTATACCTGGGAGCTTGGAAGGGTTAGAGTAGTGATGGGGCCTACAAGGGTGAACAAGAGTTGGGGTGGGTTGAGGGGGTGTTGGCAGGTAATCTGGAGGTTTGAAGTGTGCTGGAGAGAGGTCCAGAGGTTTGGAGATGGGTCATGATAAGTGCCTGATCCAGAACATACCCACAAACCAATGGTTAGTCTACACATAGTGATGCATCAATAGCCACACCTAAATCCAGTGGTGTAAGATGTATTTCACCCATGTGTCAATGTCAAAGTATTGGCTGATTGGGACTTGATTGTATTGCACCCATGTGTCAATGTCAAAGTAGTGGCTGATTGTGACTTGATTGTATTGCATCTATGTGTCAATGTCAAAGTATTGGCTGATTGAGACTTGATTAAGTCCTGCTCTCCAAGTATTGTTATCTGTATGGCCAAGCATGGTTAACAATTGAGAAGGCAAGAGGACTAGTTGCCAATGATGGTCATTCTTCTTTGGCAGAGGAGTTTCTAACTCCTGGAGGGTCAGCTCTATGACTTGATACATGGTGCAATCCTTCTTGTCTGGAGTAGTAAAAAAGAAGATTCAATAGAACTCCGGAAGAAGGAGAGCAGCATGTATCCACTCCCTCATAGTAATGCAAGCATATTGCTCATGAATTACTTGCAAAAGCAGCCATAGCTGCTAGGTGCAAAATTTTCCTGAAGTCATTGTGGCACTCAAAGCACTCTTATACTAGCATCATTTCCTCACCATCTGAAAGACAGCTGAGCACTGTATCATTCAGCCACTTGAAGTTCATTTTGGACCTCTCAGCATCAATGGCCAACAGCCACTTGGTATTGGCATTGTGTTTCTTCTTGCAACAATATTCTACATCATCGTCATCAGAGTCACTATTCAAGATGTGTCTTTTAGACATTGCAACATTATCATTCTTGCTCTCCAAGTGTGATGCAGCTGCTACACCAGCTACAGCCTGAGAAGCTTGCACTTGCATAACAAAGAATTCTTTGTTATAAGGATCCCTATAAGAATATGCTTGTGGAACAGGGTGGCAGGAATAATATAGGTTCTTAGCTTGAGAACCTCAATCATCTCCTCTACACACTGCAGCACATTCACTAGAGAGGCCAACAGGGTGGCAATGGCCACAGAGTTGTCTGCCACTGCTGTTGACATAGCTAGCTTCACTGAGCCAGCCTTAGTGGATGCTAGTTTTGAGGATCCTGATATGGACCAATGTGTCCCAAAGTCTGGGCACATATCTATCAGCTAGTCCTCACCAGCAGGTACTTAGTCATTATAGGGCACTGGAGGTGCCCTCTGAGTCAAGAATCCCTTGACAAATACAAAAGGCTTGATACAAGCCTTCTTTGCTTCTGGAAGCTGAGGGGAGGCCACATGCTTTTCCTTTCTCAATGCTGATCTAAAGAGGTCCAATTGGATCTTATCCCTCTAACTATGAACAACATCAAGTTTGTTTAGAAGTTGAGATAATGTTAATCGCACTACTGGATTTTTGAAGATGTTGGATCTGACATCCTCTGGTACTCCAACATTGTGTGATGATTTGCTCATCTGCAGTTGTGGAGGTCTCAGTCTCCTTTGCTTTGCCTTTGACCTTCAACAAGTCAACAATGAGGTATCATTCTCCTGTGCTGGTACAGATAGTGACAGTGCTATTGCCTTCCCCTTTCTTTTGTTAGCTGGGGCAGCTGTTGGACACTCCAATGCACTTGACAATGATGATGGTGCATTTGATGGATGCACTACAGTGGGCAATGGTGAATACAAGGAGGGAACTGCATCAGAGCTGTGGTGGACTTTGGGCAATCATCATTGACCTCAATCACTTCTGAGGATAATAGTGCAGGGACCAAAATCCCTACTTGCAATAAAATTGTAGCAGATTGTCATTAACCTGCTGTGCCCATTGTTTAGCTGGGACCAGCCACTAGTGCTGGGCCTGCAGAGTACTGTGGCACCATGTATTGTTGAAATTCCTAGGACTATACAGGCTGTGCAGCCACAGAGTAACCAAAGTTTATTAGTAAAGGAGCACTATGTCCCCCACCTCTTCCTATTTTACCATCCTGTAGAGGCACATGGCATCCCTGCATTGGCAACTGTTGCATTACCACTGTATAACTTGGTGGAGCCACATCTCCTAGCACTGCTAGTCCTGCTCCTATAGGCCTTATCTCCTTTGGAGGAGCTCTTCTCATTGTTGGGAGTGCTATGTCCTCCAGCACTAATACTCCTGCTAATGCACCAAAACCTGGGAATACTCTACCCCTCAGTACTCCTCCCCCTCTTGAGCTCTGACCAGAGCTCAATAAATACTTTGGTGGACTGGCATTCACTTCACTGAGCTTCTTCTTTTTCTTGCCCATTGGGCAAGGAGTCCTTCAAAAACTGTGTTGGTGCAATGTAATAAAACAAGGAATAGTTGACTTTGTGGCTAGCCAAGACTTTGGCCAACATAATAATTGGCTGCTAGTATGGTGGCCCCTCCAGCTTCTAGGCTAAGTCAACTTGACTTTGTTCTTCTAGCCAGCTGTGCAGAGTGCTGTATGCCCTACAACTCCCAGTAGCAGTTAAGAGCCTCAAGGTCCTTGTATGTAGCTATGGCCTCCTAAGTGGTGTTCTCCAGACTCCACCAAACCTTGAATCTGAGGCTTAATCCAAGCCACTAATGACCTATTGAGTCATTGACAAACCATTTCTGATCATCCAACATGCCAAAGTCATATGGCTCTAGCATTACTCTGTTTGGAAACAGCATGTTGTTGCTGGCCTTATAGGGTTGCAGCAGCAACACATGGGACTTAGGATGTATCCTACATTCCTGAAGTGCCATGGGCAACTCCCACACATAATTGAAGGTCTTGTTGTAGGCCTCCAAGATTTTGTATGGTCCAACCCACTTTGGGCAGAGCTTTCTTTGCTGTCACGACCCGTCCCCTGGACCCCTGCACATCATCCAGCAACCTCCCAATTCCCCAAAACCCCCGACGCTCCGCCAAACTTCTGCCCATGCCCCGCACTTATTTTGGTTAGCCCTGACGCAACCTCAGCTAACTCCGACGCCTCCCCAGCTAACTCCGACGGCCCCCTGGCCAACTTTGACACCTTCCCAGCAGCCACTGACACTTACCCTGGATCTCCCGAACCCTGAGAACCACCCCCGCTGTTCCCAATCCTTGCCACCCATCATCAACTCAACACCCTGGTTCCTCCGACCCATTCCAGAGTATCACAACAACCTCAGGGTGACCCGCGTTCCCAAATAATCCCATCAACATATCAGCATGGCCTGATCCTTGATTGCAACCAACACCCGCCCACTCTGTCGAGCTCCGCCAAGCCCCGCCGCCGCAGCCAATGTACCCCGAAGTTCTCTGGTAGTCAGTATATAAGATGTCAAGTAGCTCTTTGTACTCTAGTCTTGATATTGCTTAACGTTACCTATGGTCTGATTGTCTCCTTCTTGTGTTTTGTGTTTCGTTTTCCTTAATCTCAGTCTCCCAGTCCTATCTCAGTCTCCCGGTCTTATCTCAGTCTCCTGGTCTTATCTTGTCTCCATTTTGTTATCATTCTCATTATTGTTTCATACCTCCACTCGAATCTACTCTTGTTTCATATTGACTCCATTTCATTTCATCTGACGCTGTCTCAGTGACTCCATCCAGCCGTTGTGCCCAAGTCTTCATCAACCTTAATGACCTCACAAACTCCGCGATTACAATTACGAACCCCGACACTCTTTCACCAGGTCCAAACCTTGCTCTTTGCTCGGTTCCAGACTCCATCAACTCCAATTGATCTCCCATCAAACCCCAGCTCCGCTCCCATTGATCACATAGCCGCCTACTCCTTTGCTTCCGCAAATCTCCCATACGGTCTTCTGCCTGAACCCTGCCAAGCCCGTCCCATTTCCTTGCAATCCAACTCCTCTGGACCTCCCTGGATCTGTCCGGATCACATCCCACTGACTATCCGCACAAGCCATCAGTGCCCAGAACACTTTCGAGTGTTCGATTGCTAGTGCAAGGGGATCACGCCCACCTAGTAAGGACTCGCCCAGTGCAGCTGAGCCCCCGAGGTCAGCGGAACCTGACATTTGCTCTGCCTTCTAAGAGGTTGAGATTTTTTGAAGAAAGGTAGATCAATGCATCTTTCTCCAGCTCTGGATCCAGTCAACAATGCAAGTTAGTAGTATGCATCTGGAAGATGCATGCCTCAATTATCACATCATGTGCAGCTGCCAAGTTCTTAAGAGCTTGGTGGGCAAATTGCTTATTCTCTGGGAACCACAGAGTCTGATCAAATCTCCCTGATCATTGACAGCATGTATCCACTGTTCAACTCAAATGGTGTCTACTTTGTTGTCTCAGATATACACATGTTAATTGCAAATTCAGTTAGGTCTATTTGACCTAGCCAGTCTTTCTGATCTACAGTGCAAAATTTGACTGACATTCCTATTGGCATGCTTGATTTGTTCATCCATCTGTCAATAGAACAAAGTAGACATTAGGAGCTATGCTTCTAACAACTTGTGTAATTCATGCCACTATTTCAACATGAACTCCAAGTCTCAGTTGCTGATGATAGAGCTCAGGAGGCCACTTGCATTTAAATCCATGACAGCTGCAAGGCTGTCATGGTAGTGTGTATATGAGTATCAAGTGCACCATGCTTGTTATATGACAGATAACTACTCATAGGTAGTTATACCCTTTAGAATCAGAGAAAGGGCTTATGAAGTCTATTTCTATTGAGTCCTATGGCTTCACTAATATGTGCAGGAAATGTAGTTTCCCTGAAGAAAGCTAATTGCTCCCTTTTGCCTGCTGACACAGTTGACAGGTGGTACAAAATGCTTGTGTGTCTGTGATTACAGTTCAGTACCAGTAATGGATATACTCCATTGTTCTCTGAGCACAAAAGTGCCTAACTACATAATGTGCTTGGTTAAGTAGTTTGGTCACTATCTCCCATTCACAAGGTATACATAGCACCTTGTGACCCATGAGATTAATAGTCCAAATCAGTTTGCACTCCAGCTTGAAGGACTTATATTTCTTTGAACAACTTATAATCTCAGCAAAGAGCTTGTATTTGCTATATAGGGATTGGACCCAATGAAGGAACTCTCTGTCAGACTGATCCTGTAGTTGTAGCATGTGGACCATCCCAAGGATGGCCTTGCCAACTGTTATATCCTTCTGACCTTCAAGACTTACCAAGCTCTGATAGACTTGGAGTGATCAAGCTATGCCATCATTAATGTTGGCAAGCATCTGGGTTTCTGCATCACAAAGTTTGTGATGATCCTGCACTCACTGGCTTTTGTGGCTTAGTCTGTCACAGAGAGTGCAAATCTGACTCAGCTAGGCCTGCATTTTCTGCAGACAGAGGCAAAGATGTAGTGCATGTTCTGAGGAGAATCACTCTCAAAGTAGTGGGATAAACAGTTTGCTACCTTATTGAGTTCACCTTTAACATATTCACTGTCATTGGCAGGGAAACAAGTTCTGTTGAGTTGTAAAAAACTCAAGGACTTTGTGATCTGTAATTACATGGATCTTATATTCTAGAAGCTTATCTTTGTCAGGTTCCACTGACTATGGAGGCTTAGCTACACTGAGCAAGTTCTTACTAGGTGGATGTGATATCCTGCACTTATAACCTAGTGCTCTAGAGTTGGCACAGACTAGCGGAACTTGCAAGGGGAAGCTAAGGGAAGCAGTCCAAGCAAGTCTGGAGTGGTCCAGGGAAGTCTAAAACTAAGTATATTGAATGTTGGGCTTGGGCAGGCATCAAGAACAAGTTTGTAGGCACACAAATGAATTGTGAGGTAAGCAGAGGCTTTGCAAATGATGGGAGCAGAGCCAGAGTTTGATAAGGGATCAATTAAGACTAATGGGTTCCAGAGCTGAGCAAAGAACAAGGTCTGGAGTTGTCATAGAAATGTTTGAAGGTCATAGTGCATGCATGGAGTTTGTAATGATGTCAGAAATAAAAGGGACTTGAAGAGACAAAGGAAACAGAGACAGTTAAGGCAAGATAGAGACAAGACAAGATAAAACTGAGGAAAGGAAATAGATTTGAGACTAAAAAATAGAGACAGAAACAAAAGAAACATGAGACACGAGTAACCAGTTAATGCAATATCAGGACTGGAGTATAAGGTGCTACTCTTATATACTGACTACTGGAGAGCTCCAGAGGATAGCAGATGTGGTGGTGGGGGTCAACAGAGCCATGTGGAGTCAATAGGTGTCAGTTGCAATCAGGGAGCAGGCTGTAGCAATATTCTGATGGAATCAGTTGGGGACATAGGCTGTTCTGGAGTTGTTGTAATGCTCCAGGGCTGGTCAGGCAAACTAGGGAGATGAGTTGGTGACATGCACTGGAGTTAGGAACAGTGGAAAGAGTCCCAGGGGCTCAGAAGAGTTGAGGGAAGCATTGACAGCTGTGAAGAAGGCATTGGAGTTAGCTGGGGGGGCCATTAGAGTTTGCCAAAAAAGTGTCAGAGCTACCTGCAGTGAGCGCGGAGGGTGAACAAGGGTTGGAGGAGTTTGATGGGGCATTGGGGGGCTTGGGGAAGTGAGCAGGTTGGGAACAAGGTTGGGGGTCTAGGGAGCAGGTTGTGACATCACCCCCCCTTCAGCATCAAGACCCTTGAGATGTGGAGCACTGGTCAGGGATTGGCAGGGGTGTGGAAATCGAATTATCATGGCTGCTGACAGGTGGAAGCCATGTATTGAAGTTGTGAGTGTGATTTTGCTTTTTCTGTGCTCTGGAGTTTCTGACATATTGATAGAATTATCTGCAGTGGTGGCTGGCTCATTGGGGGCTTCATCTTGTGGCAGAGTTCCAGCAGGATTGGCCCCAGCATTGGTTGGGCATTTATCAAGGCCCAATTTTGGTCTGGGGGAGAGGGCTTAGTATGGATCCTTGTGGAGATCCAATTGGGAAGGCCATCAATGATATTATTGGTAGAGTATTTAGCTCCACCCTCTCATTATTGCTACTGAATTATCAAAAAAAAAAAGGATCCAAAGGGATTTTTTTAAAGAGATTAATTCTTTTTTTATTATTAATCTCTTTATAGAAGCCCCTTTGGATGAATCCCAGGATTCATAATTTTTTTTCTTCTACTAATAACAAGAGGGATTAACAGAAGAGAAAAATCCACCAGTCCCTAGCAAAAGAGACTATGGAAAATTTACATCAAATATTAAGTATTATTTAGCTGGACTCTGGGAAGGGGATGGTCACATATGGATACCTAAAACTACTCATGCACCTAGTGGAAAAAATACACACCTTATTTTGCTATTTCATTTGCTAAATCAGATTATCCTCTAGTCCAAGAGTTAAAACTCTTAATTGGAGGTTCAATCAAGTATAAAGTGGAGATTCACATGAGGAGAGTGGATGAATTGAAGAGGGTGAAGGAAGTGGAAACTAAAGCAAAGCAAGGTTGGAGGATTATTAAGGCCTCCTATTCCTGAAAAAAAGGGGTCTAACAAAAAGGGGCACTGGCTGGTTGAATTTCAAATCCAAAAAGGCAAAGAGAATCAAATATAATTTGAAAGGTTTTAGATGTAAATATTAAGCTCTTCCCCAGAAGTATATGGCTACAAATAAAAAGAGCCACACTATGTCTACAAAGTGCAAATATAGAATACTAGCTTCAAATCCTTGATGGTGTTCTTTTGTTAATTAATAATTTATAATTCTAATAAAACCTACTAATATAAATAATGTACCAACTATTACATGGAAACCATGTAGTCCTTATGTTTGTGTAATAAAGAGTTTTGAATCTATAATTAATTGGGGTCTAAAATAATAAATAAAAAATGAAACAAAATAAAATGAAACAAAATAAAACAAAACAAAAATAAGCACCTCTCATTCCTCATTCCTCATTCAGATTTTTTATTATTTTCCTACTTAGCCCTTAGAATAAGAATAAATAGAGGGGACTCTTTCTTATTCTAAAATCAGGAGAGAAAAGAATCCCTTTTAATGATCCATTCTGAAGACCTATGGAGGGACTTTTTTTCTTAAAAGGGATCAATAAACAAACAAAAGGGGATGATGGGTGGATAAAATAAAATAAAATTTAATTTAGATATAATTGCAGGAGTAGAGGGTTTGAACCTCTGTTTGTAAAGTGTAAATTTACTGCTAAACCACTCAGCTAATGCCTTTAAATTTTATAATAATCTAACCTTGTCTGATAAGGGAAAAGAAGAATCCCTTTTTTTTGTAGAACTCCTTTTTAAATCAAAGATTAAAGATTAAAAAAAAGAGCCCCTTATAGCCTACAGTTTTTGGAATCAAAACCCTCTTAGGATTATAGGATTTTAGGATTCTAGGATTCTTCTTTTTTGTAAGGACTTACAAGAAAGAAGGTATAGGTAATGGAACCCCCTCTTCATAGACTGTAGGGGTCTATGAAAAAAAAGTAGCCATCTGGATTTTTGATTGTAGAATAAGAAAGAGTCCAGTTCTAGAATAGAGAGAGGGGCAATGGCTATAATTCTAAAAAGCAGGAGGACAAAGAGGACAAAAAAATTAATCTGTACAGTTGGGGGGTTAATTATAAATTATTTATTTTCCAGTGGCACTTTCAGTACAGCTACCTTGCTATTGTCATGACCTATTCCCTGGACCCCCACACATCGTCCAATGACCCCCTGCCCCCCCAGAACCTCCCCCAATGCCTCACCAAACTTCCACAGTGCTCCGCGCCTACTCCAGCTAACTCTGACACATTTTTGGCTAACTCCAATGGCCCCCTGGCCAACTCCAATGTCTTCCTCACAGTCAGCAATGCTTTTCCTGGATCTCCTGAGCCCCTAGGACCATTCCCCTGCCATACCTGACCCCATTACATGTCATCAGCTCGACACCCTGGTTCCTCCAACTTACTTTGAAGTATCACGACGACCTCAGAATGGCCTGCATCACCAATTGATCCCATCAACATATCAATGCAGCCTGCCCTCCAATTGTAACTGACACCCATCAACTCTGTCAAGCTCTGCCAAGCCCCGCTGCCACAGCCAATGTCCCCCGGAGCTCTCTAGTAGTTAGTATATAAGACGTAGAGTAGCTTTTTGTACTCTAGTCTTGATATTGCTTAACATTACCTATGGTCTGATTGTTTCTCTCCCATGTTTCATGCCCATGTCCCATTCTCCTACTCTCAGTCTCCTGGTCTTGTCCTGTCTCTATTCCATTATTGTTTTTGTTATTGTTTTGTATCTCCACCTGAATCTATTCTCATTCTCATCTCAACCTCATCTTGAATCTGTCTCATTTTGTTTGACTCTGTCTCATCTCGTTTGATCTGTCTATTATGTTCCTATCTCTTCCAATCTTTAACATCTTCACAAACCCTGCAACTACAATTACAAATCCCTGACACTCTTTAACCAACTCCAGACCTTGCTGCATGCTCAGCTCTGAACTCTATCCACCTCTGTCAATCTCCCATCAAACTCCAGCTCCGTTTCCATCACTCACATAGCCTCCAACTCCTCTGCACCCACAATACTTGCATACAGACTTATGCCTGAACCCCACCAAGCCCATCCCCCTTCCCACAGCTCACCCCATACTTCTCTGGACATCCCCGGACTTGCTCAGATCAATCTCCACCAACTATCCTCACAAGTCCCCAGTGTTTTGGAACACCTCTGCATGCCCAGTTGTCAGTGCAGGGAATCATGTCTGCCTGGTAAGGACTCACCCAGTGTAGCTGAGCCCCCATGGTCAGCAGAACCTGACATAATATCAAGACTATACCTTACTCCATTTGTGATGTCCATGCCAGCTCTGCACACACATTTGCCAAACACTTCTGATGTCTATAGTCAACCCATGCCTGGAAATCCTTATGATTCCTATGGCCCTGCCCAATTTGCCAAGGCACATTGAGTCATGGACCTAACACCAAACATCCCTTCCGCTCTGGTTACACCCATACAATGGCTCTCTCCATGGACACCCTCCCCACCCATGCCCAACCCTACACCACTCCCACAGACCACCTTCCACCCTTCCCCCACCCTCTCTGCCAGCTCTGCTCCCCCACAAAGGTCTACCCCAACGTCACCAAAAGCAGCATGCTAAACCCTGGCAATAATTTGACCCAATGACCAACAAACCTCCCTGGCACTGCACTCCCACCCCCCCAACCACAATAACACAAACCTGCTGCAAAAAATCACCCGTTGCATGAAGAAGATCGCCAAACCCACCAGAACAATGATGAGACCACTGAGAACACGCTTCCCCAAAGCCTGCCCTTGGGTCCACCAACCCACAGGCAACTCCACAAGCTGTTAGAACAAATCCAGCAAGTCTCTGACAGCATTGTAACCCAATAGCAGGACCCCACTACCATGCCAGCAGACCATCCAACACTCACCCACACCCACCCCCAAGAAATTCCGCCCTCACACACTAGCTCTGCTATCATTGAAATCAAGCTCAAGCCAGTAACCCCACCAACAACAGAGCAAGATCTCGAGACCAACACTATGCCCAACCCCAGAAACCACCTCCAGAGTCAGTTAGGACCCCTTGGTTGACTCAGCTGTTACCTCCGCCCAATAATTGGAAGGACCCTGATGCCTCCAACACCTCCAGAACAAGACCGAGGAATTCCCAAGCCCCAAGGTGGCCAAGAAAGGAAGGAACTTGCACCTCCACCCACTAACTTAAGAATGCACTCTGGAAGCACCCTCTTGACCTCCACAAAAGCCACCCGGATGAATCATGATGCCCCGACTCACAACAAGGGACCACTCTAGGCACCCCTGCAACTACTCTGGAACCCTCACCCACTATGTTGACAACTTCCTCCATTCAATCTGGAACCTCCAACATTAAAAAAAAAAACACTTGATGGTGACCCCCTCTGCACATCACCATCAGACAAGAACTTCGCCACCAAACTATGCCACCTCCAGCAAAAGAAACCCCAGTATTGGAGTCACCCTGACAGAATGCTTCCCCAACAAGAGAATCAACCCCCCAAGTAGTTTTTCCCTAAATTCTGCAACACCCCCAGCAAAATCTAACCATGCTGATGGAGACACCCAGAATAATGAAGTGGCCCCTCTGACTCTGCCCCAATGATCAAGGAACCACTGATGCCTTCTAAAGAAGTGACACCTTTTCCCAATCAGAATCTTAGTTGACTGCCCTAGAGTGCCAAGACCTACCCTGCCCCCATTCATAGTGACCTCCAGACTGCTCCAGAGCACAAATGTAAGAAACAACACCCTGCACTCATATAGACCAATCCCACCCTGTCCCACCAAAACCAAGAGAGCTCCACTAGTGAAGTCAACACTTCACCAACCCCTCATTGCCTCTGCTGCCAGCTCTGCCCTGGAAAAGGACAAAAGCTGCTGACTGAGGCCCCAAGCTCACCCCAAACTAACCCTGCCCTGACTTGCTGAGCATAAAAGAGCTCTGCCAGCAAGGCCAACACTCTGCCAATCCTCACACCATCCCATTACTGGCTCCACCCTGAGAAGGGACAAAAGACCACCAACCCTGGCAACTCCAACCCCTACACCGCCTTTGTACCACTGGCCCCATGCACTCTGCCAATGAACCAGTAACCCTTAGGCCCTCAATACAGTCCCCTGGCACAGCTCCACCAAAAGAACCACCTACTCCAAGAGGAATAACCCATGGGACAACAGCCCCCAAAACTCCTCCTTGCTCTAGAGCCCCTCTACTAGGACAAGATAGTTACCAACCAAACTCTATGCTGCCTCCGCCAAAAGAGGCCTCTACCAATTTGACCCAGGCAGCACCTCAAGTTCTAGAAAATGACAGAACTACATAAGACTTCTCTAACTATCTCTGGACTTACCCTTGGTCAGGAATGGAGAGCAAGGTCATGTGAATGGCCTAGAACTCATAAACCTCAACTCTGGACCAGAAGAAACTCGTTGAGACTGGCCACCCCAAACTCTGCCCCCTCATCAATGACACTCTGGAGCACACCAAAACACCACCCAAGCACACCCATCTCTAAACACAATACTCCAGAGCGTGACTTCAACCAGAGCCAACACTCCAGAGTGCAGCAAGGCCCAAACCCAGTACACCTCTGACAAAATACAATACTCTGGAGCTCGACAAATCCCCACTATGTGCAAACCCACTAAAACACAAAGCCTGGACACCAACAACCAAAGGATGGCAACACCCACTCTAAAGGAGTACCTCTGCACCCACACTAATCTAACCTACAGCATAGCTGGCCTGTGGAACAGGCCCCCGACGAATTATTACAAGGACCACCTCACACTGGGACCATGCCTCTATGCTGCCAAGGGTCAAACTACCAGAAGGCCTCCGCCCCTCTACAAGCCACACCAACAGAAAAAACAAAACTGCCAGCCACCATCAAGCGCACTCCAAAGATTCAGAGGTCTGCCCCCCCCTAACCAGCACAATGCTCGATCCCACCATAGATAGAGGACAGCCCCTACAACTTGGGTCCAAAACTCTGAGAGCTAAGCTCAACAATGCTGCTATCAACACCTCAAAGTGCAATGGAACCCTGCAGGAGGACCCTCCACACTCTGTTGAGCCTTGGAACTCCCTCCCACAATACTCTGCCAAGTCCCACAATAATCCTGGGACTAGCCAACACAGATAACAAACAAGGGGCTTAACCCCTGCCTCTGAACTTACTAGGGATTCAACTCCCACCCGCACTCCTGCATGTTTTTACTTACCCTCACACACACTAAAGCTCACTACACGCACCCAGGAGCATTGACCAAAATTGAATTAACCACAATATAATACAACAAAAGGGGGTAGGTGATGGAGCACAGAGCAACAAGAGGATGGAGTCCAACTGCTCCCTCAACCCCTCCCCCCCTTGGGAAACCCCCTCCCTTCCTCTCCGATCCCCAAATCAATCTCCATTTTGTCAGGTTCCGCTGACCCCGGGGGCTCAGCTGCACTGGGCGAGTCCTTACTAGGCGGGTGTGATTCCCCTGCATTGGTAACTGAACACTCAAAGACGTTCCGGGTCCGGGTGGGTTGCGCGGGTAGTTGGGGAGATGTGATCCAGACAGGTCCGGGAAGGTCCGGAGAAGTCGGATTGTGGGGAAACGAGACGGTCTTGGCGGGGTTCAGGCAGAAGGCCGTACGGGAGATTTGCGGAAGCAAGGGAGTAGGTGGCTGTGTGATCAATGGGGACGGAGCCGGGGTTTGATGGGAGATCATTTGGAGCTGATGGAGTCCGGGACCGAGCGAAGAGTGAGGTTCGGACCTGGTAAAGGAGTGTCGGGGTTCATAATCGTAATCGCGGAGTTTGTGAGGTCGTTAGGGTTGATGAAGACTTGGGTACAATGGTCTGACGGAGTCACCGAGACAGCGTCGGATGAGACAATATGGAACAGGAGTAGATTCGAGTGGAGATACGAAACGATAACGAGAACGATAACGAAATGGAGACAAGACAAGACCGGGAGACTGAGATAAGACCGGGAGACTGAGATAAGGAGAATGGGACATGAAACACGAACACGAAAAGGAAACAATCAGACCATAGGTAACGTTAAGCAATATCGAGACTAGAGTACGAAGAGCTACTTGATGACTTATATACTGACTACCGGAGGACTTTGGGGTACGTCGGCTGTGGCGGCGGGGCTTGGCGGGGCTTGACGGAGTGGGCGGGTGTCGGTTGTGATCGAAGATCGTGCCGCGCTGATACATTGATGGGATTATTGGAGAACGCGGGTTGCCCCGAGGTTGTCATGATACTCCAGAATAGGTCGGAGGAAGCAGGGTGTTGAGTTAATGATGGGTGGCGAAGATCGGGAATAGCGGGGGTGGTTCTTGGGGTTTGGGAAGCCCAGGGTAAGTGTCAGTGGCTGCGGGGCAGGCACCGAAGTTGGCCAGGGGGCCGTCGGAGTTAGCCGGGGAGGCGTCGGAGTTAGCTGAAGTAGGCGCGGGGCATGGGCGGAAGTTTGGCGGAGCGTTGGGGGTCCTTTTGGGGGTTCGGGGGTTTGATGGACGATGTGCGGGGTTTCGGGGAATGGGTCGTGACACATTTGGGCCCACACTACTGCTAGAACCTCCACTAACCCCAGCAAGGCCTCCCCTGCATCTACTGCCACCTCCCACCACAACTCCAGGGCCACTGCATTGCACCGCCGATGCCCTGCCAGCAACCTCCCCATCCTCACCATCCCCTGCTGAAGCTCTGGAGGGTAATCCACGGACATCTGCGTCAATCTGTCTTGGATTGATGCCAGTGCCATGGAGGCACCATCCAGGAGAACTTGGTGCTCCCACACTCAGCCTAACCAAAGACAACTTGTTAGCAACAAAATGGAGAACTGGGGAAACACTTACGAAGGACCCCCACACAGCCCAAGGCAGCCTCACTGGCCAGCTAATCCTCCCTCCGCCCTGCTGCCTCCAGCTCTGCCTGCAATGAACCACCCTCTGATGCCACCTGCTGCCCCTCTGCCACCTCTATGGGTTGTACCTCCCACTGCATCAGACGCTCCTGCCAACTTCACACCTCCAATGCCCACTCTGTCACCACTCACACTGAAGTGTCCTGCTCCTGCTGCAGTGCCCCCTTCTCCCTCTGTGCCACATCCAGATCCTCCCATACCCATTGGAGCTCCTCCTCTTGCACTGTCAATGCCATCATCAAAGCCTCCACCTGCCGATGTAGGAAAATCTCCGTGATTAAAGGCGGGGGCTCTGGAGAACTTGAAGCCTGTTCCAATGGTGCACCCAAGGTAGGAGAGTAAAAGTGAGGCCCCAGAGGCCCCACCATCAACTCATGCCCTCACGGCCTCTTGCTAGGCCCCACCTCCAACAGTGGGGAGGCCCTCTGCTTCCCCTTACCCACTGCTGCCAGCACTCCCTCCCTCCACAAACCCTGCAGAGGTCCTGCCTTCCCTGCAGGTTGCCCCACACCCCCCTCTCCTGACACCCTGGCCTTCCACACCTCACCTAATTGCTCCCACACCCAACCCTTGTCCCACCCCTGCTTTGCAGCAATGCACAGCGCCCGCCACTCCAACAAAATCAAGCACTTCTCATGCCTTGTGCAGCATGGAAGGCACACAGAGGTGTCACATTGTGACCCTGTAGAGGACCCATTGAATTTGCACAGCTCACTCTGCCGAGCACAAAGGGTACACTACAACCAAACAATTAGCAAACGCAACCAAAAGAGCTTAAAAACTACTGGAGCCTGGTTCAAACACCACTCTAGCGTTGGGGGGCCCCGAGCCCGCACTAATGCCCTTGTGAACTCCTCCACTGTCACCTCTGCCTGCGGAACTTGCTGCACCTGCAGAACTCCCTCCCTGCTCCCTGCTGCCAAACTCGACTCCACAGGATGAACTCTAGTCTGTCCCAAGCCCCTTCTCTCTTGAGTAAAGCCCCCAGAAGAGCCCAACACTGTTGCGACCCACCCTGCAGGGCTCCATCAATTACTCCAAGAGAATAGGTAGACACTACTTATGACCCCAGTACATGGCACCAACCTGATGCCAGTGCTCAAACTCCTCCCCCTCACTATTGTACACCACCACCTTGTCCATATCAGAAAACCATGGAGCTGAGTGATTGGAGGAGGACATGGAAGAAATTTTTGGGGAACCCCGGGGTATGTCCAAGTCTTTTAATTGATTGGAAAGAACCCTCTGATGAAGCAGCAACCATGCTTCAACTTTGCCTCCCATGCCGCCATCACTCACTGCAGATTGATCAATATTACTTGGCTTTAATTCCCATGCCCCTGCCAATCCCTGACCTGTGCTCCACGTCTCGAGGGTCTCAATGTTGAAAAGGGGTGTGATGTCACAACCCATTCCCTAGACCTCCACACATTGTCCAACGACCCTCCACCCCCCCAGAACCTTCCCCAACACCTCGCTGAACTTCCACAGTGCTCTGCACCTATTCCAGCTAACTCCAACACATCTTCAGCTAACTCCGATGGCCCCCTGGCCAACTCCGACATCTTCCCTGCAGTTAGCAACACTTCCCCTGGATCTTCTGAGCCCCTGGGACCATTCCTCCGCCATACCTGACCCCATTACATGTCATCAACTTGACACCTTGGTTTCTCCAACTTACTTTGAAGTATCATGACGATCTCAGAATGGCCCACATCACCAATTGATCCCATTAACATATCAATGCAGCCTGCCCTCCAATTGTAACTGACACCCGTCAACTCTGTCAAGCTCTGCCAAGCCCCGCTGCCACAGCCAATGTCCCCCGGAGCTCTCTAGTAGTTAGTATATAAGACGTAGAGTAGCTTTTTGTACTCTAGTCTTGATATTGCTTAACATTACCTATGGTCTGATTGTTTCTCTCCTGTGTTTCATGCCCATGTCCCATTCTCCTACTCTCAGTCTCCTGGTCTTGTCCTGTCTCTATTCTATTATTGTTTTCATTATTGTTTTGTATCTCCGCCTGAATCTATTCTCATTCTTGTCTCAACCTTGTCTCGACTCTGTCTCATTTTGTTTGACTCTGTCTCATCTCGTTTGATCTGTCCATCATGTTCCTATCTCTCCCAATCTTTAACGTCTTCACAAACCCCACAATTACAATTACAAATCCCCGACACTCTTTAACCAACTCTGAACCTCGCTGCATGCTCAGCTCTGAACTCTATCCACCTCTGTCAATCCCCCATCAAACTCCGGCTCTGCTTCCATCACTCACATAGCCTCCGACTCCTCCGCACCTGCAATACTTGCATACTACATAGAGATTAAACTATTACAAATGAGTCTTACTGTTGCTCTTGTTTAAAATCTATCTTTTTAGAATGCTCCAAGTTAACATTTCAAGCAAACACTTTAAATAAGGGGAATCATAACAGGGTTAATTATTTTTTATTAAGCCCAAGAAGATTTGAACTTCTACATATTTCTTATCAAGAAATTATTCTACCCTTAAATTATAGGCTTTAATTAAAATAATTCATATTTTATACAACTACTTTGTACTTCAAACTACTACTTTTATATATGTTTTTATTTTTATAATAAGGGATCTCTAGGCTCATTATTAATAAGGATTTTTTATTCTCTACCCCTTTTTTCTAGACTCCATCTTTTATAAATCCTCCTTCTAGACCTCTTGTTTTTATTAATCCCTTTATTAATGCCAAGGGGTTATTAATCCCTGGATTCATAATTTTTTTCTTTTAAGTTTTTTGGTCTAACAACAAGAGGGACTGGAAGAATAATCTCTTTGGATTAGGAGTTTTTGTGTCAAGAATGCCCCCATCTTCTATGTAGATGTTGTAGGTTCCTCAGGCAGAAATGACCCCAGAGAAGTTTGCAGAGGCAATGGAGTGGGCACAAGGTCCTCCAACCCTAGAGTGGTGCCAAGCAGAGGCTCTGGTGAGTGTCCAGCATCATCATGCCAGGTATCAAGCTGAGTTGATTTTGTAGTGTGCCCTTTATGCTTGCTGCAAGGAGCACTGCAAGTTCAAGAAGCTAATGCAAGGCTCTTGTCAGGACACCTTGGTGTGTGTTTCCTGTCATTCAAAGCACAAGAAGTGCCCAATCTTGTTGAGTTGGCGCATAGCCTGTATGACAGAGGAGCAGGGGTGGCATGTGGCATGGGTGGTGGAGCAACTGCTTGAGGGGCACAAGGGGAAGGTATTGGGTTGGGGGTCTGGAGTGGAGTGTGGAAGTAGCACAGGGCAGTCTGCAATGAAGGTGGGACCTCCACAGGGTGGACAGAGGGAGGGAGCTCCCATAGTGTGCAACAAGGCAAAATGGAGGGCATTCCCCTTGCTGGAGGCAGAGCCCAGCAAGCAGCCATGAGGAGGGGAGTTGATGGCAGGCCCTCTGGGGCCACATGTATGGTCCTCCAGGTCAGGGGCCTTGGTGGGAGGATCTGGTGGGGACTCCAGTTCTTCTCCCACAGTCTCCAAGGATGTTTTGGCAGCAGCAAGCAGAAGTGTTATTCTGACTGTTGATGTTGCATGAGGAGGAGGTTCAGATGATCAAAGGGGATCACAATGGGATTCAGTAGGAGCATGATGAGGCATGGAGAGATTAAGACTTGGCATAGTGAGAGTTAGAGCGGGCTACATAGACAATCACAGAGTGGTTGCTGGAGGTGCTGGGGCTGCAGGAACAGCTGGGGCAGTTGGAGGCACAGCAGAGGGCAGAAGTGCAGCAAAGGGCTATGGAGGTGGAAGGGGCTAGGGCAGAGGCAGGGAGACAATGTGAAGAATGGTTGGCCAATAAGGTGGCCTTGGGGCAGAGAGAAATAATGTATGAGTCCTTTTGTTTCTTGTTTCTCTGATCCCACTAATAGAAGCTGTTGAACTGGGTCCAACAGCACTGCATTCTCCTTGATGGGGCATCAGCTGCTCACACCTCAATCTAGGATGGGCTAGTGCTGATGCCTAGAGAACTCCCTCCAGAGTTGGAGCAGAGATTCTGACAGATAGGGCAGCTGTTGGCAGGGCACTAACAGAGGAGTGTAGTGGCTCCTGGGGTATAGTGGGAAGTGGCATGGTGGGAAGTGGTAACTGATGTGGGGGAGCCCCTATCGGAGCAACCAGAGGTCCTGGGCATAGTGATCACCTAGATGGAGGTTGATCCTGTCAGAGATGCAGTGTGGAGGATCTTGAAGGAGGAGGGGAAGTGAGGGGGCAGTCAGGCCCTGCTTTCTTACTATCTTGCACTTTTCCCAGCCTCAGTTGTATGGTTTTGTACTTTGTAGTTTTGTACATGACAATCTCATGCTATTCTGCTCAGTGTGTAAGGTTTCAGATTGTGTAAGGGGAGGGGTAAGTGAAAACATGTAGGGGTTACTTGTAGGAGTTGAATCCCTGATGAATCCAGAGGCAGGGGTTATGCCCACTAATGCCATCTGTGTTGACTAGTCCTGGGGGTCCTAGGGCTTGGTGAGGTGTCATCAATGGAAGTCCCAGAGTTTGTTGGGGGCTCTATTGAGGTTTTTTTGGAGTTTCCAAGTGTTGTCCTCAGGCCCATAGCCCTTCCAGTGGACCAAGTACTGGGGTTGGCCATGGACTATATGGGAGTCAAGGATTTGGTTGACTTTGTAGTGATATTCATTCTCAACTTCAACAGGGGGCAGTTGACTGGAGTACTGTCTGGAGAAGGGTTTTGGAGTGTGGTTTTTGAGGAGGTGTACATGGAAAACTGGTTGGAGGCCCTTCAGGCCCAGGAGTAGGTTGAGCTTATAGGCATGCATTGAGACTTTCCAGAGGACCTTGAAGGGGCTGAGATGTTTGTAATCAAGCTTGATGAAGGACCTCCAGGTCTTAAGGTTTTGTTGATTGAGCCAAACTAGAGTGCTGGGGAGCCAGTTAGGAGTAGGATCCCATTGGATGTCAGCATGTTTGGAGTAGGCTTGATTGGCAGTGTCAATTTTGTTCCAGAGGAACTGGTGGAGAGATTGGAGGTCTTCAGGAACTTTGTGAATAACATGGGAGAGGATATTCTTGAGGGATAGGGTGAGTAGGGGATTGTAGCCCTTGTTAGCATAGAAGGGAGAAACTCCAGTAGTGGAGTGGGGCATGTTGTTGTAAGTAAACTCAGCAAGGAGGAGATCTGCACACCAGTTATTCTATAAATAGTTAACATAGAGGCAGAGATACTATTCCAATGTCTGGTTTACTCATTCTGTTTGTTTGTCAGTCTCCAGATAGTAAGTGGTTGAGAGGTCAGTTTTTATTTCAAGTGCCTTGCATAGTGATTTCCAGAAATGAGAGACAAATAGGGGCCTGCAATTGGAGATGATATTGTCTAGGAGTCTATGTTAGGAGAATACATGTTTGAGGAACAGTCTGGCAAACTCCAGAGCATTGTTGGTGGTGTAGCAGGGGATGAAGAGGGCTTGCTTAGTGAGGTGGCAGACAATAAGGAGGATTGCATCAAAACCTTTGGAGTTGAGGAGTTCAACTATGTGATTTATTGAGATTGAGGACTAGGGGTGCTGACTAACAAGGAGAGGTTTCAGCAGTTCATAAGAGCAGTGGTGGAGTACTTTGGCTTGGAGGCAGGGTTTGCATGCCCTTATATATTGTGTGACATTCTTCTTCATTCCTAGCCAAAAGTAAGTCTGGGAGATGAGCTGGAAGGTCTTACAAATTCCTGGGTGCCCTCAGAGTTTGTGGTCATGGTGCTGCTAGAGTATGTTGAGACAATGGACTTGTGGTCTGGGGCATAGATTTGTCTGCTCCAGAGTAGGAGGTGGTGGTCTGGAGACAGTGTGAAGGAGTTGTTGGTGTTTGACTCATTGGTGGAGTTGTTGTGGGGGTTGTGCTGGGTGAAGAAGGAGTCCAGGGGTGAGTTTCTGATTTGGTGGAGGATTCCTTCTTTATTCAAAATCAGCATGGCATGCAAATGTTCAGGGGGGATTACCACTTGATGGTTGAATATGTTCTGCTCAGCTTCAAACAACTTCTTTTGGTATATGTCAGACCTCTGAGTGAGTGCATTGGGCTTCATGCCAAGTCATCTGGGGCAGTAGTGGATGGTGAAGTCATACTCCAAAAGGGTCTTAGACCATTGAGCTTAGTGGTGGCTGAGTTGTTTTATGGTCATGAAGTACTGCAGATTATTATGGTTAGAGTGGACTTAGATGTGGTGCAGGGATCCCTCAAGGTAAGCTCTCTACTTGCAGAAGGCTTTGACAATTGCAAGGAGTTCTTTATTGTAGATATTGTAGTTGAGCCCTGCAGGGGTCATTGAACAAGTGTATAAGGCAATAGGGCAGAGGTCCTTGCCCCTGGAGTCTGACTGGAAAAGTATTCCAGTGATGGCATAATCAGAGGCATCACATTCAAGTACAATTGGTAGGGAGGGGTCAAAATGGTGGAGGATCAGAGCAGAGGTGAAGGCCTTCTTGAGAAGGAGGAACACACTTTGGCACTTGCTGTCCCAGTCCCAAGGGGTGTCTTTCCATGTGAGTCAGTTGGGGAGTTTGGTGATTCCAGAGTAGTTGTCAATGAATCAGCAACAAAAATTAGCAAACTCCAGAAACAATTGTACCTCCTTAATGTTCTACAGCAGGGGCCAGTGGAGAATGGCTTTAATCTTGGCAGGATCCATGCATACACTATCTGGAGTGACAATAACTCTAAGGTATTTGACCTCTGTTGTATGGAAGGAGCATTTCTCAGGTTTGGCATAAAAGTAGTACTCCCAGAGTCATTCCAGAATATGGCAGACATGCTCTGAATGCTCCTCCATTGAATTTGAGCAGATTAGGATGTTGTCCAGGTATACAATAACAAAGACATCATTCATGTTGTGGAAGATATTGTTCATGAAGTACTGGAAAGTGGTGGGGGAGTTAGTCATTCCAAAGGGCATTACTAGGTACTTAAAGAGGCCATAGTGGGTGTGAAAGGCAGTCTTCCATTCATGTCCTGGAGCAATCCAGACATTGTTGTAGCCAGAGTGGAGATCTATTTTTGTATAGACCTTGGCACTGTGGAGGCAGTCAACAAGGTCTCTGATCAGGAAGAGAGGATACCAGTTCTTTTTGGTGACTTTGTTGAGTCCCTGGTAATCTACACAGAGTCAGAGTGACCCGTCCTTCTTTTTGGCAAACAGGACTGGAGTGCTGGTGGCAGAGATCAAGGGGCATATGAAACCTTTGCCAAGCATATCATTGAGGTAGTCCTTCAGGGCCTGGAGTTTGATCTCAGACATGTTGCACTCTCTTCAGAGAACATGTCAGCGAATTTATAATATTCCAGGGGAACTACTTTGTATAGAATCTGCTCCTCTGTTTTGTGTTCTGGTGGGGTAGTTTCTGTGTGGAGGTACTCCTCCAGTAGGGCTGGTGTGATCTGCAGTTGGAAGGTGGGGATGCCATCTTGCAAAATGTGTGCAAAGTGGATGGTGCTAATAATTTTGATGTCAAGGTCTCTGGGTTCAATGGGGATGTGTAACGGAGTAGCAGTAGCTAGATCCAGAGTGGTAGCAGGGTCTTTTGGAGGGGTTGGGCATCATTGGTTGGGGTACCATGGACCTTTATATTGATTCTGGGGTATGTTGGGGGGCAGCCATCACAATTTGCTCAAGGATGACTAAGGCAGAGGTGCATTGTCTTCACTTTCTTGGTTGCCATTGAGAGCCAAAGGGTTTTGGGTTGCTCTAAAGGTGCTAGTGCCAGGGTCCAAGATGTCAGAGTCTGAGATGGACTGGAGATGGAGGGAGATAGTGGCCACTAGATTTGCTTTGGGGCTGGGAAATCACATGGTGAGGTCTTTCCAATCAATATTGGGGTTGATGTCCTGCAGCCACAGAAGTTTGAGAACAATTAGAGTTGAGGGGGGAAGCTGGGTGACAAGAAGCCAAGCCTGGAATTTTAAGTCATTGTCAAGGGTGAGGGCATTGTTGTGATATTGAGTAATTCCTGCTATAGTGGGGCTTCCATTGAAGAGTTGGAGCTTGAGGAGTTTGTCAAAGTTATTGTGTCAGAAGTCAAGCTGGTTGCTGACACATGTGCCAGAGGTGCCATTGTCAACAAGAGTGGAGAGGACTATGGGTGAGCTGTCAAGTGAGACATTGATGATAAATGACTATGCAAACTTTGAGTGGAGCTGTGGGGGGGTCCAGAGTTGGTCAGTCATACTCTTAGAGTTCTTGGAGGGTGGTGAGACATCAAAGGGTACTAGTCTAGAGTTGGTCAGGTTGTCCCAGTCAAGGTGGAGAGTGAGGCTGGGCCAGTCAATGCAGGGATTAGAGGAGCAGAGCTATAAGAAGCCTAAGACAATGGGAGTGGAGAGGTGTAATTTTGTGACAAGTAATCAGAGTTCTTGCCATCATCCATTGGCAAAGGTCACAGTCATTTCCACACAGTGTGTGATATCTCCAACAGAGGTGGAGTTACTGTCAAAGAGATTAAGGAGGATTGGAGTGGGGAGATATTGGAGGCATTGAAGAGCAAGCACTGCTAGGGATTCATTGATGAAGTTATCTGTGGCACTACTGTTGACCAATGTGGGGATGGAGTTGTTGGAGAAGGGGAGAGTGGTGCAGAGGAGGAGGGTGGTGGAGGTGTGGGAAGGGATGTGTGCTGGGAGGTTGTCCAGGGTGAGTACCATTACATGGAGGAGTGTGGCTAGAGTGGAGAAGACATTGGGGTCTGGTCCATGGTCTAGTGCATCTTTGAGACTTAAACCACTGACTTGTCTCATGTAAACTGATAGTTACAGTCTTCCCCATTAATAGTTCATATGGTGTGTCTCATCACCTGGTGTTTAGAGTAACTACTAATAAAATGTCCCTGCTCATCATATAGGATGCATGTGCCCTCCTTCCATTGTTTCTCCTAAGTTTCTTCTAGTATGTCAATCTAGGGCCTATTCTAAATCTTGTTTGTGCATAGAGCTTCTTGGTCATCAGCAGAGTCTAGAGCATTGTCAAGGTCATTGGAGTTGGCATCCAGGGGTTCTGGAGTCTCATGGAGGTTGGCAGCATTGAGTTGGGCAGGGGAGTGCTGTCCCAGAGGTTGATTGGCACTGGTAGGTTCTTGGCTCAAGGAGAAACAGGGTGCAAGGTTGGCAGAGTTAGTGGGGATTGAGGGTCAGTTGCCATTGGTTGCTCTGGCCTGCCAGTGGTATTGCCAGAGGTGTTCCACTTGGTCTGTGGTACTGTGTTCTTGCTCTGGTCTTTCTAGTAATGTTGGTCAATCTGTGTGATGGATGCCTTGTACCTGTCATATGTAGTTTGCTTGGGTGCAAGGTAGAGGATATCCTTGATTCATTGAGGCAGGGCATAGCAGAGGGCAAATCAGAGAGCATTGTAATTCCACCCTGTTTTGTAGGCCTCCTGTTCAAATTGTATGATGAAGGTCATGAAGCATTTGTTATTGCACATTCAGAGGTTGAAGAGATTCTCCTCTGCTTTCACTACAGTATCAAAGATGCCAAACTTACTGGAGAATTCCTGGATTAAGGCAAGCCAATTGGAGAGCATAGTATTGTTGAGATCAAACCAGAGTAGTGCCATATAGTGGTCAAAGGCAATGCCCTGCAAATATGATGTAGCAAAGGCTACTTGTGAGCTCTTAAGCTGGAAGGTAATAGGCTTAGCATTGCAAGTATTGTCCTGAGTGTTTTGAGTTTGGGGCAGGGGTCCAGCATTGTAGTAATAGTAGTAATTGTTCCTGTTTCTGTGCTAAGAGGGGAAGTTGTCCATGGCCAGGCCCCATTCTCCAGGAGGTCTGCCATTGGAAGGCATGCTACTGGAGGGTTGGCCCACATTGCCTGGAAGAGGCTCTGGGGCCCATCAAGGGGAGGGGGTCCTCCAGGGATGGGGGGTCCAAAGTAATTAGTGTTAGCAGGGGGGTTGGGCATTATAACAGGCAGGAAGTAAGGAAGGATGATGGGAAAAGGGGGTCAGAGTGCCCCAGGGCCCATAGGTTGCCTCAGAGAAATTGGAGCATTCTGGCAGGGTGGAGGGGTGTTAACATGGGGGGTGTGGAGGTTGGAGTGAGGAGGTCTGTCTTAGGGAGGGCTATTGCACAGAGCGATCTTATTGGCAGAGTTGCCAGGCTTGTCAATGTAGGAGAAGGTTTGGTTATTATCATTAATGCATGAGGGTGGCTGTTGGGTATGGGGCTTGGGGACAGCAGGTTGGTCCCATGTACAGAAGGTGTTGGGGACGGAGTTTGCCCAAGAACAAGTGGAGAGGGCTATGGTGTGAGCAGTGGGTTGGTCAAACAATCCCCCCACAGGATTGAGGTTTCTTAAGATACTGGATGCCATATTAAGCTCTTTCTGCTGGCAGAGAAAGGGAGGTGGGGCTTTGCTTTGTGTTCTGATGGGTTCCTTGTATTGCACATGGAAGGAGCAGAAGGGGTCCAGAGGGTCTTTGAATGGACAGGAGTTTAGACTGGTGTGGATTTCTTTGACTAAGGCACAGAGCTCATTTTGTAAATTGGCATTGATTCCCAGGGTGCTTTGCATGGTTTTGGGGAGGTTTTCCTGCAAGTAATGTTTGTGGAAGTCAAGGAGCCAATCTGCCCAAACCTCCAGAGTTGCAGGGTGCTAGAGTAGCCTAAGTTAATGAGAAGGGTGTGGGCATGCCTTGAATACTCTGTGAGGGAGACAGAGAAAGCAGAGGACTTTGTTGCACTGCTGGGCATAGGCTTTGACCTGTTGCTATCTGGGGAAAGGAAGGATTTGAGCAGGAAATGGCAATCAAGGAGGGGAATAATTATCTGGGTGCTCTGGAGGGGCTGGGACTGCAGTGGGAACTGGGTATATATAGTAGTGAGCAGGTGGAAGGTAGGCAGGGTTGGGGGATGCTGCAGAGAATCCTCTGTGGTACAGCCAGGGGTAGTTGCCATCACCAGCAGCTTAGAGGTATTCCCTGGCTGATGGAGGGATTGATTGACCAGTTTTTATTATTTCAAGACCTATTTTTGTACATGAGACTCCCTCTTGACCATAGTGTCCTAGGTCCTGCAGTACGTAATGGGGGTGGTAATTATGGACACTCCGGCTAGTTCTCCGGCCTGATCCCTTTTCAGCTGATGCCAGTTATGCCTCATAGCCACTTTACTACAATTTGACTTTGTCAGAGTTCATACTACTTCCCATGCTAAATCCCACACCATCTGCCGCTAATGTGCCGTCCCAATTTCTAAACTCAGCTGTACTCGGCAGGGCTTACTGTGTGCATGCTGGTATTGTCCCTCGTGAGGTGCTCAGCCAGCTCATAGCCTCCCACTCCCACACACTCAGCAAGGGTCTCACGACTAAACCCCCCCCCCACGCCCAGACGCTACTTTTGGAAGATTGATCCCAAGATTTGGAACCCGCAACAGAATAGCCCAGTGTGCCACCCAGTGACAGACATGCTGCACCTTTCGGCTAGGCACCCGATCAAACTGGCAGCAGCGGCTTTACCTCACCAGACCATCTGATGGACCACACAGTGCGTCAGCAGCCTGATTGAACTATTGACTCCTATCCTCGCGCCTACCCATGCCATGACCTGCTTGGTCAGCAAAGACCTAGGCCCTCTCCCAAATCCATCGCACCAGGGAAACTTTCTCTTTTTCTGATCTGTCACGAGCGTGATGGTCACCGTGCCTCATTGTACCACGTGCTGATTGGTCAGTCCCTTTTGGCCTGCACAAAAAAGCCTCCCTAGTCAACACGTGCAGGCGGTGGCTTCCCGGCGGTGTTGAAATAACCCACATGGTGTCTAAGGTGTTTTCCACACAGGCGCACTCAGCCAGAGTCGAAACCCCAACCTTGCACTTGCAAGTCAGGTGACCTGCTTGGGGACATGCTGGTGCCAGCTGAGCCATCGTGCCTCCGGCTGATGGAGGGAGTATAAAATGCCTAGTTGGGGTCAGGAGTTCAATGGCAGAGAACATACTGATCTGCAGGTAGGCCTGAGTAGAACAGAGCATACTGATTTTCAGGGACCAGCTGACCATAGACATTGGTTAGGTAGCCAGCAGGGTTGTACATGAGGTTATATGCAGACATCAAGAACAGGGTAAGGGGGAGTCTTGATATTATGTCAGGTTCTGCTGACTATGGGGGCTCAGCTACACTGGGCAAGTCCTTACTAGGTGGATGTGATATCCTGCACTTATAACCTAGCATTCCAGGGTTGGCATGGACTAGTGGAACTTGCAAGGAGAAGCTAAGGAAAGCAGTCCAAGCAAGTCCAGAGTGGTCCAGAGAAGTCTAAGACCAAGTATATTAAATGTTGGGCTTGGGCAGGCATCAGAAACAAGTTCATAGGCATGCAAATAGATTGCAGGGTAAGCAGAGGCTTTACAAATAATGGAAGCAGAGCCAGAGTTTGATGGAGGATTGATCAAGGCTGATGGGTTGTGGAACTGAGCAAAGGGTGAGGTCCAGAGTTGTTGTAGGAATGTTTGAAGGCTGTAGTGCATGCATGGAGTTTGTAATAACATCACAGATAAAAGGGACTTAGAGCAACAAAGGAAAAAAGACAGTTGAGGCAAGATGGAGACAAGACAAGATAGAACTGAGGAAAGGAAATAGATTTGAGACTAAAAAATAGAGATGGAAACAAAAGAAACACGAGACACAAGTAACCAGTTAATGCAATATCAAGACTGGAGTATGAGGTGCTACTCTACAACTTATATACTGACTACTGGAGAGCCCTGGGGGATAGCAGGTGTGGCAGTAGGGCTCAACAGAGCCATGTAGAGTTGATGGGTGTCAGTTGCAATCAGGGAGCAGGCCACAGCAATATTCTGATGGGATCAGTTGAGGACGTGGGCCATTCCAGGGTTGTTGTAATGCTCCAGGGCTGATTGAGCAAACTAGGGAGATGAGTTAGTGACATATGCCAGAGTTAGAAACAATGAAAAGGGTCCCAGAAGCTCAGGAGAGTCGAGGGAAGCATTGACAGCTGTGGAGAAGGCATCAGAGTTAGCCAGGGGGCTGTCAGAGTTTGCCAGAGAAGTGTTGGAGTTACCCAGAGTGGGCACAGAGGGTGAACAAGGGTTGGGGGAGTTTGATGGGGTGTTGGGGGGGCTTGGAGAAGTGAGCAGGTTGGGAACAAGGTTGGGGGTCCAGGGAGCAGGTCATGACAATCCTCCCATTTTAGGAGGGCTAATGGTCAATGTCTCTAGTTTGTGCATGGCATAATTTTACCATGCATTTGTGAATTTCTTGGACATGAATCTGGCTAGCCAACACTTCTGTCAGCTAGGTCCTTGTCTATACATTGCTCCAATGCCTGTCTTTGAAGCATCACATATCAGCCAAATAAGATCCTCAAGATTGGCTGTATGATAGGTGTTTCAGCACAGATCTGCTCGACCATGTCAAAACACTGCTGGTGGATGGGGTGCCAATAGAATAGCAGCCCATTCCACCACCTATCAGAGCTTTCCAACCAAGTTTGTCTATGAAGCTTCCAAAAGGACTTGGAGAGGTAAAGAGGAACAGCTATTGGAAGAATGTACTATGCTTCACCCAAACAGGGAGAAAGGTTCTACCTCAGGATGCTCCTGACAGTTGTGACCAATGCAACATCATGGGCTGATCTCAGAACAGTCAATGGCCACACCTATTATACTTACAAGGAGGCATGCAAGGCTCTTGGTTTTTTGGAAGATGATGCAGAATGGAGGCAATGTCTTGCTGAAGCTGCTTCAATCCAATCAGGATTAGCTCTCAGACAGCTCTTTTGCACTATCCTATTCCACTGTGCTCCAACACTCCAGATTCTCTATGGGATGAATTCAAGCACTCCATTTGTGATGATCTTCAACACAGACTAGAAAATAGATGGTAGTACACAGGCAGAGTCTTTACTGATCAAGATATTTATGACTATGGCTTCTATCTCATTAATGACAATTTGAGGAATTTTGGCAAAACTCTTGAATACTTTTCCAATATGCCAGAATCTCAACAAGTTTGGAATGTAATGTCAGGTAATTTGGCCTATACAAAGAAGCTGGGTTCAATACTGATCAAACAATTTCAGAGAATAGACTCCTGCAAGAAGAAAGTAGCTATGATGCTGAGGAGTTGAAGAGAAGAGTAGATGAAAACAAGGCCAAGTTAAATGGCTAAACAACTAAAGACCTTCAATGCTGTTATGGACTAGTGAACAACAATTTAGGAAAGATGCTATTCATTCACAGTGCAGGTGGGTGTGGCAAAACATTTGTCTGGAATACTCTGGCTTCTGCTCTTTATTCCAATGGAGATGTGGCATTATGTGTAGTATCATCTGGAATTGCTGCCTTATTGCTAGAGGGTGGTAGAACTGCTCATTCAAGGTTCAAAATCCCCATTCCTGCCTTAGATACATCCATTGCCAATATCAAGAGAGGTACCCATTTATCTCAACTCTTGCTCCATACTAAAGTTGTCATCTGGGATGAAAGTCCCAATGCAACACAAAAATGCCATTGACTCTGTTAATCATGGGTTCAGAGATATCATGTTAGACAAGGATGTTCCCTTTGGTAGAGTGACTGTGGTGTTTGGAGGGGACCACTCTCTTCCAGTCATTCAATAAGGCCTCAGGCAACAGATGATTGCTGCTCCACTCAAAAGAGGGAGCTTCTGGGATCAGATTCAAGTCCACTACTTGGTTTAAAATGTGAGATTAGATCAAACTCCTGATAACATTGTTCATGCAGCTTGGCTATTAGATGTTGGTGCTGAGAAAAAATTTGGGCCTGGAGAAATGGTAAGACAATTCTCTTTGGCAAGAACTCTGATGTAGAGGATATCAATTCAGAAGTTCTGCAGAGATGTCCAGAAAAAGAGAAAATCTTGCAAAGTGCAGATTCTATTAGGTCTGATCATAGAAATGCTGATGGCCTTGCATTATATCCCATAGAATATCTCAACTCTTTGAGAGCCCATGGTTTGCCTTCAGCTAGATTGGTTTTGAAGATTGGTGTTCCTGTCATGCTCCTCAGGAATCTGGATACAACTCAAGGACTTTGTAATGGGACAAGAATGATTGTCACTCACATTAGCCCCAGAGTCCTTAGATGTTGGATCATCAGTGATTGGACCTTTATTCACCAGTTTTTGCACATGGTCAACTTTATGTTGCACTTTCTCAATGTACATCAGGAGATCATTTCAAGGTGATTTTGTCACTAGGAAATACATCACAAAGAATAGCAAATGTTGTCTATCAATAAATCCTCAATGATTTACAAATGTAAGTGTGTAACTTTGAATAAATTTATGTCTTATTGCTAACTTTGATTATCTTCAGAATCTAATGTATATAGCTAGATATTGTAGTTTTTGTTGATGAGAATATAAGGTCTCAACATCAAATTGTATGATCTGATCAAAAACCTAACCAAATGAAATGAGGTTGGGTCTGGGTCTCAACATTGAATTGAATATCCAAACAAAGTAAGGTTGGGTCTAGGTCTCAACATTGAATTGAATAACAAAGACCTAACCAAATGAAGTGAGGTTAGGCCTGGGACTTGGCAAGAGCTACAGGCCCATGCCAAAGGCATGGTCCATAGCTCATTCTTATTATATATTATAGGTTGTTGGTTCAATTCCTGCTGTAGTACATTTTTAACCCTATGAATGCATTATTTGTCTCAAGCTTCATGCCTTTAGAATTACAACAAATATTGCATTACCATTGCTATAATTATAGTAAATGCTGTATTACTTTGTCAGGATCAGGTGATTGAATTGTAATCAGGCAGTAGTGTGTGTGATTGAGACACTCATCTCTCAACTGTGCACTCAATAGTTATCCTCATAATTTTCATTTCCTGCCCTCCCTCTGTTATCCAGTTCTTTTCTTTCATTTCCTTCAATGCTCACACTGTGGTTCCCTCCCCCTCTCAAAGCTGAGCATTGGAGCTACTCTCTGTGTACCAAGTCACCTGGTTCTCATCATGGTGTGCTGCCCATTTGAACAACTTCTATACCTATCTTCTTAAGTGCATGAGATCACATAGCTTATGCCTTAACCTAATACTAGCTCTCTGATCTCCTGTTTTGGATGCAGATTATATTTTTACAAAAATTCTAGTGCCAACCCTCCACTGGCCTAGGGATCAGTAGCTCCAACAAAATAAATAATGCAGAATATCACTTGTGATGCATTGAGCCCACAACAAACTTTTGACTTATTTACATGTTGTAAGTATCATTCCTTCTTTAATTATGTCTGTTACCCATTCAATATCAAACATTCAAAATGTTCAGCATCACATCCAATCTACATACTTTAAGCCTGGGATTGGACTCAAGCACAGACAGGCCAGTCCTTGTTGAGGACTTGAGGCTTGGCTCAAAGTTTTAGAAGGCCCTAGGCCTCCTGAGCTAGGCCTTGCAAAATCACTACAAATGAGTTGCACAAACATGTTTGAAGCAAGGATGGAAAAACCCCACTGTGCAATTACAACTGGACATATGTTCAATACAAGACCTGAGCTACATCAAGGTACTGGCTCGAGAGCATTCAACTCTCATTTTCTAATGGCACTTTAGAGATGCAATACCAGGCCTCTTCCATAGGCAAGCTCACCTGCCTGAAATTCAAATATTAGGCCTGACTACCATACCAGCCACTTACAATCACAGAGTAGTGAAGCATGAAATAAGATCTGACTTCAAGCCATATAGTTGTGTTATCACTTGGAGTCTTCAGCAGACTTCAATATACAAAACACATACATGAGAAAGTGCAATGACCATCAAAGATTTGGAACACTGCTGGCACTGAAACTTGGTTCTATTGTAAAAATGGAGAAAGAAACCTGTCACCCTATTTCTTTGACAGATTCTTCCTTTGAAAAAAGGCTTTTTCCTTTGTTTAGAGCCTTTTTCAATTCAAAATATACTGTCCAGAAATGGTATAATTGGTATCCTTCTCAGCATTTCCTTGAGAAACACTATTGGCTGCCAGCAGTGAAATCAGGTGCATTGCAAAAGGCAGGATGCATCTGCAATATGTCTCGATAGACTATCTGAACATTACCCGGGTGCAGAAAATGCACAAGTTTATGTGTTCTGGAGAGCTGAGACAATACAATTGCATGCACTAACACCTTTGTGAGCTGATCAAAGTCAACATCCATCAGCTCCACCACAGCATCCGCAGGACCAACAGAGTGCTCATCGTCATCGTAAATTGGAGCCAGCCCAGACAAAAGGTGTTGTATGCTCCCCATGATTCATAGAATTCCCCCAACGCCGTCAAATAAACCTTGCGTATCATGGACTGGATTTGAAGCAGCAATAGACGTATGACCATCCTGTTGCCTTTATCTGACCTAATTTTGCTGATAATTTGGTTGCGAACTGCTCCTGGCCAGCCATCGCGCGTTCTAAGGCGAGGATGTCACAGAAATTGTCACGACCACCGTCGTGACCTTATCGGCATACGCCGTCTTCCAAGTTGCCGCGACTACGATGAGGCCTTCTGCAGTTCGTCTCCTCAACATTCTAGTCCCTGTAAAACGGTGAGCATACCATTAATCCCATTTCTTTTGTAGCCTGCTTACGGCGATTGATAGGGCCGTGGACTACTCTGTCAAGATCCGCGTCAACCCCCAACAGACCGGTGTTGACCTCAATGTGAAGCATTCAATGGTGAGTCTTGCAATCTCATAGAACACAGAGAAAAATATACGACTATGCACTGTTTAGAATCCTTTTGACGAGATTGGTGCGTTTTGTGGTCTGTCTTGGCTGTGCCAACTCGAACCGTTCGTTTGTAGGGGTGGAAGAGGCTGTTCGTCTACGAGAACGCCATAAAGACCAGGTTAAGTCCATCAAGGCTGTGACAATAGGCCCACCCAAGGCCATCGAAATCCTCAGGTCCGCCCTTGCGATGGGGGCCGACTCTAGCATCCACGTCGAGATTCCGGAGAATTCACCCGCACTGGAGCCGCTCGCAGTTGCAAAGACTTTGCGGGAGATTATTAAGCGCCAGAAGGAGGGCGTCGACGTCGTGATACTTGGCAAGCAGGCTATTGATGACGATCTTGGAGTGACAGGCCAGATGCTTGCGGGTCTATTAGGCTGGAGTCAGGCGACGTTTGCGAGCAAAGTTGAAATTGACCACGCAAAAAAGGAGGCATTGGTGACGCGTGAAATCGATGGTGGGGGTGAGGAAGTAAGGTGCCGCTTGCCAGTAATCATCACGACAGACTTGAGGTGAGTGGTGTCGTGTTACATGGATGGATAAGGCTCTCAATTTCCTCGCCAGACTAAATGGCAAGTTCAATTTATGGCATGTACAACCATTAGTTATAATTTTGTTAATCCAGAGCCCCGATACGCGTCGTTACCCAACATCATGAAGGCCAAGAAAAAACCTGTGGAGAAATTTACCCCTGAGGATCTTGGAATCGACTATACGCCACGGCTTGAGACGCTCAAGGTGACGGAGCCGCCCAAACGCGTCGGAGGCAGCAAAGTAGCAAATGTAGATGAACTTGTAACAAAACTAAAAGAGGCTGGCATTACAGTCGCATAGAGTCTTATTGTAATAGAAGCAATACCCTCGAACTCAATTTGAAAGTGAAAGAAAAAGGGATTGTATTGTATCAGAGTCCAGTCTACAGGCTTTTGCTTATTAACTACACCGCAGGACAGAGATCATACCTAAGGTTGAATGTGAAGGAGAGGCGGGTACGCAGAAAAAGGGTACAGCGGAGCGAGCATGATAAGAGATTATTAAATAGACAGTAACGAAATGTGTGTAAAACAAGGAGAAAGCAGGAATGTTAATCGCTAGACATCGTTGTGCCGTCGAGGGAAACTCCCTAGGAGGTGGAATGAGCATTTGTGTCCTTAAAATAGAAAAAGAAAAAGTAGGAAGCACCTTTGACCGACATGCTGGGCAGTTATTTTTGCCTGTTTCAAGCCATTTGTCCACGCAACCTTGATGGAATGCATGCCGGCACTTCATGACGCGGATGTCCTCCTCTGGCTGATAGTCGTCCAAGCAGATGAGACACTGGAATGAAGTCAGTTTGGTGCATATTCAAGAGTGAGGCAAAGTACGTGCCCGCTCTATACAGTTGGAGGATATCTTGTCCTCACGTTCATACTGTTTGAGCTGAGTCGCTTTGATAGTCTCAAGCCCAGATTTTTCAATATCTTCTTTGGTAACCGTTGGTGGCTTTGAATGACCGAGCAGGTCCGCAAGTTCCCTGAGAAACAATAAGCACGTCTTCAACAATGCTGAGAGGAGAACCTTACAGTAGAGCTTCGAGAGACGCAAGGGTTTCAGGCCCACCATTGAGGATGCTATGATTCGGAGGGTAATATCCTCGAACTGAGTTAGAAAGACCCGTATAGAGATGGAGAAAAATATGCACCTCCAATCACATATATCAAGAACGTCCTTGACCCTGGGTTTGTTGGAGCGGCATTACGACTCCTTCTTCCCGGACGCAGATTCCTGAACGCTTCTGCAGCACGCGAATGCCACCCGCGTCCACGATTGCCTTCAGTGGGCGTGATATCAGGCGCATGTACGGGCATGGGCTCCTCAGGCGTTGATGTGCCTGCGTTTTCTGTATTATTGGAAGTACCTGTTGCTTGAGGCCAACCACCAGCGACGACGGATTGGACACCGACAACGATGACGGGCACAACGGTGTGCACCTGTGTCTGTACGTGGGGCTCTGGAGCATCGGGAACATCGTCAAAGAAGGGTAGTTCGGCAAGGGTAGGGTCTAGAGGGAGCGGTGGGGGAGCGGTGGTAGGTTGAGGGGGAGTCAGCGAGTGCGTTGTTGCGTTAGTGGTTTGGGAATTGGGGAGGAGAGCGGTGGGAATGCCTTGTCCGGGTTGAGCATTGGGAGGGATGGTGATGGGTGCGAAGCGATAAAGCCGCCACCAGTTTATGCGGCCTTGTGCGTCAACGTCGGGTAAGGAACCGCGCGCTGCGTTAGGAGTAGATGCGGGAAGAGTTTCTTCGTGTGTGTCTTCTGAGGTGTGCCCAAAGTCTGACTCTGAGTCAGAGTCGGAAACTTCGCCTAGAGGAGGCATGTCGTCGTATAAACCATCGTCATTGTCTCCGTGGGAGGACGGTGCCTCTTCTGATTCAGACTCGGGCTCAAGTGCGGGTTCTGGTTCTGGTTCTGGTTCTGGTTCTGGTTCTGTTGGATTGATCGTGGGAGTAGCGTCAGCCGGGATATGTGGAGGACTCAGTGCAGCGCGCAGATCAGTTTGCAGATCAAGCAAGAACCGTTCGAAGCTGCCTTCGGCAGGTGGCTCTGCCGGAAGTGTATTTGCGTCGTTTACACCTTGAGAATCGCTGCCATCACGCAGTCCGACGGAGGCATTCTCATTCGCAAGCCCGAGCCCGAGATTGAACGCACGAGCCATTTGTCCAAAAAGGTGCTCTCGTGGATCAGATGGACTGTCTGTCCCTGGAGTTGAGGGCAAAGAGGGGGTCGTGGTGGAGTGGGGACGCAAGCCTAGGCGCTCGCGGATGCCGCCCCATGCGTGACGCAGACGTTCGGCGCGTGTGGCGTCGAGCCCGGAGGTGGGTGTGGGAGAAGTGGGCCGTGGAGTAGATGGATCAGGAGAGGCGGACGGTGAGTTCCCTATGTTGGAAGGAAGGTGAAGTGGTTCAGTTGTGCCGGTCAGAAGGGAAGCGGCGGTCGCGGCTGCTGCGACACTACGAAAAAATGAGTCAGTAGGTTTCGAGAGAACGAAGCCGGAACTTGCCTGAGAAGGGTGCCGAGAACGTCAATACTTCCTGAGGAAATGGGGCCCGACTCTGTATCGGTCGCAGAAGGAGAGGGTTCTGAGGGGGGCGGGATGGGTTCATCGGAAACTGGGGGAGTGTCAAGGGTGGTAGAGGAAGGAGCGAATGACATGCGGCTGGATGGTCGAGACTGAAGGAGTGTAGACAGACGGCTGCGTGTAGATGGAGGCGTTGAGGAGGAACGAGGAGATGGATCAGGCACTTGGAGGGCCGGGCGCGGGACATCAGTAGTGTGTACGACGCCTTGGACGACGACAAGGGTGCCTGGTGGTGGAAATTGGTGCTGAGTGGTATTTGCGGTCGGCGCCGTGCCCTCTGTGTTTTCTGTGGGTAGATCAGTGGCCACCAGCGGGGCAGGGGCCTCCGAAGCATCTGGATTAGCTGCAGAAGCGCTGTCGTCGACGGCGGTGGGAACGGATGCAGCAGGCGATGGCTGGTCGCTGCTCGACGCCGGCGACGAGCTCGTTTCGCCCTGCGACAACTGAACATCATCATGAGACTGGCGCTCAGCCTTTTCATCGATGGGGCCCAGGGGCAGCGTCGCACTCGACGACGACGAGGACTCTGGCGGCTGCTCCGATAGCGCCTGGTCCGCAAGCTCTGGTGCCTTGGACCATCGACGAGAGCTGCGCCAGGACCTCGATTTCCGGGGTCGCTTGGCAACCGGTCCTGGTGGCCTCACGAGATTAAGCAGGCTATTGCGCACTGACCTGCGCCACGATGTTCCTCCCTCTGCCCCCATCGTGGGCTGCGAGAGAGGCTGGGGATCCCCCGCCGTCGTCGATGACGCCGGTCGAGTCAAGGTGGTGCTGGGGCGCTGCTGCCGCGATGAGTTCTGGCCCATAGGAGCTGGGTTCAAGGATTGCTGGTTGTGCTGCTCGACGTCCTCGACGTCGTTGTCGTCGTCGTTGTAGTCGCAGTCAAAAAGACAGTTGCCGGCGTTGGTGCCGATGAGTAACCCAATGTCAACCGGTGTCAACACTGCATTTGTTCCCTTCTCGTCACAACATTTATATCTACCATTCTATCAACACTGATCCTCCTGCCACCGTACATGTCCAGGCATCGTTCTCCTGCCCTCGTCGCAGCACAAAGCCATTCTCACTGCCCGCAATGAATGAGGTCTCCGTCCTCAACGGTAGATCACCATCAGACTCAGGCTCATCAACTATATCGGGCAAACTCTCAGAGCATGCAGAGAACTCTAGTCCATTTTTGGTGTGCGCTTCGAGCTTGTGTGCCGATTTGAGTTTTGGGACATGGAAGAACTGCAAGACGGTGTTATTGGACATCAGCAGCTGCAGTACGAAATTACCTGGACCGAAGTGCCTTCAGGGGGCGCCACGTTCTGAGGTTCGAGAGAGAGATTCCCCCGCGATGGATCACCAGCAGTAATGCGGTACATACGCGTACCGGTCCCGAGCAAAAATTTCTCGTCATCTTTGAACGACCCCCCAGCGTCCATGTCCATACCGCTTTGCTGAATAGCGGCAAGGAGGAGCTTTGCTGGGCTATCACCGTCTAGAGCGTTGATCATGTTACCTTCCCGCCTGAGCAGAGATTAACTGTCCATCTGATGGCGAGGTACGCACGTTACGCACTGGGTAATGGTCATGGGAATGGAGATGGGAACAGCACCTTTGAAAGATGTTGTGACTGAGTTCATTGGTGCCATTAACGCTACCCCGACAGCGCCAGAGTCGTAAATAACATCGTTGTGAAAGAGCGTCACCGGGCGACCAGTAATGAAGGGTGTGGATGATGCAATTAAGCCAAGCTAGGAGGGGTCAGTCGTGGTTCCCTACAGAAGCTACTAGACATACACTTGATGCATTGGGAAAGGCTTTCAGAGAGCTCAAAAGGCCCTCGGGAGCACTGTCTGTAAAGTAAATGACCCCAGCCGGCCTGTACGCGTTAGGAAGGTTGGAATGAAAGAGAACAAGCTCACTGAATATTTTGTAACGCAGAAGGCAGTGGTTCCTGAGTCTTGGTCCCGGTCAGAACGTCAGCCCAGCTGCTGTATTCTTTCACTTGCTCTGTATCTTTGCTCCGGAGCGAATGCCACCGGCCTACTTGAGGGGCTGCACAGCCAGGAAGAGTCGAGCGAAAAGGAATAGCCGATGGCGGAAACAAAGCAAGAGAACACGAGATGTAAGAGGAGATGAGTGGGGCAGAAAGGCAGCCAACTGTCGAGTCCGAGAGAGAAGTTAGACGGGTCACCAGTTTAGACAGCGACGACGGCGGAGCATTAGGCGAGAGCGCAAAGAGGACCGTCTTTGAGCATGCTGCCGAGGACAGAGCATCGAGGTGGCGGAGCAGCGCAGCCGGCGAGCGAGTGATGATGGTCGTGGTCATCACCTGACTCCCACCATGCACGATCCCTCTCTGCTTTGGATCACGTACGTCGTCTCTCACACACCCTCTCTCGTCTGACGCATACCAGCATCCCGACCGTTCTCATCGTCTCCGCTTACTACGCCCGCAAATGGTATAATGCACGCCAGCTCAGAGTCCACGGTATTGGCAAAGGCGGTTCGTGTGCCTCTCTTTCTCAATGGCTCACACTCATGCCGCTCACAGCGCCCGGGTTCCAGACGAACGTTCGAAAAGTCCGCATAACTCCTGAAATTGCTGCTCGTCTACAACGTGGGGAGAATGTGAGTCCGCAAGAGATTGCGCGTGCTACTGCAGAGGCGGATGAGGGAAAGCAAGAGCCTTACAATCCTCTTGCGGGCCGTGGCATTGTTGAGGAGGTACAGCTGGGAGAGAAACAAAAAGAGTCAGCTGGTCAAGTCAATGAGTGGCTTCCTGAGAGTATAACGAATCCAAAGAAGAGGTCAAAAGGGAAGAAGCGGTAGTCATCGGTTGTTCTGATATCGTGTACATCTACAGGCTTGGGATATATATATCAGCCTAACCCTCAGACGCGCCACACGTCTTTGATTGACCCGCTGTGGCGCTGTCTCTAATTAAGGTTGGAGACGTATAACTCAATAATTCTGGGATATATAATCGATAATGTACTACTCTGAATGAAGCTGAAGAACAAGAAAGAATTCGTATCCCTCAAGCAGCTGTCCCAGCGGCCATGCATCGCCATACCTCACATGAACCTCCACAAGGGTCTGAAGTGGCTCCGTGTGGTCAACATAGAAATATGTCAAGACAGATGAAACAGCACTAGATTTGTTGGCAGGATCAAGCATAGTTCCAGCCAATCGCGCCGTCTTCGAACAGTTGACAGGTGTGGTTGCCAGGATACTTTTGGACTTGTCATGTATAAAGTTGAGATTGACTTCTCTCATAGATCGTGAAGCTGAAGTGATCAAAGTCAGATTGTGAAGCTTTGAAAAGTGATAGAGATGTGCTAGATGTTAACAATGCCATGCAAGCGGCTGGGTGAGACGAAGCTATGCCAATGGCATTGAGTGACTTCCACTACGAGTACGTAAAAATCGGAGGAGGCCTGATGCGATGCCTTGGCGGCGATGATCAGCTCTTACAACAAGCTGAGCTATCCAGCAAACAGGTTCTGAAAGGATTCAGCATTGATAGTAAGAAGATCAGTCAAATGACATACCAGAACCACACTTCCAATAAGTCGCGAATGCATGACCAATAATGGCCTCATCCTCTGATGTGCATAGAGACAATATACTGTGCTCCACATCCCCAAGGCACTGTTGCCCAACTTCTGGAATGAAAGCTTTACGCGTGCTCCTGACAGTACCATCAACAGTAAGAAATTTCGAAAGTTGATGTGAACAGCGAGTACAAACCCTGTTTGAGGAAAGAACTTATTTTGGATGCATGTGAGCCCCATAATTGTCATTGAAGAACTTGGTACAAATCTCAAGTTGAGCTTGAGTGATATCTATACCTTTAATCATGGAGAACTTGAGACTCATGGTGGTCAGAAGATGAGTACTGAGGTTTCAGTTCTGATATCATCCAGATACCACCGTGACGGAATGTGTCTATAACGCTGGATTGGACGACTAAAGCAGGAACTCTTCACCTCTCGGAAATTTATCTTGGTCGAAGGAGCATGTTGGAGCCTGCGGCCTGAGTAAACGATGACACGGTGTTATCAGCTTGTGAACCTCGGTAGTTCAGAAAACAGATCAAGAACGCGACGGCGTATGCCGATGGTCACGGAGGTAGTCGTGACAATTGGCGTGACATTTCGCGCTCCACTGCAACCTTACCTCGGTGAAGAATACGTTTTAGAACGCGATGGCTGGTAGGGGTGGTTGGAAGCCAAATTATCCACAGAATCAGCCCGGACAAATGCAACAGGATGGTTATCTGTCTAGTACTGCTTCGAATTCAGTGCATGATGCACAAAGGTTACTTGCATCGTACTCGATGGCGTCGGCAAATCCTACGAATCATGGTGAGCATCCGAACGTTTTTCTTCCAGGTTGGCCTCATTGGATGTTGCAAAAAGTGGCTAGACATTTGGGAAACATGACTATTACTGCTCAACCGCCATCGTTTGCTCAGCCGAACTATTATATGGTTCAGAATGGGGGATACCCTCAGGGAAATCCGCCACCGTACACAGAATATGCTCAAGAATTGGCGTATATTGGCTCCCAGCGTGGTCATATTCACGATGGATATTGGAATCAAACTAGAGATGACGCTGTGAGGTTATTAGGGGACCAAGCCGGGCCGTACGTGTTGATTTGAGACTGCCGTTCGTGGCTCATCTTTATTAGATCGTATTCTTACCAGGAACCCGTGAACTGGGCCCCTCAACCTTCTGCTCAGCTGAATTATCACACCAATTCACTTGCGCAAGCCCTGTTCCAACACACAGCGCCTTCAACCGCTTATCCTACTCCCCCGCCTCCTGGAATTACCAGTTCCTCGTCGTCTCTTGCTTTTGCCCTCGGAAAGCCGCCTAGTCCACCAGCAGTATACCCGTCGCAACAATCACAGCAATTCTTCAATAATTTTTTGGAACAAAAGTCTCGTGAAATTGATGTCGCGCGTCGTCTTTCCACCCCTCCTCAGCCGCCTGCACTGCCTCTTTTGCAAGAGAGCCCTGATCCTCTTGCACTGACAGCTAATAGGGTGCCACAAACCGTTACGCCTCGTAAACGCAAGGTCTATGTGCAAATTGAGTCTCCGGCAGTCAAACGCTTGCATTTGCATTCTGTTTCGTCGTCAGTGACACCCCAAACGCCCAAGGCATCAACTTCTATGTCTTCAAGTACGGTTGTAAACTCGGGTGCGTCTAGAAGTAGTCACACACCGCGCGGAACTGTGAGCATGGCATACGTTGCTGTTCCATCTGCCCCGTGGTTGACTCCCACATCATCGCGCAAGGGATCGGTAACGCATATGTCTGACAAAATCTGGAAGATGAAGAATGCTGATGATACACCTGATCTGGGAGGTTATGGGTCCGACGATGATGACGGGGCCTATAGTCCGACTCGGAGTGATGCTATTAAGAGTTCTGCTCGACGCACCGGTGACCGTGATGAGCGTGGTATGTATAATGAATTAATGAATTTGGTCGATTCCTTGTTTGCTCAATCACGCATATAGTACCGCTTGAGAAACTCACTTCACTCATCGAAGACATTTTCGAGGCCGAGGACTCCCTTCCAACCGATGTTGACATGTCGGATCTTCCTCAGGACTTCTTCTCTATGCTTACGACGACAGATGTTGCGCGTCCATTGTTGAATTTCACGGTCATGCGTAAACTGACCAAGTACGTCGGTCATGTTGGTCGGCCGAACAAGCGCATACGGGCCGGTGTTCAGAATACGCCCAGGGGCAAGGGTCGGATGAACGAAGTTGACCCGCAGGTCCTATCGCGCCTATTGAAAACCTTAGAACGCAACGTACGAGTTGGTGAAGTTGTGGACCCGTTCCGATATACTCCGCCTTCACACGTACCGAATGCATCCCCGAGTAAGAAAAGCCCTAAAAAAGCAGCGAGGGGGAAGAAAGCGGATCGTCGGTCAAAGTCAAAGACTCCAGGATTGGACGGGGAACGTGATGATGATGGCGAGAACCATGTTGGTTCTGCGGACGCTGTGGCGGAGCTTACAGATGTCGATTTTGATCAGCTCGCAAAGCTCCTGGAGATTGCACGTGATAGTATTATTGCTGCAGATTGTTGCATTGCACTCCTTGCTAGTGACAGGCTCACTAAACAGGTCAGCTTCTGTCATGAACAAGGATGATCATTTTTCTGACCTCTCATTTTGAAAGCTGTACTCGGAGGAACTTATCACTGCGTGTTTGACTACAATCAAAACCCAGCTCACCAAGATTGTCTACCCGTTTGTCGAGGCCTCAGCTGATCTTGGACCTAACAGCAGCGCCAGCCCGAACGTCGTGGCCAGCATTAGCCCGCTGTTGCATCATCTCGTTCTGAGCTCGTCGCCCACAGCGCAGTCACATCGTCGACAACTTAGTGAGATATTTCAAGCACTGTCTGCTGTGTTGCCCAGGATCAACAGCCTGATTAACGCGGAGAGCGTGGCAATGAGCGATGCGATCATCATTCAAGCTGTGTATATCGCCATTGGGCCGTTTTTCGTTGTGGACAATGTCGGCGGTGATGGTGACGGAGCAAGTGGCAGCAGGAAGAAAGGTGGAGATGGCGGTAACGTAATCTTGAAGACATTTGGCAAGAGCGCTATGAGAGGGTTGAGGTTGGACGCGTTGTCTTTGATTAGGAGTGTGAGTTTTGCGCCTGCCTCGCTTGGTTTTGGTTTATTGTACTTCATTTTTTCTTGTCCAGATATTTGCCAACCACGAGGATCAGAGATCTTGGATTATTGAGGAGATCCTGAGCTCTCTAATCAAGCTTTCGGATACCAAGCAGAAAGCTGGTCAATTCCGGTATAGTCAACCTCTCTTGCAATTCACAATTTTATTGCTTACTTTGCCTAGTCTACGAGATGGAAGATCTATCAGAACCGTGTCTGCTCTCCTTCTGCAGTTAGTGCAGACTTCAGCACATGACGTGCGGATTGAAGCGAAGAAGATTGATAAGGCTCGACAACATCGCTTCGCGCTGAAGAGGCATGAAAGTCTGACAGAGAGTCAGGCGAAACTCTTGGCTCCTGAGCCTTTCCTCGATGATAACGATTTAGAAGAGATTCGTCTCTATGGGTCTGCTTTGGATTCGGCGATCAAAGCAGCAAAGACCATCATCCTCTTCCTCAACCAGAGGTGCACTGGAATTTTTTTTCCTTGTTATCTTACTGATGCACTAGTCATAGGTCTGGTAAGGGAAAAGCAACGAAGAATTCTAACGAGGCAGAGTATCGAGCAATCTTCGACAATCTCATCTCGGACCTTCTGTCTGTTTTGTACTGGCCAGAATGGCCTGCTGCAAGCCTTCTACTCAGTATCGCCTCGAAGTTTATGGTAATCATCGTGACACGCGCATAATCATAGAATTCTGATCATCCCGAGAAAAGGTTTCATCGCTGGACGATGTCAAAACTAATCAGACAGACAATGCTGCAAAAACAATCGCGCTCGATCATTTAGGCGTAATCGCGGCTCGTATTCGATCAAGTATGCTCAAAGTGCAAAAGACCGATGCTGACTCGGCACCGAAGTACAAGGCCTTGAAGCCGCTGGACGAGGCGAGCCCTTCGACTTCCTAGCCTGCCCTGCCTATCTTTACTGCTTTACAGATCATCTCTACCGTCAATGTAAAACAGTTGGATAATCTCCTTGTGACTCACAAAGATATTGCAGTTCATCTCAGTAAACGCTCTTCCGAGGACCAAGCTTGTGATGTAAGTATTACTTTCTTTATTCTGGTTTCTCATCTGATTTGTATCGCATGACACAGAGTGCTCGAGAACTTACTGCTGCAACACTAGGTCAAGAGTTGGCTGCTGGGCTTAAGCAGATTAATATATGGATCGACGAACGTAACGCAGACGATGATCTCAATCTAAAAGACCAGTCAAAGCTTGAGCCCTTTGGTCAAAGGCTCAAGAATGCTCTCAGGAACGTTTGGAAAGAACCTGTGTCTGATGTCTTCGATATCGGGTAGGTGTCCAGCTCTCTATTCTGCAACGACTTTCTCATACTGCATTTCGACAGATCACAAGAGGAAGTCTTACGTATTGATCGTCTCGCAGAGGAAGTGGGAACCATTCAGAGCTTGAGGAATTCTTTCCAACCAATTCTGAACATCATATTAACGGCATTGGACGCGCCTCCAATCTTCATGCGTACGAAAGCTTTACGTGCATTGGGTCAGATTGTGATGAGTGACGCGTCTATCCTGGCTACGGTGCGCGTGTCCGTTTTCCAACATACGAACATTTTCTTATCCTCCCGCCTAGCAAAACGTTCGCCGTGCAATCGAGAGCCATCTTCTCGACAGTTCTTCTGCCGTGCGTGACGCCGCAGTAGAATTGATTGGGAAGTACATGATTGACTCACTCGAAGTTGCTGGTGATTACTATCAGAAGATTGCTGACCGCATTGCCGTGAGAGGAATAAGTCATATTGCTGCGAACGGGAAGCTTATTTTCTTTTCAAAGGATACTGGCCTTGGGGTCAGGAAGCGGGTCATCAAACTTCTCAAATCTTTCTACAGTGTTACTGAGGACACGACGCGAAGAATTGATATCGCTACGCGTATTGTGCTCCGTATGCTTGATGAAGATGAGACCGTCAGGGATTTGGCGCTCAAGACAATAGAGGAACTATGGTTTCCAGCTGCTGCAACTCTGCCATCAGCAATGAAGTCAAAAACTATCTCATCGTCAAACGCACAAGATAAGGGACCTCTGCTCACGAAAGTTGCTATAGTCATGGGAACAGCTGCAAATTTCAGGGATCGACAATCCCCGCTTGAGGACGTCTTACACAAGATTATGACGGACAAGTCCGGCTCTGATGCCACCTCCTTGCATCTGCGCTATACCGAGATTTGTGAGACTTTAATTGATGGTTTAGTCGATGCTTCTGATCTTCCTGGTTTCGTACGTACGTTTCGTCTGCCTTACGATCAATTTTTATCTCTCTGCAGACCGTCTTCAATTGCATTAGGACAATCTACCTCTTTGCCTCTGCGTATCCCGCAATTCTTTCTGGTTCCAATGCTTCAACTCTCTTGCCGTATCTCAAGAACGCGACTACGGTAAGGTATGGATTTGGTTTAAGAACAAATTACTCACGCCAGTTTATTGCTAGCAAGAAGAGCAAGCAACATCTGATTATCTCCTTAAGATATTCAGAGTATCGATACCTCACATGCCCAAGACTGCCGTCAAGTTCGCTCAGGAACTTCAAACAGCACTTCAACCCATGATTATCAAACCTAGCGGTGGAGGAGTTCAGGTTTGGTTGTATTATTTTGGCTTGACAAACAACTCAGCCATTATCATCAGGTTTTGCAAGAGAGCGTGGCTTGCATGTGTATTGTGGTCCAGCATCTAACGCGCGACTTTACTAGATTGGTCAATCTCCTCAAGTCATGCAATGGTGCGTCACGGGATTTGGATCAATAATCTTCTTAGATTTATGTTGTTGTTAGCACGTCTTCAAGAGGCAATCAGGCGGCCTCTATCCAGCGAGATGACCGCTAACGATATTCGGGCACTGTCAATTCTCATTTTCATTGTTGCACTTCTCGGTGAACATTGTAATTATGATGCCGTTCGAAGAGAACACCATGGTTTGTTCCTTCCCTTCCGTCCCAACCTTTTGTCTACCTGGATTCTGACATTTCAACAGAGCTTGCTTCCGACATTGGTAGTATATCACAGGTAAGCTTTCTACAAGAGTTGAGAAACACGCTGACATTTGCGTCAGGGATCAATTGTGGAGCACATTTACGACAGTCTCTTGCAACTCTACGCAAAGTATACCGTGCCATCACTTCAAGGACGTATTTTGCAATGCCTTGGTATGCTTTTAGCAACCAATCCAGTCTTTGGGGTTGATCATTCTGTCTTTGTTTAGGTTTCCTATTTCGTGCTCAGCCAACGCTGATGACTATGGAGCGGTCTGCGTCGGTCATGGATGCTATATTTACCTCCACAGAAGAAGAATCTCGGGCACGACTATTGAAAATCATCCAAGAGTTCCTCATCTCAGAAGCAGCCAAACATTCCGCTAAAGAAAAAGGCATGTAAACTCGACAATAGTCCGGATTAGGCCGACTTATCTTCTTTCAGAAAACGGCAAGGAAAAGGCGAAGACCACAGATGTTAATATGGATGAACTAGTTGGAAATACTGATGGATTTGCAGACTCTGGGTTTGGCCATTTGTCGATTTTTTTCGAAGGAGAAACTCATTGGCTTTTTTACAGTGTTAGTTCAGCCATCGTTCAGCGCTACCTTAGCCCGATTTTGGATGCAGCCTTGTCTCAGAATCCTCAAATTCAAGCTACCGCTATAGATGTCCTTAGCTTTACCATTAAGCAAGGCTTAGCCCACCCTTTACAGGTCAGTAGCAGCCCATTAAAAGTTATTTTTAACGTGTGGTGACGTCCAAGACAGTCATTCCCCGTGATCATTGCTTTAGAGACTAGTCCGCTCCAGCACTTATCCAATCGTGCCAGTGCTCTCCACGCAGTAATGCACACGAAACATGCATCACTACTCAACACTCGTTACACTATCAGTGCTCGTGCATCATTTGACTATCAAAAGAAAGTTATGTCCGGACCCGTTCGCGGTTAGTTTTGTTGCCTATATAGATATCTAGTATCCAAACGCTGAACCTCTACAGGATTCCGCGTGCAGGAACCTCCAGTAGCACTCTTACAGCGATGGTACTTCCTTGTACGCGAAAAGAGGACGACGAGGCAAGACTTCCTTAAGTCAATGGTCAAAGTCTTCCAGGAGATCCCTGCAAATCGGGCGACTCAGGTATCATTTCTCTTACCTGCCTATTGAGACCATTTGCTCACTTGCTACATTGTAGGATGACATTGATTTCACACGCTATATGGCTGAGAACTTCTCAGCATTTGACTACAAAACTCAAGAGGAAGTATTTACTGTGATCAGGTATCTGACCATCGTACTTTCTACGACCGGGATGCAGCTGCTGGAGACAATATCACCTTCACATTTACTCTCTCACTTGCGGACTCCTTCCAATCATTCACCACCTGTAGCACTCACACCAAACACATCTGTACGTTCCCGGTGACTTAGCTGAACCCCACTTACTTGTGTTACAGGATGCAATGGAAGGTGTAATTGAGGCAATTCGTAAGCGCCAACTAGTGATTTTGTTTTAGACTTATGTTTTGTCCAGCTGCCAAGCCTCCCCTTGAACTTCGAGATAGAATTTCTCTCATGAGAAGCTCCGTAATCATCGCGATGGTCATGCTCCTCAAAGCTCACCTAAAAACCCTGTATTCTTTGTCGGAGGAGTATGTCCTTCAGCCAATTTTTTTCGCATTCAACTGACAATGCCTCCAGCAAATGTAGTAAATTCTCCTTGGGAAAGAAGAGCGCCATTGGGGACAAACCCGCTGTTAAGCGTCACGATGGCATGATAATTTCTTGGGAGCGATTACCGTTTGCTCTGAATCACATACTTACGACGGATGATGTTGAAAATCAAAAGGCTCGAGTACGCCAATGTGTTTCATACAAAATACTGTTTGCCTGACACGATTTTCGTATCAGTTCCTTGATATTTGGAACGAAGACGGTGTTGCTGCTGAACCTGAAGATGAATTCCTGTGACGATCGCTCCCTTAAACCTTTGGTTGTATCATAGTCATTGCCCTTTCCGCTTGCATTTTGCTGTCCTCATCATTATTGCTGGCCATGCTTACCTCTTGCCATGCTTAGTTACAATACTTTATACTAGGTATCATCGTATTTGCTTGTACTCTACACTGTCGTGTTTATACTTATCAATGGGAGATTCTCGATTAACAAGTACAAACATCATCTTCTCACTCCAACTCGACAAGACCCAAACGAGATGGCAGATGTTGCAGCCCCGCCACAAGGACCAGAGCCCATGCAGGGCATTATTACCTCTGTGCCTCTTTCCGCAGCCGCACCAGAGGCTGTCGCGCCGCCCGAGGAACCTGACAACGCATGTGAGACTCTCTATATCCAGAACTTGAATGAGAAGATCAAGACGGATGGTAAGCCGGCATGCCTTATTCAAAATATATGAGTCGTCTGATTTCCTGCTTCTCTAGTCATTAGATCTTCATTGAAGAATTTGTTTAAGACATATGGAGAAGTCCTGGATGTTGTCGCACATAGTAACCTACGTATGCGTGGCCAGGCATTCGTTTCATTCTCTTCGAAGGATAGCGCTTCAAGAGCGTTAAGGGATGTTCAACGGTTTCCATTATACTCTAAACCTATGGTAGGCTCAATCGTTACTATCTACGTCAATACGACCCAAAGGGATGTACAGCAAATATCGTTCGCAAGGACACGATCGGATGCAGTGGTGAAGAAACTAGATGCGGATAATTATGAAATACACAAGACGCGGCGAGACGAGCATAAGAGTGCGTTCATATGGTTCCTGCTTGATGATCCGGCTGACATGCTCTCGTGCAGAGAAGACACGGTATACAAATCCCTTGAAGCAAAAGTTTCGCGCAAAAAGAATGGCATCAGAGAGTGCGTCGAACAGGTCATACTTGTTCCTTTGATTTTAATCGCCGAATATAGTGGACGGTGTCACTGCAGCGCCAGCACCCAAACGACCAAACGTTCAAATGCCAGACGAATACCTCCCCCCCAACAAAATTCTCTTCCTTCAAAATCTGCCCGAAAGCGTTACAAAAGAACAACTCGTGGGCCTCTTCTCACAGTGCGTTGTGATTTTGTGGGTCATGGTTGCTTTGAGGCGTTGATAATCACTCTCTTTCAGATACCCGAACCTGTACGAAGTGCGTCTTATACCCACGAAAAAGGACATCGCTTTCGTGGAATTCATGGACGAGGGAAGCGCAGGTGTTGCGAAAGATGCTCTGCACAATTACAAACTCGACGGCGAAAACAAAATCAAGGTTAGCTCCAACGCCCTTTTTATTTTTCCATTTTTAGCTGATGACTCTACTCACTCGCTTAGATCACGTTCGCAAGAAAGTAGTGGTCTATTAGCGCATATATTACACCTGTAATTTGCTCTGTAACATATTGAATGGATTTCTCTAAATTTAGGAAGGGAGGAGGACTGACAGAAATCCCCATGAACATCTTAACTTCGAGTCGACGTTCACATAACCAGCATTGCTCACCACTAGTTAGGCACGTCAACTCATCCAAAATGGTCCATCATAACTTTGAAGAACTTTGGATGCACGATCGGCCTACTCATTTACAGAGACATCGCGCTCAGCAAAGAGCAAACGAGAAGGCGGGTCGTTTAAAACAGAAATCCGTCTACAGCTTTGTGATAATATATTCCCCGGACTCCAGGACTGCCTCGGCTAGTGCTTTGCCCAAATCCCAGACGCACCAGTGACTGTGATGTTCAAGAGTCGTTCCTATTCAAGAGCAATAATCTACATCCTTAGATTTTTGGAGATAGTAGGCCCTATAATGAGTTGTAGACTCCCACGTTCAACGTTCAACGGTTCAATCATCACCTACATAGACATATAGTCAGGCTGTTCCCGTCCCTCAAACATTGTGGTCGCCGATTCTCGAAATCTGGTCTGGCACTAGCATGGCTCAGCTTGTTCCGGTGTTTCAACAATAAGAACAATAAGGAGACAACAGTAACTTCGAAATATGTGCATATATAACGGCATTCGAGAGGAGGTGAACCAGAGGACTTTCTTGTCGCATTTTAATAATTATTTTCTTCGTACCGGCAAAAACCGGGACGGGTATTTTCTAAATTTGTTGTGCCCTGTCCTCGATCTTCGTCTTCCTACTCTAACGGCTAGCAACGTCAGAATTGGAGGAGAAGAGAACGCAGGAGCGCCCTTGGTACCCCGCGCGTTGGCGGGGCAAAAATATGGGTATACGCCAGCCCCAATGGTCAGCGAACAGCATGATTGGTGAGCGATCGCTCGCGACCTGTTTGATTGTCGTACATCTTACCAGATCCATTCAGCTGGCGCGGGGGGCGGCCTGGTGGCCAGCATTGCGACGTGCCCGCTCGATGTCGTGAAGACAAAGTTGCAGGCTCAGCGAGCAATACAAGGGCAGCGGGGGTACCTGGGCATTGTGGGTGCGTTGTGGGACCTTTGCAATCGATTCGTTCTTGACATATTTGTAGGCACTGTGTCAAATATTCTCTCAGATAATGGCTTTCGTGGCCTATATCGTGGCCTGGGGCCCACAATCCTTGGATATTTGCCCACTTGGGCCATATATTTTGCAGTATATGATGGTATTAAGGGCTTATTTGGAGAGCCACCTATGGGAAGCACCCCAGTCAAAGAAAAGGAACGTCTCTACCCGGCAGCACAACCCAAAGGATACCAGCCGGTAGCAAGAGAGCATCCGTGGTCACTGCACATCCTATCCGCAATGACTGCAGGGGCGGCAAGCACGATATGCACCAACCCATTGTGGGTTATCAAGACCCGATTCATGACTCAGACCAAGGACGAGATTCGATACAAACACACACTAGATGCGGCATTGACCATATACCGAACCGAAGGCTTTAGGGCCTTTTACCGTGGCCTTCTGCCAAGTTTGATGGGAATTGCCCATGTAGCAGTTCAATTCCCTCTTTATGAGCAACTCAAGCTCATTGCTCGTGAGTGCAGCTTGTCCGATACATGTTGATGCTGCTGCAACTTTTTTGAATTCTCGATGTAGAGGGAGACTCGGAAGAACCATTGACGAGTCAGATGATTCTATTATGCTCTGCAGTTTCGAAGATGACGGCATCTATCGCGACATACCCCCACGAAGTTATAAGGACGCGGCTGCAGACGCAGCGACGGCCGCTGGCGGACGACATGTCGTCGGACGGGATGATTAAGCAGCATCAACGGAGAGGTGTCATCTATACCACGAAGAAGCTCGTGAGGAAGGAAGGATGGACGGGCTTGTATAAGGGACTGTCGATCAATCTTATTCGCACTGTTCCAAACAGTGCTGTCACCATGTTGACGTGCGTCTTTCGTTGTTCTTTCGAAGCGCAAAGCTGACGGAGATGTAGCTACGAGTTGCTCATGCGTCATCTTGATAAACGGACTATTCGATAACCTATGTCCTGCCGAACTACATAGAGCGAGTCATGGTTATATACCATGTTTTTATATCTGTATCCAATAATTATCAAATGAAAGAGTCTGTCCCGGCGGCCATGTGCCGATGAGAGCGCGTGCGTCCGACGCAGGTTCCGAAAGCCGAAAGTATATAGAAAAAACATCAGTTGACGGTCATATTGGTTTTTACTTTCTGCCATGCTGTCCAGGCAAGTCCTCCGTCGCTTCCCCGCGACTTGCAGGGCCTCCAGGGTACTTTCTGTCCGTCCAGCCCGTGCTCTCGCGACAGCTGCGCCGTCTCCCAACGACGCCTTTGCAAACGGCACCAATGCCTACTATGCTGACCAAATGTACCGCCACTGGAAACAGGACCCTAAGTCCGTGCATGCTTCGTGGGATGCCTATTTCTCAGGCCTAGAAGGCGGTCTTCCCAGTCCACAGGCGTTCTCTCCTCCTCCTCGCTCTTTTCTTCCTCACCCCACAGACGGTGCCCCCGCATTGCATGCCAACGGTGGGGCAGAGCTTGATGTCCATCTCAAAGTGCGTAATCTATATTATTTGACGTTGTCATCTCAGTCTTGGTCCTAGACTCAATTGCTTGTCCGCGCGTACCAAGTACGTGGCCATCATGTAGCCGACCTCGACCCGCTCAGCATTATGGATCCCGACCTCGATGACATTCGGCCCCCAGAACTTGAAGTCAGTCATTTCGGTTTTACTGAGCGCGATCTCGACAAAGATATTACTCTTGGTCCTGGAATCCTTCCCCATTTCGCAACTGAAGATCGAAAAACCATGAAACTTCGGGAAATCATCGCGCTTTGTAAACGTATCTACTGTATGTCTCCACAATCATATGTAGTGTTCTCTTCCTTAATAATCATCTCATTAGGTGGTGCTGTGGGCATTCAATACGTTCATATACCAGACAAGGAGCAATGTGACTGGATCAGGGAGCGTGTCGAGGTCCCGAAGCCCTGGAATTATACCGTGGAAGAGAAACGCATGATCCTTGACCGTCTCATCTGGTCGGAGTCTTTTGAGAAGTTTATTGCTAGCAAGTACCCCAATGAGAAGCGCTTTGGTCTTGAGGGCTGTGAGGCTCTCATCCCCGGTATGAAGGCTCTCATCGATCGCTCCGTTGACAACGGCGTCAAACATATCACCATTGGCATGCCGCATCGTGGGCGTCTTAATGTTCTTGCCAATGTTATCAGAAAACCCATCGAAGCCATTCTTAACGAATTTTCCGGCGCTGATCCTGATGACTCACCAGCTGGGGATGTCAAGTACCATCTCGGTGCCAACTACATCCGTCCCACACCCTCTGGCAAGAAAGTATCTCTTTCCCTCGTCGCAAACCCATCGCATCTAGAAGCTGAGGATCCGGTCGTTCTTGGAAAGACACGCGCCATCCAACATTTCGAGAATGACGAAACCACACATGCAACCGCCATGGGTGTTTTGCTTCATGGTGACGCTGCGTTCGCTGGCCAGGGTGTCGTCTATGAGACCATGGGCATGCACAATCTCCCCAGCTATGGCACGGGAGGTACCATCCACCTCATTGTTAACAATCAAATTGGCTTTACCACTGACCCCCGTTTCGCGCGCTCCACTCCTTACCCCTCTGATATTGCCAAATCTATAGATGCTCCCATCTTCCATGTCAATGGTGATAATGTAGAGGCTGTCAACTTTGTATGTCAACTCGCCGCCGACTATCGCGCCAAGTACAAGAAGGATGTCGTCATTGATATCGTCTGCTACCGTCGTCACGGTCACAACGAGACAGACCAACCCAGCTTCACCCAGCCCCGCATGTACCAGGCCATTGCTAAACAGCCTACTCCTCTCACTCAGTACACCAAATTTCTCGTCGGTCGCGGTACTTTTACAGAAAAGGATATTGAGGAGCATAAGAAATGGGTTTGGGGCATGCTCGAGACTGCCGCTGCAGCCGCCAAGGATTACGTTCCCACTAGCAAAGAGTGGCTCTCTGCCTCATGGCAAGGATTCCCCTCGCCCAAGCAATTAGCCGATCAGACACTTCCAACGCGTGCCACTGGTTCTGATGAGGCAACTCTCAAGCGTGTCGGAAAAGCCATTTCTCAGTGGCCCACGGGCTTCACTCCTCACAAGAATCTCGCACGTATCCTGACCACGCGCGGAAAATCGGTCGAGGAGGGAAAGAACATTGACTGGTCTACGGCTGAGGCGCTCGCATTTGGGTCTCTCGCTCTAGAGAAGATCCACGTTCGTGTGTCTGGGCAGGATGTTGAGCGTGGAACATTCTCTCAGAGACACGCTATGATCCACGATCAGGTGAATGAGCAGCAGTATGTTCCTCTTAACGACCTCGGCTCGAACCAGGCGCGTTTTGTCGTGTGCAACTCTTCTCTATCTGAGTTCGGCACACTCGGCTTCGAACTTGGATATTCCCTTGTCTCTCCTGATTCACTCACCATGTGGGAGGCGCAGTTCGGTGACTTTGCAAACAATGCTCAGTGCATCATTGACCAGTTTATCGCGGCTGGAGAGAGAAAGTGGCTTCAACGCACGGGTCTTGTGATGAGTCTTCCCCATGGCTACGATGGACAGGGTCCAGAACACTCGAGTGGCAGGATTGAACGGTTTTTGCAGTTGTGTGATGATCATCCTCATGTGTTCCCCACTCCTGAGAAGATTGAGCGTCAGCATCAAGACTGCAATATGCAGGTTGTATACCCTACGTATGTTTGTTCTTGCTCTCTGTCACGAGTCTGTCGCTCACTAGTCGTGCAGGACTCCCGCTAATTATGTATGCTGTATTGTTTATTTGTTTGTGTCTTGCTACTAACTAACATGTGCATCCATCAGTATCATGTTCTCCGTCGACAAATTCACCGTGACTTCCGTAAACCTGTGAGTTTTATTCTATCAATCCTTCGCGTATCACTTACTCCGCGTTCTTCAGCTCGTCGTCTTCTTCTCAAAGAGCCTTCTTCGTCACCCCAGAGCGCGCTCAGAACTTTCTGAGATGGTCGGAGATACCCACTTCCAACGATATATCCCGGAACCCCTCCAGGAGTCACTAAATGCTCCCGAGGAGATCAAACGTCACATTCTTTGCACTGGTAAGTGAGTACATTTGTCGTCCTCCTCATGGCTGATCTTCTGTGTAGGTCAAGTATACCATACTTTGTTGCAGGAGCGTGAAGAGAAAGGCCTCAAGGATGTTGCTATCAGCAGGATCGAACAACTCTCGCCCTTCCCCTACGATCAGGTCAGCCGTGCCTCTTTGCTCGTTTTGACTTCAGCCAACTCAAAGTGTCTCTTCTAGTTGACCCCCCATCTCGATATGTATCCCAATGCTGACCTCCTATGGTGTCAGGTATGTCTTTGATGTTGTCCTTGATGACGTTTGTGCCAATTGTTCTGAATGTTGTATAGGAGGAGCCTCTCAACAATGGCGCCTGGAGTTACGTCGGTCCCCGTATCTACACTGCTGCAGGACAAACACAGTACCATAAGGGCAAGTACCCGTACTATGCCGGCCGCGGCCCCACAAGCTCTGTAGCAACGGGTAGCAAGGTATCATATTCGTCCTGGTCTTTTGAAAATAAACTCACCATATGATCTTTGACAGGCTCAGCATAAAAAAGAGATTGAGTCCTTCCTTCGTGACGCGTTTGATTTGTCAAGTGGCCATCACTAGACCTTGAGGAGCAGTTGATAGTTGACAAGCACAATTTTATTTATTTAATGCCTGCATTTTTTCTTCCTTACAGAAATATAATGATTATCATGGACCCCATCATATTGTATCAGGATACACAGGTGATTGATGCCTGCGGCAAAGGCCCCTCGATCATTCGTGTGGCAGATTTATGGGTGCACACGTCAGTCAGGCACTCTCTCCCTCGAAATTCAACTGTTGAAGAGTGATAATGCTTGTGGGGACTTGTTAAGCTTGATTACAGTTCGAGCCCGTATGTGCCGAGTCATTTTTGAGCGAAGAAAGAATCTCAACACAACCATATAACATAATCCTAGGCAGAGAGCGAACTGACGCTGATCACACAAGTTCTCTCTTATCACATTGACCGAAACTGCGATTACCGACAAGTCCTTTCTCCTTTCTCCCGCACAGTATTCAAGCCCGATCTATCTCTCAATTGTCTAGATTTGTGCATAACTCAGTCCGGTAAATCTTGCAAGCTTGCCTATCTTCAAAGCCTATTTCACGATTAAGCCTCGAGCATGACACTACGTCGAACAACCAGATTCGTAGATGGAACCATTCCTATCCAAGCGCTGTTATACACCGACGAGGAAGTCTATACGAGCCAAGATAATGTTGGTATATATGATGGGTGAGCGATTTCACGTTTCAGGAGCACTACACGTCTTGATTCCGCCCTCTGTTTCGTATTTATTGACCATACAGTACACAGAAATCACCAAATCACCAAGCTGGTACCATAATCCTCTCAACTCATCGGTTGTTCTACATCGACGCACAGAATGCGTACAAGCACTCTTTCTCGCTTGATTTATCGACTGTCACGCAAACCGAATATTATGCTGGCCTGTTCAAGTCCTCACCAAAGGTCACACTCCATGTCACTGGTAACTCCAGTGCGTCAGATCAAGTAGTCAATATCGACAGCGGTGAGGATGGTTTTGAAACCTGGGTATGCGAAGTCTGTGGGTATCGCAATCCTCCCGGGTTAAGCCCTGCAGCTTCCGGAATATGCGGATTGTGTGGTGTTCCGCGAGCATCGGTTCCTCCGTCAATTACTTCAGGGTCTGGAGTGTCGTATCGTTCGGAATCTTTACCTGCATCGTCAGCAACGTCAGCACTATCACTGTCTTCGTCATCCAGCTCAGATGCCGTTTCAGACTCCAGCTCCAACGCATGCCCTGTGTGTACATTTCTGAACCACCCCGCGCTAAAATACTGCGAAATGTGCTTGACTGAGCTACCTCGCTTGTCGCCAAAAGCGTCACGCGTCATAAAATCAGCACCTAGCTCTCGTCCTCCGTCCCCTGATCTTGATGACGAGGACGCAGCATACCCGCATTTTCTTAAGATCAGCTTTCGTAAAGGCGGTGATAAAGCTTTCTACACCGTGCTCAAACGAAGCCTTCAAAGTAAGGTGTGGGAGGTATGTATACTGTTGTTAGGTGGATATGATACTGATGAGCCGCATGGAAACAGTCACACGGAATAAGGTATAGACCCAAAACGTCTGATACATCCCTTAAGCCTGGTCCTGACACAAGTAGGTATGGAATAAGTTAGTATTTTCAACTTGTCTGTGGCATCAAATTGCGTCTAACTGCATCCTCAAAGCTGGAATACTTCGAACGGTGGAAACGTCCGCTCAAGGGCAAGAAGATGGCATGCTCGACGCCCTTCAAGATCTAGAGGCGCTCCGGATTAAAGCAAAAGACATGGTCCGCCTCGCAGCCGAACTCAACGAGAAACTTACCGCCATCTCCATGCCCGAAACACAACGGTTGTCCAACTCCATACCGCCTCCCGAGCCGGAGGAAGCGACCTTCATCCGTTCTTCTCTCTCACAACTTGGCCTCCAGATGGCCAACGCCCCTGTGACACTCGATATGATGAAGGACGAGAAGAGATGGATCGAGGAGCTCGCGAGGGAACTTGCGCAGGTGCTCCAAGGATCTTCGCACCCTCATCAGGAAGGAGGTTCAGGTGGGATGATGAGAAAGCGCGGAGTCATCGCGTTGGATGAAGTTTGGGGAGGATGGAACCGTGCCCGTGGTATTGGTATATTTTTCTTATTTTCGTCTTTATTATTGTTCTCATCTCTTACAACTCTATTCCGTATTTCATCAGCTCTTATCCCGCCTTCGACCTTCCTACTCGTGCTACCGCAGCTTCCTTTTTTTACTGATCCCCCAATACGAGATCGTATGTTTGCCTCGGGGCTTAGAGTGCTGCATACCCCGCTGTATACCCATGCTTCATTTTCCGCACGATTCTCCGGCTTTCTGGCCCTCGAAGGTCCGAAGACAGTCACACAAGTAGCGCAGGAAGAGGGTATAACACTTGGACTGGCGACGGAGATGATCGCGGCGGTGGAGGCGGATGGGGACATCTGTAGGGATGATGGGGAGAGTGCTATCGCGGGTGGAGGTGAGGTGAGGTGGTGGGCGAATCTATTCGCAGGGTATACATGGGATGGACAGGAATAATCAATGTCATGCTTTCTTCCTTAGCCTATGGTCCGGAGAGTTCCTTTCTCGCAACCTTTCAGTCCGGTGCTGATAGTTGTAGATCAAAGGCCCTGCTTCCTTGAAATCTTACATGAGTTCCACCCTCCTAGGCCTTAGTTTTAGCGTAACCAGGCATGTCTTAACACCGCCGAGCAATGCCGGTCGCGGCGTCCAGCTGAGTTCTTCATCCTGCCAGTCCTCGACTATGCCCGATGAAAATAAGAAAGATCTGACATCACAATCCATTGTCGTGTTTGCACCAGGCAAAGATATTTTATCAAAGACCTCTACAGGTGCAGGATACTTTTTTTGCAAGTTTATTTGAGTAATACAAATATATTTTTCAGACTTCAGTATCTTCATCGCTTTCGTTTTCTCCATCTTCCGAACGAGCTGCGCCGGCAGAATCATATTTCACCAAGCGGTTTAGAACGCGTGGGGTCCTGCAGCCCAAAAGATGAAGCTTTATACACCGCCATTACAGGTTATCATCCCTGATTGCAATATCATCTGTGGTTACAATAAGACTTTTTATAATGCGTTATAATGCATCATCATTCTTCTTTGAGTCTTGACATGCTTGATTTCACCATCTATAATATATGTGCCAGCCGGGTACCATGAGTCTAGTGGTGGCAAAACAATATATGTCCCAGTGCAAGGGGGTTCACTTGCTCAATTTCTCATATAGGGATGGTTAGTTAGTCCAATGTCCGAGCCGTTAAATATTTTGGAGGGATGACTATAAACTGTCCATTTATGGTAATATTTGGCTACAGAACCTAAAACAAACTTGATCTAGCAACTTTTTCAGGGTTGGTTCCTCGTTTGAAAGGTTTTCCGTGCCGAAGATTGGAAAGCTTAAATCAGTATGGTTGTGAGGATTTCTATCTATACTTTATCAATGATAAGTCCATTGACAAGTCCAATGTCATTGTTAATGCCAATTATCATGTACTCTGCCCATAAAGTAGGTAAGGTTGGACTGCCCAACTGGAAAATAAACACAAGGGAAGGAAGCAGGAAGTGCACTGAAAATCTCAAGAAATGGAATGCTAAGGTTATAAAAAAAACTCAGTCAAAAGCAGCTGGTTTCTTTACACAAAAAGTTGCCCATGTTCCACCCACAGTATCTGCACCTCTGTCCATTCATTCTTCCTCATTGCTATCAGAGAGCCTATGAGGGTGGATTGTGTAAGGGGACTGGTCCTTAGACCATCCCACCCTTGCCTAGCTTAGTCTGTGGGGATTGGCACCCCTATCTAGCTGACCTCCAGACTGCCTGGCCTCTTCTTACTCCCTCACCTGTCTTGGCTCCCATGCCTAATGGGGATATTGTACCTGGCACATGGTATATTATTGTTGATTATTGATCCTTCTACTACCAGACCTCATAATCATTGGCCTCTGCTTTGTCATATAGGCTGTAGTCAGGAGCCTCCAGCTTAGTCATAGGTACTTAGTCATCTAGTGGCCCTTGTAGAATTTAGGCAGATCTGAGGATAGGATATCCCCAGTCCAGACAATAGCATTGCTTCTGGGTTCATTCACTAGCATAACTGTAAGCCTGGCCAGTGTGGCCCCTTGCCTTTTGCTTCAATCTCCACCTTTGCCTCTTGTTGGATGCCTACCCTTTGCCTGCTGTGCCTCTGGCCAGCCTGCTTGTTGCTTGCCTCTTGACTAGAGTGTCAGGATGTGAGTGGTGGGCTTGGCTTGGACTACCCATAGTTGACATTCCCTTACAGAATGAAACAATGTTGAGAATGATTTGAATCTAGTAACCAGATTCCTGAATGATCTGATTGCCTTATATAGAATATTAGTCAACAGTTAGTTAGTTACTTCAGCTCACCAGCCATTAAAAAAAACTGACCCTATATGTTTAATTTTTTTTTTGATCCCCCCATGTCTCAGTGCTGACCACAATGTGAATTGTGGAGGTAACAACTAAATTTGCATACCTAGTGGTGGCAAAACAATATACTATAAGATACATATGAGGTATCTAATAAAAGTATCATAAGAAACAACTTACTGCTGCCTCAGTGCTGACCACAATGTGGAGGTAACAACTGAGGAGTAAGTTGTTGAACAAGGAAGCAAATGCACAACAACATGTGATCATGGAGACAGGTGACATAGTGACTAGAATCTAGTCAACACAACCCCATCAGCAATGAAATGAACATGTGGAAGAGAAAATCATGATTGAGAGACAAGTCCAAGTAAAGGAACAAATCTGTAATGTAAATTCTTTGGAAGGGCTTTGGTAAGGCTATCAACTATCATATTGAATGTAGAAATTTTTGCAAATGGCATGGGACATAGCCATATACTCAGCTTCTATTGACAACAATGCAACTGTTTCCTGTTTCACTGAAGACCATGACACTAGACTGGAATAGACAAAAAAAGCATATTCAGAAACACTTCAACAAGTAGAAGCATCTCAGTCATATAGTAGCATCAAATTCATTGCATTGAGTCCATCATCAATGTGTAAGTATATGATGTTGAATGATTCATTTCCATTTGAGAGAGTCAGGATAGATGAGTGAGGAGGGGAAAAGAATCTGTTCAAAAAGATGCCATGATCTACTTCATATCTTGTCAAACCTAAGTCCTGCAGCCTTCTCCTAATGACTGCATACCACTCATGTGAAACTTGTTTAAGTCCATAGTGTGCACAAAGAAGAGTCTTATTAACCTTCTTTGGATTTGGATCAGAAAAACTAGGGATCTGCTTGAAATATATTTTGTGGGTTAATGGTGCATTCAAGAAGGCTGTCTTGACATCAAAATAGAATATTTCCAGATTGTGCATTGCCACTATGCTGGAGTTATCCTAATGCTTGTCATCTTTGCTACAGGCACATATGTCAATCCATAGTCTTCAGGTTGTTGACTGAATCCTTGAGCTATGAGATGAGTTTTTTCCTTTCCTGGAATCATTGATCTGTCTGGATTATATTTGTGGGCATAGACTCTAAAAAACTTCAATAGCTTTTTGAGCAGCTGATAGATCTGTGGATTTGAAAATAACTTGAGCTTTGAAGCTTTGAAGCTCTCTCTTCATAGTTACTCTCCTCCAGCATTGGAACAATATGTTGCTTTGAAATAATTCTCTGGAGCCTTTGATAAGTCATTGCCAAAGGGTTCAAAAACACAGATGATCAAGTCTATAAGTGACATATGCTTTATAGTGTGATTGCTGATCCCTCCAAAGAAGCAAGGTCTTCTAATGGAGGAGATATGTGAGCAGAAGTCATCAAAGTGTTAATATCAAGTGTTGCAGATAAACCCTGATATGGATCTAGATCTAGACAATTGGATCTAAGGCAAGTGAGTTTTTTTCTATTTTTTATTGGTAATTTTTTTGATAAATGTTTGACTTGTTATGGGTTTAAAGATTTATTTTGGTTGATCTCACTGGGGGCTTGATTGAGGTGTGGATGATTTTGGAGAAGTAGAAGGTGTCAGTGGTGAGAAATGGAGATGCTGGTTTGAGTTGGAAGGGATAATGGAAGAGAATGATTGTGGATAAATCAGAGGAGTAGGTGGAGGATCAGATTCTGGTAATACTGATCTAATGTGGTTTCAGTTGTTCTCAAACATTTTTGTTGAACATAATATCTCTTAAAAAGTAACACCAACCATTTAATTTAGACCTTGAACATGCCACCCAAGTCAGTTTTCATCATATCCAACAAATATGGCCTCAAAACACTGTGTTTCACCTTTCTGTCAGGTTTCTTTGGAGTGTAAGACAAAGCATTGGCAACTCTAGACTCCAAGATGAGCAAGACTAGGTTTTGATTCTTCCATCACTTCATAAAAGTGTTGTCAGGGCTGGAAGTGTCAATGCAGGGAGTCTATTCTGAAGGTATTGAATGGTGAGAATAGCATTGTCTAAGAGAGACATAGATAAACCCAATTTGGTCATAAGAGACTGTGCCATGCCTTCTATCATTCTAATGTATTGCTTAGCTTTTCCATTCTGTTGGTGAGCACAAACTGCTAGATTGAAGTACTATCTCTTTCCCATCAAGATAGTCCCATAATGCACCCATCACAAATTTATTTGGCACCATCACATCTCTTTCAATTCCCATGGAGACAAGGTAACTTTGTGTTGAAGACAGGCAAAGCACAGGGGACTGAATAGTCACTAAAGCTGAAGTCCAGAGTCAGAAAGTGAGTGTACTGAAGTGTGAACACTAACCTGAAGTCCAGAGTCAGAAACTGAGTGGGGACTTCAGGCTTCTACATTATCTATATATACTGTAATGTAACTGAATAGAAGGAATCACATGGAGAATGTGATTGAACTGAATAGAAAGGGAATCACATGGAAGATACATGTGATTGAATTGAATAGAGAGACAATCACATAGAAGATACATGTGATTGAATTGAATAGAAAGATAATCACATGGAAGATACATGTGATTGAATTGAATAGAAAGATAATCACATGGAAGATACATGTAATAAACTAAATAGAAATGAAGGAAACGGACTACACATGTGATAAATGAACTTGGAGTGAATGCTGATCATCCATAGTAGAATGCAATAAGCAATTCTAACACTCCCCCCTGATCCAGTCAATCTCCAAGCTTGAATAAGCTAGTAAATCCCCATTCCCTGCCTGTAGAATTCCACTTTGGGTAGAGGAAGTGGTTTTGTGAGCAGATCTGCCACTTGTTCTGTTCCAGGAATATGATGAGGAATGAGTTTCTGCTGATCGACTGCATCTCTGAGCCAATAGAAGCTGAGGTCAAGGTGCTTCATTCATCCATGGTGTTCTGGATTCTTGGTAACACTGACTGCAGATTGATTGTCAATCAGCATGGGAGATGGAGCAGTAGAAGAGTATCCCATTTCATGTAGAATATTCCACATCCAAATGATTTCTTTGCCAGCTTCTACAGCAGCAATGTATTCTGCTTCAGTTGTGGATAGGGCAACAACTGATTGAAGCTTGCTACTCCATCCAATAGCTCCACCACCAATTGTAATTAGATAACCACTAGTAGAGCAGCCAGAATCAGGACAATCTCCATGTGAGGCATCACAGAATGTAGTAAAGGGTTGAATGCCAGTGTCATCATTGAAATGGAGTCTGTAATCCATTGTGCCTTTACAATAGTGCAATAAATGCTTGACTGCAGCCCAATGCTTGGGTCATGGAGAGGAATTGAAGTGTCCAAGGCATGAGACTGCATAAGAAATATCTGGCCTTGTCATAGTAGCCAGATACTGCAGTGAACCAGCATCTATGGCATTAATAAGGGTGCTTCCTGATGATTTCTCAGCATTTGTATCCACTCTCCTTCTCAAAGATGACCTGGACAAGGCCAAAATCCATCAGGCCTTTATTACAGAAGAAAAACAACATCATTGTTGCTCTGATGAGTCTGCTGCTGCTATAATTGCTATGAGTGCTGCATTAGCCAAAGTTACTTGTGACTTTTGCACCTTGCAAGGCCATACACAAGCTAATTGCTACAAATACAAAGCAGCTCAGCAGCAAGCAAAGCAGCAGACAAAATCTCACAACAAAAGAGGCAGAAAGGGCTGGGAGCAAGCTGAGTCTGCTCATCTTACCAGCACATTACCACTTGATCTGACACTTTGGCATCACGGATTTGCTCATCATAACTATGCTGATGTCAAAAAGATGATCAATAATAAGTTGGTAGTTGGTTTGGACTTGAATTCTGCTACAAAGCCTGATCCCATCTGTGAACCTTGTTTGGCTGGCAAAATGCACTCTAATCCCTTTCCTTCTTCCAGTAGCCATGCATCTAAACCATTAGAATTCCACAGTGATGTACATGGCCCTCTTCCAGTCATTGCAATGGGGGACTATTGTTATTGGATTACATTCATTGATGATTGCACAAGCTTGAAAGCTGCTATGGCTCTGAAGAAGAAAATTGAAGCATTCAATGCCTTTAAGACATTCAAAGCTTATGCAGAGAATGCTCTAGACACCAAAATCAAGGATATACAAGATGATAAAGGTGGAGAGTACATGTCAAAGGAATTTATTGCATACACTGATGCTTGTGGAATTAAAAGGAGGCAACTCGCAACAGACCTCAGCAGAATGGTGTTGCTGAGAGAGCAAACAGGATGCTCTCAGAGGACATCACTGCTATGCTTAATGAATCAGGTCTACCAGCCTCATTCTGGGCACACTGCCTTCATGCTCAGATTCACATTCTGAATTGACTTCCAACTGCAGCTCAATCAATTACTCCTTATGAGGGATGGTACAAGTGCAAACCTTTTATCTCAGAGTCTGGAGATGTAAAGCATATGTCTATATACAAAGGGAGTGCAACTCTTTACAGTCTCACATGGAGAAATGCATCTTCATTGGATATCCTCCTGGTTATAAAGGATGGTTATTTTACAATCCTGAGACCAAGAAGACTGTAATTTCTGAAAGAGCAGAGTTTGACGAGCACTTATTGCCTGGTTTGCACTTAACTAGGCCAGTAATACCTCCTACACCTCCTTTACCACCTGTGGATCTATCAGTCCTACCATGCATTCCCCAATCAAAGTGCAGTGTTTGAGTTACCTGCTCTTGAAAATGAAGAGGAAGAACCATCTGTTCTCCAAGTGCCAGCTGTACCTCCTGCACATCCTGAGCTTCCTGCACCTGCACATCCTATAACACCACCACCAGCTGCTCCAGCACCTCCTAGACCTTGCCCAAATTGAGCTAGACACCATTCAGCTCAGCTACCAGATCAACCACCAGCTCAAATTCCTGCTCCTCCATCACCTCCCCTTGCTCTGAGATGCTCCAAATGCAATGTACAGCCTCCAAGAGATTAGTGGGTAGTACAACATCAGGAACCAGTCCAGGACAGTTCTGATGAGGAAGAAGAGCAAGCACAAGCTGAATTGGATCTGGGGTCTGATCTTGAACCTGATCCAGAACCACTTGACCCTGGTTTTGAGGATGTTCAATTTGCTGGAATGGCTACTTCTTCAGATCCCAGTACATTCAAGCAAGCTATGAATTCTGTGGATGCTGAGAAGTGGTATCAAGCTGCAGTTGATGAGTATATCTCATTGGTAGCTAATGGGACTTGGAAGGAGTGTGACTTGACTGAAGGCAAGAAAGCAATTGGTTGTGGATGGGTGTTTCACATCAAGTGCAATGCAGATGGCTCAATTGAGTGCTTTAAAGCTAGACTTGTTGCAAAGGGTTATGCTCAACATCCTGGCATTGATTATAATGAAGTTTTTGCACCAACATTTCAACCTGCATCTTTGTGCCTCATCCTTGCTATTGCTGGCATAGAGGACATGGAATTGTGCTCTGTAGATGTCACTTCTGCTTTCCCCAATGGAGATCTGGAAGAAGATATCTATATGTCAACAAGAGGGGTTTCAGAATGGAAAGAAGGTACTCAGGCTCAAGAAGTCACTTTATGGTCTAAAGCAAGCAGGCAGGCAGTGGAACAAGAAACTACATGGAGCATTATCATCAATGGGCTTCAAAAGACTTGAATCTGACTGCTCTATCTATCTATATGTCAGAGGAGAAGTTAAGATCATTGTGCCCATCTATATTGATGACATTACACTTGCTTCAAAATCTACTGCTGCATTTGACTCTGCTGTTGATGACCTCAAAAGGCACTTCAAAATCTGTGACTTGGGCCCTTCTCACTTCCTTCTAGGTGTTCAGATACACAGAGACTACTCTAAACATTCTATTTCACTCTCACAATGTCAATACATTGTTGACATGTTGGAGCACTATAAAATGAGTGATTGCAATCCAGTATCTACTCCAATGACACCTGGAATCAAACTCTCTAAAGCCATGGCACCACAGAATGAAGCAGAAGAGGAGGAGATGTGCAATGTGCCTTATTTAAATGCAATTGGTCCACTGCAGTATTTGGCTACTATGACAAGGCCAGATATTTCTTATGCAGTCTCATGCCTTGGATGCTTCAATTCCTCTCCCAAGTCTGTCTGGAATGTGCTGAAGGAGGAGGGATATTGGTTTGCTACAAAGAGGAAAGTTCCTATGCTCAAAGCTAGACATCAGCAACTATGACTTAAATGGGCTCAAGAGCATCAGAGCTGGACTGTGGAGAACTGGACAAGAGTGTTGTAGACAGATGAGACAAAGATTCACAGGATTGGGCCAGATGGAAAGCAGTATGTGTGGAAGCTACAAATGGAAGCTACAAGGAGAAGGCATTTCAAACTGAACTACTACACCTACTGTGAAACATGGAGGAGGGAATAATCTCATGGTATGGGGCTGTATGGGTTGGAATGAGGTAGGAAAGCTGGTAGAGGTGGTGGGGATCATGATGCAAAGCAGAATGTAGAGCAGTAAGTACTGTGAAATTTTGAATGATAGAGCAAAAGAGAGCTTTGAAAAGTTGGAGATGGGGGAGGGTGCTCAATACTTTCAACAGGACAATGACTCCAAACACAACTTCAAGAGGGCTAACAAGTGGTTTGAAGACAACTTTGATGTCCTCTGGTGGCCAGCCCAATCCTCTGATCTTAACCCTATTGAACACCTCTGGGAGTACCTCAAGAAGCTACTTAGGCAGTATGAAACACCTCCTCATTGTGTGCATGAATTGTGGGAGAGGCTTGCAAAGGAGTGGGATGGAATACCAGCAGAGGTATGCCAAAGACTGATAGAAAGCATGCCTAGAAGGATTTAAGCAATTATCAAGACAAATGGAGGACATACAAAGTACTAAATACTAAAATTAGAGATGCTCAAAAAACTGTCTTGATGAGTGAATATTTTAAAATGGCCATTACTTCATCAGTTTTGATTTGAATTATATAAACTAAAATGCAATTTGTAGCTAGGATGCCATAGTATTTTATATGATTTAACCAGAATTTTAAATACTTTCAATCCTTCATGCCAATGTCATCTTTCAAAAGTATAAAACATTGGGACAGTTTTTTAAGCCACTGTAAAAGAACAGAAAGGGAAAGAGAGAGGAGGTAAGTATACAAGACTAATGGACAGGAGGTGCAAAATAATTAGACAGTAAAGGAGAATAGACACATGCAAAGTCAAGTCATGACATTACCCCCTGCCTAAGGCAAGTACTCTGGGTAAGCTCAAATGAGCATCAGTTAATGGTTCAGGGGGCCCCTTTTCACTCAACACCTGAATGATTCTATCACCCTCCATAGCTATTGTTACTGCACTCTTAATATGTAATGATGAAATATGGTCTGGACTAATCAAGGTAATGTCTTTACTATCATCTTTTACCATTGAGGATGAGCCCTTGTGGTGCATGGCAGGTCCAAGGTCTACATACAATGGATCACTGATCACTTAATTAGCAAGAGAGCAGTATAACAATTTCTTAATAAAAATATTTTTTCATACACTAAGTCAGTAAAAGCTATGATAGGAACAAAATGTCACCAGCAGCTAAGCTGTGTGTGCCAGTGACACAACCACACTGAAAAGAAATAGGGTAGTGGAATATTGTCATATAGAACAAAAAATGAAATGAAACAATGAAAAGACATGTAAAAAATTGGTAGACTAGACAAAAGGAAAGCAAAATTCATGATATGTTTAGAACAAGGATTAAAAATGAGTTTGTTTGTCATTTGTTTTGGAATGGCATGTCAGACAATGATTTGACAAACCCTCTAGCTGTAAGCCCTACCAGAGTAACTGTAAGTGAATGCCTCATTGAGATGTTGCTGTGCATTGCCTGAGTGTGTGTTGACATGTAGCAGACAAGCCAATCAGCATGGGAGCATAGGTCACATGCAATATCAACATGATCATGATTACCAAAGCAGTTCTTGCAGCAGTAGATCACAAAGCATGACATGTGACTTTGGCTTTGCTAGGTGTGGACAAGCTGATCATGATGCACTGCTAGCACTGGAACCTGTTTCCAGTGGAAAGATGGAAAAAGAACCTGTCATACCATTTATTTGACAGATTTTTCCATTGGAAATACACTGTCCAGAAATAGTATAAGAGGTTTCTTTCCCAGTTTTTCTCTTGGAAACATGATTGGCTACTAGCAATGATGGGAGCATAATTCACATGCAATATCAACATGATCAGGATTACCAAAGCAGTTGCTGCAGCAATAGATTAAAAAGCATGTGTAAGGGCAACCTCAAGGCTGGGGATGCAGGAAACAATTCAGGGGTCTGATGAGAGACCATGTGAAGGGGGCAACACTTGTCAGAAGTATGGACAGAGAACCAGTGCAGCCTGAGGGCTAGAACTGGGACCAGCAGATAGGAAAAGCAGAGGAGAATAAAGAAAAACCATAAGGAGGGAGAACAGGACAGAAGGGGAATGGGACATCCCCTGACAGCATGACATGTGACTCTGACTTTACAAGGTGTGGATGATTACACTGCTGGGGCCAGAAAATGTTTCTAATGAGAAAAGAGTCAAAGAAACCTGTCATCTGTTTCTTGGCTAGCTTTTTACTATAGAAAAAGGCAAATTTTCTTTGTTCAAAGACTTTTTCCAATCAGAAATTGCCACATAAAAAATGGTGTAACAGGTTTCCTTTTGATTTTTTCCCAAGGAAACACAATTGAGTACCAGCAGTGCATGAGCTGATCATCATACATGAGAGCATAGGTCATATGCAATATCAACATGATCATGATTACTAAAGCAGTTGCTGCAGCAATAGCTTATAAAGCATGACATGTGACTTTGGCTTTACTTGGCACAGTCAAGCCAATCATTAACTTATCATGTGATCTGAATTGCCCAATTGTGGTAATTTCTGAGTGCCAGGAACTTTCAAGCATAATATTGCCTTTGTCTTATGAAACTGTTGTTATACCTATATACCATGTTGCTGTGAGAATATTAAATTAGAGACAGTTGGTGGGGAGGTAATCATTGGATACACATCATGTGTATAGCAGAAAGATAACTGGAAGGGAGCAAAAATTGAAGACAAGCTCTGGCTATATTGTTGGTTTCACATCACATGCATAGCAAAAAGGTAACTGGAAGGGAGCAAAAATTGAAGACAAGCCCTGGCTATATTGTCAGTTTTACATCATGTGCATAGCAAAAAGATAACCAGAAGGAAGCAAAAATTGAAGGCCTCTGGCTATATTGTTGGCTATACATCACATGTAAGGTCACATGGGAACAAAATTTGAAGACAAAATTTGGCAGGAGATCAAGGAGTAAAGCCTTGGCTACTTTGTAGACCTCAGAACTCCCACCTTATGTATGGTCTTCCCTTCATGAGCATCCAGTTTCAACATTGTTTTCCCTGATTTATGTTTCAACATGTAATCATAGTCTGCTAGTATTCCTGACCATCATGCCTGCCTTCAATCAAATTTTTGTGCCATCAAAAATTTCTATGATCTGTCCAGATTTACAAAGTGTGTTTACTCCCTTGCAGCAAGTACTGTCACTTGTCTAATGCTCTCACAATAGCTAACAATTTTTTATTGTGTATTTCATAGTTCTGTTCTGCTGCCATAAAGCCTTTCAAATAGTATGCTATAGGATGCCATTCACCATTCTGCTTTTGAGATAATACTGCCCCTGATGGATAGTCTGAGGTGTCAGCTTCAATTTTGAATGGATCATTGTCAGGTTGTGAGGGAGAGTGTCAAGGGGCTGCTCATACTGGACCCCATTCTTGTTTCCCTTATTCTGAGCTGGCCTCTCATTCCCACCCTCCCATTTTCCTGAGACAAGTACCTTAGACCAAGGGCTATCTAGTAGTCATATCTACATGTGGTCATGTCCCCCAAAGCTGGAGATCAGGGCCATTTGCAATGAATTTCCATTTTTGGATTGGACTCCAGATTTGATTGCCATTCTTAAAGTTTAAGATTTTTTGTTGTGCTGTACAGTTGTTCCCCATGCTTCTGAAGCCTCTGAAGCATTACACTTGACCTAGAGAGTTCCCCAGACTTGCTCTCTTTGAATCTCCCTCTGACAGGTGAGTAATTATGGCCTGTAGGCAATGTACAGTACTGAATAGACTTTGGATCTCCCTCTGCTAGCTGTGTGATTGAGCCATAGCCTCCTGAGGTTGCCCTTACAGCAGACCAAGTATCTAGCTTTGGTCTAGGAGCCCCCTTTTCATTTGCTTCAATAAGTTGAGGCAACTGAAAGGTTTCTCCTCCACTGGTGTCTTCCTACCCCCTATGCTACTCCTACAACCCAACCAACCTCTCCAGCACCTCCCCCTAATGCTTCAGGCTCTCAGGATGATGTCTGGAGTTGTTTGTTAACTCTAGAGATGCAGGTACAACTTACCCAAGCCTTCCTTACCTCCCACATTGCCACACTTGCTGGATTACAGAAACTGACCTCTTAGATGGCAAGGACTTGACTGACATCACTAGCAATAATGACAATTTAGTGCAACTCAGCCCTTTGCTAAGCCTTTATATCATTTTCTTGCTTCTTGATACCATACTGAAAAACCATCAAAAATACTCTACAGACTTCTCCTTTTGCTATTGTTTCTTGTCACTACCTCAAGTTAGACTATCACTAGCTGCCTTGCACAAACCTTTCAGGGGTTTTCTCTCTAGGATGACCTACTGATCATTTCCCCTCCAAGACTATTTCTTATTGCTACATGTTTTATTTCTTGACTTTCTTGTGTCCTTGCTTGACTTTCTTGTGTCCTTACTTGACTTTCTTGTGTCCCTGCTTGCCTTTCTTGTCACCAGTGCCAAGTGCTAAGACACTAGCAAACCTTTCTCACTTCTTATTTTCACTTGAGCTTTTCTATATGATATTTTTTTTTTCATTTTTCCCCACAAAGGGGCACTACTACTATGTTATGAAAACCTCTTGTTGATCAGTCTGTATGCTAGGGCTCCTTAGGAGGAGCTAGTTCATCTACAGTGCTACAGGAACTAAAATGACTCCTTAGGGGTCAATCTATGATGTCCATGTTGACATTGGTCTCAAAGTCACTAGATGGTAGCAAAAGAGGGTTGATTGCCACTATGCAGACTAATATTCATCTGACAAGCAATTGCAGCATTGCAATCATCCTGCAACCACCACAGAACCTTGACTGTATGCTCCAACACCCAGTAGCATGCTCATGCCACCACCAGGTCTGCTCCTGCCTGACTATCCTCTCTGCTACCACTACCTGCTTCCAGTAGTGCTCCAGGTTGTTGCAGGAGGAGAGCAGAAATTGTCACCATAAAATTGCTGCCCAACCATTCCAAGTCATTGAAGGCCACTAGGAAATGAGGCATTGGCAACCACTCTTCCAGTTGCTGAGAAGATGTTAGCCAAGGTCAGTAACAATTGGCAAAGCATTTACTGGAACATCTTGCCGAGGAATGGGAGTTTTACTAGCATCAGCAATTGGTCAGCACTAAAAGGTAACAAATGAAGCAAAGACAATGTACTGAACACCACTGGGACCTAGCAACAGGCCCCTCTTTGACCTCCATCTCTGCTTCTCCCAACCTCCTAGCAACCACCATTGCTATGTCTTTGCCAATGGCATTGCTTCCTTGTCCTCTGCCTCCACATCTTGCACTTCTTCTTCATTGCTGTCCTCAATTACTGCCTGGCTTTTCCCCTTGCCCTTCAACTCTGGCAGCCCACCCACTGTAAATACAGTGTCTAAATGTATCATAATACATCTCCAAATTGCCTATATCTATGATTTGTTATTTTCACCCTTAGGCGGGGACTGCCTTTTTTCCGAAACACTCTTCTCACTACCCCCAGCAGAGGAAATTCCAGCGCCCGTCTGTAAGGCTCGTACTCTAGCTTCCGTGGCAGACTTACGCGCCTCAAGCCCTCCTTCGTACCCGATCCATGTGAAACGGTTACAATGGGGACCACGCAAGAAGAGAATAAAGAGTTGCCATCCATACCAACCCATGTTAAGTGCAGCTCCTGCCCTCCAGCCATACGTGACGAACACCTTAGTACCAACCGATGTACCGAGAACTTGACCGACGAATATCTATTGTTTGAATGTATCGGAACATGGAGCTGACAAAGAAACCGCAAGACAACGTACTGAGAGAATCATGATGGCATTAAGTCTTGCCCGAGCTGCTACAGAGATTCTACGAGCAGTGTTAGGATCTTGTGGTGGAAAACAGTGCGGTCCCTCTTACCCAAACACCGCAGTTGAGAGGGAAACTTGTAGCATTTGCCGAAAAACATCTAGTCCAAAGGTTGCAACAATTACAGCACCAATATTGATACCACCAGCACCAGTTTGGATGGCCTGAAAGCAGATAAGGCATACGATTCCTGTGAGGGACGCATACCACGGAACAAGACTGTCAATAACTCGTCCAACCAAAGGACCCATGGAAACGCCGAATATGCCAACTAGGCCGAACAAACCGATCACCAGTCTGTAGAGCTCCTTAGAATCACTATATTTCTGTGAAATAGCGACACTTGCGTCGAGTAGTTATATGGTGGTCCTCCTAAAAGAAATGTCAAAGTCACCCAGAAATTACTAAAGCAGGCACTTGATCCAAGGTTAATTAGCGACGCCTGAATTAGTAACGGTTCTGTGATGCAGAACTTTGCCATCGTCCAGAGAATTTCCCAATATGTCAAATCCTTGTTCTTGGAAGGATAGTCAGGAAGTATGAAATGCATCCCGACCAATACAACAGCCTGAGTTCCAATCGCCATGTAGTATACGACCCGCCAGGTCGTAAACTCCGCAATTACCCCTGCCAGAACTCTTGCAATGAGAATGCCGAGAAGGAGGCCTGAAAGGACGACTGAGATAGCGGAAGCACGTCGTTCTGGCGGGGCTAGGTCTGCGGCCAATGGGACGAGAATTTGGGGGGCAATAGAGAACATCCCGACAAGAAAAGACAAAACTTCAAACGCGATGAGACTATTAGTGATAGCGAGGCCAATAGTCAAAGTCGTCGACAGAAGCGTTAAAAGGATAAGAAGCTGTCTTCGGCGAACTAGGTCACCAAGGGGTGATATAAGGAGAAGGCCAGTAGCATAACTTCATGATTAATCAATCCAACGAAACTCTTAGTCTAGAATATGACACTGACCCAGCTTGTATGAGAGTAGGAATTCTACATCGAACGAATGGGCATGTACTACTTAGAATCAGATCTGGGCGGACAAACCTAGAAACCTCATTATGGGATACGTTAAATGACTCCGAAAATTGTACTGCAATGAAGCACGAAAAATTCATCGAAATTTGAGTTCTATTGAGTGACGAAGAGGCTCACTGAGCAAAGGCTGGCAATAATAGAGGTTTGCAACCACTGGGTCATATTTTATCAGCATTGTCATAGCTAGAAATGATTGAAATCTCACCGAAGGTACTCGCAAACCCGAACGAGACGTTCAAAACCAAATCGAAGTGAAAAGGTTTGGTGGGATCATAACAGAGTCGTCGTGGTATCGGGATGATGCCGAAGTCATAAGCAGTTGAAGGTTGATGAATGATGTCCAACTCGTTTTCTCCTAGCTCACTAGAGCGCGACGTTGCATCAGTTGGAGGCTCAGTCATCGTGGATTATGCCAGTGGTTGAAAGATTATTTAAGCCGTATGACATGAGGTGTTTCTAGTCAAGCCTGATGGCCGATATATCAAATTCTGTTGGCCGTCACATTGTATTTTTACAGGTGTAACAAAGAGAAGAAATTCTCCCGGGAGATGAATTGGTCCCGCAACTAATCGTAAGTACACTCTTCCACTCTCTCCTCCTTGTCTACACATACGACACACTTCCAAGTTTCCTTATCCCTCACTTCCACAGGTTTTAGTGCGAAGTCTTGATACCTTGAGGCGCGTAATCAGTCTGTCCTGTAACGGATACAATGCAGATGCGCAGCAAGAGTAAGCAGACATTAATCTCAAAGGACTGTACCGCGAAGATAATTATGGCACCAAATCTTGAACGCGCTCCTGCCGAAATGCTGAGAGTTGCCACTGGAGGCCATATATATAAGCTAGCTCAGTCGAACTGCAGGTTCTCTGACATGAGGCATTTTTTGTTGACTTTTTGTTGGCTTGAGTGAGTTGCACAGCTTGTCAGCCAATGAAGTACAATGTATAGAGGACAAGCTATGGTCTGTGCCTTTGGCATGGGCCTGTAGCTCTTGCTAAGTTCCAGACCCAACCTCATTTCATTTGGTTAGGTCTTTGTATTGTCTTTCCACTTTGTTCAGTTAGGTCTTTGTATTTTGTTCACTAACTATTGCTTTTCTCTGAAAATTCAATACTGAGATTCTATATATAAACCAATCATGTATCTATATTACATTATCAACAAAATACTTGTTTGAGCCCACTGAGATGGTTTTTGGACTCTGTAAATCCACAGAAATGTTCCAAACAATGATGAACAACCTACTCAAAGATTAATTCTCTGTGGCATGGTAATAGTATACATGGGTGACATACTCATGTATACAAAAACCTTGAATGAACATCAGAAAGTTGTCTTAGAAGTATTAAAGATTCTTGAATGAAACCAGGGAAATGGGAATTTGAGAGGGAAAAGATCAAGTACTTGGGAGTAGTCATTGGGGATGGAAAGGTAGAGATGGACTCAACTAAACTGGCTGCAATATATGAATGGCCCACACTGCAAACTGTTGACAGACACATTCATTTCTAGGCTTCTGCAATTTTTACCAGAAATTCATTGAAGGATTTGCTTCAGTAGCACAACCCTTATACCATTTGACAAGAAAAAAGGATATATTCAGATGGATGGAGAATTGTGATATAGCTTTTCATATCTTGAAAGAAAAATTAGTTTTTGTGCCTGTCCTCTCTGTAAGGGCAACCTCAGGAGGGTATGGCTCAATCACGCAACTGGCAGAGGGAGATCCAAAGTCTATTCAGTACTGTACAATGTTTACAGGCCATAGTTAATCACCTGGCAGAGATCCAAAGAGAACAAGTCTGAGGAACTCTCTAGGTCAGGTGTGATGCTTCAGAGGCTTCAAAAGCATGGGAAACAACTGTACAACATGACAGAAAAACTTAAACTCTGAAAATTGGCAATTAAATCTGGAGTCCAATCAAAAAATGGAACTTCATTGTGAATGGCCTTGATCTCCAGCCTTGGGGGAGATGACCACATGTAGATATAACTACTAGATAGCCTTGGTCTAAGGTATTTGTCTCCAGAAATAGGGAGGGTGCAAATGAGAGGTCAGCTCAGAATAAAGGAAACAAGAATGGAGTCCTTTATGGGTAGTCCTCTGACATCACCCCCCCTTTGGCATGTGGCATCTTGATGTATGGGGTAGAAGAAGTTGCAGACCACTTGATCAGCTGCTGAGACTGGGTAGATGCCTTGGATGGCTTTTGACACACCAAAGTCCTCTGGTAAAAGTCTCAGACCAGAGCTAATGCACATACATTTGCCTGTGGTTTCCAAGAGATGCCCTTAACACTATATCCTTTCTACTTCACCCTGAACTGCAAATTTCCCCAAAATACCCTGCTATTAGCTTTCCTCCACCTCATACTCCACCTCCTCATTAACCAGGATTGGTGGTGGTGGTGGCCTGGGGTGACAACCAGGGATAGGGTCTTCTGAAGCTGGGAATAGCTTGACAGCATTAAAGACTAGGTGCAGCTGGCACAGGCCCACAGAAAGTCTCAATCTGTAAGCTGATAGCTGTTATGACTCATCTCTGGACCTCTCTCATCCTGAGTACCCCAATAGCCTGAAGTACATGCCAACTCCTTCTTGAACCTCTATGACCCTCTGTCCACTCCTGGCACATTCTATGGCAAACTCCAATGCTTCTCCAGCAAACCTCAGTGCTTCCTCCAGCAGGCCTCATCACTCTTCTAGCCAATACTGAGGACTCTGGTGATTACAACACTTCCTCTGGCCCCCAGTGTACATCACACATCACAGATCTGCACCAGGATATCACTACAGCCCACCTTCTAGATCAGACTCAGCACCTATTAGATCCATGTGGCCCCAATGAGCCCTGCTATTAGACCCATGGTCTTGGAGAGGATCCCTTGACAGTATTCAGGTTGTAGAGTAATATCAGTTATAGTAGTCTTGATATTACTTATGTTAGTGCCTATTTTGTCTTATTATTCTAAACCTCTGTCTGTGACAACCCATCCCTAGACCTCTGGACCTCCCTCTCACATGCCTCAAATGCCTGGACTGTCTACTAGCACCCTTTTGACTCACTCTGACCCTTGTTCACCCATGGTGCCCACACCAGCTGATTCTGCCACTTTCTCAGCAAACTCTAATAGCCCCCTGGCAAACTCTGCCACTCCCCCATTCTCTTCTGAGTCCCCAGATATCTCCAACACTCCCCAATAACCCTAGCACATATTGTGGACCCACACCAATATGTCATCATGGCCTGCCCAATCAGAACCAATACCCACCAGACCCATGCAGCACTGACAATCCCCACTATCAGACCTGCAATCTCTGGAGGAGTCCAGTAGTTACTATATAAGTTGTAAGAGTGATATATGCTACAGTAGTTTTGATATTATCTACTTACATCTGTGTCTGTTACATTTTGTTTCTGGTTTCATCTGTTTCTGTCTTTTGTTTCATTGCCTCTAGTTTTGTATCTCTCAATTCCATTTTGTTCCTGTCTCTGTCTCATCTTGACTCCATTTTGTCTCATCTGCCTCAACTTCTTTTCATGTTGCCTGATTTCCTTTTGACTCTAACTCCATCCCAATCTCTGTACATATCTCTGTTTACACATTTACAACTCTGTACATTTATATTTAGCTCTGGACTTGTTCTATGCTTGGCCCCAGAATACATCAAAACTGTTTGATCCCCTATCAAGCTTCAGTTCCACTCCTGCTCATATGACCCTTGAGTACTCCACACTCTCAGTATCTGGCCCCAGACTTGTGCCTGATGAACCTCCAAGCCCAATACTTATTCACACATTGGATTAGACTTTTCTGGACCACCCAAAACTTGCTCAGACTGCTTTCCCAAACCTCTCCTTGCAAGAATCTGACATCCAGACTTAGGTTATAAGTGTGAGACATTGCATTTGCTTAGTAAGCATTTTCCCAATTAAGCTGAGTCTCTGTAGTCAGCTGAACCTGACATAATATCAAGACTCCTCCTTACTTTATTCTTGATGTCTGCCTTTAACCTGTGTATATTCCTGCTAGCTACCTGACCAATGTCTATAGTAGGTTGGTACCTGAAAACTATTATGCCTCATTTTATCCAAGTTCCTCCCACAGATCCTTATGCTCCCTGTCACTGGACCCCAAATTACAACTAGGCTTTCTACACACCTTTCATCAGTCAGAAAAACTGCTCCTCAGTGTACTCCACTGATGGGACCTACCTCTGCATGTATCTTAGAGGACTACCTAGGATGCCAATGGCCATGTGAGCACTCCCAGCCCCACTTAACTCAGCCTACCTCCCCCCAGTTCACTACTATGCTTATCCATGCCCTGCTGCACCCCTAGTCCCTCCAAAACAGCCTGACAACTACCCCCCCTCTCAGCTCTGACCCCCCACACAAGCCCTACTCTCTCCAAAATAGCAATGGGTGAAAGCCTATGTCCAGCAGTGCATAGAGTCCTCTGCTCCCTTCACCTCTCTTCTGTAGAATTTGCAAGACACCCTTGTGCCCTCCTTGTCAGCCTTGGATATCATGCCACCTCTAGAACTCTGGAGGTATGAGCAGACTGTATTCTTGACTTCCATAAATGTTACCAGCAGGGCACTCTCTCTGAAACTACACAAGGTATCCTGAAGATTGATGCTTACCACTGAAACAAATTCTGTGCCCTAGTCAAAAAATCTATACTAGCCCAAATACCCATCAATTTTAGGACCTCTTGGACCCTGCCTGCTCCTTCCATATGCAATGAGAAGAACCCACCAGAGTACAAACCAAGGCCTCAGCCCTTATTTCCCACCAGCAGGAGGAGCTCAATGCCACATCCAACATTTTGAGGTCCCTCAACCTCACTGAAGAATTCTTTGACCAACCTACCACCCACACTCTGGCTCTCTCCATATACCCTAGAGCAAACTCTGGAAAATCTTTCTGATCCAATGCCTTACTATGTTCCAAGCTAAGCCTATTACTTTTTAACTTGAGAGCTCATGAGTGGCCTTTGCCACCTCATATCTACAGAGCATCACTTTTGATCACTATACAGTGCTGCTCCAGTTCAACTCCAACAATCCTGTGCTCTCAAACTGGCTTGCCTTTACCCAGGAGTTTTTCAGTAAGTTTGGAATCTTTGATACCATAGTGAAAGCAGAAGAAAACCTCTTCAAGCTCTGAATGTGCAACAACAAGCAATTCATGACCTCTATTGTCCAGTTTGAGTGAGAAGCCTATAAAACAGGTTGTAACTACAATGCTCTCCAAGTTGCCCTCTGCTATGCCTTTCCCCAACAAATCAAAGACATCCTCCACCTTGCATCCAAACAAACCATGTATGACAGCTACAAGGCACTCATTATACAGATTGACAATGCTACTAGGAAGATTGGAGCAGCAATACAGCACCTCAGACTACCTGGAATGCCTCTGGCAATAAGAACTGGCAGAATTTGAAATACTTCCAGTCCTTCATGCCAATGTCATCTTTGAAAAAGTATAAAATGTTGGGACAGTTTTTTGAGCCACTGTAGCATGGATCCTTGAACATTCACTCCTTTCTGATTTGTAGTTTAGCATATGATATCTTATTGGGTAGTCTAAAATCCTCTGTATTTGACATAGAATCTTAACTTTGATCTTGTTGACTTTTTCCTCATTTTTTTTGAGTGAACCTGACATAATCCCAAACATGACAAAGGTGAACGGTTGTCAAAATGCTCAAGGGAACTTCGATCAGAACCTGTAAAGTTGACCCCGACAAAGTTGACCTTACAAAGTTGACCCGACCTGACAGGTGCCGTCCAAAATAATCTTTCCAAGTTAGTGCCAGATGTATGCATGCCTGTTTTCTCGGGCAAAACGCACTGCACATGTGCAGGTCTGGCATTAGGGTGTATAAGAAGAATTAAAGAAATGACTTGGAAAGCACGTTAGGTTTGGACTGGCAATGCATTGAAGTTGGCTCTCATTGAGTAGTAGTATTCTCCGAGTCGCCTTTTCCTGGGCAGTCACAGTTCCGAGTCATGCTCACTAGACGTCAAGCGATGCCTCTGGGTCAGAACGAACGAACACCATAAAAGATGCTTTCTCGAACTACTAATTACAAATATTCAGAAACGATACTCAAAGTCGATCCAGCTTGGATGGCCTAGAATCTTCTCAAGCATGAATTTCTGAGCTTCTTCAGCTGTCAGAATATGCTCGATTGGAACCCGTGCAGTGGTGTTTCCACCAGACCCTAAACCATGAACATCGTCAGAAGTGGTCTGCATGAGAAATATATAAACTCATAGAGGATAAGTACTGCTTACCAGAGGAATTGAACTCGGCATAAAATGTTGTATTTAGGATGGTAGTCCTGCTCAGACATTAGTGAGCTATAGGATGAAGCTTGAGGGGCATGGAGACACATACCTCGTGCCACCGAAGGGCGTAAACCCAGCCGGCCGTATGCTTTGATCCATGAAGGTATTAAGAAATACGGTGGTCGCGAGGTCATTCCAAGGCCGGCCTGCCAAAAGTCAACTGAGCAAAAAACTACTTCAGATGGAACGGCATCATTCACCTAAATAGCAAAGTCCGTCTGTGACAGTGGTGGCATTCGCATCGGGTGACTAGTTTGCATAGGTAGCGAATCAGATTCCTGAAAGAATGGATACACACCCTGATTATCTTCGATTCAGATATGTAGGCACCATACTGATTCTCCGGTGCATCAGTGAGATTGGTGCCTTTCCAAGCAACGATACCGCCGCCACAAGCACGATTGGCGAGAATGACGTTCTGGAACCACCTGCGAAGAGTATGCCTATTGGCAACGTGAATATAAATTAGCTTATCGTACAAACGCGGTGCCAAATCCAAACAAGTCTGCGTAACGCGATCACTCGGCGTAGTGCAAGCATCAGAGGAAAATGGACACTCACAATCTGTCTGGCCAAATATCACACTGTCCACGACATACGTGCTTCCATTACGACCTGTGTACCACGTGTCCTGAAAGCTGGCGAAGGAACATCCGTAAAATGAGGCATTTGAATACGAGATGTCCGTCACTAGTGCTTGGGAGATCGCAAAATTGGCCTACAACATAACATGAACATTGATAGTGAACCGATCCTAAGGGAAAGCTATCGCACGAACAGCACGATTAGACCAGTCAATATTGTATGCCCTGAAGTCACTGTTGCCTACAAGCGGCTGAAGAGGCGCGCCAGTGGGTCCGGCTCCGATTAGAGATGCGTTGAATGAAGGTGCAATTATCAAGACCGCAGACGTGGCATCATCCATGCCAAGATGGACAAAATTAGTATCGAAGACTTGAACCAAGTTCGACGTCGAGGATGGAGCAACATCCAATGGATATTTTGGGTCTGCAACGGATGCCAGTGAGGACGGAGGGAGCTGACCCTGCATAAGATACATGTATGTGGAGTTCAGCAAGCCAATAATGCTAGAAGCGCTCACCATCAGCGTCAGAGGAGCTGTCCTTGTAACGTTGATAGTTTCATGATACTCACCCTCTCCAATGAGGATCGTCGCGTAGCCAGTAGGCGGGCTTGAGGATACTGATGAGTCCTGTTTTTTATGCGGAATCAACACATCTTACAGTGACAAAATAGCTTCTTGAATGCTATTGAAATGAGCAAAAGAATCAGACGCGTTATTGGAAACATATATTGTTCCCTGTGGACAATCAAGGAGTGGAGAATGTCCCGCAGGCTTTTTGATCTGACACGCGATGAATTCGGGAGAAAGCCCGCCTACAGAAAGAATACACGCGGCATGTAGCAACGCAACGAGAGACGTGTATCCTGAGAGCATTCTCGAGCAATCACTTAGGAATACTGTAAGACGGCAACCTTAATGAACCTTTCGTACCGAACGTCCGGACCGCCAGAATCAGTAACGGCAAGATCACGAGAACATATGGTCCGGTGAGACCTGAAAAAGACCATGAAGCGCATAATCGAGTAATCAATCAAGGCGCGATAACGTTCGTCGTGCTACCGGTTTTCAAGCTCGAACTCATGCTAAGATGAAATCAAGTCTAGCATGCTAAGCAAGGCTTCGACTATTTCTTCATGAAGGTCTAAAAACCATTTTCGAGGTTCTGAGTCTAGAATAGATGTGATTTATAAATCATGTGATTAAACTAACCTCGTGGATTAAATCAAACTCAATCATGTGAAATTATTGATATTCCATGTATTCGATGTTCAAAACAAACTGCTTGTTAATTAACAGAAGGACATCAGCGACATATCATAAAATAATAGATTGAACCAACCTAGTCACCCTCCACCCTCTACGTACACTGTCAATCCACTTTTATGGTTGATTGCGAAATGCAGAGGTTTGTTTGTATTAGTCTTAGAGACTCAACCAAACAACAGCAAATCAACAGGTTCGAGGGCTCGAAGTACACTTTAGAATCACACTATTTTAACAATGTAATAGTAGATTGATTGAAATCAATTTTAATATAAGTACGAACAACGGTTCAAACAAATAAAACAGGTTCAATTATCAAATAAAACCTAACGTTGAAGCCTTGTTCATGTTATAAGCCTAGGTAATCCTCTCCCTGGGGATTCTGAGCTGCACGCCGAACATTGCTTGTCGATCTCAAAATCCCCCCTGACTTTTATACTGTTGCTCTCATGCACAGACCACAATGTCCTGTGCATGCTGCTCCTGTTGTCATTCCAGTCATTCACTGCCCAAGGCCAACAATTTTCGTGGATCCACATGCTGGCAAGGCTTGGCACTTGTTCCCTTCATCTGTTCATGGTTCTTTCCCTTCCCAAAATCCTTCCCTAACCTTCTCACTCTTCTAGATCCAGTTGGTGGTCAATTTCCATATGCAAATCAAGGGAGGGAGGTAACCATTGTGCTGGGTGTTGAATGGGTTGTCACCGAGGTCAGGAATGGTGAGTGAACAGCATGAGAATGAGTGTGTGATGCATGAGTGCAGCAGCCATTGAAGGAGTGCAGCAGCCATTGAAGGAGTGCAGCAGCCATTGAAGGAGTGCAATGAATGAAATCCTAAGAAAAGGTGGCAATGTGAGGCCGATGCTGGCTTGACTTGACCAGTGCAGGGACACAACAATAAGTGTATTGAGGATAAAGAAAGAAAATTACAGGAGAAGCCATCAAGTATAGAAAGATGTTTTTATGTATTAGTATCAAAGGTGTCCATGTAGCCTGGTTCCTTTAACACTCCCACCCATGCAAACAGACAGCAATTAAAGTAAAGTAAATGCTCCCACCATTCCTTATGGGCACAGATGTGATGGCCCATTGTTGACTTCTGATATGCCTGCTTGAGAGCAGCCCAGGCAGTGGCAGCAGATTTCATGCCTTTGATGCGGTAGCACTGCTCAGGTTCTATAGAAGCATAGATGTATGCAACAAGAACCTTGTCCATCTTCATGTCTCCTTCTGCAACAGTCCCAGATACAACCCAATCAGCCCCAACACCCATGAAAAACATCTCCATGTTTTCCAACCATTCCATCCAGTTGTCATCAGTGAACTTGGCAGACTGCAAGAGAGTGTTTGAAAGATAGGCTGGGATAGCATTGGAATTTGACACAGCAGCCATAGCAAGAGAGAGGTGGTGGTTGCAGTTGAAAAAGAAAAAGAGGTATGTGGACAAAGAATGACATGAGGCATGGTGGTGGAGCATGATTAGCTCATCAAGCAGTGATCAAGTGAGCATGTGGTGACTACATGTCCAGAGAATGCAAAGAGAATGAGATGCACAGGGTCACTCAGGGCCCATAACCTGTTGAATGGGTCATCACTGAGGTTAGGAATGGTGAGTGAACAGTGTGAGAATGAGTGCATGATGTGTGAGTGCAGCCACCATCAAAGGGGTGCAATGAATGAAATTCTAAGAAAAGGTGGCTATGTGAGGCCAATGCTGGCTTGACTCAGCCAGTGCAGGGACATGACAATAAGCATATTGAGGGTAAAGAAAGAGAATTACAGGAGAAGCTATCAAGTATAGAAAGATGTTTGTATGTATTAGTATCAAAGGTGTCCATGTAGTCTGGTTCCTTTACACTGGGAGGTCAGGGGAGCACTTTCTTGGTGTTAGTTAGGAAATAACCTGGCTTGAGCTGGCACTGCCACCTGTTAGGCAAGTTTGGCCATCAGTGCAATAATCACTGACATGGCTGAATCCCAAATCCTTCACTCATCATGCTGCTAGCCTTCTAATGTCATTCCTAGTGTTTTCTGGGATCATTGGCATATCTTTTTGTAAGTCCCCTTCTGCCTACAGTTTCCAGCTAATTGCTTACAGTTTTCAGCAATTCTTTATTGGTATATTGAGGGGGACTGGATTTTTCTATTTATTCCATCATTTCTCTTTGGTGAGATGGCATGACACTTTCCCCACACTATACTGACTGCTCTCAGTCAGCAGGACTGTTCCCATTTTTGCCACCATCCTCTGCAATCAACATTTTTCTTTCTTCAAGAGAGAAAACTTGTTTTTCTTCACTTCTGCTCCCCACCCTTGAAGTTTTCCACCCTGATCACTCATTCCTGCTGTATAAAACTTTGCTGCTTTTGCCCCAAACTCTTTGTCATGCCTTTTTTAACTTCTCCTTTCCACAAACTGCCCACTGCATCTTGTGCAGCTACTGCTTTGCTGATTGCATCCTCTGAGCCTCCTGACCATGTCACTCTGCTCAATTGTTTGGTCAAACAATCTGCCAGTGACACCATTGCCATGGCCCTTCATTATTCTGTGCTTGCCAGTGCTCTTATAGGTCACATTCCTGCCACAAAAGCCCTCCTAATTGGCACTGCTGATTGCACTTGTTTTATCAGTGCAGTTAACTTGGTACACTTTTACATTTTGTTCTTATCCCTTTTTCAGTACCCTAATCTCAACATTTTGTCTCATTTTAGCCAGTATTTTGCTGATCAAGCCAAGTTTCCTCATATGACCAAGCAACAGGGCCTGTTCAACACCCTGTCCTCCCTCATCCAGTCAAAAACTGTTGATCAATTTGTTGGAGACACTTTTACTCCTGCCAAAGCATTCTTCACCTTTGCCAATGCTATAATCACTATCAAAAGCCACTACTGTGAAGTTTACCAGAAGGAGCTTCAAGAAGTGAGCTTCTTATCCCCTCCTTCTCCCCTTTCTCTTACTTTTGTTTGGCTTTCAACAGCTCCACTGCTATGCCAGGGACACCAGTGTCACCCATGCTACAGTGGCCATTTTAAAATATTCACTCATTGGGACAGTTTTTGAGCATCTCAAATTTTGCAGGATCATCCCTATTTTAGTCAGAAATAAAGAGTAAGTTGCATGTGGGAGTATCAACAGAGTCATGTGACCATGTTTGGTTATATTTGGGAGTGGTTCAAGTTGGTTGAACCACATCTTGACCTTCAACTACCATCATGAAAGCTACTTCTCCTACACAATGCTCTACTGTTGCTTCTCTCCTTGCTCAAGGGTATTCTCTGCATAAGATTGAGGCTAAAACTAGTCTAGGGAAGTCTACTATTGGGAGGATTGGTAGAGAGTTGGAAGTGGACAAGGAAAATCATCCTAGAGGCTGTTCAGCTAAGCTTACTCCATGCAATAAACAGGCTATCGTTTGACAAATCTCAACTGGGAGACTTGATACAGCTGTTCAGGCCACCAATTTTATCAACAACATCATTTCCAACCCTGTCTCTCCTAAGTCTGTCTGGAATGTGCTGAAGGAGGAGGGGTACTGGTTTGCTACAAAGAGGAAAGTTTCTATGCTCAAAGCTAGACATCAGCAACTATGACTTAAATGTGCTCAAGAGCATCAGAGCTGGACTGTGGAGAACTGGACAAGAGTGTTGTAGACTGATGAGACAAAGATTAACAGGATTGGGCCAGATGGAAAGCAGTATGTGTGGAAGCTACAAGGAGAAGGCATTTCAAACTGAACTACTACACCTACTGTGAAACATGGAGGAGGGAATAATCTCATGGTATGGGGCTGTATGGGTTGGAATGAGGTAGGAAAGCTGGTAGAGGTGGTGGGGATCATGATGCAAAGCAGAATGTAGAGCAGTAAGTACTGTGAAATTTTGAATGATAGAGCAAAGGAGAGCTTTGAAAAGTTGGAGATGGGATTTTAAATACTTTCAATCCTTCATGCCAATGTCATCTTTTAAAAGTATGAAACATTGGGACAGTTTTTTGAGCCACTGTAAAAGAACAGAAAGGGAAAGAAAGAGGAGGTAAGTATACAAGACTAATGGACAGGAGGTGCAAAATAATTAGACAGTAAAGGAGAATAGACACATGCAAAGTCAAGTCCTTGCTTGCCTGTTGCAAGCATATGTCTATACTGTACTGTAAGTCAGAAACATAATATTTCTTTAAATGCTCTTTCAATACATTTAGGTCAAATGTACTGCTTTCTGTTGCATAAGTACATATAGCCAATAGTAACAACAGGCATTGGTACCCCACTAGTGATAATGTAAATGTTGATTAAATGTACATGGGTAACTTGGGTAACTTGAATACAGTTTATTATTACTACCTAGATCTTGGGTCTGTTGTGCTTGCAACAGCCAATACTCAATAATTAAATGATAGCTCACCCTTAGTCCATAAGATAATTGACTGAGGGTGCCTGTTAGTGCTACTCTACTATATATGTAGTATGTCATCCATTGTCCATTGTGTAGGTTGTGATAATGCAAGAATGGTCAGTGTGATATAGTGAAACAGATAATGAAAGAATATAACAATGATACAGGCACACTTATGGTGTCCCTGCAAAGTGGATTGCAACAGCTTGAGTATGAGAAATAAACTCACAGCTGTGTCTTCCTCATCATTGACAAAGCTAACACCTACCCTGGCCCAAATCACCAACCAATTCTTTTTCTTTGCAATTGGTCTCACCAAATCTCTTACATAAATGAGTCTTGAGCTTTACACCTTGGTCAAATTAGCCAATCCATTATCTGCAATCATACATCCATCAATTCCCTCTGGCCAGAGACATGTTTGTGCAGCATTGTCAAATGCAAAACTTTGTGCTGTTGCATTGAGGCTAGCATTGAGAATTTCCTGTTTCATTTCCTTACTATGCATGCATTCAGAAGTGCATGGCAAGCAAGAACCCAAAACAACACTGTCAACACTCATTGTTAACAACACTGCAATCTGTGGTCCCATCAAGATGCCTCCTGCACCAACAATTGCAGGTCCATTGGAAAGTTGGTGGATTATGCCTTGTAATCAAGTCAAGAGGGAAGGTGCATAAGCTCCCCAGTGGAAAGATACTTAAATACATGTCTACTGTTTGAACAATGAGCACAATCAACCTTCCATTCATTGGTGGCATGTGGGGCCTCTTCATCCCAGTTGACAATAACAAATATAGGCATCTTATGTTGATTTTGGAACCAGGCATGCACTTGAGCAATATGTTGACCTACTAGTTGTAGGCAGGTGTAATCAATACACCCTTTCTTATCATATTCCTGACCTTTTGCAGATTCACCTCTAATTTAGAGGTGGTGTATGCAAATACACTCTCTAATTAGGGTAGCCCATATGCAAGTCTTGTTTCTAGATATAGTATCAATCTATATTCTTGCCACTGTCACATTCCCTTCTTGAGCCACTACCCCATCTTTTCTTGTCCTTGCTGTCAGGCATGTTGCCACCATCCCACATCCAATTATCATATTCAGACATATTGACTGACCAACCTTCAATACCTATATTTAGGCTTGCTGCTTATCATGCACTCAATAAGCTATGGTCTGTGCTTTTGGCACAGGCCTGTAGCTCTTGCTTCATCTCAGACCCAACCTTACTTTGTTTGCTTAGGTCCTTGTATTTCAAACTTAATGCTAAGTCCCAGACCCAACCTCACTTTGTACAGTTAGGTCTTTGTATTTCCAACTCAATGCTAAGTCCCAGACCCTGGCAAAACTGTTTCTGGAATGACCATAGCAGCTTGAGCAACAGCAGACTGATTGAGTCTATTGCCTCTTCTCTGTATAGGAGCAGGTGGAGGTGGCACCATTCTAAGGATAGGATTCTGTAAAGAAGCATTCCACCCTTCAGGCAAAACAGTTTCAGGAATCACTATAGAAAATAGATCATCAGCAGCAGCTGGCTGCCTAATAGGTCTTTCTGAAGAGCCAGAAGTGGTGGCTATAGATTGGTGATTAAGCCTCAAACCCCCAGTTCCCATACCCCCAGGCCCCAATTGAAGTGGTGGGACAACTACAGTATTGATCTGTTCCAAAGATCTATTGTTTCTATTTGCATGACAATTATCAGGATCTGTCATTTGTAACTGTTCAAGTCTCCTTTGAATCCTAGCTTGTTGCCTCTGGCTTTCAGGAGTAGTAGGTGGTTGCCTATAACTGTCATGACCCATTCCATTCCCCCCTTCCCTTCATCATTATCCAACCTCAGATTCTACAGTCCCTCTCTGGATCTCAGCCACACCCCCAGATCTTAGCCACAGTCCTGTTTCAGCCACATCCAGATTTTAGCCACCTCTAGAACCGCTTTTCCTGTTCCAGATCATTCCCACAGGCACAGATCACTTCCACCTGTCCAAGATCACTTCCAGCATTGCTTTCCTTGTTTCAGATCACTTCCTCATGACTTAGATCACTTCCTGCTATGACTTAAATCACTTCCACCTGACTCAGATTACTTCCACCTGACTTAGATCACTTCCACTTGACTTAGATCACTTTCACTTGTGTTAAATCACTCCCACCTGACTTAGATCACTTCCATCTTCTCCTTTTGGCAGTGTCCTACAACTATATAAGGTCCCTTAGTCTGTAGCTATACCTCAGCCTTGACATTACCTGATATCTTATTTGTGTTCTGTTGTTATCTGATCTTCTCTCCATTCATTACTCACTCTCATTTCTTAGTTTCTTAGTTTCTTTCCCTGTTTACATACTTGCTGTTGGCATCACCTCCCCAAGGTGGTTTTGGCTCCTGTAAGAGTCCTCCTCCAGGACTGTGGTCCTGACAATAACATCAATTGTTAAGCAATTTAACAGTCAAAAACCATTAAAATTGACTTGCATGATGAGATATTTGATATATCGATAGCTCAGTGTGGTTAAGGATTTACTAATAAGCTAGTCAACATCAATCAATCAATAAATGTGACCAAACATACTTTGTTGTGTGGCGTCCTTTCCACAACCTTGGAAATGTTCATTATTTGGTCATGTTGTGTCAAAAAACATGTGAGGTGTAAAAAACAGCATCCACTAAATTGTGTTTGGCCTTTTTGACACCTGCAGGCTATCTGGCATGTTTTAAACATGGTTAAAAGATTGTATATATGTATTAAAGCTGTCTACTGTAATTTTTTTTGAGAACAAACCTGTTCTAAGTGCAAAAAACAGGCAAGTTACTCAAAAAGGAAGGTTCTTGGTCAGCCTTACTAAGCAGAAAAGTTGTTGCATTTTTCCCAGGAGTCATCCCATATATTATAGACGAGCTACGCCCCGTGCCTTCGGCACGGGCCTGTAGCTCTTGCTTCATCCCAGACCCAACCTCACTTTGTTCAGTTAGGTCCTTGATATTCTACTCAATGCTTCATCCCAGACCCAACCTCACTTTGTTTGGTTAGGTCCTTGATATTCTACTCAATGCTTCATCCCAGACCCAACCTCACTTTGTTCGGTTAGGTCCTTGATATTCTACTCAATGCTTCATCCCAGACCCAACCTCACTCTGTTCGGTTAGGTCCTTGTATTTCAAACTCAATGCCAAGTCCCAGACCCAACCTCACTTTGTTCGGTTAGGTCCTTGTATTTCAAACTCAATGCCAAGTCCCAGACCCAACCTCACTTTGTTCAGTTAGGTCCTTGTATTTCAAACTCAATGCCAAGTCCCAGACCCAACCTCACTTTGTTCAGTTAGGTCCTTGTATTTCAAACTCAATGCCAAGTCCCAGACCCAACCTCACTTCATTTGGTTAGGTCCTTGTATTTTGAACTCAATGCTTAGTCCCAGACCCAACCTCACTATGTTTGGTTAGGTCTTTGTATTTTGTCAACTCAATGCCAAGATCCAAACTTGACCTTAGTTTGTCTTTTATCCCAGACCTAACCAAATAAAAGCTGACTTTGGTCTTTCTTTTTTAAATCAATGTGTTGATAGTCCTGTCATTGTCAATGTCAGTAAACATAAGTCTTTACTATGATTTCAATTATATTTCACTGAATCAAATGAACTTTCCTTTATAAGTATTCCATTATTTTTAACATAATGCTGAAATCCAGACCAAACCTCACTTTGCTTGGTTAGATTTTCAATATTCCAACTCTTGCAAGTGATTAACATTAAAAGATCATCTATAATATACTTGAACATCTAGAATTATTGATCAATCAAAGTCTACTCCACCTTCTATCCCCTTATTACTCATGCACTTTGAAGAGCATGTTAGACAATTTTTGGACACCAAGATATACTAAAGAGAAACAAATTAGGGAAAGCAGTCTGAGTAATGAGATATCTACAATCTCATTATTGGTATCACTAAATGGTACTAATACTTAGCAATCAGACCTTTGACATCACTCATCTGTTGTCTTCAACTTGATATATCTGACTATACAATTATCTAATCACAAAACCATACACCTTCAAATCAGAAACTCTGTGGATCCTCAGAAACAGGACCTAGCCTACAGCTATTAGTAGTGACCAAAAAACCTCCTGTTCCTTAACAGAGGACCATCAACTTTTTACATTCTATATTAATACTTTCAAGTCTGAACACACACCTTGAAATCAGAAAGCCAGCAATCAGCCACAGTCCAAGTATAGCCTCACTTTGTTTGGTTGAGGGTTTGATTTTACAATTGAATAAAGAATAAGTAGAAGCTTTTAAGAGTCAGAGAAACACCTTATACCATTTGTGATCATGGATGTGATTGTTCTGGACCCAAAGAACAGCCAGAAGTGTTGCTTGAAGAGGTACATTAAAAGACAGTACATTTCACATAAGTAATGCCTGAAAAAGGCTGAAAATTACCTGAAATATCAATCTTAATGGCTTGAAAAAACAATACATTCATGCTATCTACCAAAGCTGTCTGTTTTTCCTTATTCAAAGTGTGAATAAAGAGCCAGCTACCTTAAAAGGCAATTCTTATGTAAGAATTGGTCAGCATTAGTCAGGCTTACTTCAGCAGAATCCCAAAAAGTCATCCACACAGCCACTTTCCCAGGAGTCGTCCCATATATTATAGATGTGTCCATTATTATCTCTAAACATAACCAACTAATCAAGGTCAAGCTTGACATGTTGATAAGACCCACTTATTGCTGAGCTCTGTTTTTGGCATTTCTGATTGGACAGCAGCTGATTATATTGTACATGACCTTGCACAAATCACAACACTTATCATGTGGGCTCTAGCCCCAAGGTCTGGAATGATGTAGCCTTTGCATGGGATTTTAGCAACCACAAGACTTATAGATCACAAGCTGCATCACATGGAGTCTGGACTTTGGATCTAGAACAATAAGGCTGAGACTTTTCTGAGCAACGATTGCTAGCAACATTGCCTGGTGACAACACAGTGTCCTTTCTAAAAAGGGATATATTGAAAGCCATGTGATTTCTTACTTATTATTTTTCTTGTTGGGCTTACAAACATACTTGAATGGTGTCTATACTTCAAGTATTAATTTTAGAAATGCTCTTTTCCTGTGATTGACAATTTTCATGCATTATATTGGCATTGCATACATATACTTGGTTACCAGACTGACATCCAGTATGTATCATAAATACTTTGGCAGATGCCATTACTGGCAGTGACTGATATTTCCTTTCTAATACTATACCTATGAACAGTATAAATACTGCCTGTACATAGCAACCAAAAACAAGGAACAGAGTACCATTCCCCTCATCAGCTCTCAGCTTACCAGCTTCAGAATTCTTACTACTCTTTCTTGTCATTGCCAACAACTTAGCGAGAAGACTTGACAACCTTGAATTTAGTGTAGGTGCTGACTACAGGCATCTTTAGTGTTTTTTTAATGACTTATCAATGCTAGCAACTACAGATAGTGATTAATCTGTGTTTATCCCCCATTTTACTCTAACTTCACTCATTCCTTGTTCCCAACTCCCTTTCTATTGCTTAGTTACCCTTTTCTTAGTGACTTTTTTGCCTTTGTTCCTTTCTCTCCCTACTATCTAGCAACCTTTCAATACCATCTAGTGAGTTAGGCTAGTGATAGTGACATCATTCACTTCTCTTTCCTTTCACATCCATTAGCTCTCTCTGGGATGGTTACTGACTCACTCTCATTAACTTCCTATTGCCAGCTACCCTATTTAGTTGCTAGTATTTAGGTCTTCCTTTTGATTTCCTGCACAGCAGCTAGGTGGTATAAGAGCACATTAATGTACATTAGGAACAATGACATTGATATGGTACAACTAGTCATACATAGAATGATGTACAGTGAGGCCCTGAATATCATCCTCCTGTACTCCAAGTCCCTTCCTCTTAATGTCATCTAGAAAGATGATGCTGGATCCCAACCAACTTAATTGTTGTGGATTGGTGAATTGAATAGTGTAAGAGTCAAGCATGGGCTGACCATTGACAAGAAGAGGTACAACTTCTGAAAAATGAGATGTCAAGGGTTTGTTTATTCTTTCACTACATGTCAAATCTTTAGATATCACACAATAGACTGGAGTTATGATGACAATGCCACATGCAACAGAAGAAGAGCATATGTACTTGGTCAGGTTTTCATGTATCAAGAAATGGAGAAGTGGTACAAACACTTGTGGAGGTAGGTTCCCAATTTTATCTCTCTGAAGCCTGTCCATTCCTCACAGCCTCCTCCTTTTCTGTTGAGAGTGACTGAATATTACTGTGGAGAGATCAAGGTACCTGTCCCCCATACACTTCAGGAAATGTAGCATGTTTCCTGAGAAAAAGGTGTCAGAAATATATTTTTCAATTTCTGACACCTTTTTCCCAAGAAACATGCCAAATTTTGTGTCAGAAAATTTCAATAAATATATCAAATATTCTCTTAATGTTTTTTTTCATAGAATGAGAGATTTTTTCATGTTTTATCTGAAGAAAAAATCCTCAAAATATTTGAAATGTTCTTGATGATTTTCTTGAGAAACATGTGATATGTTTCAGCATGTGTTTCTCAAAAAACCTTTGTCCTGTTATTAGTGCTGTATCTTGAGAAACACTCTGTATTCTTCTCAAGAAACATGTGTTGGCATAACATATGATACTTCTCAAGAAACATGCAGTAAAAAATGTTATAATATTATACAGAAACAATTGATAGAAACATGTGTTGCATCGCTCAGCACCCAACTGTCAATTCACTCATCAAGATGCTTAATATGTAGTATTGAGTTGGTAACATATAGTACAAAATTATAGATTTCCAAGAAATAGAATGACAACAGCTTGAGTCAAGAAAAATGAGGGCTAAATCAGCAGGACAGACAGGGCATTGACTTACAAGGAGAATACCAAAATCAATCTGATCTATAAGCCTCTCAAATTTGAATTCACTGGCTGTGGACAGCACATGGAATGCTATACAGTTGGTAACGAGCAGATTGAAATTTTGTGCAGCCCAAGCACTGCACAACTACCTGGGATGGCATCATTGTGCATGTCTGGTTGATGCTTGATTGGTTAGACGGTGTCATTGAGGGGGGTTCATCAACAACAATGAGTTCCTGTGTCTGATTGAGGATTGGTTGGTTGTTGTTGCACTCCAGTTTAACAACACAACACAAAGACTTGTGAGCTTAAAGCTTGTTAATTCTGTGTAGTCATAGAAAAATCTCAACACTGACTTGTGACAGATGGATGGAAATAGTGGACCCTAGGCAGATGTTATCATATAGGATCTCAAAATTAGGCATTGTAGTCAGCTTTGTGCTGGTGTATTTGAGCTGAAAGATTGGCATTGTGATGGGGTTACAAAAAAGAATGTGAATTTGTGATTGTTTGGCTCCCTAACTCTAGATTAGATTTATTTGCCTTGAACCTTGGTAAATCCTGGCCAGTTTCTTCCTTACTCTGAGCACTTTTCTCATCATGCAGTCCAACTTGGAATCTGGCAGGCAGGGTGTGCCTGTAGTGTCTCAGGTCTCTGGCAAAATGTTGCTTCCAGTCTCATCTTCTAAACTCATCACCCCTCCATGATCAAAAGATGGTGTGCTTAAATCTGGGTCTACACCAATAAAAAATCATAGGGCAGTGTCTTAATAACAAGGCCATGGTTGAGGACCTGGAATTTTGGCTAGTAGCTTTGCATGCTGAGATATCAGGACGAGTCATTGGACCTTTTGATGTGGAAATCTTCAACACATTCTTCCCCAGTATACAGGACAGAGATGCACAGACATATCTTCAAGCTGCATCTCACAATCTTGTTTCATGTCTGGTATGCATTGTATATCTCAAACTGTCTGTGGCTAATGCCACCTAGGTCAACTATTTCAACACATTATGTCCATCAGGACTCAATTTCCATGACAAGCATCTCAATCCAATTCAGCAAGATCATCAACAGTTGTACTCAACCTCTAACTAGTGATGGGAGCACCAGCAGCACCCCCAATGCCCAACATGCAATTCAGCCTCTCTCTGAGTTCATTCCTCTCCTTCTCCACTTCACCACTGCTTGCAGAGCTTGTTCCGCCTGCCATGGGACTCACAGGCAGACTGATGAATCTCTGCAGTGGACTTACACTCACTTGTATGGGTGTGCATACAGGTATAGGTGGTTTGTTGTCTTCTTCTTCTTCTTCTCCTCCTCCTCCTACTGCATGTGGTGGTGGGCTCATGCTGCCTGGAGACACCCTTGGAGACACTCCTGGAGATGCAGACACAGATGCAGCAAGCAACATCCTGCTGCCCATGAATCCCTCTCTATTCATCCCTCTCTCCCTTGCTGCACTTCCACTCCAACCCTGACCGCACCCTGTGTTAATTCTCTGATATCAATCAGCAGCTTTGGTCTCCCAGTCCCAGAGGACACAGAGATGGAGGAGCGCATGGAGAGGACAGAGCTGGGCCAGCATGGGGGGACAAGTGTTATGAGTGGAGTGTCATCTTCCAAGTCTGAGGATGCATTTGGGTGTTCTTTTGAGGAGCTGGAGGAGGAGGGGGTTGGGTTTGGGTTTAGGAGTGAGAGTACAGAGGAGGGGTGGGTGCAGATTGCTATGTGGGTGTGAGTTAGTGTTGGGATGGAAAGAATAGAACAGAAAATGAAAATGCACTGGAATGGGAATAGCATAGAAAATGAAGATGCACTGAGATGGAAAATAGAAGAAATAGAATAGAAAATGAAAATGCACTAGGATGAAAAATGGAATTGAAAGTTTTGATACACACCAATTCCACTTGCCCTCCTGGCAGCACCAGACAGCTTGATAGCCCTGGTTGACACACTCACCCTCTGCCTTGGCATGCTGCCTATGCCCAATGCAAAGCCCAAACTCAACTGTGCCCACTTGCCCTGCAGCAGCCCAAGGCCTGACTGCGCCCTCCTATGGTCCACCTCCAACTTGGTCCCACACACCCTGAACACTGCCAACGACAAATATGATAAGTGCAAAGAGGCCAATTGTAGGCATGTAGATGAGGATTGCAATGAACTGCACAATGATGATGATGCCAATTTCAAACATGTGTGAGAAGAGGTCTGGGATTGTTGTGTTGACCTTTAGTTAGAGCAAGTGAGAAAGAGGAGAGAAGGGGAGGGTGTATTACTGGCTGCAATGTCCTGTGTGACACGTGTGATTACATGGGAAGTGGGTGTTTTGTCTAGCCATCTATGAGTATATATAGGTCTCACTGAGTATACACTTCATAGAACAATATGACACACCAAAGTGTAGTTCTAAGAATAGTCTTGATGAGCCATTTGTGCAGCAAAGCAGATGCTCTGAGGGCACCAAGAGCCAGGGTTGTCTGTGCTACAAAAAAGACAGTGAGCATGAGGCAGACAAGAAGGACATAGCCAACAAGATAGCTATGAGGGTTAGCCAGATCTACAAGAGCCCACCAATCCCACTCACAAAGTCACATCCATATCTGCAGGATCTGGATGGATAGTATACTCCATTGCCCATGCACCAAGCAACCATGGCTGCAAAACCTCAATCCCACATTCAAAGACTATAGCAAAAGTAAATGCGGGCCAGAAAATCATCCAGTATCTTCCTCCTAGCACAACAAGGTACATCTTGACTGTGATTAACATGATATTGAGCATCACAATCACACACTAGAATACAGGGAGGGAACTTGACTTACTAGAGCCCCAACTGATATGTTCCTTGCTGGATTCCTCCTCAACAATAAGCTTCCCATCCTCCTGGAGCATCTCCGCCTTCCACTCAGCATCCATCTCCCACTCAGTCTTCTCTTCCTTCTTCTTTTCCTATGCAACTTCAGCCTTGAGCTTTGAATTCTTTGCCAGTGCATCAAAGATCAATCCCTGACTTAGAATCTGCCTGTCAGAACTGAGAGATACAACAAATTCTGAGATGGGAGCTGCCATGTTGATGTTGTGCATCTGTAGACAAAATGTCAATCAGACAAAACCTTTTTGGAAGGTATGAGGAATTGTGTATGCATACCACAAGGAGGACAGTTCTGCCTTGAATGAGGTCACCAATGAAGCATTTGTTGACAATCCACTTGGCTGTGTGTACATCTAGTGCAGTGAGAACCTATGACAATAAAATTGATTGCATTCTTTCTTCCAGAAGAGAATACACACATCATCCAAGAGAAGTATTTCAGCAGAAGTATAGATTGCTTGTGCAAGGGTAATGTGAGCCAATACTACTCTTATAAACCAATACTCTGAACAAGGTCAAGTGTATAAAACCACCTTTTGTCTGCCACTGAGTGTCAAACCCTTCTTGCCAACTTTAGTAAGATCACTAGCCTTGAAAAGCTCTAAATCACATGTTCAAAAAGCTTCATGACAAGTGGGTGCCAAATATTCCAAAAGTTCTCATTGGTGCTGATGTTGGCATGGAAAATGATTGTTACCACATCACACAAACAAAGCAATGCCTCAGGGCAGCAAAGAAAACTCTTTCTATAACTTTGCACACATTTTGCCACTATCGCATCATCCTCAAGTATTTGCCCTACTTGCTGGAGGCTTTTGAAAATACATGGGAGATGGCCATTGTTGTATAAGATGCTTTGATAGGTATGTGTTTGGTTGAAATCCTGCAATACTTTTCTAATTGGTTAAACTATCCATGCATCTAGCTCATGGAATGGCAGCCACAGAGGCTGAAGTTTTTCACCATGATATCAGCAACAGGAACATCACATTCACGCAACATGCAGACAGAATGGTTAAAGGCTATCTCATCAACTGGGACCTTTCCCTAGATCTGGCTTTGGCTTCTGATATTACCTAAATGACCATTTCCACAAACCATGTGAAGGATGGTATTCTTGTTCTCATCACAGATGGTGGCAAGAGGCTTGGAGCCATGGTTATTGACATAATCACTGCCATTCACAGCCTGACCAGGAAGTTGTGAAGCTCAAAATATTCAGGGTTGGTGTCCTTTTTGTCATGAGTGATGAAGAGAGATGTCTGCCCCAACTTGATAAGGGGTTTTGAGGAGATGATTGGTCAGACAAAATGTAGAGCCACTTTGAGTGCAGTGAACACAGCATTGAGTTCAACAGCCTTGAGCTTAGTTCTCCCTTCCTTGCTCACTTCCATGATCCTTTTGATTGAACCCATCAAGGCCTGACAAGTATCCAGGATGGTCTCAAACCTGCCTGCCTGATAGAAAGCAAGGAATTCAATTATGTTCAATAGTTGAGACGTAGTTATTTCTGCAACATGAAATTGAGCTATCAGAGAAGACTAGAACAAGTGTGCAAAAACAATTCACTGTCAACAAGCAAGGCACTATAAACACCCAACACAAGACTGTAATATACAAAAGAAGAAGGTATATCATCTAATAATGAAGCATCAGATCAAACCTGAAGTAGTCACTGGGAGTACCCACTAAAACCCTTTATATGGAGATGCTTGACCATAAGTTCTGTGAGAGTTGCTGATGTCTCAGTGACCTGCACTTGTGGTAAATTGAGAAACAGAAAAGAATTAAAAGCTTAGATTAATAAACTTATGCAAAAGGATGAAAGGAACAATCTTTCACCATAGATTACATTGCATGATTCTCAATGTTCAATACAATTAACTAGTTTTCCTCCCCCTTGTTCCTTTTATCAGCATGTGGTATATGAGAATACTGAAGAAATATAAATGAAAAGAGAACTGACCTTCCAGCAATCATGCCTGTCATAGATCCCCTCCTCCCCATTGATCTCCCTAATCACTTTCACACTCCAAGACACCCAGACACACTTGATCCAAGCAGTACATTTGTTTCTCTTTACTTGACCAAAGCATTACTCACCAATGACAAGATGTTCAACAAATATCCCATTGCCTTGAGTTCTCTTTGAAAGTGTGCCACCCAACACTTCTCCCACAAATGAGCCATGAACTTTGCAGCACAAATGTCATTGGCAGATCAAATGCACACATTGGTGTTGCACTGGATAGAGGCCTAGAATTGAATCAGAAGATACTCAAAGTAAAAGACCGTATGCAAATCCATTGGCTCTTCTCCAGCTCAAGGATGGGGTACTCTTCAAGTTGAGACTTGCCAATAAGATGGAGAAAGGATACACATACTTGTTTCTGTCTCATTCTAACTTGCTTATAGTGACTCATAGCTTGAAACTTGGCTGCCATGTGTACAAGAATGTCCTCTGGCTGTTTATTGGCCCTTGGACAGGCCTTTGCACAAGCCTTCTGAAGAATGTCAAGACAATTGAGGAAATGTTGCACAACTATGTCTGCAGACAGGTCCTTCTCAGGATACTTCTGCATCACCATGTCAGCAAATTGCCAAGCAAGTGAGACATTCCATATATTTTCAAGAGCCTCAATATAAATCTGTGGGTGCTGGAGGTTTGGTCCAGGAGCATCATCATTGAAACAAAAATTGAACACATTCTGGGGCACAGCCAGTGGCTCTGGTCTTTCTGAGATGATATTTAGGAATTCTCTATCTTTCTTTATTCTAAGGAGGGACCCCATCTCTTTATAGACAATGCACATGGTATTGTTGTGCTGTTCAGTTCATACTTCTTGGCCTTGTGGTACTTTGAAAGGGAATGTCCACTGCACCAATGCTTTTCTACATCCAGGCTCACCAAAATGCTGTCCAGTTGCATCAAAATCTACATAAGGCCAAGACTTTATCCTCTAGTCTTCTAAAAGTAGGTCCAATGTCATTGCTGTCATAGACAATGCCATCATCATTGTCTTTGTTGTCTTTGTTGTAGTTTTCTTCATCTTTGACATCACTGCCACCACCATTATCACTAGCAGCCCCACCTTGGAGTCTCCTAGTGACATGGAGAGACAGCTGAGTTGCATCATTTGAAGGAGTGCTCTTGTCATTCTCTCTGGTCCCTCAAAGTCTTGAACTCTTTGCCATTCAGGGAGTGGTAGACAATTAAAAAGAGCTGTGAAGGTGAGCAGAAGGGGTGAGAACCAGTTCTTCATTAATCTTGGGCAACAAAGTGGGCTGGTAATTCAATTGACCAGTTCTAGAAAGCATGTCTGTCCATACAAAATCATCACAGTTGCATTGCTTGGACTTTTTTGAAGGAGTCACAATCATAGGTGGCAAGTGAACACTCTCAGAACAAGGACTGGGTGACATGTAGGATGGCATTGAAAATTTCCAAGAGGTCTGTGATTGCTGCGCTTGTCAAGTGGGACTCAAGCGAATCATTTGGTTTTGAAGCAGTAGATGGTCATCAGGAACCTTGCTTGAAATGTGAGGTAAACACATTGAATCATTGACAAGAGAAATTCCCACAGTCCCACAAGTATGAGAGGCAACAGATTGAAACAATGCATATTATCTCAATGGCAAAGAATGGGGTCTCATTCCAAACAGCTTGAGAAAAAAACAAGTCAGATATTTGATAATCAAAGATAGTATGAATTTACTTGGTAGTTGACTGGCATTGATGGGTTGGGCAAATTTTCTTTCTATATTCCAGCATGATAAGGTCTTTCATCAGCAAAGTCAGAGACAGTTTGTTGCTTCCCTTTGTAATGAGCAGGCCTTCAGTTGGTGGTACTGGGGATGTCATCTCTGTTGATAGGCATTCAGTTGCTGTTGTCTTCAGATTCCATGTCAGGTTCATATCCATTTTGGCCTGCAACATTGAGTATGACATCCTCATCTGAAGGATGTGGCAGCAGAGGGCTCAGCTTGTGTTCTTTTATTCAATTGTGCTGGATGCACAGATACCTTCCCTTCCAAAGCAGAAATCCTCTGTTTAAGCTTGGTAACAGCATCTTTATGAATACTCTTTTCCTGCAACAGAGGTAGTGGAAACCTGAGGAAGTGAAAAAAAATGAAAGACATACAACTCTGAGCTTGCCAACCAACTTTTGTGCTTGATCAAGTTGTAAATGAGCCTCTTGCATCTGTTTCAGTGCTTGATAACATTGAACTTGAAGATTATCTTGTTTGATTTGTGTAGCTCAGTGTGCCTCTTGAAGAGCTGACAATTGATCCTGAAGCACCTAATATTGAAAAATAAGTAAGAACAAAAGAAAGCAGGAAGTGACCAACTGATGCCTCTATTGCAGACTGCATACTGGTATCTGACTCTACAGACTTCAAAGCTGCCAGCTTAACCTGAGAAAAAGGGTGTTTTAGTTGACTGGAATGACAAGAAATGGTATGCCAGAGGCTTACTGCATTTTCTTGAACCTTCTTCTATTCAGTTGATAATTCCTCTTGGTGTCAACTCAGAGTGTTTTGATGATGGGTGTTCTGAAGGCTTGTCAATTGACTCTGAAGATCTTGGATAGTGGCCTAACAATGGTGAATCAACAGAGAAGGGAAAAACACATGAATCAATTACTGACAGAAGCCTTTGCAGACTGCATGCTCACACTGCTAACTTAGCCTGATGAAAGTGTCAGAGCAAAAATGATGAGAAGTCAATGAGCAAACACTTACTGTATTCTGTTGGAGAAGCCCTTCTTTAACAGATATTTGAATTTCCAGGGTCTGTTGCTCCTCCTTGGCTGTCTGCCATTGACTCTGAAGTCTTTGAATCATCACCTAAGTATTGGATAGTAAGCAGAGAGTAAAAGCAGACAAAGAATGACCAACTGATTATTTGATGGACTGTGCACTCAGCTCCAACTCAACAGATTTCAATGCTGCTAGCTCAACCTGAGAAAATGTTAAAGCTGAAACAACAAAAAGCCAATTGATGAAGGCATACTGTTTTCTCTTGAAGAGACTTCTTTTCAGCAGATAATTGTGCTTCAAGACTCTTCCTTTCCATTTTAGTTGTTTGCAGTTGACTCATAGTTGTTTTGTGGATCTGCTGAAGATTCAAGAACTGACTCTGGAGATTTGAAATAGTTGTCTAACAATGAAGGATGAGCAAAGGACACAAACAGATAGAAAATGGCCAACCAATGCCTCTGTAGACTGCATTTTCTGTGCCCTCTCAACCAACTCGAGCTGGCCTTGAGTGATTTGATGAGTCTGCTTGAGATTTTGTATAGCCACCTAAGATCTAGAATTTAATGAGGAGCAAAAGGAGGCAATGAATAGTGACCCACTGTTGACTCTTCAGACTGGGCTTCCAACTTTGCCTAAAAGTCAGATATGACAACCTTGGTGGCATCCAGCTCAGCCTGAGAAGTTGTTTGCAGTTAGAATGATAATTGATTTGTTGATCTTGATAAGCACTCACAATTTTCTTGTTGACTTTTTTCTGGTCCACAGCCATACACTCTCAAAGACTCTGTTGCTCTCTTTCAACTGACCCCAGTTGTTCCAAGGTATTCTGATGAGTTTCCTGGAGGGTTGACAATTGAATCTTCAGATGTCCAATGGTGGCAACAAGAATCTCTTTATTATTTGTAGTGTTGTTGAGATTGCCCTTGATTTGTTTCAAATCCAATCAAAGCCTATTGCACTCTCCTTGCAATAGTAGTAGCTGTTGCTCGCTGCTTTCCATCTGGTCCTAAAGAGACTCAATACATTTTTAAAAGGGTAGAAGCACAAGTATTACAACCCACCTTATATTCCTCTAACAACACTGCTTGAGCATCCCTTTGGCATTGCTGAGTTGAGTTCTTGTCCAAGCCCTACAAGTGACAAGTCAAACAAGGATGGCTGGATAAATGAGTGACCTACTGTATATAAAACTAGTTCATGGCAGCTGGTCAATTCTTCATTTCCTCATTGACATTTCTTAGAAGGAGCATCATTGACATGACCGACTGACCCCTTCTTCATTTTGCTTGTTGACTGTCATTATAATATGTTTGGGTAACAGGGAACATTTATGGAACAGAGGTTCCTCCTGGGAGTCTACAGATATCATAATTGCTCCTTGTCTATTCAAAGGTTTGTGATGCAGTGGGTTGTTTCCAATGGTAACAATAGCCTAGAAAACAATGTGATATCAGAAATTACAAAGAAACAATATGGGACTTCACATACCTTGAAGTCACCGTTCATTGTATCTGGACTATAAGGTATTGCCTGACTTACAAAGGTGGTGAGGAGAATAATGGGGAACTGATATGGGACAAAGGCTGAAAGGTTGAATTCCAAAGGGAACATATGTTAGAAATTCTAAAGTCTGCTCCTTTGTCAAAATGATCACAAAGGACAAAATGAAAACAAAGGACATGACTGCATAGAAATCTGCTCAGTTACCCTCTCAGACAGAAATATCACTTGTTTCCTTCCTTGTCAAACCTGCAATGTGCTCATTGCTACTGCATATTAATTGTCACAATGGTCAATACTTTGGAACCATTCACCCCTACCACATGTGTAAGTGGCTTTCTTATTCATGATAGATTGTATGATGTTGACCCAGGGTAGGACTATACAATGCTTCTCAGTGGGTGTTATTATGGTGCATTGCATATACAACCTGTTACCAAGAGAGTTCAATGTCAAACCAATTGTTGTGGAAGGCGACCACACCTCAAGTTTATCCTTGCCAACCACAAAGTCCAACCCCACATCCACCATGCCCTCATCACCATCACAGGTGACCATGGAATAGCTCAGTTCCATCTGTTTTTCAAGGACCATGTGAACTTACTAGTTAACCATCAAATTTTACCATGGGCAGCAGGGAGCTGGCAAGGCAACATTTTCATCTTGAAAAAGGGGAAGGAAAAAGAATTTGTGAATATCAAAGCTGTGGACAACACTCTTGCCAACTTTGCTGTGCATTGGTACATATGGGCCTTTCATCAATCTCTTTCATGTGAGTTGATTTGGAAACCACTAGTTTTGTAGGCAGGGCACATCAGGGTTGACTCTATATCCCCAAAAACTTAACATTCCATTTCCCTTAATGGTTGACCTGATTTTCAGATATAAATGGATTAGAATATAAATAATGGGTTCACATATGCTGTATATATACATGTAACAATAGTATGAACCTAATACTCTTGACATATGACTTTCATGATTTTGATAGGTGCTGTTCAATGAATGATTGGGACCACGACTCCATAGTGTCTTTAATACAAAAAATCTCTCTGTTGCCATATAAGAGATTGTGCCATTTCCTTGAGCTGATAGGCCTGTGAGAATTTGTTTGAGAAGTGGTATTTGTGATCTCAGCCAGTTGTCTAGAGAGGGTATGCTCATGATTTCCATTCCAGCATCCATATTCTTCCCCACTAGCTTCAGAGGTCATCATTGTGGGGAACCAGGAGCAGAGCACTGTTTGATGACCAAATCCTAAAAGAAAGTGAGAACTGGAAATTTGATAACAGAAGAAAAATCTCACTGGTGTGACATACATAGATACCAGAAATAAGGTTGAACTCCAATTCAGTCAGAGTGTCATCAATGAATCTTCTATTGGTTTTTGGGTCATGAACTCTGAGCATTGTGTTTGGGACCAATGACCAACCCATAGGACCTTAAAGGACTGTTGAAAAACTGACAACAGACACACTCAATCACCAAATAAAACCCCCTCACATCAATGCAGTGCATGCACAAGGTTGATTTAAGAGGGACTCCCATTGCTTGAGATAAGAATTGTAATCCTCCATCCCAAACAACAAATCTGTGTAGGTAAGACACAAGGTGGCAGGGGCTCTAGAAGCAAGTTCAAGAGGAAGACAAGTTCAAAACAGGATTCCATGCTGGAAGAGATACTTGGCAACATCTGACTCATGAAGCTGAGAATCAAGGCAACACACCATCAATGCATCCACTGCAGTAGTCAATGTCAGCTTCCATGGCATTTCAGATTTGTCCCCAAAGTCAAACATGTACAGTAATTGAGACTGGTCATCATCATTAACAATGATGCATAAGTATTTGCAATGCTCAGACATCAATAGAGATACAGCTTTGAATGTTGAAATTGCACTCATAATCCTTGAGTTTTCATCCTGCAATAATGCCTTCCAAGTAAGACCTTGCCAGAGCTGCACATGGAACTGCCATAATGTGGCACTCAACCCATCCCAAACCTAGCCAACAAACAAGTTGTCTGGCTTCTGCCACATTTGCCAGCAATGGGAGTGAGGATGGAAGAGGAAGAGGTGGAGTAAAGCCATAGTGCAAGATGAGAATTTCCAAGATTTCCTGTTGCAAGATGTCAATTGACCTGGAGTCTGACAATGATGACAGAATGGGTATGGGCTCCAATAACAATTCAGGTGACACTGGCAATTCTGGCACCACTGGTTCTGAAAGAACAACAGTGTGCTGGAGGGGATGAATGCAGGGCATGTCAAGGTGCTTGGATTCTGAAAGATGCAGCATAAAATTCCTGAAACTCTACCTCGTAATCACAATTGCTAGGACTGAATTCCTTGCAGCAATCCCACTCATTTGAAAATAAATTTTAGTGCTTCTGTGCCTCACTATATTGTCTGAGTGTTTCTCCTTTATCTGTCTTGCGCACTTGAATGTGGCACTACACATTTTCATCCTCCTCACTACAAGACCATTCAAAGACTTGAGCACTGATTGTTGGTAGCCATCGCTCTCTGTTCAAATGGGTCTGTTGAGCAGCAGCAGTCTCACACAAGAGATGTCGAGCATTATCAAGCAGAGAGAAAAGCTTCATATCATCTGCATGGATGGGTGAGGTTGTTTGCTCAGTGTGCATGTCTCTTGCACAGGATTGGTCCAAGCCAGCACTGTATGCTGCATCTGGCTTGCAGTGGGTGCCAAATAAGCAAGAGAAGAGATGGCCACCTCTTTAGAACCCCATCAATACCAGACCAGAATGTTGTACTTGAGAAACCACTCTATAGCTGGTTGCCTTGTGTCTTTACTAGTTATATCAAGGAATATGCCAGCACATTCAGTGTTTGAGGAGAAGTCAAAAACTGTCAAAGCCTGAAGTGCATCTACTGTTTCAATTGGGAAACCATTATTGCAAAGTGCAACTTGCCAATACACATTGGTATCAGTTGTGTTGGCTAACTTGGCTTTAGCAACAAGATAGGACAGCAATCCCATCCAAATTGAAAACCGGTTCCTAGCCTTATAGATTCAAGACAAAGTATGCCCATAGCTGTAGTGTCCATCAACATAGCCCATAGACCAGTGAGAGAAGGGATGAACTACCAAAGCCTCAAAGTTCTTGGCTAGAATAGTTGTCACACAATTTAGCCACCAATCTAACTTGACCCAGGAGTCCTTAATTTCTGAAGGTAGACTAAACTGGTCTTGCCCATCTTTAGAGTGTTCCAAGCTTGGAACTTTGGCAAGTTGTTTGAAAAAAGTACTGGAATATGAAGGTTTACAAGAGACAAATGCAAGCCATCCATATGCCTCTGTCCACCAAAAAGGCTCAGTAAAATTGTCTGTACAAGAATGAACCGCTTGCAACAGGCTTCATAGTGGTTTATGCAAAGTGGTTCTCTATTGCAAAACAAGCCACATACTGTATGCTGTATGCTGCTGTGTTATTGTGGGTACTATTTCCAACAATGGCTGTCCCCTTCATCAATGTTTGTTTACTTGCCCCTCCCTTGATATCTTTTTGTGTACTAAATTTGCACTCCCTAGCCCATCCCCAGTGTCAGAGCACTAACTGCACTGCTTTTCAAGTCAAATGCTCAAGATCTTGCCACCCACCATCGTGTAGCTCCAGATGCTTTTACTCAACCTGTTGAACATACGGTGCTCTCCCCCATTATTTCTATAGATAGTAATATCACAGAGCAAAGCGCAAGTCCAGTCACCCTTTCATATGTTACCCAGGCAGTTGTTGCTCAATCTTACACTACAATCCAGACCATCACTAGTGCACAGGCCAAAGAGGTCTCCACAATCACTTGATTTGTTATGGTTACTTGCCTGGTGGTGGAGAGTTTTACTACCACAAAGCCAGAGTTATCAGAGGAAGAGTCTGCCAAGGTGGATGATATAGAAGTGCTGTTTCACATTGTTGATGACTTATGATATCTGATTGTATTTCAAGATTTGAAAATGAAGTTGTATGAGGTACTGAACTTCTCATCATGTATTCATTAATGAGTATCTGTTCTTTGTTATCATATGTATCATGCCCTACACATGCACAGGAACTTGCAAAACTCTTTGTCTTTCTGGAAACAAAGAAAATGATTGCCTAAAAGAGTCCAATAACAATCAGTATGCTTATTGTTATCCCCACTTAGCACATGTTTGATTTTGACTCCTTACATACATTTTCTTGGAGGCAGGCCCAGGCTGCAGTTACAGCCCTTCCTTTCATCTGCATGAAATGTGCTGACTAAGCTATAATTTTGAAGGGGACAGGGCACAGAGTGCAAGAGGTTCTCAATTGTTTCCACAAAGCATTGTATGGCAGACCTTTGTCATACTAATTGATGTTTCCATTGGATGTTATTTTGCTTAGTCTGCATATTGATTTTGTCTCTTGGCTACTTATGACACCTCCCTCCCTTTTACTACCTCTTTGATGTCACCAAAAGACAAAATCTGCACTTGCACAAAATTCAAATGCCATCTGAATTGGCTTCCAGACAGCACCTGTGGCACCTTGGTTGATGCCAGGACACTTCAAAATCATGAAAAGGAGGACAAGGCTGAGAGATTAGGTGATTGTGCCTTAGCATACAAAGCACAAGCCTTGAAGGCTCATGAAGCTGAGATAGCAATTGCTACAAAAATTCTTTCACTAAGCAATATTGCAGCACATCCAGCAATGTTTCTGCCTGTAACCAGTGATAAGCTAAATTTACCAATTAACAGGGCAAGCAAACTTGTTGCTGGTCTCAACAAGATTGAGGGTGTACTTGAATCTTTGTGTGCCAAGGTGCAAGTAATTGGTTTGGCTCCATTTCATGCAGGCAACCATATGTTTGCAGACAAGCTTATGGTGCTAAAATCGATCAAGCAAACTTTAGTTGAGCAAACTATGCATTTACATACCATTGGAAGAGTCAAGATGCCTGCTGTCATGCACATGCACAGCATCGTTGACACCCTATGGCAGGATGTCCAGCACTTTCTCGACAAGACAACAGAGTCATGGACAAATGTGCTGGACACACAAATTGCAGAGCCACTGGTGCTTGCACACAGTCAATTCAACATGAGTGAGTCACCAATGGCAATGTGCATGAATTGTTCTCTGATTCTTTCTTCCTCAGGTGACCATTTTTTCCTTGGCTTTAGCAAAGTAGTACCTTTCCTCCAACTTGTGGTCTTCATGATCACCATCTGCCATGTTGTCCTATGCCTTCCTTGTAGGGGAACTGTCTGGATATTCCAGATGTGCAGTAAAATCATAACTGATGCTTTTTGCTTTCTCTCATCTATTCCGCATCCTATTGCTGGCATTCTTGATAAATTTCCTGTCAATATTCACACCACTATGAAACCCCTTTGCATAGAGGGAAAGTCCTTGGTTTACACTTCCTGTCCAAAGTGTCATGCAATTTACAGGCCCAAATTCCCTGATGACAAAGCAGGTGATCACAGCAAAGTACCTGTCTACCCCTTACAGTGTGACACCATTCAGCATGGTGTTCTAAAATTGCTCATTCATCCTAAGTCAATAGGAACCCACCAACTGGACATCTATGTTCCCATCTGGCTTTACATTGTATTTGACTTTAAAGATTGGTTTGTTGGGTTACTCTCATGAGAATCATATGAAAAAAAGATGGATCAGGTTTGGAAGCAGATGGCAATGCCTTCTGATGGAATACTAAGGGACATCTTTCAAGGTTCTGCTATCCAAAATTTCAAAGACTCCAATGGAAAATCTCACTTTAGCATCTATGAAGGTAAAAATGCTAGTTGTTATCTTTTCTCACTCAGTGTGGATTTCTTCAACCCTTTGGGCAACAAACAAGCTGGAAAGAAGATCTCTATTGGCATGATATGCATTGCATGCTTGAATTTACCTATTGAGGAACAGTATAGACCAGAGAACATGTTTATCCACATCATTCCTGGCCCCAAGGAACCTGAGGCCCAACTGGACAGAATGAACCCATACTTGCACCCCATCATTGATGAATTCTTGGATCTCTGGTCAGGTGTTGCCTTTAGCCAGACCACCAACTTCCCTTACAATTGACTGTTCTGTGTGCCATTGTTCTTGTGATTTGTGATCTCATGATGGTTTGAAAAGTTGGAGGCTTTACTTCAATCCATCACAAGTACTTTTGTTCCCACTGCTGGTGCAACAGGACATCTCACAAACTCAGCAATTTTGATGTTAAATGCTGGAAATAAACTGATAAAGAATGTCAAGACTTGGCTGAGAACTACTTCTTGGCTTCTTCTCCAGAAGAGGCATCTGCTCTTGTTGGCAAATCAGGTTTGCAATGGACCAAGCTTCTCCAGCTTCCATACTACAAGGCATCAACATACCTTGTTGTCAATGTTATGCATAATCTCTTTCTCAGGTTGATCAAAGAGCACTTCCAGAACATCCTTGGTTATGACCCTGACAATAAGAAGTGCAAGACCAAGAAGGGAGCTCCAGCAAAGTTGACTGTGGTGAATTTTCACTACAATGAAACCAATCCTGAGCCAGATTCAGAGACTGAGCCAAAGGTTTTCAATGATGTATATATATTTTGCCAGTGGCTTCAACAGCCCATTGATTTCAGCACTGAAGGCCTGGCTTTTGATAAAGCAGTCAAGAGATAGAGAAATTTGCACAAAGAAGCCCTGGTTTGTATGGCAACAGGATTAGGTATTCAACTATTGCTGGGAGATAAAGGGACTAGAGAGGACTATGCTTGTGCAATAGGTATTCAACTATTGCTGGGAGATAAAGGGACTAGAGAGGACTATGCTTGTGCAATCCTTCTCTGGGTATGTAGAAATCAGTCAATGTGTATGAACAACATTGACTTAGATTGTTCTACCAGTGACTTCAGCAACCAGAACACAATGTCACTTTGTTTCATGGGGAAATCTTCTCAGAAGATGAAATGGAGACTATCTGGGCTGACCTCAAAGATATTATCAGACCTTCCTGGGTGACTTTGGTCCCAACAACTCTCTTATCAAGTGGGCCCAAGTTCAAAGTGGATCAATGGCAGATGGTTGGCTGTGTAAATCTTCTCATATCTTTGACCTGCTTATGGTGGGATGGTGACAAACAAAAGAAAAATCTCCTGCATCTGACAATGCTGCTTTCTTTGGCTGTCCAAGTGGCAACTTCTTGAATGACTAGCACAAATCATAGAGCACATTATTTGGAACTCATGACTGAGTATCAAAAAGAGCTTGCTTGCCTCTTCCCATTCTATGAATGTGTCCCCAATCATCACACAGCCTTCCACATTCCTGATTTTCTTGAATTATTTGGTCCTGCTTCAGGCTGGTGGGCCTTTCCTTTTGAGCATGCAATTGGGCAATTGCAGCAAATGTCAATGAATTACAAGAAAGGTAAGAACATATTCATTTGGCTTCAATTAATAACACATGGTTCAGGTGAATATGAAGAGACAATTGTGTGTGCTTGACATCAGACTAGTGTAAGAGGGCTCTTCCTTAAACAGGCCTGCCCCAACATCATCAAAGAATGCAAGTCCATGTTTCAGACTCTTGTTTGACCACAGACTCATGGAATCCTAGCAACTGAAGAGGATGATGCTTTGACCCTCATTTTGTTTGATAGGACTGAAGTAAACAATGATGATGATGATACTCTAAAAGGGAAATTAACCCCACTTCCCAAAGGATATGGTCTGGCAATTGAACATGCCAAGCCATATCACAAAATTCCTCTGAAAGCAGTTATTAAATCTCAAATCCATCACTTCGGCTTGTCATACACCTCTTGTGAGAAGCACAAGGGCAACAGCTTTGTGTTCTTGTGAAACGTCTCTGCCCCATTTATAATTGAGAACATTCTCAAGTTTCCTGTAGTGAGGGATAATCAAACTCTTCATGGCACATGGATTGTTGGGTATCATCTGAAGCCCTCAACTTCATTCTCTTTTGACCTTTACTTGAAATATCAGGAATTGGGAGCAAGCATTTGGAGTACTGAATTGAACCCACGGCTTAGAGCCATGATGATTTTGGACATTGAAGCTCACACAGCAAGGTTGAAATGGGAGGACAACTGGGTGGTTATATCACTGAGATGTGTTTGTATTTTCTCTGAGCTCAAGATCAATAAACTCACTCATTTTGATCTAGTCTCTTTATGTTGATCAGATCTAAATAACTTGTGGTGCCAAGTCTAGATACATGTAGTCCAGCAGATGATAGTAGTCTTGTTTGCAGTTACTGTCTGTCAGTTACAGAACTCATTACTATTATAGTTTGGCTCTCAAATAAATCAATTTTGTTCAAATTTATCATTTCTGATACTTGACTATTGTCCCTACAAAAATGTAGTCTTTGTCACTCAATGCACTCATATAAAATCTTAATAATCTTATCTATGATTCTACTTATTGCTGATTGTGTTCCCATGATATGTTATGTAAGAATCAAACACCAGTCAAGTTGGACTTTGACTTGTTGAAAATGACCATGAGCTCTGGGTTCCAAGCTCTGTCCCTCCCTCACAAGTTCTGAGTTCATCCAAGCTCGTTGACTTCTGTATCACTTCTGAGTTCATCTAAACTCTACCACTGTCTGTAAAGTTCTGGGTCCAACCCAAACTTGTGATCACTTGGTTCTAGTTCTTGGCTCAACTCAAACTCCTGTTGTGCTGAGCAATCTTAAGAATCTCTCTATGGCATAGCCTTGATGGACTAAGGCATCTGTATCACCATGATGCTACCTCAAAGATCTATTTTTCCAATATATTGCTCACAGATCACACCCACTTGCTTGACACTCATTGTGTTTTCCATGGATGAATTACATAATCATCAAACTCCATCAAAGTAGGACTAGACTTGAGCTCAGCTCCTCCAAACTCTATCCTTCCCTCATGAGTTCTGGATACATCCAAACTCATTCACACTCCCTCTCAAGTTTTGGGTTTGGGAACCCCAACTCTCAAATTTCCTCCTTTGCTGAGTGACTTTCAAGGCATGGGGCTTGATGTACACCTATAAGGTGCCTTGGGAACAAGACAGTCTCTTCTGTGTGTTGAATACCACCATTGATGAGCTCTGGGTTCACCCAAGCTCTATCCCTTACTCATGCCACCTGGTTTCACCCAAACTCACTCACTCTTATGATTGTCTGAGCTCTGGGATGATATTCCAAGTTCTAATTCTTCAGGAGACCTCATTGCTCTGTCATATTTAAGGCGTCTGGTTCCTCAACTGTCTTCTTCACTTGAACCACCATCTCTAACAAGTAAGTTGTTCTATTTCCTTCTTTTAACTTACTTAACACTTCTCTAGCATTGTCTACACTGTCAATATGCCAAGGCATGCCAAGTCCTTCAAGATCCCAATGTGCCACCCCATCCTTTGCCCAAGCAAGTCTTGACTCAAAGGATACCCTGTCCTTGAGCTGGAGAAGAGCCAATGGATTTGCATATAGTCTTTTGCTTTGAGTATCTTTTGATTCAATTCTAGGCCTCTATCCAGCACAACACCAACATGTGCATTTGATCTGCCAATGACATCTGTGCTGCAAAGTTCATGGCTCATTTGTGGGAGAAGCATTAGGGGGTGCATTTTCAAAGGCAATGGGATATTTGTTGAATGCCTTGCTATTGGTGAGTAATGCTTCAGTCAAGTAAAGGGGGACAAATATACTGACTGGATCAAGTGTGTCTGGGTCTCTCAGAGTGTGAAGGTGATCAATGGAGAGGAGGGGATCTATGACAGGCATGATTACTGGAAGGTCAATTCTCTTTTTGTTTATATTTCTTCAGTTTTCTCATATACCACAGGCTGATAAAAGGGACAAGGGAGGGAAAAACTAGTTAATTGTATCAAACATTGAGAATCATGCAATGTAATCTATGGTGAAAGATTGTTCCTTTCATCCTTTTGCATAAGTTTATTAATCTAAGCTTTTAATTCTTTTCTGTTTCTCAATTTACCACAAGTGCAGGTCACTGAGACATCAGCAACTCTCACAGAACTTATGGTCAAGCATCTCCATATAAAGGGTTTTAGTGGGTACTCCCAGTGACTACTTCAGGTTTGATCTGATGCTTCATTATTAGATGATATACCTTCTTCTTTTGTATATTACAGTCTTGTGTTGGGTGTTTATAGTGCCTTGCTTGTTGACAGTGAATTGTTTTTGCACACTTGTTCTAGTCTTCTCTGATAGCTCAATTTCATGTTGCAGAAAGAACTACGTCTCAACTATTGAACATAATTGAATTCCTTGCTTTCTATCAGGCAGGCAGGTTTGAGACCATCCTGGATACTTGTCAGGCCTTGATGGGTTCAATCAAAAGGATCATGGAAGTGAGCAAGGAAGGGAGAACTAAGCTCAAGGCTGTTGAACTCAATGCTGTGTTCACTGCACTCAAAGTGGCTCTACATTTTGTCTGACCAATCATCTCCTCAAAACCCCTTATCAAGTTGGGGCAGACATCTCTCTTCATCACTCATGACAAAAAGGACACCAACCCTGAATATTTTGAGCTTCACAACTTCCTGGTCAGGCTGTGAATGGCAGTGATTATGTCAATAACCATGGCTCCAAGCCTCTTGCCACCATCTGTGATGAGAACAAGAATACCATCCTTCACATGGTTTGTGGAAATGGTCATTTAGGTAATATCAGAAGCCAAAGCCAGATCTAGGGAAAGGTCCCAGTTGATGAGATAGCCTTTAACCATTCTGTCTGCATGTTGCGTGAATGTGATGTTCCTGTTGCTGATATCATGGTGAAAAACTTCAGCCTCTGTGGCTGCCATTCCATGAGCTAGATGCATGGATAGTTTAACCAATTAGAAAAGTATTGCAGGATTTCAACCAAACACATACCTATCAAAGCATCTTATACAACAATGGCCATCTCCCATGTATTTTCAAAAGCCTCCAGCAAGTAGGGCAAATACTTGAGGATGATGCGATAGTGGCAAAATGTGTGCAAAGTTATAGAAAGAGTTTTCTTTGCTGCCCTGAGGCATTGCTTTGTTTGTGTGATGTGGTAACAATCATTTTCCATGCCAACATCAGCACCAATGAGAACTTTTGGAATATTTGGCACCCACTTGTCATGAAGCTTTTTGAACATGTGATTTAGAGCTTTTCAAGGCTAGTGATCTTACTAAAGTTGGCAAGAAGGGTTTGACACTCAGTGGCAGACAAAAGGTGGTTTTATACACTTGACCTTGTTCAGAGTATTGGTTTATAAGAGTAGTATTGGCTCACATTACCCTTGCACAAGCAATCTATTCTTCTGCTGAAATACTTCTCTTGGATGATGTGTGTATTCTCTTCTGGAAGAAAGAATGCAATCAATTTTATTGTCATAGGTTCTCACTGCACTAGATGTACACACAGCCAAGTGGATTGTCAACAAATGCTTCATTGGTGACCTCATTCAAGGCAGAACTGTCCTCCTTGTGGTATGCATACACAATTCCTCATACCTTCCAAAAAGGTTTTGTCTGATTGACATTTTGTCTACAGATGCACAACATCAACATGGCAGCTCCCATCTCAGAATTTATTGTATCTCTCAAAAGATAGAGGTAATTGAGAGATTCTGCTGATGCAACACTTTGAGATTATGCTGATATCTGGATGCAGGAGACATGCCAGTGCCTGCAGATTGTATCAAGGCACTAAAATGTTGTTGTCTGAGGGGCAAGAGGGGTGGCTCTGAGGCTGAGGGGTTTGTTTGGGGAGAAGCATATGATGAGTTGTGGTGCAGGGGACCCATGGCAGTGGAGGAGGATCTCTTTCTTGAATATGGCCTCACCGTCATCCATGACATCCTTGCCAACAAAGAGTCCTCTTCACAGTCCCCTCAGAATGACCACCAATGAACTCTACAAACTCAGCCTCCAACACACTCCCTTGTCCAAGTTCTACAATCCCCATACAAGGGCAAACAAGCCATATCCTCCCATGCCTGCCCTGAGAATAAAGGGTAAGAAGAGGGAACAACCACCTGGTCCTCCAAACCCAGAGCACCCCATCTGGTCTAAAGCATATGCAAAATCCTTCTCTTCTATCTACACTCCCAAACCAAGACTTCTCACAGATTCCTCAAGAAAATCATCCTCTAATATCTTGTGGGAATTCAGGAGATCATAAAGACATGCGCCAATAGGTTAGTGGACAGTTGAAAAGTATTCAAAACAAACAAGAAGGGCAAAAGGATCCCTGTTGAGGACACCGGGGCCAGCCCAGTCACACAACCAGTCTGGGTTTGGAAATTGATCAGTGTTGTTGACCCTGCATCGATCAAATGCCAGCCAAAGCCCCCACCACAGCTCATCAAGCCCTTCAGCATGGAGGTTGCCATTAGTGAGGACTTTAGCCACCTCAACAAGAGGCAACAGAAGTCAAGAAGTGCGGCCATACAGAGAGAGTTACATATGTTGAAGGTGTCAACTGCAGGCATGGAGCTCAGGAGATTGCTGTCTGGAGGCATGATGAAGAGCCGACAAGAAAGGATGTGGGAGGAGAAGAGGTTGGCAGCAAGAGAGGAGAAGAGGCTAGCACCATGTAAGGATTCCGCCGCTGAGAGGAAGTTTGTGCCATGCAAGGATTCTGCTGTAAAGGAGAGGGGGTTTGCACTGCACAAGAATGCAGAAGCAATGGAGGAGAGACCATGCAAGGATCCAGCAGCAAGAGAGAAGAGACCATGCAAAGATCCAATAGCAAGGAAGGAAAGGAGTTTGCCATGCAAGGGTATCATGAATATGAAAAGAATTGAGTCTGACATATATGAAAAGTCAGTCAACAGGACCAGATAGATGGTTATAAGAGGCCATCACAATGTTTAGGCATGTCTTTGTCCTAGATCATCATAATGATAATATATTAGCTCCTATCTTTTCTATATATGCATCCATGAACACATGTCTTTTCAACATGACTCAAATTGAGCTTATGAAAATGGGAATTACAAAGTCAGTCTTATCAATTCTTCTTTCAATCAAATGCTAATATTCCCTCATATGTACAAAAACTCTTTGAATATGTGCTCTCTGAAAGATGACCCAAATGTTCAAGCACTCAAGTAAATATTGTCTATCAAAAGTGCAATATGACACTGAATACAAATGCTCAAGTCTGATATGGTGCACACCTCCGGTGTACATGGCATTTGCAATCTACATCCCATCCAACTGACTCCTACACCTTCTTGTATATATAAAACATGTGGGATCAAGATATGTACTTCTGTGCCCTTTCCACCTCTCATGCCCTCTTCTTCTCCCTCTATCTCTGAACCAGTCAATGCAACCAAGTTGACACCTCTCCTTTTCACTAATGGGTCCATACGCACCAACACAGACACATCCAAGTCCAATGATGCATCCACATGCACAATGTTCTTCCAAGAACTCCTAACAATCCCACACTACGCCCTTCCCATCTGCAGGTATGTTTCCCCCTCCTTCACAATCTACAACCCACAACGCTTTCCCACCAGCATGCAGCTCCTCAAATACAGCATTGTCCTTGTCCCTGTCATCTCCCTCAGCCACCTCTCCACCACTTACCTCACCGCTGTCAGCCTTGGCTCAATGACCGCAAACGTCATGGGCTACAGTCTTCTTCTGCGCCTCACAAGTGGTCTGGACACTGTTTTTTCATCTGCATGGACATTGAGCAAGCTGAGGTTGGTTGGGCTCTGGGTGCAAAGGATGGGTGGGTTGTTTTTTCTTTTTATTCAAAGTGACAGAGGACTGATGGAGGTTGGAAGCTGTGGTTATGGCATTCGTGCTCATTGTATGTGACTAACTTTCTTGTTACAACTTGCTACAAGTTATTGAAGTCATTTTGATATCTTTGACAGCCCATATTTTTTGTGTGGTTCAAGGCAGAACCAATACTGCTGGCTTTGAAACAAAATCCAGAAGTCGCTTGTTTAGCTGCGCTCTACCTATGTTAGTACTCCTTTTCTCTCCCAGGTTTGTACTTTCTTTTAAACAGGTCAAGTATTAGTTGGATCTAACAAAGCGCCATGTATATAGCCTTTGCATTTAACTGCATCAGCCAGTATGGACAAACCCTTTCTGATCATGAAAGACACTTTCTCAATCCCATTTAGATGCTACTTCCAATCCCAAGGCCACTTCTACATCCAAACTCACATAATCTGCATTGCAGCCCCACTCAACATCCTTGCAAACTACCTCCTTGGTTTGTCCTTCTTCATATCATTTTCTTTTCCACCCACCCAACTCCACAGTCTGGGGCCCCGCATCCATCCACCTCAGGTTCATCGGCACCCCAATTGCATCTGCACTAACTACCAGCCTCATCTTGCTCACCTCCCTCTACCATGGGGCATACTTCATCTCCAAAATGGCATGGTACCCTCTCACTATGCATATGTTTATGAATCTCAGAGTCCTGGTAAGACTAGGACTTGCTGGCATCAGTGAGATATCCAACATTATCCATGCAATGTCCTTCATGTTCTAAATGGGTATCATGGACACACAGGACAACTAGCATCAGAATGGAGCTCATTGTGCTTGCTGCATTATTATTTGGACCTACAGTGCTCACTGCACAGTCAATTTTAATTAGCATGTTGGTGACAGTTTTCCAGCTTGGGTATGCTATTGCTAATGCAATGTTGATTTGGTGTGTTACTTTTCTCAGTTCTTCATCACATTTTATTTGTTTTGTTTTATGGGGCTCTGCTGAGTCTCTTTTTTTGTTTCTGGGGATAATAGAGTTGGGAACCTTCTAGGTGAGAAGAATGCACAATGTGCAGAGGTTGCGGCAAAAACATTGCTTGTAGTTGTTCTCCTTTCATCATTGTAATATTTAGAGTGGGATGACCTTTTGTCTGAGCATGTATGAGAGGAGGGTTACACAGAGTAGAGAGGCTTGTGGTAGCCAAGCCATCAGCAGGAAGGAGCTCCATGAGCATAGTCAGATCCAGATTGAGGGAGGCAGCAAGCAAGGAGTCCTCACACTCATTGAAGGTGTTGGTAGTTTACTCCAGCATCTTGGAGTTGTACTTGTCAACTGTGTGCTTGAGGTCTCTGACAGGTGGACATATTTGATGCTCACCCTTGCCCTTCTCAATTGCATCAGGAGCTTTAAACAAGAGGTGGTTGGCATTGACCATGTTGTCAACAACGGAACATTTAGAGATCTCCTTAGAACAGAACTGGTGCTTTGTGTTTGTCATTGTTGCTGAGATGGCTGTACAATGCAATGTCGAGGTTTGATGCTAGCATTGACAAGTTCAAAGTGGACAACTGGCTTGACTGTGTTGGACTGCCAACACTAAGCACTACAATGATATCATCCCTGGCATCAACAATGCCACTGACAACTGTTGTAGATCCAGCTAAACCTCGTAGCTATTTCATTGGCTACATCCTTCTTATTTGCCTCATGCACTACAGGCATGCCCTACCTGCCAGATTCCAAGTTGTACTGCATGATGAGAGAAGTGCTCAGAGTAAGGCAGAAACTGGCCAGGATTTACCAAGGCTCAAGGCAAATAAATCTAATCTAGAGTTAGGGAGCCAAACAATCACAAATGCACATTCTTTCTCATACTTCCATCACAATGCCAATCTCTCAGCTCAAATACACCAGCACAGAGCTGACCATGATGCCTAATTTTGAGATCCTGTATGATAACATTTGCCTAGGGTCCACCATTTCCATCCATCTGTCACAGGTCAGTGTTGAGATTTTCCTATGACTACACAGGATTAACAAGCTTCAGATGAGTCTCTGTCTTGTGTTGTCAAACTGGAGTGCAACAATGACCAACTAATCCTCAACCAGACACAGGAACTCATTGTTGTTGACAAACCCTCCTCGACAATGCTGTCCAACCAATCAAGTGTCAACCAGACATGCACAATGACACCATCCCAGGTAGTTGTGCAGTGCTTGGGCCACACAAAATCTTGATCTGCTCATTACCAACCATATAGCATTCCATGCACTGTCCACAGCTGGAAAATTCAAATTCAAGAGGCTTGTAGATCAGATTGATTTTGGTGATTTTCCTTGTAAGTTGATGCCCTGTCTGTCCTGCTGATTTAGCCCTCATTTTTCTTGACTTCAGCTGTTGTTCATCTGTTTCTTGGAGTTTCTTGAAGTCTATAATCTTGTACACTATGTTACCAACTCAGTACATATATGTATTAAGTGTCTTGATGAGCAAATTGACAGTCACATGCTGAGTGATGTGACATGTGTTTCTCTAGATTGTTTCTGTAGAATATTATGACATTTTTTTATTGCATGTTTCTCAAGAAGTATCATAAGTTATGCTGACACATGTTTCTCAAGAAGAATATGGAGTGTTTCTTGAGATGCAGCACTAAGAACAGGACAAAGGTTTTTTAAGAAACATGTGCTGAAACATATCACATGTTTCTCAAGAAAATCATCAAGAACATTTTAAATATTTTGATTATTTTTTCTTCAGATAAAACATGGAAAAATTTATCATTCTATGAAAGAAACATTAAGGGAATATTTGATATATTTACTGAAATTTCTGACACAAAATTTAGCATGTTTCTTGAGAAAAAGGTGTCAGAAATTGAAAAACATATTTCTGACACCTTTTTCTCAGGAAACATGCTACATTTCCTAAAGTGCATACCAGTCAGTCCTAGCAACCTTGATAGATTGAACACCTGGGCAACTTGATATTTAGCAGAAGCAGCATTACTTGTAAAGTCAGTTTGTCTTGAGTACAGGTGTTGTGCCACTAACCTCTCTGGAATTGATCCATAGAGAAAGGCTCAAATCTGAAGTCCATCTCATGATTCAGCTAGAGCATTGTTTTCCTGGGCCTGTTGAAGATCATATTCAATCTGAAGTAATTGAGAGTTGCAAGGGATTGCAGCCAAAGGCAACAATGTCTGGGATCTGGATGCATGTGGAGAGGCAAGGGAAGATGGTAGGTATAGTTTGATATCTTGAGGAGCATTTTTCTCCTGGGCAACAAGTGAATTCTCCACATTGCACACTTGAGCAGATGCAAGACCTGGAATATAAAGATGCTGTATATCAATCCCTGCAGTGATCTGCCAACAAAGGACATTGCTTCAAGTGATTTTCATGACTTGACTCTACATGACTCTACACATGCCCATTCTCCCTATTCTCCTTTACTGTTTTTTTTGCACCTGCTGACTATTAAGTTTTGATGCTTACCTCTTTGCTCTCACTTTTCCATCTGTTATCACAGACCCTTGGACATTCACTCCTTTCTGGTTCATAGTTTAACATGTGATATCTTATTGAGTAGTATAAAACCTTATGTATTTAACATAAAATCCCAAGTTTGATCTTGTTGGTTTTTCCTCATTTGTTTTGAGTGATCCTGACATTAGATCAAAGTTATCTACTCAGCCAAGGTTTCTAGCTCACTATAGCCAGCATTGTCCTTGCTGTTTCCCCTTTACACTCTACTCTCACACCTTACTTGCCAAGAGGTATGCACCAGAGAATTTTGAGGTATTATGTAGGGGGAGGGGGTTCAAGACATCCCATCCATAAACACAAAAAAAATCAATGAATTTTTTATTCTGAGAATTAGAAAAGCTGAAAACACACATAGTTTCTCTTTTCTAACCATTTATACTTGATGGAGAAACAATGGAGGAGCAATCTTGACTAAATTTTGACCCAGCTATGTACTTTGAGTAATGTCACATGACATGACATAATCTCCAAGAGATTTTCTCCATCAACTCTATACTGAACATGCCAAAAGTATCACAATCAAAGAAACATGTCAAAACCATTTAATCTCCATCTCCATTTACTTACCACTAACTTTATGAAACTGATTAGCCAACAAATTTGATGAAACAAGCACATAATTTTGTGATATCTGGTGACTAAAAATGTTAAAAAATGCAGGACTAACAGTAGTAGGACATCCAAGGAGGCATTGCTAGTCCATATATATCTTTATTGTACAAGCAAGGTAAAAGAGGGGTGAGAGGAGTAGGGGTACTTTTAAGTGTAAAATAGAACATCATGCCCATGATCTTTTTTTTGCATATGTCTTGTTACTTGCTCACTTCACTCTCTTCATGCTAACTGCATAAAAACCAACTCTTAGTAACCCTTGTATTTTCTCTCTCTATTGCTTGCATCACTGACTTGGTACATAGCAAGGAACCCTAGTTAGTAAGCACAAAAGGGCTGCTCTAAGACACCTTCCAGAGTCAAATGGTTGGGTCTGTGTCCTTCAGTGGGCCAGCCTTTCTTACACCAGTGCAATAGGTGGTAGTCACTCTGTTGAGCCTGAGTATTTGACAACTGGTCTCTGGTCTACTAGCATGAATGTGCATCAACTTGTAGCTTAATAAGATTTCAACTTGCTTCCTGCACATGCTATCCAAAGGCATCTGACTAGCTAGTTAGGCTGAGTACTCACTTGCACACATGTATCAGCACAAACAGGACCCTCTACCTTTTACACTCCTTTACTACACTTTTACACCCCTTTACTACACTTTTACACCTCTTTACTACACTTTACCATATCATGTCATCTGATACCAACACTGTAAGGGCAACCTCTGGAGGCTATGGCTCAATCACACAGCTAGCAAAGGGAGATTCTAAGTATATTCAGCACTGTACAGTGTCTTCGAGCATAACTACACATCTGACAGAAGGAGATCCAAAGAGAACAAGTCTGGGGATTCCCTATGCCAGTGTGACACTTCAGAGGCTTCATAAGCATGGGAACCAACTGTACAGTCCTGCAGCCATACTCACACCATATTCAGAAGATAAGGAATGTGACATGTCCAAAAATGGCCAAATCTCTAGAAATGATCAAGTCCGAGTTATGCACTGAGCAGGAGCAAGGTTGGAAAGCTGAGAGCCAGGCATGAGGGCCTTGGCTAGCAGAGGAGTAAGAATAAATTGAGAGAAGTGGGAGGAGATGAAAGGTGTAGGGTAGGATGGTCTGGAAACAGCTGGGACTGTGGACTGGAATTGACTCAAAACTGCCTAAAAACAGCCAGGATCGATCACTAGGGAATGGCTGGAATCACCTGAGGAAAGGGGAAAGGGTAGTCCCTGACAAACACACCCACACAACATCAGAATTCAATTAGCATTCTCCAGACAGGAATTATATCTCTCAAAGCCCTACATATCTATTGCTACCTGGGGCATTACTGCTACTAACCTTGATGCCACAGCCCAATCTGTCAACCAACTTGCAACTGCCACAGCTAAATCTGTCATTGCTTCCATTGATTCTACAGCTGCTATCACCAACCTTCAGCAACCACAGATCAATGTTGCAATCAATCCCAGGACTGTCCCTCTTCCTGAAGAATTTAAAGGGGCAAAGGATAAAGCAGCATACTTCCTACAGGCTTGCAACCAGTATTTTGTGGAGGCAGAGGTTACAAAAGATGAAGTAAGAGTAGCAATAGCATTAGCATTGATAAAGGGAGATAAGACAAGAAAATAGGTGGAAAATCAGTTGGAGTTAATTCAGGATGGCTTGGGCATGGTTCCAACTCAGCCTTTAAAGATCACTTCAGCAACTGCACACTGCAGGAGACTGCTGCCACCAAGATTTGAGTCCTTCTTTTGGGAAACAAATCTGCCAATGAGTATAACAAGAACTTTAAACATGATACTAAGTGAAATGAGGAGGTGCTCCTTGATTGCTACAAGCTGGGGCTCAAAAACAACTTTATCAAGAAGATTTATTGGTGTGGCCCCCTTCCCAGGACTTTGCAGGAGTGGCAGTATAAGGAAGATTTGCTTGACGAGCAGTGGAGGCAGTCAAAGGCTATGAAAAGCAGGGCAGGGGAGGAATAGCATGATATGAGCTTCTAATCATTGCAATACACATCAAACCCTAACTATCATATAAGTCACAATTTTCAATTGATCAAAATCTGATAATCATCAACCTTGGCAGCCAAATGCAAGAGTTTCCAAGTAATGAGTTCAAGCTATTTGAGGTAAGCTGTGCCTTAACTATAGACTCTGTATTTATCTTCTCTTTTTACTAGGCCATACCACCTTTTCAAATGCCAACCATCACACTCTCCAATGCAACCCATGATGGCCTTCTGGCTTAGCTCAGGCCCAAGCCCAGGCTTACAATAAAGTAGGAATGATGCTAAATGTCCTGGATAATCAACATTAAAGGGGTAAAAAAATCTAATGATCAATATTTCCACTAAGTAAATACATTATCCAGAGGTACAATATCTGTTGGCTATATAGTTTTTCCCCCTTTTCCACAAGTTCCCTCTGTACTGCAACCTCTATCACATGTCTCACATATGTGTCTGATGCATACCTTAATCCCCTATCCAATACAAATAATAGCACAAGGCATCCATGAGCCATTTTCTTTGTGGCTCTTAAAAAGGGTCATGTGCCATATTGGACCATGTGCAAGGCAAGTGTCAGGGGACTTCCATTTCTGACCTCTGCAACTTGTTCCAGCACCTCCACAGCTTGTTTGACATTTCCAGGGCTCTTTCTAGAACCCTGGAAATCTCCAGAGAACTGCAGAGTTCTCTATATTAAATCAGCAATCATTGCTCTAGGGTTAGGAGTAGCTCCAGTTGTCTGTACAGTAGTTCCCATGCCTCTGCCACCTGCTGATGCACTGCACCAAGCAGTAGGAATCCTTAGACTTGTTCTCTTTGGATTCCCCTCTGCTAGGTGATTAGTTACTGATTGTATCAATGTCTACTCCACTAATATACTTTGGATTCCCCTCTGCTAGCTGCATGACTCTGATCTGCCACTCTGGAGGCTGCTCTTACAGTTGAACAAGTCTCCTAAAACTAGTCTGGTAGCCCCTTATAGCTGCAAGGAACCTCTGAGCTGCTACCCATCACTTTTCCACCAGGATTAAACACTGCAGAGTGCTATGTCTCAGCCTGCCAACCCAGACACACTCTTGGAGGCCCTGGCCCTGCAGGATGAAGCCTGGACTTGCCTGCTTCACTTAGAAACCCAGGTGCAACTAACACAATCATCTCTCACCCACCATACTGCTGAACTCTCTACTCTCCATCAAACAACTGATCTTATCTTCCAATCACTCCAGGCACTGCTCAAACACCTACCCCCTAACTCTGCCCCTCCCACAGCCACAGAACCAGCCCCAACCACATCTGCACCCATCTCTGCAGCTCTGGTGACCTTATGGCCATGAATTCCACATTCTGTGCTACCAGATGCATATAATGGTGCCTGCTCTAGTGGAGAGCAATTCCTGCAGTCCTGCCTCACCTATATCCACCTCAGCAGAGATGCCTTTGACTCCAATGCATTGAAAATAGCCTGGGTGCTGTCATACATGAAGACCAGATGTGCCTCTACCTACACACTGTGAGTCTTCTGTTGTTCCAGAGGTGTTGGAAGCTTTCCAGACTGGGCCACCTTTGAGAAGGACTTCCATGCAGAGTTTTTCCTATTAGACTCTGCCAAGACCATAGCCTTGACACTACATGATAGGGGGCAGTACAGACAAGGAAAGCATACACTGAACAAGTACATTGACTCATTCTGAGCTCTAGTCAAGCAGGCCACCTACTCTAATGGTGTAAGGGCAACCTCTGGAGGCTGTGGGTTAATCACACAACTGGCAGAGGGAGATTCAAAGTCTATTCAGTATCTACAAGAAGTTCTAGCATTCTAGCTACTCACCTGGCAGAGGGAGATCCAAAGAGAACAAGTCTGAGGATCCTCAATGCTAGTGTTCAGAAAATTTACTGGAAGTCACATGACCAAGTCACATGCATCAACAGGTCAACCAATCATATGGCCAATTGACCAGTCGGTCAGTCACAGGACCAACTAACCAGTTGGTCAGTTACATGACTCAAGCACATACATCACAGGGGCAACACTTGTCTGAATTATGGACAGAGAAACAGTGCAACCTGAGGGCTAAAACTAGGACCAATAGATAGGGAAAGGGAAGGAGAATAAAGGAAAACTATAGTGGAGAGGATCTGACAGGAACTGGAGGAGGAGAAGGGGAAACAAGTGGGACATCTCCTGACAGATGGCCTCCAACTATGCCTCACCTTCTGGGATGGCTTGCACCCCACACTGGTGGAACACATCAACGATTTGGTGGAGGGTTGCCCTGACAATGAAAAGATTGCATCATAGTATGAGGTGGCCCAGGACTAATGGCAACTCATGGAGATTCAGAGGGAGCTCTACTGCCCCCATTCTGCACTGCACCCAGCTCCAATCAGCAATGTCTGCCACTCCACACCTGCCCATCCAATGCTGGCCCTTACCCCAGCCATCCCCACAGCATGCTTCCTGCCACTGGGGATCCTCATAGACATGAATGCTGCTAGGCAGCTCTATGCCACTCTGCTACTGTGCCAGAGATGCCAGAAGCCTGGGCACTTTGCATGGCACTGCCCCCTGGGCCTGGAGGTACACTACCTTTCCATGGCAGAGCAGGAGGAACTCCTCCTGCAGCTGCTAGCTGCAAAGGACACCATCAGAGTTCCATTGCTGAATAAGCCTACACCAGAGTTGACCTCAGAGGAGATCAGTGCATGCACCTCACCTCCAGAGCTGGAAGGGGACTTTTAGTTGAGTGACAGATGAGGTGTATGCCTCCATCACTGGGTGCTAACAGGTTCTTGTGTCTGTTGATAGAAAATGAAATTGCCTTTTCCAATGCCCTTCATTCTGAGACAGAAGAACCTCAATGCCCCCCTCCAGATGTACAGATACTAACTCTGGAGCCCCCACCAAGCTCCCTGACATCTTCAAAGGTCTGTTGGCACAGCCCTGCCTGGGCATGTTGAGTTCCCTGACAGTATGTAATGGCTTCCAGCCTGTCCACCAACTCCCTGCATCTTGATGTGGAGATTGAAACAACAGACACTCAGCAAACCCATAGAGTCATGGCTCTTCTGGACAGCAGAGCAATGGGACTGTTCCTAGACTTGGAGTTCATCAAACACCATGGCCTGACCATGCAGCCCCTTTCCAAGGCCATTCCTGTCTACAACATTGACAGAACACCTAACAAAGTAGGCGCCATCAACTCCATGGTTGCCCTGGTCCTCTGCTATTGAAACCATGCAGAGCATGCTGTGTTCACTATCACCAGCTTGGATAGGCAGGACATGATCCTTAGTTTCACATGGCTCTATGAGCACAACCCCAAGGCTGATTGGACTAAAGGAGAGGTAACTATAAGCAGGTGCTCCTGGAAGTGCTCTGCCTGTGCTGTGGAGGACAGGGTGGAGTGCTGGACCCAAGTTGAGAGCATGCAGCCATCTGTGCATGTCATGCCAGCCCTATCCCCTTTGCAGATCTAGATCTCCAGGATCCTCCACCTCTGGCATTCCCTCATAGAGAGGCCCTCTACAAGGACAACCAGAGCAGTGGTGGAGCCCTGGAGGAGGAGTGCAGGGGAGAGTTTGGTGGCATATGTGAGCCAGAGTTCCCTGACAAAGCAGTAGAAGTGGGGGATCAAATTTATGCTACCACTGTACACCTGCCACCCTCCATTGTAGAGATCCAGGCCAGCCAGACCACATCCCAATGGCTGGCCCAGGCATTCACTGCTAACACCATGCCCCAAGAGTTCTGGGATGTGGTACCTTCCTACCTTCATGCATTCAAGGATGTGTTTTCCAAAGCCTTGTTCAACTAGCTTCTGGAGCACAAAAGGTGGGACCATGCCATTGAACTGCTGCCAGATTCTGCACCCTCCAGCTGTAAGATCTACCCACTTACACCCAGGGAGCAGGACAAGCTTGACACATTCCTGCAGGAAGATTTGGACTCCAGTTGTATCCACCTGTCCAAGTTCCCAATGGCTTCTCCAGTCTTCTTCATTAAGAAGAAGGATGGCTCACTCTGACTGGTCCAGAACTACCAGATGCTCAACGCCATAACAGTGAAGAACTGCTACCCCCTCCCCCTCATCTCCAAGCTCATCAACAACCTCTGGGGTGGACATCTAGTGGGGTTACAACAATGTGTGCATCCAGAAAGGAGATGAGTGGAAGGCTGCCTTCTAGATCAACTGGGGATTGTTTGAGCTGCTTGTTATATTCTTTGAACTCACCAATAGCCCCACCACCTTTCAGACCATGATGAATGACATCTTGCAGGACCTCATAGCAGAGGGCATAGTGTGTGTGTACCTTGACAACATCCTTAGACCCAGATTGAGTACCTTGGCTTAATTGTCTTGCACAGAGCTGCAGAGATGGATCCAGTGAAGGTAGCAGGTGTGGCAGAGTAGCCAGAACCCAAGAACAAGAAGGAGGTGCAGGCATTCCTTGGCTTTGCAAACTTCTACCAGAGATTCATCCAGGACTTCTCACACCATGCCCATCCACTATTTGACCTCACCAGGAAGGATGTTATATAGAGTTGGGGACCTCCAGAGCAGATGGCCTTTGATGCTCTCAAGTGCACTGTGACCTCCAGACCTGTCCTTCTCTTCCTAGACAACAACTCTTCCTTCCAGGTGGAGGCTGACAGCTCCAACTTTGCCACTGGGGCAGTGCTCTTGCAGCAGTCTCTGGAGGATGGGAAGTGGCATCCAGTGGCCTTTTACTCTAAGAGCCTGAGCATGGTGGAGCAGAACTATGAGATCCATGACAAGGAGATGCTGGCCATCATCTGGGCATTTGAGGAGTGGTGGCACCTCCTAGAAGGCATGTGGCACAAGTTTGAGGTCTGGATGGATCACAAAAACCTTGAATACTTCTGGACAGCCAAGAAGCTCAATTGCCAACAGGCCCAGTGGTCTCTTTACCTCACTAACTTTGACTTCTCCTTGCACTACAAGCCTGGCCAAAGCATGGGGAAACCAGATGCCCTGTCCCAGAGAGTGGACCATGGCATGGGAGAAGAGGATAACAGCAACATTGTGCTCCTCCACCCCAAATTGTTCATGATACAAGCCATGGAGGGTCTAGCTATTGAGGGAGCAGAAGCAGACATTCTCCGGAACATATGGCAGGGTAATTGGGATGGTCAGCAAGAGGAACTTGTGGTGCAAGCTGCTCAGACACTGAAGTTGGGGCATACCATTGGTGCCAAGGCAGTCCATGCAGACGAATGGGCCCTCCAAAATGGAATCCTGACCTTCTGAGACCGTATCTATGTCCCCAACATTCTGGAGCTCCACCAGAGGATTGGGGAGCAACACCATGACTCCTGCATTGCAGGGCACCCCAGACAGTGGAAGACACTGGAGCTAGTATTGCAGAACTACTGGTGGCCCCAGATGTTCTGGTATATTGGGTCCTACACTAGTACATGCAATCTCTGCCTCCAGACCAAGCCTCAACACTGACTCCCCTACAGACAGTTACACCCACTACCCATGCTTGCAGAACAATGGAGTGTGGCTTCTGTGGACTTCATTGTAGAGCTCCCCAATGCCCATGGTTACAATGTGATCATGGTGGTGGTAGACTTGTACAGCAAGTGAGTGCACTTCATTCCAACTCACACCACCTGCTCTGCCATAAGTGCTGTGAACCTGTACCAGAGGAACATCTAGAAGCTCCATAGCCTCTCCAATGCCTATGTCTCTGATCAGGTACCACAATTTGTGGTGGAGTTCACCAGGGAGCTCTACTGACTGCTCAGAGTGAAGCTCCACACCACTACTGCCTACCACCTGCAGTCTGATGGCCAGACAGCATGCATAAACCAGGAGTTAGAGCAGTACCTCCACCTCTTTTGCAACAAGTGCCAGGATGACTGGGACAAACTCCTCCCTGATGCCAAATTCCAATACAACAACCACATTCACATGTCCACCCAGTTCTCCCCATTCTTCCTTGACATGGGACAGCATCTGCACATGGTTTTGAACCCTGGGCTCAACCCTCAGAGAATGAGGCAGTAAACAAATTTGTGGACCAGATGAAGAGGTCACAGGAGGAGGCCTGGGCAGCACTGGCAAAGACAAAGGATGACATGGCACAATATTATGACCATGGAAGGACTCTGGAGCACAAATATCAGCCTGGAGATCAGGTCTACCTGGATGCCTCTGACATTACAACTACCCAGCCCTCAAAAAAGCTGTCACACTGTCAGTTGGGACCCTTCACAGTGGAATGACAGGTAGGACCCTTAGCCTATCAACTCCAGCTCCCCATGGGGATGCACCAGCTTCATCCAGTGTTCAATGTGGTCACACTAACTCCAGCCCCTAAGGACCCTATTCTGGGGTGCCATCTGCCACCTCTGCCACCCCCTGTGGTGGTCAATGACAACAAAGAATATGAGGTGGAGGAAATCCTGGATAGCCATTTATTCTGGAGACGACTACAGTACAAGGTGAAGTGGAAAGGCTATGGGATCAAGGATATCTCCTGGGAGCTGCAGGAGAATGTACACACTCCCAGACTCAGCAAGGAGTTCCACTGGAGACATCCAGATGCCCTGCACACCATATGAAGAATCTACCCTATCTCACCAGCAGACTGAGCAATCAGGGACTTCTTTTACCCTGTATGTTGAGACACCACATGCTAGAGGGGGGGTGATGTCAGGGGACTTACATTTCTGACCTCTGCAACTCGTTCCAGCACCTCTGCAGTTTGTTTGATGTCCAAAGCTCTTTCTAGAACCCCAGATATCTCCAGAGAACTGCAAAGTTCTCCATATTACCTCAGCAATCATTGCCCTAGGGTTAGGAGTAGCTCTGGTCATCTGTACAGTAGTTCCCATGCCTTCACTGCCCACTGATGTGCCACACTGAGCAGCGGGGATCCTTAGACTTGTTCTCTTTGGATTCCCCTCTGCTAGGTAATTAGTTAATGATTGTATCGTTGTCTACTCTGCTAATATACTTCAGATTCCCCTCTGCTAGCTGCGTGACTCTGATCCGCTGCTCTGGAGGTTGCCCTTACAGCAAGGGGGAAAGAAAAATAAAATTAAACATATAGAGTCAGATTTTTTGGACTTTTCATGTGTACTGAAGGCCAGTAAGTCATACAAACATCATTTATGGCTCTTACCCATTGAGTTTCACAGCCAGCACATTTGCACTAGAGTGCTTCATTTCTACATGGGGACTTTTTGTGTTAAGAAGCCTGCATCATTAGACTGATTTTCCTTGATGACCTGAACCTCTTTCCATTTCTTGAGATTCTTGTTACATTTTTTGCTTCCTCTATGCTTCTTTTCCCAGTTGAGGAGCCCAACCTTCCCAATGTTGATGTGAATGTGGCAATATGGGCATAATACATGATATTTTGTATCAACAATAATTGTAGACTTGTCAATCTGAGATTAGTTATGATTAGTGATATTGATAAAACAGAGCCATTCTGAGTTAAGCTTTCCAATTTTTGGGACAGAAAAACTTGATATGCAAAATTCAGTCGAAAATCCAACCCTGGAAAAGTGTCAAGGATCATGTTGGCCTGATAATTGCAGCCAAACAATACTATAAATGGACAATTACCATCACCCTCCACAAAATATCCAACGACCTAGACCTTGGACTAACTACCCATTCCTTATGACAGATTGACCATGTGATCCCTCCTTGATGCAATGTGTGTATTTTGACATAAGTAGATTGTACTACATTACATATATGTTGTCCAGAACTCCAGAAAAATATATAGCACTGCCTGAATACCAGAAACTCACATGAGATGCACCTTTATGGTACCATCATACATGCATGATTCATACTTGGACGGCGCCACAATACCTCTGCTCGGCACCTGCCATGGTACGTTTACCCCGACAATGAATGCTTCTATCCATGCATGGCTGCCATGATGACCAAGTGTTGGATAAAGCGCTCAATTTTACTTGACTGATCCCAAGTTCATACTTTGACATGTACCATGAATCTGATGGATCACAACTCATTGCAAACGCATCTTGAGGATGTAAACAGTTTGTTTACCATTTGTCTACCATTTTCGTTTGATTTACTCCCAGTCGTAAACGAAAACTAAACGGTTGGAGCCTTACACCAAATGGTCTGGTTACGAAACCGAGCACCATCCAGCGCACTCCCTGGAAGCCGCTTGAATTTGAAGTGATCACTGAAAGGAGATCTCAAATCAAATCAACTCAATTATGAATTGTCAGAACACTTACTGGGACTGATTTGAACAAACTGGCAACAGATTGAGGTCTTCCCCACTGGTGTTTGTGGTCGATGGTTCCAAATCTTTGGGAGCACAATTGCTGGAGAACGTGAACCAGTTCACAGCTGTATTTGACCACTTACAGGCTCGATGCAAACATGTTTCTCACTTAAGAGATATGAGTCGATAGGAAACTCTGTATTTGCCATAATACATCAGGTTCAGTTGATGGTAGAGATGATAATAATAGACTCAGATAATTTTTTAGCACCCCACAGGGTGCGCACCCTTTCCCACCCTTGTTTTCTTAGGTTTCGTGGGGGTACAGTACTGCTTCACACAATTAGTGTAGGATTACAATCTCTACTTATTGAGGAGGGATCATGGGGACTCAATGGGAGGCGCACACAGAGCACATGGTGGAGAGTGGCTGAAAGGAGGTCTCAGAGGATAAGGGAAAACATACAGGAGGATGGATATAGTCGGAAGCGGAAAGCCGGGACAACCTCAGTCGTTAACTACACCGACTGAGGTATGTCCCATAGTTGATACACGGTACTAATGTCATACAGTATATTGTCTGACAGGTACATACATACAATATACAGTCGTTAACTACACCGACTGAGTATATTGTCTAACACTACTTATCAATGTGAATCCCACTATCAACGCTTGACGGTGTTAGCCAGATCTCTGAACCCAACAAGCCTCTCAACTGTATTGCGCACACGAGATCAAAATGATCAAACAGAGCTGGAGGAGACCGGAATGACATTGCCAGTCATGCACATACTTCACGAACGAACATGATTAGGCCGGCCAATCGCCTTTTAAAAAATGCGTCGATGTATTTCAGAATTTGCTAGCCATCATCAGACATGAGTACCTATACAACTTGCATCAAAAGCATCAACTAATGGCCTCATTTAAGTTACGGATACATCAGCCCAATGTTAAGAGCACTAGGTACGATATTCGAGAAGGAGACTCACTCATTTCATCCCGGGTCGAGGAAAAATATTCAGAGGTAGTACAATCTAGCCGCAGACCTGGAAGAAAACGCCACAACCCATCAGAAACCGATGACATGAATGCATGGGTCGCAACTTGCTGTAAAATGGATCGTGGAGGGGAAATGTCCACATCTCCCGGAACAACAATCAGATACAGGATGTGGAGTTGGCCAGACAAAAAGCTGATTTGCGATCGAGCGACTCGCGTTCAGGCAAAGCGGCAGCATTGGTGCTGATGACGAGAGCAAGGAGGGCGATAGAGTACACAAGACGCATTGTTTAACGGGCTTCGTCAACACGCATTGAGAGTTACAGAGAGACCCAAGGCTGTTATGTAGCCTTGGAACGACGCCATCGAGCACGGTGTTTTATCAGAGTCGAAGTCCAGAATCAACATGCTGCACTTGATAGCTAACGTCAAATCGTGATTTCAGGTGACAGGCTCATGGGTCAAAGCAGTTCCCAATGTCATGTAATATCAGACTCGCCGGGCTTGGCAGACGGATTTGGCTGTCGCTCTACTTTCAAGTTGCTTCATAACTCGTGACTACGATTCTTCATAAGTATCGGTAGCTTGAAGTGCATTGAACGACGTAATAAGTCAGCTTCGCTGGTAAACAGCCTCATTGAATCGGAAAGTAGTTCACCCATAAGTCGCTCTCCAGAACAGCTGAACAGCTGATATGTAATAATACTAATCACGGATACATTCATTATCACGATGATTGACGGTGAATGGACGCGCCCAAATCAGAAGAAATACATTTCGAGAACATCGAAACCTAGTTCGATTGGCAAAGCGAATTCCTTTGGCGAGGAGGAAAAGACAAAGAACAGTATCGCACAACATGCTTTTTAATACAAACCAGGAAACTTAGAACCCACTGTCGGATCCAAAGCTGCGTTTTTAGAAATGGAACCCTTATAAGACAATTGGATTGCTTGTGCAGCGGGAACACTTCAGACACATGACAGAAGAAAAGGAAGAATACATTGTGAAAAGAAGCTCTTCCAAGACATCTACCAAATTTGGGATTTGATCGTTTTTGGGAGCCAGAGATGCGTTGATATCGAGGACGTTGTTTGCAGGACGGTACAACGACGAATTGATGATTAATGACAGCTGGAAGGGAAACCAGCTAGCGATCGGCACTGTTGAACAAGAATAACCTGCTGCACTCTGTGGTACAAATTCCCCACGGTAGCTCCAATATCAGTTGCGACCGTACTAGTCACTTTTAGGACGGTGAGAATTGGTCAATAAGTATGAGATCCCTGAGACGGATCATGACGATTCGTGCTGCCTAGAGCGGATTGTCGTCCTTGGAACAGGTAAAACGGAAACTTGAGCGCAAATTGGGCGTATTAACTGAGACACAATTGCTAATGATGCCGAAATTTTACGGGCAGGGCTGCAGAAGGACTGCCAAGCACTATGTCCAAGGATAAATTGAGGTCTGTGTAGTCTTGAGATCTATCCGAGTCACGAGTCGCCCTAGAGAACGAGAAGCCAGCGAACAGCGCGGCATGCACCTGAGCATTGAGCCCTAAAACGTGTTGCTGGGATCACAAGCGCCGAGCACCGGACCAGGAGTCGGCTCAGTTCAGCAAATCTTCTCAAGAAACGAGGTCATGCACTCTTCTTATGGCGAGAGCAAACCGTGCTATAAATATTCAAGGGGGTCTGTGGAATGAACTCGACCTAATAGGCAACTGTTCGCGAAGCCATAGCTTTCTGAGAGCGCCGAGGCACATTCGCGATGGTGATTGTGATTTGATCCATGATGTATGAGTTTTAATGGCGATGTATGGGTTTTAAGTGGCGATGAACGGGAAAGCCTCCTGACATGTGACTCACAGGGAGAGAAAGCGGCTGTTGGCCGGAGCGGCATCAAGATCAAAACATTTACGTAATGGGGACAGATGGCCTTTTCGGAATGGTCTTCACATCTCTTGGAGCAGAGACATATTTCCCTGGTTAGTTCGAAGATTGCACAGACCGGTGGCGTGGTCGGAGATTTTTTGGATCTGCAAGAAAAACAAGGGGAATGATGGACCAGATGGTTGTTTGTAGATGTAGACATTGATAGGCTGATGCGGTTGTGATGTACTAGATTTTCTCATTCTTCCATCTTTCTTTTCTTCGTAGGTCGTTCTTTGCGGCTTTCCTTCAGATTCCTGCTGTGTGCAGCATCTCCACGCTCCTTTCTGGCAGCTAGCCGCCTAGCTCCTCCTGTTTCTGCAGAATCCAGTCATGCGTCCCTCTGGATCTATTTATTCCTTGCTTTTTGCCACGCTTGTCTTCGCGCTGAGGAGTCATGCGCAGCAAAAGGCTCCTTATGCTCGTCGTGCTCTGTCCAACAAACTACAGAGGCGCCAGTTCCTTACACCCATTATTGATGGTCTCTCTGGTGCGCTCTATGTTATTTCCCGCTTTCAGCACATTCTTATCCAGACTTAGCCGATATCCATACTCTGCTGAAGCCGGACGATCCGGCCACTTCTCCCACACATTCTGCGTCCCCTAGCAGCCCGTCTGTCGCGGGAACTGTGCCCAGCACGACTAGTCTGTCTACGTCCAGACAGTCCACGTCGACATCTTCCATCATCACGTCAGCATCAAGGACCCCCTCGGACTCCCCCACTTCGTCCGATTTTAGCTCTACGACTACGTCTTTCACTTTCTCGTCAGAAATCACTGCTTCCTCTACTACCGCGTCGTCGAAGACTAGGGGCCGCGGTAATGCGCTTTCCGGTATCGTTGGTGGTGCTACTAGCGTCGGTGGCGGTGTTACTAGTGTCGTCGGCGATGCTACCAGCGTCGTTGGTGGTGTTACTAGTGTCGTCGGCGATGCTACCAGCATCGTTGGTGGTGTTACTAGTGTCGTCGGCGATGCTACCAGCGTCGTTGGTGGTGTTACTAGTGTCGTCGGCGATGCTACCAGCGTCGTTGGTGGTGTTACTAGTGTCGTCGGCGATGCTACCAGCGTCGTTGGTGGTGTTACTAGCGTCGTCGTTAGCGTTACTCGCTCAGGCTCGGGTTTGACAACAGCTCTCTTACCCGCTATCTCAGTCACTGACAGTCAGTTGCCAACGAGTACTTTGGCCCCAACTTCCAAGCCAGCTGCGTCCGGCTCGCCATCAGATGCGGGATCGTCAAGCATCTTTTCTGGTACTTTGACGACGTCGCGTCATCATACTAATACTGATTCCTCGTTCGCAGAGTCCTCCACCAAGACAAACTCGGACACTGTTCAAACTGCATTGGCTACTTCTAACCAGGTTTTTACCGAAACCACGGGTCTGGCGGGATCTCTTCCGAGCATCTTCCATACTCACATTCATTCCTCCAAGACGACCTCGGACCCGGTTACAACTCCATCAGCTATTACTACTGCTACTAGCCGGGCTTCCACTGATACCAAGGGCCCGTCTCACTCTCATCCCTCTAAGACAACCTCGGACCCTGTTACGACCACGTCGGATGCTTCAACTACTACCACTAACCAGGCTTCCACTGATACCCAGGGCCCGGTGCAATCTTTTCTTTCGAGCATCCTCCATCCTCACAATCATCCCTCCAAGACGACCTCGGACCCTGTTACGATAACGTCGGATGTTTCGACTACTACCACTGACCAGGCTTCCACTGATACCCAGGGTCCGGTGCAATCTTTTCTTTCGAGCATCCTCCATCCTCACAATCATCCCTCCAAGACGACCTCGGACCCTGTTACAGCCACGTCGGATGCTTCAACCACTGTTACTACTACTAGCCAGGCTTCCACTGGTACCCAAGGCCCGGTGCAATCTTTTTTTTCGAGCATCCTCCATCCTCACTCTCATCTCTCTGAGACAACTTTGGACTCTATGACAATCACGTCGGATGCTTCAGCTACTCTTACTTCTCCCAGCCAGGCTTCCACTGATACCAAGGGTCCGTCTCACTCTCATCCCTCCAAGACAACCTCGGACTCTGTTCCAATCACATCAGATACTTCGCCCAGTACTAGTCAGGCACCCACTAGTAGTAGTACCCAGGGGTCTGTGCTTTCCATGCTATCGAGTATTCTCGGTCCTCATTCCTCCACGACGTCCTTTGAACCTGCTCCAACAACCACGTCAGGTCTTTCGAGTACTAGTAGAGAGAACCCGCTGTCTTCCATCATCTCGTCGATCTCTCATCCTTCTCATACGCATCCTAGTCATCCTCCTCATTCTTCGAGCACGACCGAAGGTCCTTCTACCATCCCAACGTCGGTTTCAAATGGTCCCACAGTACCTCCCTCTAGCCAGCCTACAATCGCCTCGTCCAGCTCTCAGTCTAGGACCGTTTTGTCCAGCTCTCAGTCTGCAACAGCTCCGTCTGGCTCTCAGTCAATTTCACAAGGTCCTTCATCTGTTACCATCAGCGTCCCAGCGGCCTCTTCTTCGCCTTCGACTTCTCAGTCACTCCTTCCGTCCAGTAGCAGCAGTACTGGCATCGTTATCAGCCTCCCTAGCTCTGTTGTTACTCAAAGCGCAAGTTCCAATGTAGGCGGCGGTGGCGGTATAAGTACTGCTCACACTCACACAGTTTCGGTAACTCCGGATCTAACCTTTGTGCTGACGGAGACGTCACTTGCCGTAGCATCTGTGCCCACGACATCGTCACCAACTATTACGAATCCTGATGCGCCAACGACTACCTTCACACCAATACCTGATTCTGGTCCTACCACTGTTGCGAGTCTCGTTCCGTTGCCCACTGGAATTCCAGGAAGGATCTTTCCCCCGACTCCCTTGGATCTGAGCCAGGTTTCTGGTGACACACCGATCAGTATCCTCTTTAATCAGGAGCTGAACTGGCCATTCGTCGTGACGAACTCGGTTTCCTCTAGTCAGATCTTTGCTTGGCTCCCTGTCATTATCGCAACTGCTCTAGGGATTAGAGGTAAGTTTCATAAACATTTTTCTCTCAATCAGCTAGGTTCAACATCTTTCCTTCCTTTCAGGTGATCAGGTTAAGACATTCGCGCTGCAAGTATACATCCCCTCCACGTACCATAGCCCCCAGGACAAGGACCAACTTGGCACAACCTGGGTCGGGTACATCCCCAGCAACCTCGTTGGTACGCTCGCAGCCATGATCAAAACCAAGAACTCACCATTCTACACCGGAGTCTCTGACCCTGTCGCCCAGGCCCTTGCGAACCATGTTAACCCCGGGTTCAGCCTAAACACCGTTTCGAGCTCTGACCTACCAGGAACAGATCCAGGCTCCTCTGGTACTACTTCAGACAGCGGCAAATCAAGGCAGGACGCTATCATCGGTGTCGTCAGCGCTATCGGCGGCATCGCCATCCTGGTCCTTGCATTCCTCGTCTACCGCTCCTGGAAACGCCGCCGCGAGCTAGCCCACCGTCGTATGTCCGACCCGCCTAATGAGGAGTACATTGGTGTTCGTCCCGAGGGTCGCGATTTCGATCAGGACAGTGTGGGAGGACAGCGCCGTCGCAGCTTCTACTATGCTGAGGACTCGCTGCGTGGCTTCCAACAACAGAGCACTGCTGGCGGAAGTAACATCAGCTCGTCGCCACAACAAAGCATGGTTCAGAGGCGAAATCTCTCACCTAACATTATCTCCACACCGGTCCTTCGGGAGAGCAGCATGAACTGGTAGATGGTTTCAGGACTCTTGTATGACCCATTTTTTTGCATTGGATGGAGCACCTCTGTTATATTGGCTTTACGACACCCTTGCGTGCTTTCAGAAAATACTGTTACACATATACCTGATTTCCATTATTCCGTTCGCCCGTGTCTTTTCTTCTGCTTTCTATGTTTATTGGTGCCTGGACGACCTATGGGTTTGTGTCTATTTATTGGGGGTCTCAGCCTCTGCTTTCATGTCCGAACTCTTGCTTTATAAATTCTACCGATGTCTGCATTGATATATTTTTCGGGTTACACTACGTAATTGCGTTGCTGGTCAGGCCTGTGGTGTAGCCAGTCGTGCGCTTCATCTTTTCATTAATCCTGTAGGAGCAAATTTTTCTGACGCCCTGTTTTAATCGATTGTTAGTGGTTGTGCTTAAACTGATGTATTCTTGGCTCACTATCCCTCCGATGGAATCAATCACTGCTACCTATCTCAATCCGGAGGGGTTTTTGCACTGATGAAATACATGTATGTCATCTCTCCTTTCGGGTAACCCTATCAGACATGTCAAGCTTGGACTATCAAGGTCATAAAACCTTAGAAGGCAGCCGGCTTGGCAACTCACGCGGATTGTACTTCTCGAATCTGGTTGTAACTATCAAGTTCCTTTATTATGAACACGATGAGGCTACACCGTAAAAATGGCTGAAGGAAGGCTTGGAAGGAATCTTTAAGTTCGAGAAGGTTGCCATATACATTGAATGCACCTGCACTCCAACCTCAGAGAAGTTTTTTTTCTGCATCAAACTTGTATCAAACCGATTAGGACGAACTCGAACTTGAAGTGGTGAATTTCTGACATAGCAATATTGCCTTTGTAGCTTGAAACTATCACAGTAGAGTACACAGCACGAATGCACCCCTTCTGTAATAAGTGATCGAATTATTCCAAGTAACTACTATTAAGACTGTAGCCAACTAAAGCGAAAACTACTATACCGAAGTCACTTTATTAGTGATAGCCAGGCACTGCATTTCACTATAACTCAAAGGCGACAAGGAATCAAGGTCCTGCTTCTCGAGGATCTCGTCGTCAGATATTGGTTATGGTACCTGGTTCGCTTGTGCGAGATCTCTCCGCCGCACAAACCACCGGATGAGAGGAAGCGTAATAGACGAGATAGCGGCCTAGACAAGAAGAATTCCAAAGTTCATACCCGCTGTCGTCAGAGTCAGCACGCGCGAAGAAAGTGTGCTGACCTCTGTTCTTCGTTCCGAAGACAATGCACCGTACAGCATGGGAGACGTTGTAGAAAGGAGCCACGTGTCCATAATGGAAAACTGAGGGCAACACTTCAATAGGATATATGACCGAGACATTGACTATGCTTCCTGTCAGCACATCAAATCCTACAATAACAGACTTTCACGTACCCATAATCCAGAGGATCATAAAGAAAGGCATGAATTATAGTAAGAAGGGTGATAAGCGATTCCAAAGCAAGCCCACTGCAAGCGGAGCGGTTAGTCTCATAATATCGGACTGAGCCTGGTAAGACCTACACAGCAAGCATTCCAACCCAATTCAGCATCCAGAAAACAAGGAATCCACTATGGCCAAACCTGATGAAAGTTCATGAGGTGAACAAGGAAGGCGGTCTTAATCAGCTGGCTAATGCGGTAAGGGAGGAAAAGACCATTGCCAGTACGTCGTCAATGTTCTATTCTTATTGTCTGTCCCTTATCTCCATGCGGTCATGACTAGTACACACTGGTTCTACAGCGCGCCTCCAGGTGTCCGTACGCGAGTCCAAACGCTTCTTGTGATGGCTCCGAAGCAGTGACCGTCTATGGCTCCGAAGCGCGCAACGAGCGCATAGTGAGCTTTGTCGGCGTCAATATTAACTCATTCGTCCTCACATCTTGATTTTTGTCAGCCGAAGTCTAGTCACGCCCTCGGTACAGACTTTTCTATTTTCATCAAGTACTACGTTCATGATGATCATAACACAGGCGCAAGGAGCTCTTGATGCGATTTCACAAAGATTCGCCCTCCAAATGGCAGCCCAAGGGTTGTCACAGTCCTCAAACATGACCGCGCTCCTTGCAACATCGCCCCAGACTGTTGTTACCCCAATATCATATACTTTTCATAATGTCGCGCCGTTTGATCGTCCTGTGTATATATATTTTTACTCTTGCGCCAGGACAACATATTGATATATCTATTACAATGCGTCAGCCGTAACCTTCGTTGGTTTCATTCTTCATTGTTCTACGTTACTTCTTCAGTTTTAGTCTGTGTGTGTTACTAACGCTTCAAAGATGATTTGCAACGGCGCTCGTGATGCAGCAAGGCTGAATCAGAATCTATCTTTGCGCCTCGCTCATCATTACTCGATTTGCATCGTCTTTTGGTGCTTATTTCTTCGTTTCAGCCAGTCTCGCCTATTTTTTTCTTTTTTCATCATTGATGATCTCGTTAGCTGTTCTACGCTCTAGTTAGCGTTGCATTCCAGCTTGATTTCACTCGAAAGTAAGCTTCTCAAGTGAGCTTTGACAATATGGATGCTTGTCACCACTGGAGGCCTTATATTACTTATATTTGGTACGAATACATTCATTTTGGTCGATTTCAATGCCGTTTACGAAATCTCGTCCGCATTCAAGTCAAATCGGGAAAATTCTTTGATAATCCCAGCATCACCGAACATTAGGCCTGAGGACACACTTGAGGACTCTATTGTTGATTCAACTCTCACGTCCGAAAAACGACGCAGATATAAGAGGAATCGCGAGGTGAGGAGACACGAAATGCTAAAGATATGCATGCACAACTTGGGCCTGAGTCGATATCGTTTATTTGATTGAATGACCGACTCACGGAAGCGTCAGCGCGTCCAGAATTTTCCTAAGGAAGTTGTCGGGCTGCTTGACAGTTTCAATATCAAATTCAACGCTTAAAAAATAACTGACTGTTACGATCTACGAGGAAGGTGATGAGCCCTATGTATTATTCTTCGAGGACACTTACGAAGTTAATGACCATGGCTGCGAAAGTAAAAGAGAATGTCCCACTGAGCTCCCGTAAGAGAAAGTCGCTTATTGTACAACGAATGACAGCTTTACCAGAAGTACAAGATGCCTACGGTCGGCCAGTCGACTAGTAAGTAGGCATCCAAACTATTGAACTAGGGACTTAAGACTTACCTTGCCTCACCACGAAATCTATCATATTATCACAGTGGAGAGATTGTGTTTTGAATGTCCTCACTGCAGACCACGCGGTGAGAATCGCGACAGACAATTCGAGTATGCAGGTGAGTACTGATAAAATAACATCATCTGTAGACAAGGCTCGCAATCCAAAGTCAGGCAAGGCGACAAATAGTAATTTATGCACCACTTGGTAATGAAGATCAGGATTGTTCGAACAAAGAGAAGATTTAATGACCTACATACATTGGTTGTGCTGAGGAACCATGACACTTCAGGCCGGGCACGTGTAGCTAAATAGAACCCATCCATTTATGTTCCAGTGGGATCAGGGTCATCAAGGACGATGGGATACGTACACAGTCAATGACGATACAGCAGATGCCCACTGAAACAAGCCACGCCAAAACCCATCGATTTTTATTCCAAAGAGCATATGTTCTCATACTGAAAACACCTATAGTTTTATCTTGATCAGGCCCGACAAGTTCAATTACCAAGATATTGGGTTGGATTCACTGATGACAGAGATACGGCCAAGAACAGATAATACCCCAGGGATGCGATACCATAAGTTGCAGCTACCTATTTGTCAGAAGTGTCGGATCTTGACGGTCACTACAAGCGTACTACGTGATTCAAATCAGTTCAAAGCTGCGGTTTTTATTTACAACTAGGGCAGACCTTGGCGAGTTTGTTAGTGATGGCCAACAGATATATAACGTTGGCTGCTAATGCGTAGCGAGAGAACACATAAAGGAATGTCGAGATTCTCAATTTCGAACGCCACACATAGGTAATTTCGAGCTGGAGGGTGAGGATGTAGTCGTAATAGATCAGTGCTGATTATTCGATAAGGCAGCTGTTTATCGCTTGTATGCGACCGCGTACCAATGCTGGAATACTGTATGCAAAGCTTGATAAAGCTAAAATGAACGTTCAGAGACGAAACTCAATTTTGAGAGGCCGCCTGAGCTCACTTTGCCTCTGCTTGTGAGTCAGTGTCCATGGGTAAGATGGAATGTTCGCACGAGTGTTCAGGAAGATTGTCTTGGCGTTCGAGGTTCTAAGAAACCGCGTTTCAAAACACTATACCACAAACATGCATTCTAGTCTTGGAATTCTCATGACCAACCAGGTAAGTATCGCCAAAATGATCAACACTGATCAACATATTTCTCGGCGCTCATTGTTCAACAGCTAGCTATACCTGGATTATTCCCGGCTGTCTTAAGCGACTGCAGTGGATAACTGCCCTCTACACCTTGTGATTGGAGTGAGTAGTACGCCGCTAATCTCTGAGTTTCTTGCACGAAGCATCAAGGAGATGCGTTACCGGCCCGAACTGGGGTCACGGCCCGGGTTATCATCCATCATCGATCATCCTCCTAAAGTCCTGGTAACATCTCAGCTATCCACCAATGTCGGTTTGTTTGATTGGGGTGACTCGGATCCCAAGTTGCTTCCAGGTCCAATTCTGCACGCACTGTGTCGCACCGCCGTGTTTGTGTTGATGCTGGTGGGTCACTCGGGAGGCAGTTACATACATACTATCACGCACATCGGGTTTCAGAATGCCCTAGTGTTTCAAAATGCGATTTTTAAAACAAATCAAGGCCGCAATAATCTCTCAGGGTATGACATTATTCTGGGCACTCCATGGTTATTTCAACATCAAATCACATATGGCCTGAACCCACCTCATATAATTGTGGAAAACAGTATGTTGCTGCCACTAACTGGAAACAGTGTGACTTGTTTGGCCTCCCATACTGTACAGATGTATGAAGACGGTGAAAAGGTTTGGAAGGAATTACACACTTACACTCAACCTGTATGTAAATTGGCAGGAGAGATGCCTCTATGCCCGTTGCAGGCAATCAACCATGAGATCCCACTAAACAACCCTGCAAAGATCTAACCCTGGCAGCTATCTTGATGCCCAGAAGCCATGAGGTCACAGTGGGCTGCAAAAAGTGATGCCTACATTCAGAGTGGTTGGTGGTGGGTAACCAGCATGGGAAATACTGTACCCATGCTGTTGATACATAAGCCTGGACCAGTACCCCCCAGAAAGGCACTCTGTATGCAAACTGTGTTTGGCTTTCAGGCACAGAATGCCAACACTGTGAAACAGTTGTCCCCTCTACCTGAGTGGTGCAGGGGAAGTACCATTTGATCCTTGATGATCAAGACACATATGAGCAGATATGCATAATGCCATGTTGCTAGGTCTGCCATAACCACACCTGATGGTAATATGGTCAGTAATGTGTTGCAGCAAGGTGACTGCAATGCACCTTACCAGGCACTGATGAAACATATGTTCTCAGCCTACCTGGGGAAATTTATGGATGTTTATCTAGACAATATCATAATATCCTCTGACACCCTCAAAGACCACATACAACATGTCTAGTTGTAGACATTCTCAAGAGGGAAAAACTTGGCAAAAAAACATCCACTTTCTATACAAAGAAATGAAGTTTCCGGGTTGCATTGTTGATGATAATGGCAACAGGATGGATCCAGACAAGGTTGACTCACTGATCTGCTAGAAGACCCTGACTCACTGTGACCTTCTACAAGGCTTCCTAGGTGCAGCAGGATATCTGGCACATGACATTGACCATGTTCAAATTCCAATGGGTGTTCTTCATGGACTCACTTGGGAAATGGCCCCTTTCCAATGGGAGTACATCCACTAGCATGTGTTTGAGGACATTAAGTGCCTTGCAACCAAGTGCAGAGACCACCTCCAAAAACCCCTGGTTTATGGCACTGATGCTGACCTGGTAAATGTGGTCACTGATGGATGTGGGACTGGAATAGCAGGAGTCATCAGTCAAGGCAAGGACTGGAAGACAGCAAAAGTGGCTGCTTTTTTCTTTGGCTAAGCTGAACTCAGCCCAACAGAATTACCCCCATCCATAGAAATGCTTGCAGGTGTGGAAACTATGTTATGACATTGAGACATATTTCAGAACAAAGTTTAGTTGGCACACAGACCACAAGATCTCAATCTGAATGCCAGTTTTTGTTAGAAGAGAGGGCAAATTTGCCAGCCTAGTATCAGGTTCCACTGACCATGGGGGCTCAGCTTAACTGGGCAAGTCCTTACTAGGCAGACACAACATCCTGCACTTATAACCTAGCATTCTGGAGAGGTCCAGACTTTAGTTACTTGCAAGGGTAAGCCAAGGGAAGTGGTCCAAGCAAGTCTAGAGTGGTCTGGAGAAGTCTAAGACAAGGTACAAGGAGGGGTTGGGCTTGGAAAAGACCCAGGTACAAGCTTGGAGGTGAGTATCAAAGGTGTGGGGCAAACAGAGGCTATGCAAGTGAAGGAAGCAGGGCCAGAGTTTGATGGGGGATCAATTAATCTTGATAGGTTTGGGGCTGAGCATAAAGCAAGGTCTGGAGTTGGTTATGAATGTTTGTAAGTTATAATTGTAAGCATGGAGTTTGTAACAGCATTAGAGTTGAAGGGAACTTAAGCACAATAAAGGAAATGGAGATAAATGAGACAAGATGGAGTTGAGGCAAGATTGAGATGAGAACAAAAATAGATTGGGATGGAGTCATGAGATGATAATGAGATGATAGACAGAGATAGAGACAAGACAAGACCAGAAGACTGAGAAAAGACAGAATGTAACAAGAAATACAAAACACAAAGAAACCAAGTAAGCAATGTTAATATCAAGACTAGAGTATGGGATGCTACTCTTTGACTTGTATACCAGCTAATGGAACTCCTCTGGGGATGGTGGGTCTGACTGCAGGGTTTGTTGGGGCTGTACAGAGTTGATGGGTGTCAGTTACAATTGGTTGGCAGGCCATAGTGATATACTGATGGGGACAGATGGGAATGTGGGCTGCTCCAGGGTTGTTGTGATGTTCCAGACTTGGTTGGATAAGCTCTGGTGGCAAGTCAGTAACATACACCAGGGTCAAGAACAGTGTTGGAGGAGTTCCATGGGCTCATGAGGGAAAGGGGAAGCATTGGGGCCTGCAGGGAACATGTCAAGGTTTGACAGGGGGCTGTTGGGGTTTGCCAGAAGCATCAGAGTTAGCCAGGGTGGATGCTATAGGTGGACAAAGGTTGGGTGAGTCAAGGGGGTGTTGGGGGGGGGACCCCTGGGGATGTGTGGTGGCTTGGAATGGGTCATGACATCTAGGCAATGTTGAAGTTGGGTCTCACACTGGGGACAAGGAGCCCATGGTAGAATCTACATTAGAAGTGGCACAACAGAGTGTGGCACAATTAAATAAAGGATGCTAAAAGCTACTTGTGGCAGAGACTGGTTGACCAGAGAATAGCCATGAATTTGCCACATGCATGGGCCAAACTTTCATCCTGAAAGTCCTAGGGACCTATAGCATCAAAAGGAGGGCAAGGGTAGCAACAGTGCCACTATGAAAACCAAAAATACTGTCAAAACCAAAAAAAATTACAATTTTGATTTCAGCAAAAACATGACATGCCACAGATGCAGAGTCTGAAGAAAAAGTTTGCAATGAACAATGGGTACAGTGAGCAGAGGTTCTGAACAAGCTCACCACAGGACAACCAGTGACCCTAACTGAAATGATAAGTAGAGGGTGTGAGCCTATCAATGTAATGAAACTGTTTGCAAAAGGTATTTTAGGAACCCTCTATTTAAAAAAGTCATGGAAAATCTGTCTGACTATAAGAACTTTAAGGCAACCCAGGATGAAACAATCCACATAAAAGCAAATAAAACCAGGGTGCTTTGCATCCTCAACATTTGTGTAGCAGACAGAAGCCTCCAAGAAATTGTAATTTCAGAAGCACACTCAATACTTTCCCCCCTAAGTGCAAGCAAAACACTGGCTTACCTCAGAGAACAGGTATGGTGGAAGGAAATGCACTGCAATGTGCATGCCTTCTGCTAATCTTGCCAAACTTGTAGCTGCATGAAGCCAACTAATCACAAACCCTATGGACCCTTCAACCCTTACCTGTACCTACCTGACAGTTATTAGAATATTTGTCAGATCCCTACCAAAGTCTAAAGGCTGTGCTGTGATGGTATGTTTAACTCAATCACTGTAATTATTGATCATCTAACAGGGATGATGCTGCAAAAGATGTAGCAGAACTTGTCTTTGTGAAAGTCTATAAACATCACAGTCTACCTTGTGATGTGGTTAGTGATTGCAATAGCTGCTTTACAAGCACATTTTGGTCTCACCTACATTCACTTATTGGTGTAAAACTGTGACATTCCGATTATGGGTTGCACAGCTTACAAGTCACATTCAAAACCAGTCATTGATTCTGTCTACAAATGAAGTAAGGTGCTGCCTTACATAAGTAAAGTAAATACATTTCAAAGGTAGTTTCATGTGATGCTACAATAGTAACATATATATATATTTGAGCTATTGTCCATGCCTTCAGCATGGGCCTGTAGCTCTTGCTTGATCCCAGACCCAACTTCACTTCATCCAGTTAGGTCCTCAATATTCTAACTCAATGTTGAGATCCAGACACAACCTCACTTCATTCAGTCAGGTCTTTATAATTGATGATTCAATGATAAGATCCAGCCCCAACCTCACATTGTTTGGTTAGGTCTTTGTATTTGTGACAGTGCTAGCAACCTGCTGCTAGCAGTTGAATACAATCACCAGACTGGACAAGTTTCTTTCATTTCTTGCATTGAATTAGATGATGACATTTTACCTACAGAGAATTTACTTACAGAAAAGCCACAAAGCCCCTCTCTTGGCTATCTATATGCTACAGCCCTGTCTCATTTTGATTCCTTACCTATTGATTCCTCTGTTATATCTACAGATGTTTCCAATCCACAGATTCTTGGACTTACCACCACTATTCCCCACTCCACTACTACTGACATCACTACAGTGATGTGCTCCTATGCCACTTAGCTGCCATGCAAGGAAAACAAAAGAAACCCTACACACAAGCAACTAGATAGGGTAGCTGGCAATAGGAAATAAAGAGGGCAAGTTAGTAAACATCCCAGAAAACAAGAGCTAAAGGATGTATGGGTGATGTAGAAGGCAAGTGGGAAATGTCACTATTGCTAGTCTAAGTTGCTAGCCAATGAGAAAGGGTCACTGGTGACAGGCACTAGGAATAGAAGGGGAGGGGAATATGAGTCACTAAAGCAACTGGTTTAAGCAATTGGAAATCAAAGGGGCCAGCAGAAAAAAGAAAGCAAAAGTTGCTAAGGAATGGGATAAAGGGAATAGGGGGCAAGACAAGTCAGAAGAAGGGGAAGACAAGGATGGATTGCTAAGGTCAGTGAAGGCACAATACTGGTCACTAGCCATAGTCACTAGCATTGCTAAAACACCAAAGAGCACTTGAAGTTACCCAGGCTAATTGAGGACTAGGTCATTAATGCTTGTTGCTAAGCCATTAACAATGATGAGAGTGAACAAAAAAAAGAGATCTGAAGCCTAAGAGCTGAGGGATACTTTGGGGACAATTCTCTTGTTGTACAGGCAGTATTTATACTGTCTGTAAGTATAGTATTTAGAAAGAAAAGATTTTTGCTGCCAGCAATGTCATCTGCCAAAGTGTCCATAATACATATTGGGTGTCAGTATGGTAACCAAGTGTATGTATGGAATGTCAAAGAATATGCATAATAAGTGTCAGTAAGAAAAAGAGAGCATACCTAACATCAATATCTAAAGTGTAGACACTGTTTGGATATGTTTGTAAGTGAGACAAGAGAAATGATGGGTAAGGGGTCATATGGTCTTTAATGTCTGATTTGTGAAGAAGTATTGTTGTCACTAAGTGATGGTTGCTAATAGTCATCACTAAGGGAAGGTCTTAACCTTATTGTTCTAGACCCAAAGGATAGACTCTATGTGATGAGGCTCATGATCCAAAAGCCTTGTGGTTGCTAGAATCTCATGCAAATGACTACATCATTCCAGACCTTGGAGCTAGACCACACATGATAAGTTGTGTGACTCATGTGTGACCTGTAAAATGAGACAAATAACAAGAAACACAAAAAAAACCCATGTTGTGTCCAAGTCATGTGCTGTCCAGATAAGATAGTTGGAGATGTTGGTAACAGTGCTCAGCAACAAGTAGGCCTTATTATCCTCCCCTATGCTGAAATCTTGACTGTCCTCAGTCAACCATCAGTCAACCAAAGTCCTGTGATTGCTTGCATGGTCTGTGTGAAGGGGGTCCAAGGATATAAAAGGCTGGTGATTAGTTGGACTTTGTCAAATTTCCCCCCACCTCTTTATCTCTTCACTTTCATCACCAGCATAATCTTATTGCTATGTCCTTGAATCCTCCCAAACAGCTTGAGAAGCACACCATGGCACAGGCCTTTCTTGGATTGGGTTGATTGCCTCCTTTCCATCACATGTGACTTGTTAGCAACCAATTCATGGCTAGCAGTCACCACTATCTTCAAGACCTGGCTGCAATAGTTTGAGACAGCTGGGAGCAAGATTGAGTGGGTGGAGTTAGTGGCTGTTGACAAGGAATGTCAGCAGCTATATGAGCAGTACAAGGGGGAAGGCTGGGTCCAAAATTACAACAAACACTTTGTAAGTTTTCCTTCTTTGCTTCTTGGCAACTTCACTAATGTTATTGCTAGGCTCCTCCTTCACTAGAGTACCTGCTGGAGGACCTGGAGGCTAGTATGATGGTAAGTGCTAGCAATGTCACCAATGCTAGTGACACTGCTAAAGTAATTTCAGCTGCTCAAGGACTTGTCTTCTAATAACCAATTCTTTTTCCAGCACTCACCACAAAAACTCACAATAGTGATAGAGGTTGAGTGTAGTGAGGGTTGTAGGAAAGAGGGTAGTGCAAATGGTGGGGACATTGGGGAGGCTGGGCCCTCCACTCCCAAGCATGCTGCTGGTGGCATTGCTAAGGGGCTGGTGACATTGCTAAGAGTAGTGACAATCCCAAAGGGCAAAGGGAAAGGAAAGGCAAAGGATGAAGATGAAGAGGAAGATTTTGTAGTGAGTTCCTTTCTGTCACTAATGCTTACCAACTTTTGCTAACATTATCATAAGGACCAATTCAAGTGTTTATCAATAAGGAGCTGGTTGGCCTTTTATGGTGGAGAAAGGCCACAATAGTGGTGGATACTAGAATTGGCACCAGAGTGGTATTGAAGAAGGCAAAGGGGAAGACTACAGTGTTACTAAAGGAGAGAAAGGCATTGAAAGGGAGGCAAGGAGCAGTAGGTCTTTTACTGCTTTCTACTATTGTAGTTGCTAACAGCTTTCTAAGTGCAACAACTGCTGGGTAGAGAATGACTCAGAGAGGTGTTGATACCCTACCAGCACACAATGCTATTGTTGTGATAGCTCAAGAAAAGGGTGTTTCTAGAGTGGGAAGTCATCCAGAAGTAGAGGTGGGAAGTTTGTGAAGAAGATAGCAACAAGGGCAGCCTTGGTGAGACAGGCCAGGATTTTTGTAGAGCAACAACAGGAGTTAGCAAAAAAGGGGGAGCTTATTCAGATCAGGCACTCAAGCCTGAGTCTGCTAACATTGCAGAATGGAATGACCATGAGCAGTAGTAGGGCCATTAATAGAAGGCAATAGGAGAAGAGTTGAGTGGAGGTTGAGAGCAACAAGGAAGCTAGCAACAGAGACAGCAACAGCAGCAGCAATGATAGTGACAACATGCCCTTGGCATGTAAATGTGCAGCTAGTCCAGCCTCAGCCACTTCAACTAAGCAGCAGAAGACCATTGCTAGTGAGGGGGAGCTGGAAGCAGAGGATGTGGAGATAAGAGAGGTGACACCAGCAGCAATGGTTGCAGAGGAAGAGGTTGAGGTGGAACAGCAGGATGAGGTGGGAGCAATTGAAGTCAAGGAAGGCAAAGACCAGGATGTGAGTTGATGGCTAGTAAGTCCTAACAATATTGCTAGGTTGTCTGGACCCATACCCCTCAAAGGCAGGTGGGCAATGACAAGCTAGAGTGGCTAGGGCAAGACCTAGCTTACTGACCTCACTCATGTTGGCAATGTTGCTGAGAGGGTATGAGGACCACACAGCTGTGTTGGAGTGGTACTTCCAGAGGGAGCTGAAAATGACCAGGGAAGAGCTCCTGGAGGCCAGGGCAAAGTTTCCAGTTGCTAAATGGTTGCTAGTGATAGTGACAGGTTACTGGAGCAACTGTCAGTCTTTTTTGGCTTGGCAGGAGGAGAATGGAATTAGTGAAGAGGAATGGGAGGAGGGGAAGCTGGGAGATGTGCCTAGCAATGATGCTGACCTTGATGCCTAGCAACCACTGCTCCCTGAATATTATTAAAATTCTTGTATTAGTTACCCTTTCATCTTAAAGGGCTTAATAAAATGTATCATATTAAACTGGATCAGGAAGGATAAGAGTTGATAAGAAAGAAAAATATAAATTCTAGCAACTTTTGCTTGACACTAGCAACCATAGGAGAAACACTCAGTAGATCATCATGGCATGAAATTCCCCAAAAGTGTGCTGAGTGCTAGCAACAAGTCACTAAGCAAGTGTCTGAAAGAAAGAAAATGGAAATGAAACTGTCTGTAAAGTGTTTTGAGCAAGCAATATGTGATATATAAAAAAAGCAAGATAAAAGATGTAATGTATTTTGTAAGGTACATGGCAGTTTTTCTGAATAGCTAGCAAATTATATAAGTGATATGAAAGGCAAAGTCAAGAGATGTTACTAAGGCTTAGCAAATGGTTTTTAATCATTGTCATTGTTAGTGATGTTGCCAGCATCATCATTGTCTATAAGGTTGATTTGTTCAAGTTCATGTAGGTGGGAGGTGTCAATGTCAAAAGCATTGCTAGGCACTGAGATATGTTCTCTAGCAAAGGAACCAAGCAAAAGGCAGCTACTGGGCAATGCAAGACTGAACCATCTAATCCACAAAGGATGTAAGTGCCTCCATGAGATATCACTACAAGGGGGCCTAAGTATCAAGGCCTCATCTTCTTGTTATGCATAACTTCAATTCTAATGTTCCTCGTCAGGACAAGGCCACCAGTGTGGAAGTTGTAGTCACAAATTGTGGCAGCATGTTCTGCTTCAAAGCAAATAGCAGCTAGGCAATGAGTGCTGAGGACATTGTCATGTAGTTGCTTGAGGTCTTCTGGATGACATTGAAGGTTGATTGCTTAGCAGGCTATGAGGTTGGTAGAAGACAAGAAGGAGTTTGGCAGAGGTTGCAGGTAGGTCACTTTCATTATGTCAGCTGGAAGAAGGGAATAAATACTAGTAACAGTATAGTAAGAGAAACAGCCCATTTGCTTGCAAACTGTAACTGTAAGGGCAACCTCCGGAGGCTGTGGCTCAATCACCCAGCTGGCAAAGGGAAATCCAAAGTCTATTCAGTACTGTACAGTGTCTACTGAAATAACTACTCACCCAGCAAAGGGAAATCCAAAGAAAACAAGTCTGGGGATTCCCTAGGCCAGGTGTGATGCTTCAGAGGCTTCAGAAGCATGAGAAACAACTGTACAGTATGACAGAGAAAAAAGACAAAAGTGATGTGTCAGCAATTGGTCAGCAGTTACATAAGCTGGTGGCAGTGTCAAAGGGGCCACACTTGTCTGAATTATTGACAGAGAACCAGTGCAGCCTGAGGGCTGAAACTAGGACCAATAGATAGGGAAAGGAAGGAGAATAAAGGAAAACTATAGTGGGGGAAATCTGACAAGAACTGGAGAAGGAGAAAGGGGAAACAAGTGGGACATCCCCTGACATCACCCCCCCCCTAGGATGTGGTGCCTCAATGCACTGGGTAGAAGAAGTCACAAATTGCCTGATCAGCTGGTGAAATTGGGTAGATGCCTCAAATAGCTTTTGGGGCATTGGGATGCCTATAGTAGAAGTCCTAGACCAAGCCTGATGCATGAACATTAGCCTGTGATGCATGAACATTAGCCTGTGATTCCTAAGAAATGTCCTTGATGCCATATCCCTTCCATTTCACCTTGAACTGCAACTTCCCTTGGATTATCCTGCTGTCCAAGATTTCCTCCACCTTGTACTCCTCCTTATCATTGACCAGGACTGGTAGTGGAGGTGGCTTAGGGCAAAGGCCTAGGATTGGATCCTCTGGAGCTGGAAATAACTTGACCACATTGAAGACTGGGTGCAGTTGGCAGAGGCCTGCTGGGAGTTTCAGTCAGTATGCCAAAGGCCCTACCTTGTTCTCCACTGTGAAGGGGCTAAGATGACAATGTGACAGCTTCTGGGATGGCCTTATTGTCTTAATGTCTGAGCTATCCAAGTACACATAGTCCCTGGGCTTGTAAACTGGGGCAGGTGTCTGTCTGCAATCATAGTACTGTGCCATGTCTTCCTTGGCCTTTACCAGTGCAGCTTTTGCCTCCTTCTGTGCCCTCCTCATCTGATCTACAAACTTGTTGACAGAGTCATTCTCTGAAGGGTGTGCCTGAGGTTCAAATCCCATGTGAGGGTGCCTGCCAGTATCCAGGAAGAATGGAGTCATCTGTGTGGAAGAGTGAATGTGGTTGTTGTATTGGAATTATGCATCTGGCAGCAGCTCATCCCAGTCACTGCCTCTCATTACAAAACAGGCAGAGATACTGTTCCAGTTCCTGGTTAATGTGTTCTGTCTGCCTGTCTGACTGAGGGTGATAGGCCATGGTGGTATGGAGCTTCATGCCTAGCAGGTGATACAGTTCTCAAGTGAATTCTGCCACAAACTGGAGGCCCCAGTCTGAGACATACCCATCTGACAGACCATGGAGTTTCCAGACATTCTTCCAGTACAGGCTGGCTGCTCCCAAAGCAGAGCATGTGGTGTGGGTAGGTATGAAGTGAGCCTGTTTGCTATAAAGGTCCACCACTACCATCACAGCATCTACCCATGAGCATCTGGGAGTTCTACAATGAAATCCACTGATGCAACACTCCAGCATGCAGCTAGAATAGGGAGTGGGTAGAGCTGGCCCATGGGTGCTTGGTGGCAAGGCTTGGTGTGGAGATAGAGGTTGCAGGTGCTAGTGTAGGTGCCTACATATTGAGAGATCTGTGGCCACCAATAGTTCTGGGATACCAGCTTTGGTGTCTTTCACCTTTCAGGATGTCCAGCCACCTGAGAGTCATAGTTTTTTTCTACAATGTGCTAGTAAAGTTCTGGAATGTTAGGCACATAAATGTGTCCTCTGAAGGTCAAAAGCCCATCCTGAAGACCCCACTCATTAGCATGCACTGACTTGACTCCATTTGCCCATCAAGCTTGTAGGGCCTGTGCAGCCTGGGCAACCACATTCTCCTGTGCACCCTCCTGGTTCCCTCTTTGGATGTTTCTAAGGATGTTTGCCTCATCCCCTTGGACCACAATCCCTTCTAGTGCATGGATGGCAAAGAGCTCTGGCTTGAGGAGGACAATGTTGTTATTATCTCCTGCTCCTGTGCCATGGTCAGCCCACTTGGACAGTGCATCTGGTTTGCCCATGCTCTGTCCTGGTTTGTGGTGCAATGAGAAGTCAAAGTTGGCCAGATACAGAGACCACCAAGCTTGATGTCAATTGAGTTTCTTTGTTAGAATTGCTTATTGCATTCTACTATGGATGATAAGCATTCACTCCAAGTTCATTTAACACATGTTTAGTCCGCTTCCTTTCATTTCTATTGAATTCAATCACATGTACCTTCCATGTGATTATCTTTCTATTCAATTCAATCACATGTACCTTCCATGTGATTGTCTTCCTATTCAATTCACTTCCATGTGATTGTCTTTCTATTCAATTCACTTTCATGTGATTGTCTCTCTATTCAATTCAATCACATGGATTCTCTTCTATTCAGTTACATTACAGTATATATAGATAATGTAGAAGCCTGAAGTCCCCACTCAGTTTCTGACTCTGGACTTCAGGTTAGTGTGTTACACTTCAATATACTCAGTTTCTGACTCTGGACTTCAGCTTTAGTGACTATTCAGTCCCCTGTGCTTTGCCTGTCTTCAACAGGTTATGGGCCCCGGCCTCTAAAGCTTTAGTCCGAAGTTTTTGTCATTTTGATTTGCTTTGTGTCTGTGCTATAGTCCTTATAGTGGTTGCAGCTCCTTTAGATACATAGACTCTGAACTATTGGATAGTGACCCTTAAGTGGGGCTGCTTTATCTTGCCAGTGAAGCCTGACATGCCTAACTGGGAGGTGTTACAATTGCAGAGTCTGCAGTTAGTTAGTTAGCTTTACTATACCTCACCTTCCCGCTGCACCACTCCTGAGGACCTTGCAGGAACCCTGCCAGTTTGACTGGATTGTGGCTGTATTCCTTCTGGCACACCAGACCTTAGCACTCTATTATTGCTTTTAAAGCACTTTCAAACGCATTTTTGACTGCATTCTGCAACTCCACACTTTATTATTCAATCTACACTCCAAATCACCTCTTCCAACATGCCTACATCTATTCCAACCTTCACCAAACTAAATTCCCACAACTATAACTCATGGGTTGGTGAAATCGAAGCTTATCTTTGCTCCCAAAATGCCTGGATGCCTATCTCCATGCCTTCTTTGGCTCCTCAACTCTTTGAAAACCCTACATCAGAGGAAAAAAGAGAATACAGAGAATGGCAGAAAGAGGCTAATGTTGCATCTGGTCTGATCTTGAACCTGATCCAGAACCACTTGACCCTGGTTTTGAGGATGTTCAATTTGCTGGAATGGCTACTTCTTCAGATCCTAGGACATTCAAGCAAGCTATGAAGTCTGTGGATGCTGAGAAGTGGTATCAAGCTGCAGTTGATGAGTATATCTCATTGGTAGCTAATGGGACTTGGGAGGAGTGTGACTTGCCTGAAGGCAAGAAAGCAATTTGCTGTGGATGGGTGTTTCACATCAAGTGCAATGCAGATGGCTCAATTGAGCGCTTTAAAGCTAGACTTGTTGCAAAGGGTTATGCACAACATCCTGGCATTGATTATAACAAAGTTTTTGCACCAACATTTCGACCTGCATCTTTGCACCTCATCCTTGCTATTGCTGGCATAGAGGACATGGAATTGCACTCTGTGGATGTCACTTCTGGTTTCCCCAATGGAGATCTGGAAGAAGATATCTATATGCTTCAACCAGAGGGGTTTCAGAATGGAAAGAAGGTACTCAGGCTCAAGAAGTCACTTTATGGTCTAAAACAAGCAGGCAAGCAGTGGAACAAGAAGCTACATGGAGCATTATCATCAATGGGCTTCAAAAGACTTGAATCTGACCACTCTATCTATCTCTATATCAGAAGAGAAGTCAAGATCATTGTGCCCATCTATATTGATGACATTACACTTGCTTCAAAATCTACTGCTGCACTTGACTCTGCTGTTGATGACCTCAAAAAGCACTTCAAAATCCGTGACTTGGGCCCTTCCCACTTCCTTCTAGGTGTTCAGATACACAGAAACTGCTCTAAACGCTCTATTTCACTCTCACAACGTCAATACATTGTTGACATGTTGGAGCGCTATAAAATGAGCAATTGCAATCCAGTATCTACTCCAATGACACCTGGAATCAAACTCTCTAAAGCCATGACACCACAGAATGAAGCAGAAGAGGAGGAGATGAGCAATGTGCCTTATTTAAATGCAATTGGTTCACTGCAGTATTTGGCTACTATGACAAGGCCAGATATTGCTTATGCAGTCTCATGCCTTGGACGCTTCAATTCCTGTCCAGGACCCAAGCATTGGGCTGCAGTCAAGCATTTATTATGCTATTGCAAAGGCACAATGGATCATAGACTCCATTTTAATGCTGACACTGGCATTCAACCCTTTACTACATTCTGTGATGCCTCACATGGAGATTGTCCTGATTCCGGCCGCTCTACTGGTGGTTATCTAACTACAATTGGTGGTGGAGCTATTGGATGGAGTAGCAAGCTTCAATCAGTTGTTGCCTTATCCACAACTGAAGCAGAATACATTGCTGCTGTAGAAGCTGGCAAAGAAATCATCTGGATGTGGAATATTCTACATGAAATGGGATACTCTTCTACTGCTCCATCTCCCATGCTGATTGACAATCAATCTGCAGTCAGTGTTACCAAGAATCCAGAACACCATGGACGAATGAAACACCTTGACCTCAGCTTCTATTAGCTCAGAGATGCAGTTGATCAGCAGAAATTGATTCCTCATCATATTCCTGGAACAGAACAAGTGGCAGATCTACTCACAAAACCACTTCCTCTACTCAAAGTGGAATTCTGCAGACAGGGAATGGGGATTTCCTAGCTTATTCAAGCTTGGAGATTGACTGGATCAGGGGGGAGTGGAATTGCTTATTGCATTCTATTATGGATGATCAGCATTCACTCCAAGTTCATTTAACACATGTTTAGTCCGCTTCCTTTCATTTCTATTGAATTCAATCACATGTACCTTCCATGTGATTATCTTTCTATTCAATTCAATCACATGTACCTTCCATGTGATTGTCTTCCTATTCAATTCACTTCCATGTGATTGTCTTTCTATTCAATTCACTTTCATGTGATTGTCTCTCTATTCAATTCAATCACATGGATTCTCTTCTATTCAGTTACATTACAGTATATATAGATAATGTAGAAGCCTGAAGTCCCCACTCAGTTTCTGACTCTGGACTTCAGGTTAGTGTGTTACACTTCAATATACTCAGTTTCTGACTCTGGACTTCAGCTTTAGTGACTATTCAGTCCCCTGTGCTTTGCCTGTCTTCAACACTTATAAGGTATGTTGCTATAATTTGTGGTAATGTCATCACATGGAGGCAGAAGGTTGTTGCTAGTTGCTAGTCATAGGACTGGAGTATCCATAGTGTTGTTACCAAATGTCATTAGGGGCTGAAGAGGCTAAAACTCAAGGAGAGGAGGTAGCAATCATGAGGCAGAAATTATGTGGCAAAGTAGGGGCATGGAGAGCTGAACTTGATGAATAAAGCCATGTAATTGGTCAATCCAAAATCCTCATAGACAGAGTTGTTGCTATCATTTGGAGGAGGGTCACTAGGCTGTAGCAGGCATTGTGAGAGTCTATGTTGGCCATGGAAGGTACCTTTAACATGGATGAGCTTGAAGTACAACATAAGAATTGCCATGATCCAGCAATCCATACTAGTGGAAGGCTGGATGTTAGAGTTTTGTAGCATACCCTTAATGTAGCAAGTGTCAACTTCAATGATGAGGTTCCTGACTCCAATGAGGTACATCCATAAGGCCTGCAGGGCACAATAAAGACCCTGAAGTTCAAGCTTGGGCTAACTGAATTGAGACTCCCTGTTGTTAAGAGTGATGGAGCCAAAACAGTTCTTTGTGGTTGTTGCTAATGCACTGACAGAGGTAGTAACCTATAGCAATGTAGGACATGTCAACTGCTAAAATGATGAGGTTAGTAAATTCATAGTCAATGGGAACAAGTGGCTTAGCATCTTGTCAGACTTTCACAAGATTATGCTAAGCATTAAGCTGGTCAGGACCAAATTCAAAAGTAATGCCAGATTAAGTAAGTTTTGTTAAATTGTTGGCATAATGGGCAAAGTTCTTAACAAAAATCCTAAGGATGCCAACTGTGCCCAGAAAGGCCTGAACTTCCAATAGTGACTTGCAAGGGCCCCAGCACTTAAGTAGGGCTAAACAACTATTGTCCAGAACTTGACTGCTAGGCATGCAAACATGTCCAAGGATCTTGAAGGTTGGGACACACAATACTAGTTTATGACCAGAAAATGTACTGCCACAATGCTTCATATTTGTTGGAGAATTTGGTTAAGAAGTTTGAAGAACTCCCAGAGTGCTAAACAAATATTGGGATTAGCAGGATGCTTAACAGGTATGCTGTTAATGAGTTTCCAGTCTTTGGAACCCTTAGCACCAATGTCATCAATGAAGCTGAGTATGTTGTGAGGGATTTCAGGCTGCAGGATAAAGGTAACATCATTGTAGAAGATCAGTATGGAGTTGGTCCAACTTATTGGTAAGGTCAGTAAGTAAAGTGTGCCAAAGGGGGTCTGAAATGTCATTAAGTCACATGAGGTGGGGTAAATTAGTTGCTCATTGTAACCAACATAAAGATCAAGCATAGCACCACAAATGTGTCCAGCAAAAGATTTGGCAACATGATCTGGGAAAGGAGGCCCTCCAGAGTGGCAAATGGTGACATGGTTTAGTGACAACAGATAAAGTAGGTGATGGTATAGTTATCTGGGTTGAAGGTTGTGAATGTTGTTCTTGTCATGACCCACAGCATCATGACACTGGATACTGCTTAAATAGTACCTGCAACTTGTTAAGCCAGGCTTGACATTGTGGCCTTTTGGTCCAGTTGGTTGATTACTTTTATTGCAGGAGTGGGGGGGCATCTTGATCTGCTACCACCATCATCCCTTCCAGGGTCCTGGCAGTCAGTAGAACTTAGATAGCATTTTTCAAGCAACTCTGCTGCACTACACCTCCCTAGGTCACAAGCCCACCACACTCAAAGCAATCCCACAACCAAAAAATCCCTCTGGTCTGAGATGTCACATTCAACATCCAAGCCACTACCAACAAAACCTCCCCCTAGTGGTGCCAGCCATGCAGGGACCCTGATCCCATCCCAACCACTCCCATCCCATTCCAAATTTGGTGCATTGTTACATGGACATGGCAGCCCAGTCAAATCAACTCAGAAAGCCCATAGGTGGATGGAGGCTGAGGGCTGAATCCTTACTGTGGAACCATACAACCACATGAAGCTTGTGCATGTGCTCATGACTGCAGTTGTTACCTCAAAGAGACCAAAACTCAAGGTCAATGCTAAAAATGTGGTCCTCATGGTCATGTTCCTGCTGGAAGAAGATGTCAATGACAAGCTCTTGGGACACCTTAGCAGACACATCTAAGATCCTGGAATGCATGGAACCTGTCATCCACCACATTGCATTGACCCTTGACTTTGCCTCTGCAAACAACACTGCCCAAGCAGAAACTACCTTAGCCCTCAAAAGCATCTTGGCCCAGCTTGAAATGGTCTCCTCCTCCCTCAACAATGTCATAACTAAGCTCTCTGCTGCCCCATTACCTCCCACATCCCAGCCCACAATTACATGCACTTCATCATAGGCTGATATAGCCAGCACTAAGCTGACTTCAGTTCCAGCCACTTTCAACCCCATGCTGTCTGACCAGCACATGCATCTGCAGCAGAGGCTCATCCATAGTGCAAAAACCATCTTAATTACAGTCAACCCTTCCTGTGCTAATGCCCCAGTTGATCATTCACTCACTGCAAACTACAAACTTTGGGGCTGCATTAATAAATTCCTTGGTGAAATCAACAAGTCAGATGCCAACCTAGCAACCATTGATGGTGTCACCTCAACCCTAGCCAAGATGGTAGTCTGTGGCATCTCCTGACTTAAGAGGGGTGCCTACCTCCTCAAACTGGACACCATGGACTTGGCAGCATGCTTTAGAAGCTATGCACATGACCCCACCTAGGATCTTGCCAAGACTTGTCTAGGCAACCACATCCTCATCTTTTGCTTTGTTCCATATAAAGGGATCTTTGACCCCTCCAGAGATAAGGACATTGCAATGCTTGAGACAGAGAATGGCCTCCCATCAGGTTGCATAACCTCAGCCATCTGGCTGAAATGGATCAACCAATGCTATGAAAGGCAGATAGTTGCATCCCTCAAGGTGATCTGCAACTCTATGGACACTGCAAACCAACTCCTGTGTGAATGTGTCTTTGTCACCAGCCACCATGTTACTGTCCACAAGGACATTTGCAAGCTTCTCCAGTGCAACAGATGCTAAGAATATGGACACATCTGAGCCAACTGCACAAGTACTGAGTGCTGCTCCCACTGTGCCAGCAACAGCCACTCTTTTGACAATTGTCCCTCTGGGACGGCCCTCACTGCATCTCTTGCAGTCCCAAGTCTACACATGTAAGCATGTTATGCAGATGCCCAGTCTTTGAAAAACACTGTGATGACCTGGATATTTGCTATCCAAGGAAAAGTATGCCCTTTTTCCCCTCAGGGGATCCAAGCACATGGGTTCTCAACCCCAAGAAGCTCTCTAAGTTTACTTCTGCTCTCACTCCATGAGTGGATCACTCTGCTGCCATAGCCCCTCAGGAATCTGGCTGCTACTAAGTTACTCTTACTGACCTCCTGAAACCCAGATGCAAGACTCCAGCAGCATCCCAGGCTAGCTCCATCCCTACTACCTTGCAATGAGAATTGAAATTGGAACTCTGGGTTGACTCCACATCTGGCAGCAGAATGTTCAAAAGTCCAGTGTCACCCAGAAGCCCTCCTTGGTTCAGCAGCACCAGATGATTGGGATGTTATTGCTCTGCAAGAACCATTCCTTGATGGACTAGGCAATACCCACACTACCTGCAATTGGGTTACTCATTATCCCTGCTCATACAGGCATAATAGGTCCAGCCATATGCAATTGATCCTCGTTATCAACACTAACATCCCTACAGACTCTTACATCTTCCTGGACATTCCCTTGCCAGATGTCACAGCAGTCTGCTTCTATGGAGATAATGGACATATGGTGATTTTCAACATCTACAATGACTGTACTAACAACAACAGCCTTGTTACTCTCTCCTCCTTTCTTTTTGCCTCTTTCCATCTTGCCTGCACCTTGCAAACGGACCACATGCTGTGGTTGGGCAACTTTAACTGACACCACCCAATGTGGGAAATAGTAGACAACTGTCACCTCAATTCATTAGAGGACAACATGCAGGTTCTCCTGCATCTGCTAGAGAAATATCAGATGGACCTAGCTCTGCCCCTGGGTCTCTCCACCCTCTGCATATTTCAGAACAACTGGACTCATCCAGATAATGTTTGGAGGCACTCTAATGGAGCTGATCTGACCCCTTCATCTTATACAAAGTTGTTCCATCCCTCTGTATGCCAGATTGCTGGCTTTGTTCCTCTCCCTCTTCAGAGCTGTTAGCTCCTTCATCCACCATCAGGTGAATGGGCAGGGTTTACATTGGAACTAAATTATCATCCTCAATCACCTCCTAGATTAGTGCCATCAGTGCAGACACTTTGGAATCAAATTCCCTTTTGACATGATCTGTGTGGGTGACGGGGTGGTAAGTTTCTCCTTGAAAAAAGCATTGAAAGCAGTCCAGTCAACCTCCTGGAAGTTCTTGAAGAGAGGTGGGTTAGTACATTGGATTAGTAGGTCAACAATTGTTACTATGAGCATGTGGTCAGTGACTGGAGGGCAGATTGCAAACCACCCCACTAGGGCAGAGGCAGACTGTCTATCACAGCTTATGGCTGAACAGATTTGCGAGGCAAAGGAAGAGCACTGAGCAGAGTGGTTGGAGAATATAGACTCTAAGCAGATCTACACTGTGAACAAGTAAATTGTAAGGAAGCCTAGTGATATGTCCTGTGACAGAGTTCCTAAGTTGGAAACCACCCACAATGAAACTGCAAGCTGGATGATGATTAACAAGCAGAAAACAGAGGTCTTAGCTAAGTTGTTCTTTCCTCCCCCTCCATGTACCTCCCCTGTCCCCTCCTCCATGTACTCTAAGCCCCTTCCTGACATCCAGTTCTTCAACTAGAGGTGCATCCTGGCAGCCATTAATCAGCTCCAGTTACACAAAGCACTGAGTCCTGACAGGATACCCAATGTTGTGCTGAAACAATGCACTGATACTCTTATAGACCATTTCTATTACATTTTCTGAGTGGTCCTTGAGCTGGATGTGTACCACAACAGCTGGCTTATCTCCACCACTCTAGTGCTTCACAAGCCTGGGAAGCCAAGCTACACAGTATAAAACACATATAGACTCATAGGTTTTCTCAACACAATTGGGAAGCTCCTCTCCACTATAGTTGCCACTGACCTCTCTTTCCTAGCAGAAAAGCATGGGATGCTCCCACCCTACCAATTTGGCAGATGACCAGGCTGCAACACCAGCAATACCATGCTCTTGGTGGTTAACTGAATCAAGAATGCCTGGTGCTCTGGTAACATGGTGGCAGCTCTATTCCTTGATGTGTAAGGGGCCTTCTCCAACACCATTTGAGACTGTCTGATCCACAACATGCAAGAATGCAGAGTCCCAGGATGTTACATACATCTGACTCAATGCATGCTCACAGAGTGCAAGACATGCCTCAAGTTTGATGACTTTGTCTTGGCACTCTTTGACATCCTCAATAGCACTGGCTGCCCACTGTCAATGCTTTTCTATGCTTTCTACAACATGCCCTTGATTCAAGTGGTAATGGAGAAATCAAAGTCAGAGCTGGCATCCAGTTTTGTTAATGACTCAATGTTCCTAGTGACAGCAAAAACAATCATTGAGTGCCATGACATCCTGGTGGACATGGTCCAGTGCATGAGCAGCAGGTTTGATTGGTCCACATTGCATCACTCTCCCTTCAAGCTGTCAAAGCTTGCCCTCATAAATTTTTCATGGTCCCAACACAACACTATCCCCAATGACCTATCTCTGATGCATGCAAACCCCAATGGTATGGCCACCACTCAGAGAGTAAAAACTGTCCCCACATACAAGTACCTGGGAGTTGTCTTCAACTCCAAACTGAGGTGGAATGCCCACTACCAGAAGGTGACTGCACAGGCCACATGGTGGTCACTTCAGGTGATGAGACTTGTTTGACCTTCCACCAGAATGCCCCCCTGCCATCTCTGCCAGCTCTACAACACTGTTGCAGTCCCAGCATTTACCTACACAGCTGAAGTTTGGTATACCAGCACACACAACTCCTCATCTCGAAAGAAGTGCCTTGGCTCAATTGCAGTAACAAAGAAGCTAGCAACCAGCCAACAAAGGGTGTTGAAGACCATCCTTGGAGCACTTAGCACCATGGCAGGCAACATCCTCAATATTCACTGCTGGGGCCATAAAATGTTTCCAATGGAAAAACAGTCAAAAGAAACCTGTCATCTGTTTCTTGGCTAGCTTTTTACTATAGAAAAAGGCAAATTTCCTTTGTTCAAAGACTTTTTCCATTGGAAATTGCCACATAGGAAATGGCATAACAGGTTTCCTTTTGATTTTTTTCCAAGAAAACACATTTGAATGCCAGCAGTGATTCACATGAATCTACTGCTAGTCAACCATTGTTTGATAAGGTTCTGCATAGGGCTGTGGTGTGCCTGTCCTCTCTCCCATGTTCACACCCCCTTTTCTGTGCCATACACTGGGCTGCTGGGCAATTTGTTGCCTAGCACCAGTCCTGCCTACACTACCTGTTCTATACCACAGGAGTCAATCCAAAGAAAATAGAAATGATGGAGCCTGTCCACAGGTGTCTCAACTACATGCCTTCCTTCATTACCCACATAGACAGCAGCAGGGGAAAGGTGCTAAAATCAGCCTCTGAGACCTTCAACTCCACCCAAGTAGCCATATACTGCAATGGCTCCAGCTTTGAGAGCAGTGTTGGGTGCTGCAGTGGTTCTGTACATGAGAGGAGTCTAGTCCAATCACCTCTGCTTTTACCTGGGACCTGACACTGACCATATGGTCTATGAGTCTGGGATAGTGGGTACTCTGCTAGCCCTGCACTTACTAACATATTTAAACAGACAACTCTCTACACTGGTCATAATTGGCAGTGACAGCCAGGCCATGCTGAGGGCCCTGTCAAATCAGTGCTCTCACTCTGCTCACTACCTCCTAGACCTCATCCATACTGCAGCCAAATGCATACATACTAAACAGGACAAGTTAATTCAGGCTCAGGAACATTGGAGGGCCACAAGCCAGGGCAGCTCCTGAACCAACCATACCCCTGGACACTAGGCCACAAAGGATTCATGCCCAACAGGAGGGCAGGCAAGCTTGCAAAAAATGGCTGCCCAAGGCACCAGCAGCAACACAAAATCCCTACCAATTGCCCTCTACCATGCCCTCCAGTATCAGTGTGACATGCCAGCATGCACTCAAGGACATGCAGGCAGCATAGCAAACACAATAGAAGCTCTCCCCTCAATATGAGTAGAGCCACATGATTGATCAGTCTCTCCTGTCCAAGAAATCTCTGTGCCTAATAGAACTCCTCAACTGATGCCAGTCCTCCATCCTGATTCAGCTCAGGACTCATCATATTGCCCTCAACCAGTACCTATTCCACATCAGATGCTCTGAAATGCCAGTGTGCCCCCACTGTGGCAACCTTACAGTCAAAATGGTCCACCACCTCCTCTTTGAATGTCAACAGTATTAGTTCAAGAGACATTGTTACCTGTGGCAGAGATTGCAATGCAAAGCTGAGTCCATGTCTTACCTCCTTAATAAAACCAATGTCTTATACCCCTCTTCAAATACATTGATGCAATGAAGTGCCTCAAGCCTATTGTGGACCCTGGATCTTCCACTATGGCTGCAAGGCCCCAACAGGCCTCTGACCCTTAAATTCTCTGTTATTTTATCTTACACACCCCTCATCTAATGTCAGCACTGGTCCTCCCCCCTTCCCCACCTCCACCTTACATACTTTCTCTTAGGTTGGGCTCAACACCAAGTTGCTTGGCCCCACTGCCCACTCCTTATAAGTGGCACATTGTAGCACTCCATGTGACAAGCAATGTATCTCAGCCTCAGGGTAGTACTAGAGGAGCATGGTCTAAAACAGTCTCAGATAGGCTGACCCATCTTATCTGTGTATGTGAGTGGAGTATTCCATGGCTCTTGTAGCACTTCATACCAACCTCCATAGTACCATGCAACATGGCATGCTGAGCTGTGCATGTAATAAATCTTGATTTTTCAGAAATATATATATATATATATTGCAGGAGTTGTGGTCATCACAGGTTGTCACACCTAAAAGGTCAAGCATTCAACTCTCTGAGTTGGCAAAATTCTGGGGAGGCCAGAATTGTTGCATTGGAGTCTCTCTGAACAATTGGCTTAATGACAATGTGTCAGGGGGCTCACTATTGACATGAGCAGGTGCCAGGAGCCTTGAGTAAAGACTGAGAGTTCCTGTATTTCTCAGTTGGGCAGCTGTTGGGCAGCTAGAAGGGGCTGACAGTACTTTCACAGGCATCTCAAGGGCTTGATGCTAAAGAGAGGGCACTGTCATGACTCACAGCATCATGACACTGGATAATGCTTAAATAGTACCTGCAACTTGTCAAGCCAGGATTGACATTGTGGCCTTTTGGTCCAGTTGGTTGATCACTTCTATTATAGGAGTTGTGGTCATCAGTTTCACCATCTGAAAATGAAACTTTTATTTTTCTAGTAGAGCTTCTGAGTCAGGCAAATGAGACTCTGCACCCTTGTTATGAGCACAAGTGTTTGTTTCCTTGCTGGAGAAGCTCTCAAGTTTTTAACCTTTAGTGTAATAACCTTTGTGAATGGGCCAAGAGCCTGGTGGAGCAAAACTAATGATATAGTCTCTGAAATGGACCCCAAGAAAAGAGACCCAAAAGTGGGTATTAAAAGTGTAAATGAATCCCTAATGGTGGGCTCCACATGATGCTAAATAGTACAATTTGGTTTTGTTTGACTTAGTGATTCAAACAAACTGTGCCAAATCAACAAGTTTGAGGGCTCAACACACACTTAGAATCACACTTTTATAATGCAATAGTAGATTTGATTTAAATTGATTTAAATATAAGTTCAAAGCAATGGTTCAAACAAATAATTAGGTTCAATTATCAAATAAAACCCAAGAATGAAGCTTAATTCACATTGTAGGCCTAAGCAATCCACTTCCTGGGGATTCCAAGCCACATGCCAAACATTGCTTGTAGCTCTCAAGATCCTCCCTCCCCCTCCCTTTTATACCACCTTTCTTGCACACAGACCACAATGTCTCATGTGTGCTCTTGTTGTCATGCTGATCCCTCACTGCCCAATGCTGATGATTTTCATGACTCCATGTGCTTGACAAAGGTTCAGTCCCCATTGTCCTCACCCATTTTCTGTCCCTTTCCTCCCAAAATCCTTCTCTAACCTCCCCATCCTCTCTAGGTCCAATTTGGGGAAACCCGAGCCACTACATACTCTCCTTGTGTTTGAGGCCTGGAGTAACAGTGTGCAAACAACTGGCTACACCAGGAGTAAAACACAACTCTCTGTGTTCCACCAAATGTAACAGTTCTGCCTAAAATAGAACACGCCAGAATTGCACATGACAAACCAGTTGGACTACCTGTTCCATTAGTACAAACCACATTACAACTCTGTGACCTGTTGCTCTCAGAGGTGATGAAGCTCTAGGCAACTGCCAGTCATTCAAACTCCATAGCAGAGAAACCTGAGCCGCTACACACTGCCACCTGTTAGGCGAGCCTTGGCTATCAGTAATGATTGATTTTGATCATTGACATGTCACAGTCTCATTGTCTTCACTCTTTCTAGTTCTTGCTGTCGTCCCTTGGGAGTTTGGTGCTCGAAATACAGTCAGTACTTCCTTTAGCCTACAGTTTTTGGCATTTTCATGCTTGCGTTTTTCAGCATGGTTCAGGTATATTAGGGTAAGCACCTTTCTTCTGTATTTTTGGCTTTTCTTCCTTGTAGAAGGTAACAGCCATCATGACAGTAGGTAGATTAGTGGGTTGATGTTGCTGGCACATGCAAATAATTGGGGCCTGTAGGGTAGTGCAGTAATCAGCTTCAAAGATAAGATTTGGAAGACATCAAGGACATAGTGAGCAAACACCTGACACACTGTTGAAGCCAGTCAAGAAGCATCAATTGCTCCCAAGTACCAAATAGGTGAGGAGTATCTGGGGCATGGAGCAGATAATGATGACTTGTTGTTGGAGGCCACTGGCAGCATGCTCTGAACATTCAAAATTGTAACATCAAGAAACTTAAGTCCTAGCCCGACTCTCATCAAGCGCTCAGGAACCACAGTAGCCACTTGTGTTGGTCATAGTGTCTGCACAGCAAAGTTTGCACACAAGTCATCATGTCATCCAAAGGAACAAGAAAGAATACTGGTATATAAGTAGCACACTAACTTGCTTGTGAACTGTGGTCACTTGTGATGTTGAGAGTGTTTGCACAGCAAACATGGGGTATGCAATGCAAGCATACTGGAAGTACATGCATCGCTCCACATGCCAAGGGATTATTGGTTGTGAAGTCAGTAGAATTTTTACCAATATAGGCTATTTTGGTCACCACCTGAAAAAGTAATTTACTCAAAATTTACTCGTTGATTATAATGATCCCTTGTTACTTGGAGGTGTGGCAATTGGCATGTGAAGAATGAGGTCTATCTGATTAAAGTTCCAACTGACTCCTTTTCCTGATTGACGCCCATTGATAAAGGAGGCTGAAACTGCCTGCAAGAAAATAGCAATTCTCACAAGTCAGGCAAATTTCTCTAGCCTGCAAGCACTAAAGATCAATTGGACATACTGATTTAATACATATAATAAAAAGTGGGCAATGTTGACCCCTGTCCTAATCTTTGGTGTGGACATCCACAGCAGTGATGTTCACACCTTGCTTCTTGTTATGATGTTGATTATCTAATCTATATCTAATCTATAATATATGGGACAACAGATGTGGGAATGTGGCTGCACCTATGCAACGACTTTTCTGCTTAGTAAGGCTGACCAAGAACCTTCCTTTTTGGGTAACTTAGCTGTTTTTCACACTTGGAACAGGTTTTTTCTCAAAATAAATTACAGTAAACAGCTTTAATACATATATACAATCTTTTGACTATGCATAAATCATGCCAGATAGTCTGCAGGTGTCAAAAAGGTCAAATGCGATTTAGTGGACACTGTTTTTCATGCCTCGCACATTTTTTGACACAATATGACCAAACAATGGACATTTCCAAGGTTGTGGAAAGGAGGCCACATGACAAAGTATGTTTCATCACATCTATTGATTGATTGATGTTGACTAACAAGCTTATTAGTAACTCCTTAACCACATTGAGCTATTGATACATCAAATATCTCATCATGCAAGTCAATTTTAATGGTTTTTGACTGTTAAATTGCTTAACAATGAATGTTTCAGGCAACCACCTACTACTCCTGAAAGCCAAAGGCAACAAGCTAGGATTCAGAGGAGACTTGAACAGTTACAAATGACAGATCTGGATGATCATTGTGGAATTAGAAACAATAGATCTTTGGAACAGATCAATACTGTGGTTGTCCCACCACTTCAATTGGGGCCTGGGGGTATGGGAACTGGGGGTATTAATCAATCTATGGGAACTGGGGGTATGGGAACTGGGGGTTTGAGACTTGATCACCAATCTATAGCCACCACTTCTGGCTCTTCAGGAAGACCTATTAGGCAGCCAGCAGCTGCTGATGATCCATTTTCTATAGTGATTCCTGAAACTGTTTTGCCTGAAGGGTGGGATGCTTCTTTACAGAATCCTATTCCTAGAATGGTGCCACCTCCACCTGCTCCTATACAGAGAAGAGGCAATAGACTCAATCAGTCTGCTGTTGCTCAAGCTGCTATGGTCATTCCAGAAACAGTTTTGCCAGAAGGTTGGGATGCTCCTTTGCAGAATCCCTTACCTAGATTGGTGCCTTTTCTACCTGCTCCTGCACTGAGGAGAGTGAGACCAGATGCTCATAGAGAAGTAATGGCAGACCACCAAATTCAACAACAGCATGCACTAGCAGCATTGCAGGAGCAGCAAAGGCTGAGACATATTGCTATGGTTGAAGAGCAGGAGAGGCAACCACAAGCTTTGGCCATCTTGCATCAGGCAAGGCTGAGGGAGGAGGAAAGATTGAGGCAACAGGAACAAGAAGTCAGTCAAACACTTCTTTGAAATGCTACTTCAACTAACAAAGTTCATAGCATATTGATCTAGATCCTGAACATAGGCCTTTGAATGCAGCTATGGCTCAAAGGATCTTTCAAGGCTGGCAACAGCAACATGAAGCTGATCTGGAAGAGGATTTCAATGATTTAGGTCCTCAGAATGATATACCTTCTGAGGATAACTTGGAATATGTTGATCCTGCTGGACATCAACCAGCAGAGCAAATGGATCCTCCCCTTGATGTGCTATTGGGTCCTCAAGATGACATCCATTCTGATGATGACTTGGAATTTGTTGATCCTGTTCAACAGAGACATGCAGAAGACTGGGACCCTGCCCCACCCAATCATCTAGCAGGACTACAGAATCCTGCTGAGCAGCCTCCTCTTGAGCTTCCTATTCCACCACAGCTTGGCCCTATTCAGCCTATTCCAAGAGGAAGGCAACCTTACTTGATTGAATACCCTCCACACTATCTTGGTCCTATGACTGTCATATGTCCACACTGCCAGGCTCTACATTTTGATGCTGAAAAGCTCACCAAGTCTACTATTTATATTCCAAAGTTTGGCATGTGCTGCTTACAAGGCCAGGTGAATTTGCCTAGGCTTCAAGATGCTCCAGCAGATCTACTGAACCTGCTCCATGGGCATCATCCTCTCTCTGACACCTTTAAAGCATCTATCCATCAATACAATGCAGCCTTTGCATTCACATCTCTGGGAGTCAAAATTGATCATGCCATTACCAATGCTCCTGGACCATACAGCTTTAGGATCAATGGAGAACTACATCATTTGACAGGTGCCTTGCTTCCTATTGAAGGAAATCTGCCTGTACATGCACAGCTCTACTTTTACAATCACAATCAGCAATTGGCTTTTCGTCAACAGAACAATCCCAGGCTTGACCCTCAGATAATGGCCTCTTTGCAGGATATGCTTGCTAGAGTCAATCCCTTCATTGGCTTATATAAGCAGGCCAGGCAGATCATAGGAGAAGTTCCAGAAAGCCAACCACAAAGGCTTTCTATCAAGCTTACAGCTGATTTTGGAAATCCTTGACGCTATAATGACTCTAATGAACAGGAGGGAGTTGCAGCTGTAATTCCAGGAGATGGCTCAGAAGAGTGATCAAATGATTGTGATATAGTCTTGCACTTGCATGGAGGTCAATTGAAGCAGATCAGTCACTTGCATCCATACTACACTCCATTGCATTATACCATCATCTTTCCCACTGGACAGCCTGGATTTCACACCAACATTCACTCTCATTTTGGACCACAGAATCAACAAAGATCAGCAAAGGTCACCCAAACAGCATATTATGCATATAGGCTGCAGCAAAGGACTTTGGAATTCAATGCACCATTACTCTGGAGTGGGAGGTTATTTCAACAATATGTTGTGGATGCATGGGCTTCCACTGAACAAAACAAGTTGAATTGGATTTGACACAATCAAAAAAAGATCAGGGCTGAAGTCTATCAGGGAGTAGTGGATGCTGCTGCTGGAGATAAACAAGTCACCCCACAAAGCCAACATGTTATCGTCCCATCCTCCCATACTGGAAGTGATCGACAGATGCAGCAATTATTCCAGGACTCTATGGCTATCTGCAGGAATTTTGAAAAACCTGACCTCTTCTTGACTATGACTGCCAATCCAAAGTGGTCAGAAATTGAAGAAGCTCTCTTGAAGGAACCTGCAGTCAATGGGAAGAAGCAAACAGCTGCTGATCGACCTAATATTGTTGCTAGAGTATTTGAACTCAAGGAAAATGCTGTGGTGAAGGAGATCAAGGAAGGTCTCTTTGGCAGCTGTGTAGCTTATGTTCATACCATTGAATTCCAAAAGAGAGGACTTCCACATATGCACATCTTGATCTTTTTCCATTGCCATCACAGGATCAAGGATGCACCTGATGTGGATTCCATTGTCTCTGCCCAAATTCCAGATCCAGTCACTCAGCCTCAATTGTATCAGGTATTGGCTTTGTTGGAATCCTAGATTCAGTTACTTATCTTTGTTGTCAGGTTGTTACTGCCAACATGGTCCATGGTCCATGTGGAGCTGCCAAACCCAATGCTAAGTGCATGGTAGATGGCAAATGTTCCAAGAAATACCCAAAGGAATTCCAAGAGGCTACTCAGTATGGAGATAATGGCTATCCTCAATATGCCAGGCCTGACAATGGCTGCTTCTTTGAAAAGAATGGTCATCGTTATGACAATTGAGATGTTGTGCCATATAACCCTTATCTCTCAGCCAAGTACAAATGTCACATCAATGTGGAGGTCTGTGCTTCAGTGGAAGCCATCAAGTACATTCACAAGTACATCTACAAAGGCCATGATAGGACAACTTTGGAGATTGCTGGAGAGCAGATGGACCAGAGGGATGAAATCAAGGAACACTTGGATGCCAGATACATCTCTGCACCTGAGGCTTGCTGGCACATCTTTGAATTCAACATGGAGAACATCCCCCTGTATATTGATTACCTGTGCATTTGGAGGGCCAACATGAAGTCTACTTTCAGGATAATGAACCTTTGGAGATGGTAGCTGCCAGGCCTAATGCAAACAAGACTGCACTCACTGCTTGGTTTGAAGCCAATGCCAGATTCCCTAATAACAACACCACTTATCAGAGCTTTCCAACCAAGTTTGTCTATGAAGCTTTCAAAAGGACCTGGAAGGAGAGGCAGAGAGGAACAGCTATTGGGAGGATGTACTTTGCTTCACCCCAACAGGGAGAAAGGTTCTACCTTAGGATGCTCCTGACAGTTGTGACCAATGCAACATCATGGGCTGATCTCAGGATAGTCAATGGTCACACCTATCCTACTTACAAGGAGGCATGCAAGGCCCTTGGTCTTCTAGAAGATAATGCAGAATGGAGGCAGTGTCTTGCTGAAGCTGCTCCAATCCAATCAGGATCAGCTCTCAGACAGCTCTTTTGCACTATCCTATTCCACTGTGCTCCTACCACTCCAGAGGCTCTATGGGACAAATTCAAGCACTCCATTTGTGATGATCTTCAACACAGATTGGAGAATATCAGGAAGTACAGGGACAGAGTCTTTACTGATGAAGATGTCTATGACTATGGCCTTTATCTGATCAATGACAATCTGAAGAATTTTGGCAAGACTCTTCAAGACTTTCCAAACATGCCAGAACCCCAACAAGTTTGGAATGTGATTCCAGGCAAGTTGGACATTGTATAAAGAGTTGACATTGATACTGATTAAATGATTTCAGGAAATAGGCTATTGCAAGAAGAAACAGATTATGATGTTGAGGAGTTGAAGAGAAGGGTAGATGAAAACAAGACCAGGTTTAATGGTGAACAACTGGGGGCCTTCAATGAAGTTATGGACTCTGTGGACAACAACTTGGGCAAGATGATATTCATTCACAGTGCAGGTGGATGTGGCAAAACATTTGTCTGCAACACTTTGGCTTCTGCTGTTTGGTCCAATGGAGATGTGGCATTATGTGTAGCATCATCTGGGATTGCTGCCTTATTGCTGGAGGGTGGTAGAACTGCACATTCAAGGTTCAAAATCCCCATTCCTGCTCTGGATACATCCATTGCCAATATCAAAAGAGGAACTCAGTTGTCTCAACTCTTACTCCAGACCAAAGTTGTCATCTGGGATGAAGTCCCAATGCAACACAAAAATGCCATTGATCCTGTGGATCGAGGGTTCAGAGACATCCTGGAGAAGGATGTTCCTTTTGGTGGAGTGACTGTGGTGTTTGGAGGAGATTTTAGGCAAACTCTCCCAGTTATCCAACGAGGACTCAGACAGCAGATGATTGCTGCTTCACTCAAAAGGGGAAGACTTTGGGATCAAATTCAAGTCCACTACTTGGTTCAAAACATGAGATTAGATCAGACTCCTGATAACATTGCTCATGCAGCTTGGTTATTGGAGGTTGGTGCTGGAAAAAACCTTGGGCCTGGAGAAACAGTACAACTTCCAGAAACCATGATCTGTGATGACAATTCTGTCACTGGATTGATCTCTTCCACTTATCCTCATATTGATCACTATCAAGATGATCAGTATTACCTGGACCAAACCATTCTTTCTGGAAAGAACTCTGATATAGAGGATATCAACTCAGAGGTTCTGCAGAAATATCTAGGAGAAGAGAAGGTTATGCAGAGTGCAGACTCTGTCATGTCTAATGATGGAAATGTGAATGACCTGACATTGTATCCAATGGAATACCTCAACTCTTTGAAAGCCAGTAATTTGCCTTTAGCTAAATTGGCTCTGAAGATTGGTGTTCCTGTCATGCTGCTCAGGAATCTGGATACAACTAAAGGACTTTGCAATGGGACAGGAATGATTGTCACCCACATCAGCACTAGAGTTCTCAGATGTCAGATCATCAGTGGGGATGCCAAGTTTGCAGGATCAATTGTTTTGATTCCAAGAATCAACATGGATGTTTCTGAAGAGGATTTGCCAATTCCATTGCACAGGAGACAATTCCCAGTTCAATTGGCCTTTGCTATGACAATCAACAAGTCTCAGGGTCAATCAGTCAAGCATGTTGGATTGGACCTTTGATCAGGAGTTTTTTCACATGGCCAACTTTATGTTGCACTCTCTCGGTGCACATCAGGAGATCATATCAAAGTGATTTTGGACCCAGAACACTCATCAAGAAAGACTGCAAATATTGTCTATCAAGAATTCCTGAATGGTTTACAAATGTAAGTGTGAGTTTTGTTGGATTCAGGCAACAAATTGCTAACTTCTATGAACTTCAGGCAACAAATTGCTAACTTCTATGAACCTCAGCACCTAATGTCTATAGTTGGACCATGTAGTATAGATATTCTCAATGGTTTACAAATGTAAGTGTGACCATTTAAAGAATTACTTGGTTAGTACTAACTTTGATAATTTTCAGCATCTCTAATATATACCAGTGGACATTGTAGTATCTTGTTAATAATGTAATATAGATACAGGATTAGTTTATATATAGAATCTCAGTGTATTGAATTGTAAGAGAAAAGCAATACTTAGCCAACAAAATACAAAGACCTAACCAAATGAAGTGAGGTTGGGTCTGGGACTTAGCATTGAGTTGGAAATACAAGAACCTAACTGAACAAAGTGAGGTTGGGTCTGGGACTTAGCATTGAGTTTGAAATACAAAGACTTAACTGAACAAAGTGAGGTTGGGTCTGGGACTTAGCATTGAGTTTGAAATACAAAGACCTAACCAAACAAAGTGAGGTTGGGTCTGGGATGAAGCATTGAGTAGAATATCGAGGACCTAACCAAATGAAGTGAGGTTGGATCTGGGATGAAGCAAGAGCTACAGGCCTGTGCCAAAGGCACGGGGCATAGCTTATCTATAATATATGGGACAACTCCTGGGAAAGTGGCTGTGCACCCATTATATGTGACGACTTTTGACTGTGCTGACTAAAATTTGTCAGTGCTGACAAATGCTGACAAATTTCAACCCTTTTATGGTAATAGGCTGTTTTGCTGCTCTTCAGATGCATTTTTTACAAAAAAAAAATACAGTAGGCAACTTTGATACATCTTTTGACTATGTGTGAAAGGTGCCAGACTTGATATTTCAGGCAATATTTCACTATTTTCAGCTTTTTTTAGGAATTACTCATGTGTGGAACACTTCTAGCTGTTTTTTGGGAAAGGAACATGTCCCATGCATGTATTTCTTATCAAAAAAAGTTCAGAACAATGAATTTATGATTAAGAATGGCTAAAGTTGACTCTTAAAAGCTTCTACTTATTCTTTAGAAAGGAGAATGGTTGCCCTGTGTATATCCCTAGGCAACGGCTATACTTGGACTGTGCTGATAGCTGTATGCTGGCTTTCTGATTTCAAAGTGTATGGTTCAGACTTGAAAGTGTGAATTCTTATAGTTTTACAGTATTCAGTTCCTATGTCTTAGAGCCAACTTACTCCTGATCATCTCCAACTTTTCCTGCTCTCAATAGATATTTGACTACATTATGACAGCCTCTGAAAAAGGATGGTGGATTTAATTCAATATGCTACTATTGGTGAAGAGAGCATTGAAGAAAAAGCTTCAGAAGGCAGTATTAATATAGAATGATGACAGGAATATCAACACATTGATTTAAAGAAGAAAGACCAAAGTCAGCATAGTGAAAAGAGATGAGTGGAAAAGCTCCATTAATATGACAATCTTGATTGCTTTATTGAGGAACTCTTATCAATAACATGAAAGACAAACTGAGGTTGGGTCTGGGACTCAGCATTGAGTTGACAAAATACAAAGACCTAACCAAACATAGTGAGGTTGGGACTGGGACTAAGCATTGAGTTGACAAAATACAAGGACCTAACTGAACATAGTGAGGTTGGGTCTGGGACTAAGCATTGGGTTGACAAAATACAAAGACCTAACTGAACGTAGTGAGGTAGGGTCTGGGACTAAGCATTGAGTTGACAAAATACAAGGACCTAACTGAACATAGTGAGGTTGGGTCTGGGACTAAGCATTGGGTTGACAAAATACAAAGACCTAACCAAACGTAGTGAGGTTGGGTCTGGGACTAAGCATTGAGTTTGAAATACAAGGACCTAACTGAATGAAGTGAGGTTGGGTCTGGGATGAAGCAAGAGCTACAGGCCCATGCCAAAGGCATGGACCATAGCTCATCTATATACTATGCAATGACCCCTGGGAAAGTGGCTGTGCCTCAATCTTCCAACAACCTGGGAAGATTCCTTATCTATATACTATGCAATGACCCCTGGGAAAGTGGCTGTGCCTCAATCTTCCAACAACCTGGGAAGATTCCTTATGTAATGCTTATGTAAAATTACATAAGTTGGCTGACTTCAAATTTTCGGCCTTTTCCTTTGGTGTGGTGGCAAAGATCAATCATTGCACAAAAATCACTCTTTCTTTTGACCTTTCTTTCCAATCTGAAGCATCAACTATTTTCTCTGCTCTGATACTGTGAGAATAAGCTTTGTTTGGCCTGATAGACTCTACTGACCCTCTTTTGGAGGTTTTTACACTTAACTGGCCATGTATGCTCTACTTTTTGTCATCTTCAATCACTGATCATAGCTGATAACCAGATTTCCACTATTGCATCCTTCTTCAGGCTTTTTCTGAGCATTGAGTAGCTTTCTCTTCTTTTGGGTGGGCTTTCTTTTCTTTGCTTAATTGTCCAATGGTTGATTTTGGTGGTTGTTTCTATATTAAAGCTGAATTGGACTAGGTGTATTCTTTTTCTGAGTGTAAATGGACTAATCATGGCTGAGATCAGACTTCACTACATTCTTCATTAGGCTCCCTTTCTGAGTGTTCAGTAGCTTTGCAGGTATGCTTTTTCTATATTTGTCTGAGAACCAATTCAAATATTATCCATTTTGTTTTCTAAACAGTTATTGGCTTTCTGCTTTTAAGGTAAATCTCTTTCAAACACCAAATTGCTAACCTCTGTGAATTTCAGCACCTAATGTATATGAGTTGACAGTGTAGTATAGATATTCTCAGTAGTTCTGGGACTTAGCATTGAGTTTGAAATACAAGGACCTAACCAAACAAAGTGAGGCTGGATCTGTGACTTAGCATTGAGTAGAATATAATGAAGTGAGGTTGTGTCTGGGACTTAGCATTGAGTTGACAAAATACAAAGACCTAACTGAATGAAGTGAGGTTGTGTTTGGGACTTAGCATTGATTTTGAAATACAAGGACCTAACTGAACAAAGTGAGGTTGGGTCTGGGACTTAGCATTGAGTTTGAAATACAAGGACCTAATCAAATAAAGTGAAGTTGGGTTTGGGACTTAGCATTGAGTTTGAAATACAAGGACCTAACCAAATGAAGTGAGGTTGGGTCTGGGACTTAGCATTGAGTTTGAAATACAAAGACCTAACCAAATGAAGTGAGGTTGGGTCTGGGATGAAGCATTAAGTTTGAAATACAAGGACCTAACTGAATGAAATGAGGTTGGGTCTGGGACTTAGCATTGAGTTTGAAATACAAGGACCTAACTGAATGAAGTGAGGTTGGGTCTGGGATGAAGCATTAAGTTTGAATTACAAGGACCTAACCAAATGAAGTGAGGTTGGGTCTGGGATGAAGCATTGAGTAGAATATTGAGGACCTAACTGAACGAAGTGAGATTGGGTCTGGGATGAAGCATTGAGTAGAATATCAAGGACCTAACCGAACAAAGTGAGGTTGGGTCTGGGATGAAGCAAGAGCTACAGGCCCATGCCGAAGGCACGGGGCATAGCTCATCTCATATATACTCCGACACTTGAGGGCAGTCTTGTCAGCCTAAAAAGTCAGATTTGCTTCTAGAATACACACGATGCACTAAGATGAAGCAGAACCTGCCAAATGCAGCTGCGACCCCTTCCAATCAAAAATTGGTGGGAGATGGTTTGAACCAAGTGAGCGCATACCAGATGTACTTAAGGCTATTGAGAAGACTAGGTCAGACGTCAAAGACAATGTACCAATCAAAAAGAGATCAACCTGGGATATATTGCGGTTCGTCTCCTTGCTCTGAAGATGTTGGTTGAAATCAGTCCGGAAGAGTTAGCGAGTGCAACTACATTTTAGATCAGCCTGTTGAAATTCTATTTACCATGCCCATGACCGCGGCCACAACAGCTCGTCTTGCTTCACTTGGAGTGTTATTTGAATACCTAGCCTTACATGAACCCACCATAAAATGATGACAGAGGAAATTTACTTGCCATGCACTCACTAATACGGAGGGTGCAAATGCCTATGCAAGAAGGGGAATATTGATTACTTCCTATTGAAGAATGATTGGAGTTACGTACACCCATAGTAAGCAGAAAGCAGGCAAAGTACGCGATACGCTTGTATTCTACCACATCAATTGAACCAAGGATAATGAAGCTTACAACAGCTGTAATAAGGGGAATGCAGTCGTTGAGATTCAGTAAGTCATAAGAGATCAGGATAATTCAATAGCTGACATGTGTATTGAACGTTCGCGGAAGTAATCAGAGAAAGTTAATATCAGGAGTGCAACTGTCCCAACAATATCTGGGGCAACAGTAAAAAGGTTGGTCTTGACTGTTGAGTACCCCAAGCTAGCAACAGTTCGAGGCAAAAAAATTGTTGACGCTAGCAAGAGGAACACCAAACGATACACTAATCATAGCCCAGAGCCTGTCTAAGTTAGAACCTCTTCAATACAGTCGAGACAAGAACCTTCTCACCAGTACATTGGGTCAAGGAAAGGTCGGAACGCGTCTTGTATATTCAATCGTTCATCAACTTTGACAGAGGAATCCGAGAGAACACGGGCTCTGGCAATTGTTTTTTCTCTATCACTCAGAATCCACCAAGTAGAAGGGAAATCGGGGGAGCCAGAAGAAACAGATCACTGCAAGACATATGGTGGCACCACCTAAGTGGTCGTTTCATCAGATATCAATAATGAAATGCATACAAAAGCTCTACCTTCGATCCAGAACAGAAATTGCCAAGACTTGTACTTGATAACCTCAATATGAAACACTCCCAAAGCAATAAGACCTGCCAGGTCGCATCATCAAATCTTATAAAATTTGTAGGCATCTAGTACTGAAGGGGCAGATATACCTGAGAAAGCGCCTGCAATAGACGCAGTGGCTGCAACGTAAAAGCATGACCTAAGTATAAACATGAATGGAACACACCATAGAAGAGACCAATCCGGGAGGCTAGTTCCCCACGCGTATAGAATGTGGATAGATAGAATACCTATTCCGAGTCATATTACTGAGGACTCGCTGAGAAATGAGTCCGTAAGACAAACTTACCACACCAGGAAGCATGGCAGATTCAAAGATTCCTAAAAAGAACCAGATGGCAAAAATCTCTATACTCCAGGTGTTAAATTAAGTGTACTTGATCGGGGAAGGAGCGCACGCGAGAAGTTCTTTGCAAGTCCAGCAAAGAGTGCCCTTCGAATTTGTAATTGTAGTTTCGATAGAAAGGTCGGCAGCATAAACAAGACTGACATGGATCCCTACAATAGATGTCAAAGCAAGATGATAGACCAGAAACAAAGTGGTCGTACAAAACCGATCATCATCAGTGGCAATACCTGTGCTGCTGAGAAATGCTTGACGAGAAGAGAGATCGGGGTGCCGAAGCTATCATTACGGGAATCGGTTGTTGGTAACAGTATTTTTGAACATATTGCGCTCACAGGCAAAAGGGAACCTGAATTGGTCAAAGTCGTTCAGGCAAACAAGTTTGAAAGTCGATATATACATAAAATATCATCACGAGTACATAGTACCGAGAGATTAAGCTTTCCTGGTGACTCTGAGGTGATATACCTCTCTCACCTGGTTCCCAGTAAGACCAATATCCTGGAAATGGTTACAGCTTCATTTTCAGAAAGCGTATATATTACCAGTACCTTATCCCACCCATCTGTTTTCGCATTTCCAACGTTCCCTTTATCCAATGCGTTGCAAAGATACCTGATCATTGTAAGTAGTGTCTGGCAATTGTTCATGAAAATAGCTTACCTGTGGTGTTATCAGCTTGTGGATGCCCGACATACTCAACGCGCTCGCATAATTGTCAAGGGAGGCAAAATAAAGAAGTCAAATTTTCGTTTCAGACAACTTTGCTCTTCAGGAGTTGCAGTCATCTTTTCTTCCTTTGTTGTAAAATTATCTGAAGCTGGCGTTTCGGCGTCAAAGGTGACACGGAGTTGCATGTCCACCATCACTGGACTTTGAGGCATAACTCGAGCGGAAAAAAGGAAGAACCGTGGGGCAAGTGAATTTATAGTGTGAACACCTATGCAGGAGTATCCATGGAGTTAATTAAGTCGTCATGGGGTCGGGGATCATCGATTAGCCCTTACGTACATAGGAGTTTCAAGTACTTTGCCAACTTCCATCATGCATAATTCGTGTCTCAACTTTGATGAAGCCGGAACGTACGAAGTTCAGCTTATTTCGAGTGGGATGCGTACAGTCCTTTTGTCGTCTGAGTTTCCAACTTGTCCAATGAAGCTTGATGTTAGATATTTCTTGGCACGCCCGCGAATGGAGAGAGCATTTCCCTCTCAGGTCATCCGCGGGTAGATTACCCAACTCTTTTCCAACTTCGGTGACAAAGTTGAGACCAGACCGGAGTCCACGCTTTGACTGAGAAATATGAACCTGTTGCTAATCAATGACAAGACAAGGGGTCCGGGCGTGTACATAAGTATATGGCCCGGAAATCAATGGATACTGACGGTCTCGGATAGCGGCCCGCGACCTTCATCAATATACAAGTCTTATTGTGACATTGCGAAGAGCTTGTTTACTCACGCAACCACAGTGAACTCCCATATCTGATTCGCTGCTTCTTACATGTCCGTTGAGAAGATAAATTCACCAAAGAATCGGGCTGCGCCGCAGATCCTTTGTGAGTCTGGAGTGCCGATCATTCAGATGCTCTATTTGAATACTGGTTATCTGGCTGTAGCCCATGCGACGAAAATTCCAGGATTAATCTTCGTCAGTGGACAAGTACCCGTTGATAGTGAAGGGATCGTTGTACCAGGCGGAATCCAAGAGCACACAGTGCGCGATAGCCAATGAGCTTGCCTAATTCGACACCTGACCCGTCATGGATTAGGCCCAATGTATTTCCAACCTTGGTAACGTATTGGAAGTTGCAGGCTCATCATGGGAGAAGGTGGTCAAGGTTAATATATACCTCAAAAATATGGACAGCTTCACATCCATGAATGAAATCTATGAGAAAGTGCGAATTTCTGATTTGCATATCAAGTTACTGATAGCCAACTTCTAGTTGATTCCGACTCCGAAGCCAGCGAGGACGTGTATTCAGGCAGGGAAATTGCCAAACGATGTGGATATCGAGATTGAAGCAATTGCAGCGTATTGAGAGAATGGATAGTAACAGTAGGAGTTCATGCTATCCTGGATTCTGCGAACCCTTTGCGATCGGCTATTTCCGGGTCACAGACTTTTTGTGGTTCAAGTTCCCAAATCGTGTCCCATCTATTGTAATTCTACATTGATCTAAGATTTTTGAAGGTCAATTAAGCAATTTATTGAGATACTAGGCGATGCCATTGAGACCTCAAAGTTAGATTGAACCCGCATTGCCATTGTCTGGCATGACCACTCCACATAGGTGATTATGTCCACGAGCATAACTGTCATCGTCATTTATAATATAGTAGTCTACGATAGTCTTCACTGTCATGCAAAATCTCTCTACCTTTGAGACTTGTCTGAATCTTTGGTGTCTTGGTCTGTCTTGTAGACGTTTCAGCTATTTTAATTATGAGAGGGAAATGCGAAATCAGCGAATTTGGCTTCGTTTCAAACTCAGCACAAACTCCGATTCACAAAGGTATTCGGGACTTAGTTACACTCAGCCTCACAAATTGAATGTAGTCAAGATATAAATTTTATTGATTTAGTTTCCAAGATTGACCGGGCCAAACTTTCAAACAATGTTTAATTTAAAATATAACAAATTATAAACCTGAAGCTACTGGATGCTCGTAGGTCTAAGAACTCCGCTCCCTGGGGAATTTTGTGGCACGTAGTTGCTTGTCCAATAGGCTCAAAAATCCCCTCCTTTTTCACCCTTCAGTCTGCACATAGACCATGACTATTTCCACATGTTTTTGTCATCATCCAGGAGTGTGGTCAACCAGTTGGTGATGGGCTGCATGGTCGGGCATTGGCATGCACCTATTTTCAGCATCAGCTATTCAGGTTCAATCATGCCAAGGCCTAGGCTGATCTCTGGTCTGCCCTTTTCCTCTCTCTTTGTCCTCTCCTCCTGCCTGCAGATCCTCATCATCATAAACTTCAGGGCTGTTTGGTTCAAGTTGGTTGGTCAGAGAAAGGGGGGGGGGGGCTAGTGCTAGATTGAGGGGAGAGAAGGTTGTAAACCTGATCTTGGATTGTTATCTGAGATCAGTTCTCAGCCCCTGCCATCAAATTTTGATGGCGGGCCTTTCTGGCTGTTGTCAACTGACTTTGGGCTCATTTTCCATTGGCTTTACATGGGAGGTTTTACTTTTATGAGGTATGCCTTACATCTACAATTTTCAATGTTTTTTCCAGCTTACAGTTTTCAGCTGTTTGATTTGTAAAGTATGTTGTTTTATAATATACTTTATTTAGGCTTTTTCCCTCTGCCAATCTCATTGTTGAGACTGGAGTATCACCTCCCCCACACCAACTATTGACTGCCCTCAGTCAGCCAACCAATTCAGATAAGCCACCTAGTGGCTTTTCCCCTAAAAAATTTGTTCTTCTTTTTCGACTTTCCATGTGCAAACCCTTGCCACATGACTTGGCCATAAGAGTATTTGATGCTCTCTTGCCATCATGCCATAACACCTGAGAATGAGTGACTTTTAAGTTTCACTTATTTTTCTAAGTTACTTCTCCTAAGCATCAATTTTCAAAGTTATCATCCTGGACACTCAATTCTTGATCCAATGGCTCATAGAGCTTTATAAATCCAAATGAAATGTCAGATATAGCTTTCTCTGTAGGTTTTTGGATTTCTTCCCTCAGCTCTTTTAATTTTGCTGGAGTGATGTTTATCCAAGCTTCAAGGCTTTGTGATAGCTCCAAACATTTTTGAGTTTTGTAAGGTACTAACCAAAAGCCCACCACCCTAGTCTGCCAAACTGATTCATTAAGTTCTGCCACAATGTAATTACCACCCCTGGTCTTAGCAATTACTACCATTGGACCATGGAAACATGGAAGCATTTTAGCACTGCATGAACTTTCTGTAGTCATATTCTTGACTAAGACCAAGACCAAGGGTTTGAGATTGAAATCTTTGATAGAGTTTTTATGCTCTTCTGCAAACTTCAAGGCCCACTAGAGTTTGTTTTTCTCAACTCTCTCTCTCATCTCCTGGCTGCTTGGGTCTTCTGGACAGACCATCAACACTCAAGGTTTTTCCTGGCACATGCCTCAAAGTACAATGATAGAGTAGTACATCCTTTACCTATCTCATGATGATGGCATTAGGTCCTACTTCAGGATTGCTTAGCATTCCTTCAAATACTTGGCATCTGTCTCTACTACAAGCTTCCTACAGCCAACTAGCCAGTCTTTAATGAACATCCTAAAGGTACCACAAGTACCTAGGAAAGCTCTGACATCTGACTTATCCTAACAATCACCCACTACATAAATGGCCAACTGCTTGGTCTCAGGTTTCTGTCCCTCATAGGAACACCTGTGTCCAACCACTATGATCTGATCCACACAGACTACTGACTTTTTCCCAGAAAAGTCCCTCCAGCATATTTGATTCTTTGTAACATGCTGTTCACATTCTGCAGATGTTCCCATACAAATCTCCTAATGCTTGGATTTTCTGGAGTAACCTTATAGCTTCCATCTGGCAATGCCATTGTGCTCTTAGGGATCATGTGATTCCAAGTGGCAAGTGCCTAACCTGGAGGTCAGGGGTTCAACTCTCAGCTGAAATGGATATGGTATGCACTGTGGCCTTTGGCAGAAAACAATTTAGACACTGCACCTGGCTTATTCAACACTGCTGGGAAGCCACTGCTCACACATGTTGACTAGGGAGGCTTTGTGGGTCAGGCCAATTTGGAACAGACCAATCAGCATGTGACATGATGAGGTTAGGTGACCACCACACTTGTGTCCAATCAGAAAAAGAGAGAGTTCCTTGATGTAATGGATTTGGGAGAGGGTCTGGACCAAGTGTTGGGAAGGAACCTTGCTGACCAAGCAGGTCATGGTACAAGTAGGTGTGAGGATAGGATGCCAATATAGGTTGATCAGGCTGCCAACATATGTGTGGTCCATCATATGGGTTGGCATGGCAGTTGAAGTCATTGGCAAGCTGAAAAAAGTGTTTGGGTGCCTAACCTAATACAGCACAGCATACTGCCACTAGTAAGCTTTGCCCCTGGCTGGCTCATTCTGTTGCAGGTTCCAAATCTTGGGATTGACCTTCTGAAAGTAGCATCTGGGCATGGGGAGGGGTAGAGTTGTGACTACCCTTGGTTGTGGGTTGACTAGAAGGCATGAGCTTGCCAATTAGGCTATTAAGTCCTACACCAATCAACTCCAACTAAGCTGTGCCAAGTGTAGCTGAGTTTAGAAATTGGGATGGCATGTTAGTGGCAGATGGGGAGGGATTTACAGGTGGGAAGTAGTATGAACTCCAAAGGATCAAATCATAGTAAAAAGTGGCTATAAGATGTAACTGGCACACTTGAAAAGGTGTCAGGCCAGAGTACCTATTGGATGTGTCCATAATTACCACCCCCTTCAAAAACTGTGGGACCTAGAACACAACGTTCATGTGTAAATTAGGTCTTGAAGTAAACAAAAAAGAATCATCATCATCCATCTGGCAATGCATAACTGTGAGCTGGACCTCTGGCTGGCACATCATCAATATATGGCCAAGTTACATGAGGTATCTCAGCTTTCAGGTTACCAGCCTTGGTGCACCAAAGGGTGTCTATAAGGTGGTTTAGTCCCTAGACCTCACATCTAACACACTCTCATCATATCCAACATACAAGTCAGAGATTCCTTCACAAGCTCTGCTAGCAAGATGACTAGCTAACTCTTCAGTTGCTGGTGGCAGCCCAGAATGTGCTATGGTCACTTTGTTCAAAGGTTACAAGCTGTGAACTATTCTAAAACTCTCACCATCTTTCCTCAATACAGTGAACCACTGAGATCTGTATGAAGAATTGGATGGTTCATAAACTCCTGCCTCAATTTTCTGCTTTATCATCTGGTAGATTTTATCTCTGAGTCCAGGAGCAATGGGAATGTTCTTCAATACCCAAGGGGTGTGAGGAATTACTGGCATCACTACAGGAGGGAAGAATTCCTCATTGAGCTTACCTCTTTGAGAATTGTCCCATTCAAAAGCCTCATTCTGCAGCATCATTAAATGATGTACTGCCTTCATCTCCTCTGGCCACAAGAACCATCACCATGTACTTGGTCAATGATCTCCTTGCACTCAGCAGGGTACCTTTCTGTGGGTTTGAATTCAGGTGGATTTGGGTCCAACTAAGGCATGTCTGCTAGTGGATATCCAGTGATACACCTTTCAATTCTAAATTCAACAGGTTTGTATTTCTTAGAAAATACTTTTGCACTTTCCCCCAAACCTGCTTCTCACTTTAGGCTTTTCTGCTGTATGCAGCCTTGACAGTGGCCATTTTGAATAGCAGCCAGTTTGAGCCATCAAATTTTCATCTGCCTGTAGCAGAAACAGATGTGGGTTGCTGGACATGGTCTTTGTTTCAGTTCTGGGGGATCAGTGGTTGGTTTGGGTGGTCAGGTAAGTTCTCGGTGGGTCTTACACATTGAGTGGCCAGGGCCCTATGACCTAGTGTAGACAGAATATCACCCAGTTTGTGTATGATAGACTAATATTGTTATGCACCTATTGTAGACAGAAGATTACTGGTATGTGTAAGTAGCATTTGTCAGTATAGTGGAGTCAACTCACCTCAGTCTATGAATGATAGACTGAGGTGTGCCCAAAGTCCAATGCATGTCCATGTATGCTGCCATATTTCCTAATCCATCTGCTCATAGCATGTGTCCCAAACATGTCTCTTACAACTTGCCAACAAAAAACATGTCAATTAAAGAATGAGAAGCAGTGAAACCAACATCTTGAACAGTCCAATAAGGGAATGAAGGTAAAAAGAGTCCAGATGGAAACAGAGATTAAATGACTGTGAGGTGTATCAGCACAAAAGAACATGAAAATTGAAACTCAAGGTACTTGCAAATGATTGAGGACAAGAGATTGATGCCCTCAAAGAACAACATCACATGCTTTCACAGAATTTCACACATTTCAAGAAGCAAAATGCATGCTTAAAAGCAATCAAGAAGTGTGCAGCTCAGAAAGCAGTAGAGAAGACAAAGAAAAAGGGATGCACCTATTAGATCATGTGACACAGGGTATACACAAGTCAAGCATGTCATATTGTATGTTACATGGTTTCTGCTGGAACTTCAGAGTCAAAAGTTGGAGAAGCATTGAAGGAGATTGGAGTGGTCATGGGAATACAGGTTGAGCAGACTATGAGCCAGAGAATCATGTAGCAAGCTGTTCTTGAGGGGGGAGTTGCAGCAGATATCCAATTGGGCTATAAGATGGACAAATCTGACAGTGAGCCCTTTAAGCCATTGATACCCAGCTATAATTTAATGTCACAGAGATCACCTGCAGTTTGAATTCAACATCACATAAAAACATTGAGTATGAATCACATACCATTGCCCTCAAAGTTGCCAACTATGAAGACCCTGGTATTCAGTCATGGAAATCATGCTCACTTGGAGTTGGAACTTTAGTTGATCACAATAGTGAGACTCAAGTATCAGGATTCTTGACACAACTATGGCAAATTGCAGAGTTTATGCAAGCCCTCTTACATTATACAGCTACTTACACTTTGATCCTGATGACTTTGGATGGTGGATAATTGGCACAAGTGGGGATCATGCAGCAGATCAAAAGAAAAGCCATGAGATTCTTAAGGAATGGCATTTCACACTACTGTGTTGGCAACTCAGTGAAGAAGTTGCCTTCAATAATCCCAAAAGCAATGTATTCTATGTAGCATGGCTTCTCCTTCATACAACAAAGCTCATCAGAGATAAAGGAGGCCAGGAGACATGGGATAAACTCACCAAAGAACAAAAGAGTATATTTCAAGGCATTATTATTGGCCATGTTAGTCTTGATGTGCTCAAGAAATTGCCACTGGAAGAACACCAACAAATGCTTCATTTTCTTCAGACAGGGTGCTACATGCACAAGGACTTGAACACTTTTAAATGGGGGGATAAATTGATGCAAGAATACTAGGAGAAGGGAAATAAAACTCCACCAATGATACTACTGAGCAAAGACAATGCTGCTGTTCTAGCCAATCAGACAGGAGGTTCCTCACTAGAAAAGCAAGCTGAAGACATCTCCAAACAAGCAGGAAGTTATGCAGTAATGCTTGGTGGATGATCTGCCAGAACAAAGACAGTAAAAAGGGTCAGCAATCAAAGTATGACATTTTCATGGAGGTGCATGTAGGTCATCATGTTCCCTATCCTGATGTCATCAACACACAATATGGATCTCATGGCAAAGCCACAGCAACAATTGTGACATACCTTGTATAGTTCAAGGCTTTTATGGAGCATTTCCAACAAAAAAAAATCATTGAAGCAGATCTTGACAAACATTGAGAAGAATTTTGCACTTGTAATTGCTAAAATACAGACCTTGGCTAAAATGTGTGCACTGGCCCTTCCTTTATGTTATAAAGGTCTCCCACCCATTTATGCAACATGTATGGACTCATCAGAATATTTTTACCCTGGGCTCCTTTTTCAAAAAAAAGCTGGAACTTCTTGATGATGTTATAAGGAACCTCAAGCTCTGAATGGCCTATGGATGCAGAACACTTGAGTGCTGTTCTTGGTGACAAGGAACTGGATAGGTGGGCATTGCAAGTACTTGAAGCTATTTATCAGCACACACCTGATTTGCTGGACCTAGATGGACTTGTTATTGCATTTGTCAAGGGTCTTTGAGCAGCATTGTCAGAGCAGTTCATGGACCAGTTTAATGACATTGATGTCATGACACCCAAAGAATGTGACAAGTTATTTTTTGCTTTGACCAACAATCAAAATGAGGAAAGCTTGAAATTTGTTGATCCAAAATTGCCTGGTCAAACAAGACACTGCATAAATTCAATGCACATGTGATGGCTGCTCAAAATGACACCAAACATTTCATCTCCCAGAAACTTGCAACAGATGAAGATGAGAAGTTTCAATGATGGATGGCATGCCAACAAGACAAAGATGGGTTGGAACAACAGCTCAAGATGCACAGAGACAGGCCAATAAAGCTAAAGCTAGATTTCTCTTCCCATTCACTCACATTGCTCTCTAGAATGGACTTTCCCCTCATCCGCCAATACCCTGTAAGTCACCAGATCAGTACAAGTATACACTCATTGACTCTGCTTTCTAGCCAAATTCAAGATTCACCAATGAGTTCCAACCTTTTGAAGTCAGTCACTTGTTTCCTATAGTAAATTATGACATTCCTTGGTAGCCCACTTCCAGGACTTCAAATACAAATTCCAAACCATTTCAAGTAAGCCATTATTTAGCCTTAAATTTGGTATTAATTCCTTCCATATAGTATATACCATCCTTTCAGACAGTAATTCTCACAAACACTACTCATTCTGACCTTTTGAATGCCAAAAATCACACATACAAAGATATTATTAGTACATATAATCAGCAAAAAATCAAGATACAAATGCTAAAGTACATCTATATAGCCTGTACCTATGTGATAAGCTTCACTAACACTTCAGATTATCAAATTAGAGATAAAGTAACTCACCTTCAACAAATGTCCACAACCTTAGCCACCTCATCACAATCATGCTCACTGCTTAAGCCACCTGATCCATCAAAACCCAAAGCTCTGAGTCTGTGTCAATCACTGCTCTGAATCCCACTGGAGGTCCACCTCATCTTTGTTCCCAAGCCCCATCTTATCTTAAACCCTTTTTAAGTTTATCTTCTTTCAAAGCAAGCACTAAACTAAAATATGTACCTTCTAGAAAAATTAATTGGAAACCACTCAAGCCAAAGGATGGAGTGATTTTGGCTCAGTAGGGAATCAAAATTCTAATTGACATGTCCACTGAAAATTTTTTGTTAGAATTGCTTATTGCATTCCACTATGATGATCAGCATTCACTCCAAGTTCATTGATCATATGTGTATTCTGCTTCCTTCATTCCTATTCAATTCAATTGCATGTGTCTTCCATGTGATTCCCCTTCTATTCAATTCAATCACATGGATTCTCCATGTGATTCCTTCTACTCAGTTACATTATAGTATATGTAGATATAGAAGCCTGAAGTCCTTACTCAGTTTCTGACTCTGGACTTCAGCTTCAGTGACTATTCAGTCCCCTGTGCTTGCCTGTCATCAACAGGTTATGGGCCATGGCCTCTGAAGCTTTAGTCTGAAGTTTTTGTCATTTTGATTGCTATGTCTGGTGTTATAGTCTTTATAGTGGTTGCAGCTCCCTATACATATTGGGTAGTGACCCTTAAGTGGGGCCACTTTATCTTGCCAGTGAAACCTGACCCACCTAACTGAGAGGTGTTACAATTGCAGAGTCTGCAGTTAGTTAGTTAGCTTTACTATACCTCATCTTCCTGCTGCACCACTCCCCAGGACCTTACAGGAACTCTTTGAAGTGGATATTGGCTGCATTCCTTCTGGGACACACATTTTTCACTGCATTCTACAACTCCACACTTCATTATCCAATCTACACTCCAAATCACCTCTTTCACCATGCCTACATCTATTCCAACCTTCACCAAACTCAATTCTCACAACTATAACACATGGGTTGGTGAAATGGAAGCTTATCTTCACTCTCAAAATGCCTGGATGATTTCCATGACTTCTTTAGCTTCTCAACTCTCTGACAAACCTATATCAGAAGAGAAAAGAGAATACAGAGAATGGCAGAAAGAGGCTAATGTTGCATCTGGTTTGAATTATTTGATGGTGGAAGATGATCAAAGAATCCATCTCAATGACTATAAAGACCAACCAGACAGAATGCAGGAGGCCTCAAAGCAGATACACATGCAGCAATGCCCTGGTACATGCTTTAATGCCTATGATGACTTGTTCTCTATTAGAAAAGGAGAGGAGGAGAATTTGCAGACTCTAATCAACAGAGTTGAGACTGCAATGAAGAAAATCTAGGATTTGTGCCCTAAAGACTTTGATATTGCCAAATTAGACAATGACCTTGCATCTATGGCATTAATAAGGGCACTTTCTGATGATTTCTCAGCATTTGTATCCACCCTCCTTCTCAAAGATGACTTGGACAAGGCCAAGATCCCATCAGGCCTCTGTTACAGAGGAAACACACCATCATTGTTGCTCTGATGAGTCTGCTGCTGCTATAATTGCTATGAGTGCTGCAATAACCAAATCTGTCTGTGACTTTTGCACCTTACAAGGCCATACACAAGCTAATTGCTACAAATACAAAGCAGCTTAGTGGCAAGCAAAGCAGCAGACAAAATCTTGCAACAGAAGAGGCAAAAAGGGCCAGGAGCAAGCTAATGCAGCTTTCAATGATGACAAGTCCAAGAAAGATGATGCAGAATGTGCTGGAAAAGCAAGTACTTCAAAATAATCTCTTGTTCTGTATAGATTTAATCAGAAACAAAGTCATATTGAGAAATAAGCCATGCATTTCTTGTTGAATGGGAAAGAGTTATTCTGTGCCACAATCAACTCCAATAACTCTGCTCATTTGGATGGTTGTACTGCACCTATTTTTGAGTCTGCTCATCTTACCAGCACATTACCACTTGATCTGATGCTCTGGGATCACAAGTTGCTCATCATAACTATGCTGATGTCAAAAAGATGATCAATAAAAAGTTGGTATTTAGTTTGGACTTGAATTCTTCTGCAAAGCCTGATCCCATCTGTGAATGTTTGGCTGGCAAAATGCACTCTGATCATTTTCCTTCTTCCAGTAGTCATGCATCTAAACCATTAGAATTAATCCACAGTGATGTACATGGCCCTCTTCCAGTCACTGCAATTGTGGGCTATTGTTATTGGATCACATTCATTGATGATTGCACAAGCTTTAAAGCTGCTATGGCTCTGAAGAAGAAAAGTGAAGTATTTAATGCCTTAAGATATTCAAAGCTTATGCAGAGAATGCTCTAGATGCCAAAATCAATACCATACAAGATGATAAAGGTGGAGAGTACATGTCAAAGGAGTTGACTGCATATACTGATGCTTGTGGAATTAAAAGAAGGCATAAAACATGCAATAGACCTCAGCAAAATGGTGTTGCTGAGAGAGCAAATAGGATGCTCTTAGAGGACATCACTGCTATGCTCAATGAAGCAGGTCTACCAGCCTCATTTTGGGCACATTGCCTTTATGCTCAGATTCACATTCTGAATCAAATTCTAACTGCAGCTCAGCCAATTACTCCTTATAAGGGATGGTACAAACACAAACCAGATGTCTCTTTCAGAATCTGGAGATGTAGAGCATATGTCTACATACAAAGGGATAAGCACAACTCTTTACAGTCTTGCATGGAAAAATGCATCTTTATTGAACATCCTCCTAGTTATAAAGGATGGTTATTTTACAAACCTGAAACTAAGAAGACTGATAGAGTGGAGTTTTATGAATGCTTAAATAGGCCAATAATACCTCCTACACCTCCTATCAGTCCAACCTGAAACTGCATCCCCTAATGAAAGTGCAGTGTTTAATTTACCTGTTCTTAAAAATGAGGAGGAAGAACAATTGGTTTTCCAAGTGCCAGTTATAAACCTCCTGCAGATCCTGAACCTCCTGCATGTTCTATAACACCACCACCAGCTGCTCCAGCACCTCCCAGACCATGCCTAAATTGTGCTAGCCACCAGCTCAGCCACTAGGTCAACTCCCTGCTCCTCCATCACCTCCCCTTGCTCTGAGATGCTCTAAACACAATGTACAGCCTCCAAGAGACTGGTGGATAGTACAACATCAAGAATCAGTCCAAGACAGTTCTGATGAGGAAGAAGTGCAAGTGCAAGCTGAATTGGATTTGGGGTCTGATCTTGAACCTAATCCAAGACCACTTGATCCTAGGATGTTCAATTTGCTCTACTTCTTCAGATCCTAGGACATTTAAGCAAGCTATGCAGTCTATGAATGCTGAAAAGTGGTATCAAGCTGCAGTTGATGGCCAATGGGACTTGGGAAGAGTGTGACTTGCCTGAAAGCAAGAAAGCAATTGGCTGTGGATGGGTGTTTCACATCAAGCACCATGCAGATGGCTCAATTGAGCACTTCCAGCTAGACTTGTTGCAGATGGTTATACACAACATTCTAGCATTGACTATAATGAAGCTTTTGCACCAACATTTCAAACCTGCACCTTTGCACCTCATCCTATTGCTGGCATAGAGGACATGGAATTGGGCTCTGTGGATGTCACTTCTACTTTTCCCAATGGAGATCTAGAAGAAGATATCTATATGCTTCAACCAGAGGAGTTTCAGAATGGGAAGAAAGTGCTCAGGCTCAAGAAGTCGCTTTCATTTAAAACAAGCAGGCATGGAGTGGAACAAGAAACTACATGGAGCATTATCATCAATGGGCTTCAAAAGACTTGAATCTGACTGCTTTATCTGTCAGGTTCTGCTGACCATGGGGGCTCAGCTACACTGGGTGAGTCCTTACTAGGTGGACATGATTCCCTGCACTGACAACTGGGCATTTGGAGGTGTCCCAAACACTGGGGACTTGTGAGGATGGTCGGTGGAGATTGATCCAAGCAAGTCCGGGGAGGTCTGGAGGAGTAGGGGACAAGCTGCGGGGAAGGGGGACAGGCTTGGCAGGGTTCAGGTACAAGTCTGTATGCGAGTATTGCAGGTGCAGAGGAGGCAGAGGCTATGCAAGTGATGGAAGCAGAGCCAGAGTTTGATGGAGGATCAACAGAGGTTGATAGAGTTTGGAGCCAAACATGTAGCAAGGTCTGGAGTTGGTTAAAGAGTGTCTGGGATTCATAATCATAATTGCGGGGTTTGTGAAGGTGTTAAGGTTGGGAAAGATAGGAACATGATGGATGGGACAGATCAAATGAGATGAGATGGAGTCAAATGAAATGAGATGGAGTCAAGATGAGATGGAGATGAGAATGAGAATAGATTCAGGTGAAGATACAAAACAATAAATAGTTTGTTCTCCCCACTGTGGTGATATTGAGAATTTCTTGTATTTGTTGCCACTAGGAGCTTTAGTCCCAGTCATGTCCTTTTGGATTGCCAAGGACCATGATAAGCTGTGGAATGACTCAATCTTGCTCTCTGAATCTGTTTAGGGTCTCTAAATTGATTTGCTTCCATGTATCTAGATCTCGCATTGTACCAACTCTAGTATATATTGTCTAATACTCTTTTGTGTTTGCATACAGAAACTAGCAGGTTCATCACTAGGGGCATTGGTCCTTGGGGACCATGGCTGTTGGCAGTATGAGTGTCCAGACCAAGTGCAACACTGGTCCCACATTGCCTTCACCTATTTCTACCCACCAAGGTTTGGTGATTAGTAGTATATCAAACTTATTTATTAGTGTGTTTAGTAGTGTATAACAAACTGTGTTACTTTGGTTTGTGTTCAGTTGGGAAATCTAGATGGGTGAGACTCTCATTCAGTTGTTTGGGGTTGGTTGGTTGTTCTGGTTGGGTTTCAAGTTATTGACAGTGTTGAGAGTGGGATGGTGCTGGTTTAGGCATGCACCTCACTTATGAGTTTTTCTGCTTTGTCTGCCCAGTTCTTTGTTGGCTGGTTGGTAATTTCCTTCTTACAGTTTCTTCTGCTTGCTCATCCTCCTGATATTTTGGGTTTTCTGTCTTCTGAAGTGGCTGCACTGCTTACAGTCTTTGTGAAAACTGAGCATTTTAGCTTTGTATTCAATGTCAATATGCTGAATTCTGTGCTGGTGTCCATCTGTTTGTCTCCATGTGAGTTGTGTTCAGACTTTGCATGACTTTTGGTGCATAGTCTGCATCACATGTTATTCTTGCACCTTGATATGTGGTGTCCTACTGCCCAACAATTGTTGCATTGTAATATGGGTGGAGAGTACAAGTTTAGCATCATCTTCCTAAGATAATCAATGAGTATTCTTAGCATGGAGATCTACCTTGTTGTGCATCCACTTAGGTGCACTTATCATCTCAACCTGGAAGATCACTGGGTTCCCTCTTTTTAACTCTGCTAGGATCTCCTTGGGGATAAGAATGTCTTTGTTGCCTTGTGACCAAGTCCATACACTATTGACTCACAGTTTAAATTGTTGGTCATCTGTGAACACATTGAGAGTGTTGGGCCTCACTCCAAATATGTTTTCAAAGCCCTGTCTGTGTCTCAAAAGCTCCAGCCCTGAGCATGAGTATTGTGCTGAGACAACATGTAGGTGTTGCAATTCATCTGAACTGGTGAGTTGGTCAATGTGGTTGTGTGGTCTGGTGAAAAGTGATCTCCAGTGAGAACTGGATCTGGGCTGGTTGGTTCACATACAGTATAATCAGTTTGAATATCAGATCTATAATATACTTGAAATTTGCTGGTTTTTCAGATCTCACTGTGGTATACCAGGGTATCTTATGGTGATTTCTGTTATGTATCTGGGATTTTTCCATATACATCTGATCTTATCAGGCCTGGTATGAGTCCAATTTTCAATTGCATTATAATTCTGTATCTGGTACAATCTGTAGACTACTGGTATTGTCTGTTTTTATCCATTACTGAGTTTTGTTTGTATCCTGAACATTGAACAAGTTAAAAACAAGAACAGCAAGGTGGAATACATGCAAAGTTGAGTGAGTTCTTATTGGGCACATTTGATAAGGTTGGTGCAGCATGGGCTGGGTGAGTTCCTTTCTTCCATCTCTTTGTTTGTTCCTTCAAAAGTTGCTAATATCTCTGTATGCTCAGTAAGTCTTGTAGGAAATTGATAAAACAAACTTCTCTTGTTGCTGAATCACAAGTTTTCCAAACAGTGGCAAAATCACCTTCCATAGCTTCAGGATGGGATGCAAGGTAGTCAATTTCATACAGATTATTGTGCAAAAAATGTTAAAGACAGGCAAAGCACAGGGGACTGAATAGTCACTAAAGCTGAAGTCCAGAGTCAGAAACTGAGTGTATTGAAGAGTGACATACTAACCTGAAGTCCAAAGTCAGGAACTGAGTAAGGACTTCAGGCTTCTACATTATCTATATACTATAATGTAACTGAATAGAAGGAATCACATGGAGAATCCATATGATTGAATTGAAAAAGAAAGGAAATCACATGGAAGACACATGTGATTGAATTGAATAGAAAGGGAATCACATGGAAGTCACATGTGATTGAATTAAATAGAAATGAAGGAAGCAGAATACACATGTGATAAATGAACTTGGAGTGAATGCTGATCATCATAGTGGAATGCAATAAGCAATTCTAACACTCCTCCCTGATCCAGTGAATCTCCAAGCTTGAATAAGCTAGTAAATGCCCATTCCTTGCCTGCAGAATTTCACTTTGGGTAAAGGAAGTGGTTTTGTGAGCAGATCAGATCTGCCACTTCTTCTGTTCCAGGGATATGATGAGAAATGAGTTTCTGCTGATGAACTGCATCTCTAAGCCAATAGAAGCTGAGGTCAAGGTGCTTCATTCATCCATTGTGTTCTGGATTCTTGGTTACACTGACTGCAGATTGATTATTGATCAGCATGGGAGATGGAGCAGTAGAAGAATATCCCATTTCTTGTAGGATGTTCTGAATCCAGATGATTTCTTTGCCAGCTTCTACAGCAGCAATGCATTCTGCTTCAGTTGTGGATAAAGCAACAACTGATTGAAGCTTGCTACTCCATCCAATAGTTCCACCACCAATCATAGTCAGAAAACCACAGTAGACCAGCCAGAATTGGGACAATCTCCATGTAAAGCATCACAGAATGTAGTGAAAGGTTGAATGCCAGTGTCAGCATCAAAGTGAAGTCTGTAATCCATTGTTCCTTTACAATAGTGCAACAAATGCTTGACCACAGCCCATTGCCTAGGTCCTGAACAGGAATTGAAGCACTCTAGGCATGAGACTGCATACACAATGTCTGGCCTTGTCATAGTAGCCAAATACTGCAGTAAATCAATTGCATTTGAATGAGGCATGCACATTTCCTCCTCTTCTGCTTCATTCTGTGGTGACATGGCGTTAGAGAGTTTGATTCCAGGTGCCATTGGTATAGATACTGGATTGCATTCACTCATTTTGGTAGTGCTCCAACATGTCAACAATGTATTGACATTGTGAGAGTGAAATAGAGTGTTTAGAGCAGTCTCTGTATACCTTAACACCTAAAAGAAAGTGGGAAGGGCCCAAGTCACAAATTTCGAAGTGCTTTTTGAGGGCATCAACAGCAGAGTCAAGTGCAGCAGTAGATTTTGAAGCAAGTGTAATGTCATCATTGTAGATGGGCACAATGATCTTGACTTCTCCTCTGACATAGAGACAGATAATGTCACGGCCCATTTCCTGGACCCCCACACATTGTCTAACAACCCCCTGCCCCCCCCAGAACCTCCCCTGACACCTTGCCAAACTTCCACAGTGCTCTGCGCCTACTCTGGCTAACTACGATGCATTCTTGGCTAACTCTGATGGCCCCCTGGCCAACTCCGACTCTTCTCTGCAGTTGGCAATGCTTCCCCTGGATCTTCTGAGCCCCTGGGACCATTCCCCTGCCATGCCAGACCCTGTTACACATCATCAACTCAACACCCTGGTTCTTTTGACTTACTTTGAAGTATCACGATGACCTCAGAATGGCCCATGTCACCAATTGATTCCATCAACATATCAACATGGCCTGCCCCCCAATTGTAACTGATACCTGTCAACTCCATTGAGCTCTGCCAAGCCCCACCGCCACAGCCAACATTCCCTGGAGTTCTCCAGTAGTCAGTATATAAGACATAGAGTAGCTCTTCATACTCTAGCCTTGATATTGCTTAACATTACCTATAGTCTGATTGTTTCTCTCTCATGTTTCATGTTCTGTGTCTCGTTTTCTTACTCTCAGTCTCCTGGTCTTGTCTTGTCTCTATTCCATTATTGTTTTTGTTATTGTTTTGTATCTCCACCTGAATCTATTCTTGTTCTTGTCTCCATCTTGTCTTGACTCCATCTCATTTCATTCAACTCCGTCTCATCTCATTTGATCCGTCCCATCCATCATGTTCCTATCTTTCCCAACCTTAACACCTTTGCAAACCCCACAATTACAATTACGAATCCCAGACACTCTTTAACCAACTCCAGACCTTGCTACATGTTTGGCTCCAAACTCTATCAACCTCTGTTGATCCCCCATCAAACTCTGGCTCTGCTTCCATCACTTGCATAGCCTCTGCCTCCTCTGCACCTGCAATACTCGCATACAGACTTGTACCTGAACCCTGCCAAGCCTGTCCCTCTTCTCCGCAGCTTGTCCCCTACTCCTCCAGACCTCCCCAGACTTGCTTGGATCAATCTCCACCAACCATCCTCACAAGTCCCCAGTGTTTGGGACACCTCCAAATGCCCAGTTGTCAGTGCAGAGAATCACGTCCGCCTAGTAAGGACTCACCCAGTGTAGCTGAGCCTCTGTGGTCAGTGGAACCTGACATAATATCAAGACTCTACCTTACCCTGTTTGTGATGTCTGTGCCAGCTCTGCACACACGTTTGCCAAACACTTCTGATGTCTATAGTCGACCCATGCCTGGAAACCCTTATAATTCATATGGCCCTGCCCAATTTGCCAAGGCACATTAAGTTGCGGACCTGACACCAAATGTCCCTTCCACTCCGGTTACACTCATACAATGGCTCTCTCCATGGACACCCTCCCCACCCATGCTCAACCCTACACCACTCCTGCAGACCACCTCCCACCCTTCCCCCACCCTCTCCACCAGCTCTGCTCCCCCACAAAGGTTGACCCTGACATCACCAAAAGCAGCATGCTAAACCCTGGCAATAATTTGACCCAATGATCGACAAACTTCTCTGGCACTGCACTCCCACCCCCCCCCAACTACAATAACACAAACCTGCCACAAAAAATCACCTGTTGCATGAAGAAGATTGCCAACCCTGCCAGAACAACAATGAGACCACTGCACTTTCCTGAAGCCCTCCTTTGGGTCCACCAACCCACAGGCAACTCTGCAAGCCATCAGGACAAACCCAGCAAGTCCCCAACAGCATCGTAACCTGATAGCAGGACCCCGCTACCATGCCAGCAGACCATCTGACACTCACCCGCACCCACCCCCAAGAAATTCTGCCCTCCCACACTAGCTCTGCCATCATTGGAATCAAGCTCAAGCCAGTAACCCCACTGACAACAGAGCAAGATCTCAAGACCAACACTACACCCAACCCTAGAAACCACCTCTGGGGTCAGTTAGGACCCCTTGGTCAACTTGGCTGTTACCTCTGCCCAACAATTGGAAGGACCCCAATGCCTCCAACAACTCTGGAACAAGACCAAGGAATTCCCAAGCCCCAAGGTGGCCAAGAAAGAAAGGAACTTGCACCTCCACCCACTGACTTGAGAATGCACTCTAAAAGCACCCTCTTGACCTCCACAAAGCCACCCAGATGAATCATGACACCCTGACTTGCAATAAGGGACCACTCCGGGCACCTCCGTAACTACTCCAGAACCCTCACCCACTATGTTGACAACTTCCCCCATTCAATCCAGAACCTCTGACATTAAAAACACTTGATGGCAACCCCCTCTGCACACCACCATCAGACAAGAACTCCACCACCAAACTCCGCCACCTCCAGCAAAAGAAACCCCAGCATTGGAGTTGCCCTGCCAGAATGAACTATAGGGAAAAGAGGATCCCATGCAAAGTAGTTTTCTGGAATACTCTGAACTCACTGACATGATTCACATAAGGGAGGGGGAAGCCCCACCATCATCCCCAAAACTGTTGATCAACCCTCTTGAAGCTCCAAAAACCTCCCAACAATAAAGAACATATGCTCTGACGTCCCTGGAGGGCTTGCTTGCTAAGTGACTTGAGCGAGCTCGATGGTTCAAATAATGCCATGCCAGGTCAAGGCTGCCCCGACCAACCCCTCTAAGCCACTCCAAAGCCCCCCACACAACTCTGGACCCTGGCAATACAACTTCGGGGCCCCCACTCCAACTCCAACATCCAACTCAGGGGAACTACAATGCCAACCAAAATGATGATGCCCTGCAGCATCCACCCTGCAATCACAAATTGCCAGATAACAACTCTGCAAAACCCTGCCCATACACTGGAAGATGTTTATTAAACCAGGACCACACCATTGGAGCACCCAGAAACAAACCCCACATGAAGTAGTTTCTCTGGAGTGCCCTGAAATTGCTGATGCCTCCCATAAGAAGCAATTAGTTTTTTCCCCTGTTGCTACCCATCCTGAATCGACATCGGAAGGAGGCCACAACCCCCCAATGACAACTCAACATTGAAGAAAGTGCTGCCCCATCAGCAAGGGCATCACACACCGCAACCTGCCCACAGGGCCCCAGACCTGCCACTGTACCGCTCCACTCCCCTGACAAAATGCTTCCCCAACAAGAGAATAAACTCTGGGACCCCCCAAGTAGTTTTCCCCTGACAAAAACGATAACGGAATAGAGACAAGACAAGACCAGGAGACTCAGGGTAAGAAAACAAGACATAGAACACAAAACACGAGAGAGAAACAATCAGACTATAGGTAATGTTAAGCAATATCAAGACTAGAGTACGAAGAGCTACTCTACGTCTTATATACTGACTACTGGAGAACTCCAGGGGTTGTTGGCTGTGGCGGTGGGGCTTGGCGGAGCTCAATGAAGTCAATGGGTATCGGTTACAATTGGGGGGCAGGCCATGTTGATATGTTGATGGGATCAATTGGTGATGCAGGCCATTCTGAGGTCATCGTGATACTTCAAAGTAAGTCAGAGAAACCAGGATGTCGAGTTGATGATGTGTAACAGGGTCTGGCATGGTGGGGGAATGGTCACAGGGGCTCAGGAGATCCAGGGGAAGCATCGACATCAGAGTTGGCCAGGGGGCTGTCAGAGTTAGCTGAGGATGTGTCAGAGTTAGCTGGAGTAGGCATGGAGCACTGTGGAAGTTTGGCAAGGCATCGGAGGAGGTTCTGGGGGGGCGGGGGGTCGTTGGACGATGTGCAGGAGTCCAGGGAATGGGTCGTGACATCACCCTCCCTTTCAGCATCAAGACCCTTGAGATGCGGGGTGCAGGTTGGGGATCGGCAGGGGCATGGGAGTCAAAACCAAGTAATATTGATCAATCTGCAGCAAATGATGGCAGCATGGGAGGTGAAGTTGAAGCGTGGTTGCTGCTTTGTCAGGGGGTTCTTTCCAATCAATTAAAAGACTTGAACATACCCCAGGGTTCCCCCAAAAATTTCTTCCATGTCCTCCTCCAATCCATGGTTTTCTGATGCGGATGAGGTGGTGGTGTATGACAGTGAGGGGGAGGAGTTTGAGCGCTGGCATTGGGTTGGTGCCATGTACCAGGGTCATAAGTAGTGTCTACTTGTTTTTTTGGGGTAATTGATGGAGTTTTGCAGAGTGGGTCGCAATGGTGTTGGGCTCTTCTAGGGGCTTTACTCAAGAGAGGGGCTCAGGACGGACTAGAGTTTGTCCTGCAGAGTCGAGTTTGGCAGCGGGGGGCAGGGAGGGAGTTCTGCAGGCACAGCAAGTTCCACAGGTGGATGTGACAGTGGAGGAGTTCACAAGGGCGTTGGCATGGGCTTGGGGCCCCCCAACACTGGAGTGGTGTTTGAACCAGGCCCCGGTAGTTTTCAAGCCCTTTTAGTCATGTTTACTGATCATTTGATTGTAGTGTACCCTTTGTGCTCAGCGGGGCAAGCTGTGCAAATTCAATGGGCCCTCTGTGGGCTCACAACGCAACACCTCTGTGTGCCTTCCATGCCACATGAGGCATGAGAAGTGCTCAATTTTGTTGGAGTGGTGGGCGGCGTGCATTGCCGCAGAGCAGGGGTGGGACAAGGGTTGAGTGCAGGGGCAGCTGAGCAAGGCGTGGAAGGCCAGAGTGTCAGGGGAGGGGGGTGCAAGGCAACCTGCAGGGAAGGCGGGACCTCCGCAGGGTGGGCAGAGGGAGGGGGTGCTGGCAGTGGTGGATAAGGGGAAGCGGAGGGCCTCCCTGCTGTTGGAGGTGGGGCAGCAAGAGGCCATGGGGACACAAGTCGATGGCAGAGCCTCTAGGGCCTCACTTTTACTCTCCTACCTTAGGTGTGCCATTGGAACAGGCTTCAAGTTCCCTAGAGGCTTTGATGACAGCATTGACAGCATGAGAGGGGGAGCTCCAACGGGTACAGAAGGATCTGGACATGGCACAGAGGGAGAAGAGGGCACTGCAGTGGGAGCGGGACACTTTGGTGCGAGTGGTAACAGAGCAAGCATTGGAAGTGCAGGGTTTGCAGGAGCGTCTGATGCAGTGGGAGGTATGACCCACAGAGGTGAGGTGGCGGAGGGGTGGCAGGTGGTGTCAGAGAGTGGTTTGTTGCAAGCAGAGCTGGAGGCGGAGCAGAGGGAGGATTGGCTGGCCAGTGAGGCTGCCTCAGGCCATGCAGGGGTCCTTCATAAGTGTCTCCCCAGTTCTCCATTTTGTTGCTAACAAATCATCTTTGGTTAGGCTGGGTGTGGGAGCACCGAGTTCTCCTGGATAGTGCCTCTATGGCACTAGTGTTGATCCAAGACAGGTTGATGCAGATGTCCATGGATTACCGTCCAAAGCTTCAGCAGGGGATGGCGAGGATGAGGAGGTTGCTGGCGGAGCATTGGCAGTGCAATGTGGTGGCCCCAGGGTTGTGGTGGGAGGTGGCGGTGGATGCAGGAGAGCCTCTGCCTTGCCAGGGTTGGCAGAGGTTTTAGCAGTGATGTGAGAAATGGAGATCAATTTGGGGATTGGGGAGGAAGGGAGGAGGTTTCCTGAGGGGGGGAGGGGTTGAAGGAGCAGTTGGACTCCATTCTCTTGTTGCTTTGCACCCCATTGCCTACCCCCTTTTTGTTGTATTATATCGTTGTTAATGCAATTTTGGTTGATGCTCCTGGGTGCATGTGGTGAGCTTTAGTGTGTGTAAGGGTAAGTAAAAACATGCAGGGGTGTGGGTGGGAGTTGAATCCCTAGTAAGTCCAGAGGTGGGGGTTAAGCCCCTTGTTTGCTATCTGTATTGGCTAGTCCCAGAGTCATTGCAGGACTTGGCAGAGTATTGTGGGAGGGAGTCCCAAGGCTTGATGGGGTGTTGGGAGTCCTCCTGCAGAGTTCCATTGCATTTTGGAGTGTTGACAGCAGTGTTGTTGGGCTTGACCCTTGGGGTTTCAGACCAAAGTTGTAGGGGCTGTCCTCTGTCTGTGGCGGGGTTGAGCATTGTGCAGGTTAGGGGGGGGGTGGAGTGGAGACCCTTATACTGATGCAGCTGGTGGAGATGGCGGAGGTCTCTTTGGATAGTGGTGGGGGTGGTGGGGTGAAGTTTATCCTTGGAGGTGGGGCCAGTTAGAGGCAGAAGTCCTTGGCAGCATAGAGGCATGGTCCTGGTGTGAGGTGGTCCTTGTAATAGTTTGTCGGGGGCCAGTCCCATGGGCCAGCTATGCTGTGAGTTGAATTAGTGTGGGTGCAGAGGTACTCCCTTAGGGTAGGTGTTGCTATCCTTTGGTTGTTGGTGTCTGGGCTTTGTGTTTTAGTGGGTTTGCACGTGGTGGGGGTTTGTCAAGCTCCAGAGCATTGTATTTCGTTAGAGGTGTACTGGGTTCGGGCCTTGCTGCACTCTGGAGTGTTGGCTCTGGTTGAGGTTGTGCTCTGGAGTATTGTGTTCAGGGACAGGTGTGCTCAGGTGGTGTTTTGGTATGCTCCAGAGTGTTGTTGATGAGGGGGTGGGGTTTGGAGTGGCCAGTCTCAACGAGTTTCTTTTGGTCTGGAGTTGAGGTTTGTGAGTTCTAGGCCATTTACATGACCTTGCTCTCCATTCCTGGCCAAGGGTAAGTCCAGAAATGGTTAAAGAAGTCTTACATAGTTCTGTCATTCTCTAGAACTTGAGGTGCTGCCTGGGTTGAATTGGTGGAGGCCTCTTTTTGGTAGAGGTAGTATGGGATTCAGTTGGTGACTGTCTCATCCTAGCAGAGGTGCTCCAGGGCGAGGGGGAGTTTAGGGGCTGTCATCCCATGGGTTATTCCTCTTGGAGTAGATGGTTCTTTTGGTGGAGCTGTGTCAGGGAACTGTATTGAGGGCCTAAGGGTTACTGGTTTGTTAGCAGAGTGCGTGGGGCCAGTGGTACAAAGGCAATGCAGGGGTTGGTGGTCTTTTGTCCCTTCCCAGGGTGGAGCCAGTAACAGGGTGGTGTGAGGGTTGGTGGAGTGTTGGCCTTGCTGGCAGAGCTCTTTTATGCTTGGTGGGTCAGGGCAGGGTTAGTTTGGGGTGAGCTCAGAGCCTCAGTTGGTGGTTTTCGTCCTTTTCCAGGGCAGAGCTGGCAGTGGAGGTGGTGGGGGTCAGCGAAGTGTTGACTTCACTGGTGGAGCTCTCTTGGTTTTGGTGGGATGGGGCAGGATTGGTCTGTGTGGGTTCAGGGTGTTGTTTCTTATATTTGTGCTCTGGAGCAGTCTGGAGGTTGCTATGAATGGGGCAGGGTAGGTCTTGGCACTGTGGAGTGGTCAACTAAGTTTCTGATTGGGGAAAGGTGTTGCTTCTTTAGAAGGCATCAGTGGTTCCTTGATTGTCGGAGTGGAGTCAGAGGGGCCACCTCATCACTCTGGGCATCTAGATCAATCTCCGTCAGCATGGTTAGATTTTGCCAGGGGTGTTGTGGAATTCAAGAGTTCGGAAAGCGCACTCGCAGCAATAGCTTAGCTGGTTCGACTGGGTGCTCTCTGAGTTGTTTATACGTCTCCGCGCATGCCTTAACTTGCAATCTAAAAGCTGATAGTCCTCGCCGCGTGTCCGACGCACATCATTTGTACCTAGTGGTGACAAATACAAGAACTATAAAATACATATGAGTTAAACAATACTAGAAACATGGACTTACATCCTCAGTGTCACCACAGTGGGGAGAACAAACTGAGGAAGTAAGTTGCATGTTGTCAAATGTAACTACATGCTGACTAATTGGTGTGCAGTACAATCTCATTCATGGGCTGTGCAAAATGCACTGGACAAGTACAACACTGCTGCTCATGCCATTTCTCCACTACATCCTGAGCTTTCATGGAATCTTGTTGTGGAATACACTCTTTCTTGCTGACTTTGACCTACTATTTAATACATGTGAAGATGTGTGTGAACATGCCTAGGCCTTACTTGCTGCTTGCATATTGATGAACAAATACTTCAAGATTGAACAAGCTCATGGAGAAATTGACCAGCTCAACATTGAAATTCAGTGGCTGGTCACTTACATACACAATGAAGAGGCCTCCCTCAAAGAAAGGGAAGAAGTCATTGCTACCAAAGAGTGCACTTACTCATCAAATTCATTTGCATCATGAACACCTTCATCAGTTCAACAACCTTCACATGTGTCACCTTTGCAAACTTGCCACTCCCCCAGGCTTCACAGGCTTAAAAGGCTGTTGGTAACAGCCTCACTGTGAACCTAATGGACAGGATGAAATATACTTTGATTGCTAGTGGTTAGGATACAATTTGTATGTAGTTTATCTGAATGCTCACTTTTGTTTGCTAGTAGTTAGGATGAGCAAACAAAGGTGAGACAGAAAACTTCTTTAGCAGTGCTCATGTAAGTGTGCCACAAGTGCTGCTTGTGTGATGCAAAGGTGAGGTTTGCATCATCAAAACATCATTGAAATGTTGTAAGTTGCTTGTGCATGCTTACACCCCTCCCCCCCCTGAAACATTCCATCACCATGTCATCTTGCAGTATTCTTCTGAGCCTCCCACATGTCCAGCACCTCACACTCATCCAACTCCAAATGGGGCAGCCTGTTAGGTCATCCTTTTCTTTTTGGTTTCCTGCATGACACTAGGTGGCATAGGAGCACAGCATCTTTGATGCTCTGTGCTTCCTAGTGTCTTAGTATTGATATGATGTTGTCACACCATTGGGAACATAATAAACACCAGAAGTCAAAACAAACATTTATTAAGGCTGAAAACTGTAAGCCTCCTGGTAAAACAAGTCCCAGCAACATTATCCCTTTAAATACACCAGAAGAAAGACAGAACAGGATAGAACAAGGACTATACTAGACTATACACTCAATAATAGTCCAATCACTGTAATGGGAGGAGAAGCATGGGACTGGCAAAAGCACCTGAGTGGCATCAATTCTGGCAAGATCTAGATCTGATCTAAGAATAACCAGATTGGAATGTTGACTGAAAGGAGGTAAAGGGGGAATGAATGAGAAAGAATGGAATAAAGGGAAGGGAAAGGAAGATGAATGAATGAATGAGAAAGAATGAAATGAAGGGAAGGGCAAGGAAGATGAATGGAAGAACCTGAATGGGAAAGAACCTAAAAGGGGAAGAATATGAAAGGAATAAAGGAAGATGAATGGAATGAATGGGAGGGGACAGATGAATAGAAGAACCTGAATGGGAAAGGACCTGAATGGGGAAGAATATGAAATAAATAAAGGAAGAAGAAGGGAAGAAACTAAATGGAGAAGAATATGAATGGAAGAAATACAAAGGAGGGAGAGATAAATGGGGCAAATGGAAGCTAAGAATGCAAAGGAGGAATGATAGAACCAGGAACTGGCCTGTGGCACTGAAACAGGCATGCCAAAAGGGGGAATCAGAATAACAGTTATGAATAAGGGGCTGGAAAGTATGGAACCAAAAGTCACATGTAGGGGGTGGTCTGTGCACTGTAGAAAGAGGTATAAATAGCCCAAGTAGAGTAGCAAATGGACAGGCAATTAATAGGCAAAGGCTTGGTGGTTCCCAGGGAGTGAATCACTTAGAGTTTGTTGAGACCCCTCTGCATTCAGAATAGAAATATTTTGGAAGTAAACCCCTTCAACTTCAAGCATTTATCAAGACATCAGTGTGGAATTGGAGTAGACTGCCTAAGTCTTCAAGAAAGCCCCAGAACTATCAGTATTACTCTAACCCAGTACTACAGTATGTATGTGGGGTTGAGTTGACAAAGTAGGAAAGAAAAGTGTGGTGGTCTGTCTCAGGTTGACAATGTCAAAGCCAGTATGCTTATCCATGGCAGTGTTGTTTTCAATATCTAATACCAATTTCTTGGCAGACAGGAATTGGATTCCTAGTACTAGTTTTACAGAAAGATGGGCATTAACCTTTGTCTGGAAAACTCCTGATTTCCGTGCTCCATTACCTACTGTCACCTCCAGTCTTATATATTCATTGCATGTCAATGGTCCTTCAGTAAGCAAGATGAGGTTGTCTTTGCTCTTTGGTAGCTGGAGTTGTCTTAATCTGAGTTTTGTAGCAAGTTTATCACTAATAACTGTGGAGAGGCAACTGTTATTGAGGATTGCATGGACAGAGAGGGGTGAACTGTTATTGAGGATTGCATGGACAGAGAGGGGTGAGGAGGAAGAAGAAATGACTGGCTCCATCACCTCCAGCATGATGGTCATGTGGGGTGCAGACAGCATAGATGGAAACATAGTTGTGTACATATATGAATCATCCATATCTTCATCTTTTATCTCTTCCTTGCTGACAAATTTGGTGTATACTAATCCTGCCACAGCCTTTGGTTTGCCTGCCAAGGCCATTGCTAGAGTGAGCATTTTGGTGGTCTTTAGGTCTGGCCACAAGTTTGAAACTTTCATGGGACACATGTCTGGATTCCCGGGGTGAGTGCAGTAGAATGTACAACAACAAGTACAACCCTGATGCTTGGAGAGTAGCTTCTTCTCCTCATTAGTAAGTTTGGACAGCTTGATTCACAGCACAGTGGTCCCTGAGATGCTGGGGGAGGTGCTGGTGGTGCGCAAAGGTGGTTCAGAAATTCTTTCAGCCAATGGTCTGTGCTTGGTTCTGTAAGCATTGCTGGCATTGATCATTACTTGAGTCTGTGTTTGGTCTTCTGCCAACTCTTCATCCAACTCCATGACCTCAGAGATCCAGTTGGCAAGCTCTGGAACTCAAAACCTTTTTGCATCTACTTTGCTATGTAGATTGGGGCACATGTGGGACTTGAAGTGTGCCTTGAGAGCCAGTTTGGTCAAGGTGTGTTCAGAGTTCATATTCTTGAGGTGTGCTTTCAGAGTTTGCACTACCATGACCCAGTCTGCAAAAGAGGCACCTTCCTGATACAAGCCAAGGATAGCATCTCAGACCTTCATCTGCCAGTTGTGTGGTAGGGCAAATTTCTGGAACTCCTTGAGATAATCCTCAAGCATCATGGCATTGATTCTTGACTGATTGGTGTGGTACCATGCTACAAAATGAGGTTCCAGCATTCCATCTGCAATGTAGACAATGATCTCTGTAGGTTTCTTTCCTGAATGCTTCTGATACCAATGGCATGTGATGGCCAATTGTTGGAAAATATAATCGTCCATTCATCCCTCTGTGAGCATGGGGCACTCCTTGAGCTTGGTCATCCTCACTTCTGCCAGGGGGGCACTTATCTTCTGCTTCTGGGTTGAAGGCAAGTGTGACCAACATTGTTTTTTTGATTGGCAGCAGCTGCTGGATGATGATAGACACCAAGTGATTGTTTTTCAGGGTTGGATGGATGGGAGGTAATGAGTTCATCCTTGGACAACAATGACTCTGTGCTCCTAGACATCTCAGACAAGCTGTACAGTGCAGGCTCGATAAGTGCGGCGGATGTCTCGGCTTCACTGGATGTGGGGGATTGTTCCTCTCTAGGCATCCTGAAGTTGTTCCAGGAAGAGCTGATAGGCAGAGGAGTGGTTGGTAGGCACCTGGTAGAGGTGCTGTGGTTCTTTATTAATGTGCCACTTGTCTAGTGACTAGGGGAGTGGGAGTCAACAGTCTGCAGCAATTTGAGAATAGGTGGAAGCAATCTTATCAGTGTCAAAAAAAAGTGAAAGGCTGTCAGTAACAGCCTCACTGTGAACCTAATGGACAAGATAAAATATACTTTGTTTGCTAATGGTTAGGATACAATTTGTATGTAGTTTATCTAAATTCTCACCTTCATTTGCCAGTGGTTAGGATGAGCAAATGAAGGTGAGATGGAAAACTTCTTTGGCAGCACTCACATGAGTGTGCCGCAAGTGCCGCTTGTGTGATGCAAAGGTGAGGTTTGCATCATTGAAACATCATCAAAACATCATTAGTTACTTGTGCATGCTTACAAGGCTCCATTGTCGCAGGTGTCAAAGCAAACAGTGGACAAAGCAATGGATGTTGATATGCCGGCCTTGAAACTGAGGACCAACAAAAAGTGCTTAGAACGAAATAAAAAGAATGTTTTCTACATCAGACAGCTGAAAACTGTAAGCCAAGCATCAAAAACTGTAGACACAAAAACATACCTTTAAAAACCAATAAGTACTACCACCCTTGTAACACAAAAAAGATGACTAGACCAATGAAAATACGTCAGACTGACAAAGTGCCAAGTCTGTGGCAGTGCTTGGGCCGAGATGCTTGGATCATAGTCTGAGATCAGCCATCAAGGCCAATGAACCTCTGCAATAAACTGTGAAACAATTCCAACAATTAAAACACCTACCGTGACATGTGTATTTTAAATTCTTATGCTATGCTATTGAGTCCCAAAAAACAACCATAAATGGTTAGAAAAACAAAGGAGTAGGGAAGGAAAGAGTAAAAACCATGGAAATCTCGGATGGACAGAATGACGCAGGAGAAATGACACGCAGACCGATTATCACAGCACTGGAACGCACTGGTCCGTGCACAGACAACGGGGTATAAAAAGGACGGGAGAATAGGGAGAAAGGCAAGCAGACTACATACCACAGCTCAGAGTTCCCCAGGGAGTGGAATTCTTAGGCTTAAGAGTGCATTAGCTGCTTCAGGAGTAGTAAATATACTGTTGAGCCCTTTTTTAGCACAAGACCGTCTCAAGCTTAGAATCAAATCATTAAAATATTTAACTTGCTTCTCTTCTATTGAAGTTCTAAGTAAGTTCGAGTGTAATTAAAAGCCTCCAAAACAAACTGTGAATAGAAAGTTTGATAAGTTGATCGCATCCTTAATGGTATCAAACTTACTTTCACATCATCTGGAGCCCATTGCAAGGGGCTTTTGTTGCACAAAAACTTACTGTTGGATTTTCTTGAGGAAGTCCAACCCTGTGAAACATTAGTTTTGCACCTGGGTCTTGGCCCAAAACACCTGAAGTTATTGCAACCAAGGTGAAAAACTCTGTTACATTAAGGAAAAGAGAAACTAGGACCAATAGCAGTGGTTCAAAGTCCTTTTTGCCTGACTCTGAAACCTTACTCAGAAAGAGAAAACTTCAGACTGAGAAAGTAATTTCAAGCTCACTTAAAGAACTGTGCCCTACTACTCAACCAGTTTCTACTGCCCCAATAATGGAGCAAGATATCAGATACAAACTGCCACTGCCTGACAGCAGGGATGCACCTAAGTTTAAGCATACTGAGCCCTCTGAGGTTCATCGCTTTTTGCAAAGGATGATCTCTCTGTTTGAGCATGCTGGGATCCAAGGAGATAAAGAAAGGAAAAAGAGAATCTTGGAGTATGTGGATGCTCAGACTGAACAGGAATGGCTGGGCTTTGATTCCTTTGGAGATGACTATACTTGGTCTGCTTTTGAGAAAGAGATCAAGGAGTCTTATCCAGAAGCAGTGGATGATACAGGTAGTGTTGCAAACCTGGACAGAATCTGCAGAGAACATGCCAGACTTAGTAGGAATGACACTACAGAAATCCATTCTCTCATAAGAAAATTTAGAGCTGAGGCTAAGAAGTTGGCTAATGTCACTGGGAATGGGTTTCTGGTAGACAAATTCCTGGGATGTTTTACACCAGCTTTTGGAGATGTGATTCAGGAGAGGTTGATCAGTAGATATGGCCACTACAAAGACCCTGCTAGGAATAGGCACAAGGACAACAAATATGACCTATCAGAAGTGCTGACAGTAGTGGGGACCTTGATAGATGGTGCTACTGTAAGAAGCCCTAGAGAGGAAAGAGTAGAGAAAATGGAAACTAGTAGGGGAAATATTAGGGAGGAGGAAGTAGAGGAGAAAGTGGCCCATCTACAAGATGCTGTGGTTACCATTGGGAAACAAATGGGGAGCATCCAGAGTACCATGCAAGCTTTGCAAGCTGGTCAGTTGGACATGTGCAATACCTTCTTAAATACCAAAGGGAACCAGGGTATAAGGACAGAAAGGCCTCCTACATTTCCAACTTCTGGAAGAAGTGGTGTTACTTGCTTCTATTGTTGGCAAACTGGGCATAGAATCTCAGAGTGTGAAGTCATCAAGAGAGATGTACAGAAAAGATGGATCATCCTACTGGAAGGGAGAGCCAGGCTACCTAATGGTGCTCCTTTACCTAGGGATCCTGCTGGTATATCTCCTCATGCTAGATTAGCACAAGTACATGATAAGCAGGTGAACATGTACTTTGGATGGCCAGAAGATGACCCTCCAGAGACAGTCACTTACTCTACCTATGTGAACTCTGCTAGAAATACAAGGGATGACATACTAGAGCACCTTCAATATAAGGAGTCAGATCACTTGGGAGACTTGGAGAAAGGTTTCAATAAAATGGCTGAGATGCTCAGTGTGTTGATCAACACCAGAAACACAGCCAGTCCTGAGGGACAGAAATCTTCCTCTAAGGATTTTTAAATAACTCAATGAAGGCAATCAGGAAAGAGGCATCTCAACCAGGAGTATCCTCATTGCCAGAGAGAACCCCTGAAAAACCCTGGAAAGAAAAGCTAACTCTGGTGATTCCACCTAGAGCAGCACCAAAACTGGACCTACCTTTTGAGAAGGTTCCAGCCCTTAATGAGGGACCAGACTTGCCAGTGCAGGACACTGTTAAAAGTTTCTTAACAGGAACAAGGAGGAAGGAGTGGGATAGGACCATTGATAAGCTCTGGGAGGCTACTGTACCTTTCAGTACTGGAGAACTGTTAGATGTGGCTCCTGGATTAAGAGAAGCAATGATACAAAAATTGACTCTCAAATCAGGAATTCAGTCTAGGGACCCCAATGTCCCAAGAGTAGCAGTTCAACAGCAGACTGTAAGGGAGAAGAAACCACCTGACAAAGTAGATGTCAATGACCTACCAATGGCAACCTATTTCATTGCAGATGGGACACAGGATGACTTGCCTACTGGTGCAGTAGTGCATCAGGATTGTGTAGCCACTTACTTGGAAAATATCCCTCCAGGAGAAAAGCCAGTAGTGGTGTATGTGGCAAGAGATTTGCAAGTGTTGAGATCCTTGAACCCCATTGTCAATCAGAGGGGACAAGTAGAGACAATTCTAGATAGTGGTTCTCAGATAGTCTGTATGGCACTAGATGAGGCACTTTGTTTAGGATTGACTTGGGATCCAGACATATGCTTAAGGATGGAAAGTGCCAACAGTCAAGTGAATACATCAGTTGGTTTAGCCAAAAATGTGCCATTTACTTTTGCTGAAGGTTTCACTATTTATCTACAAGTGCATATCTTTGTCAAGCCAGCTTATACTGTCTTGTTGGGTCATCCTTTTGACACACTGACAGAAAGCAACATACAAAATCTTCAAGATGGCAGTGCCATCATAACTATCAGAGATCCTAATACTGGTCACTGGACAGCCCTGCCCACTCTACAAAGAGGGAAGGTGCCAAAGGCAGGTGTTGGAGGAGATAGTGATCCAAAATTTTAAATCTCAATGATCTGGTCAGTGACCAGGGAGAGGTGGCAGTGATGATTGAGGAGAAGGAGAATGGTGAAGTAATGGTGACTGGATACACTATAAATCATAGTGGATTCAACCTAGAGTTGAGAGATGTGTATCTGCAGGACTTTGCTGCAGAGGGAGATGTAGGAGGAAGAGATGAGAAGACATTAGCAGCCTATCTAAATGGATACCAGAGAAGTTAGAAGAAATCTTAGTACAGCAGGGAAGCCTAGAGTTAGAAGCAGGTGTGGGGGAAACTGCACAAGTATTTTCTAAGAAATACAAACCTGTTGCTAGAAAGGTGAAACCTGTACTAGGAATCTCTCCTGAGGAGTTTAGAATTGAAAGGTGTATCACTGGAGATTCACTAGCAGACATGCCACAGTTGGACCCAAACCCACCTGATTTCAAACCCACAGGGAGGTACACTGTTGAGTGCAAGGAAATCATTGACCAAGCACATGGTGAAGGTTTCCTATGGCCAGAAGAGATAAAGGCAGTACATCATCTAATGATGCTGCAGAATGAGGCTTTTGCATGGGATGATTCTCAAAGGGGTAGGCTCAAGGAGGAATTCTTCCCTCCTGTAGTAATGCCAGTAATTCCTCACACCCCTTGGGTATTGAAGAACATTCCCATTGCTCCTAGACTCAGGGATAAGATCTGCCAGATGATAAAGCAGAAAATTGAGGCAGGAGTGTATGAGCCATCCAACTCTTCATACAGATCCCAGTGGTTCACAGTATTGAAGAAGGATGGTGAGAGTTTGAGGATAGTTCACAGCTTGTAACCTTTAAACAAAGTGACCATAGCACATTCTGGGTTGCCACCAGCAACTGAAGAGTTAGCTAGTCACTTTGCTGGCAGGGCCTGTGGAGGGATCTTTGACTTGTATGTGGGATATGATGAGAGAGTGTTGGATGTGAAGTCTAGGGACTATACCACCTTCTAGACACCCTTTGGTGCTCTAAGGTTGGTAACCCTGCCAATGGGCTGGACAAATTCAGTACCAATCTTTCATGATGACATTACCTTCATCTTAAAAGATGAGATACCTCATGTAACTTGGCCATATATTGATGATGTGCCAATCAGAGGTCCACCTCACAGGTATGAATTACCAGATGGAGGCTATGAAGTTATTCCAGAAAACCCAGGCATTAGATTTGTATGGGAACATCTGCAGAATGTAAACAGAGTGTTACAAAGAGTCAAATATGTGGGAGGAACTTTTTCTGGGAAAAAGTCAGTAGTCTGTGCAGATGAGATTGTAGTGGTTGGACACAGGTGTTCCTATGAGGGACAGAAACCTGAGACCAAAAGTGGCTGCACCCATCAACAAATTGACTCAAAACCACACACTATTTGTTTGGGGTGAGGAACAGCAGTCAGCAATGGCTCAATTGAAGAAGTTGCTAGCTGAAAGTGCACCTCTAAAACCACTTGACTATGAGTCAGGAGGGGCAGTGGTCCTATCAGTTGACACTTCTTGGATGGCAGTGGGCTTTGGAATATTCCAGGAAGCTCCAGACAATCTTAAGCAACGCACTTGTGCTAAGCTAGGATCCATCACTTTAAATGAGAGGGAAGCAAGGTTCTCACAACCTAAAAGAGAACTCTATGGCTTAATGAGAGCCTTGCAAGCTAATAAGTATTGGCTGGTTGGTTGTAGGAAGCTTGTAGTGGAGACAGATGCCAAGTATTTGAAAGGAATGCTAAGCAATCCTGGAGTAGGACCTAATGCCACTGTTACAACCCGCTCCCTAGACCCCAACACTGCCCCTAGCCCCCCTAATGCTCCGCCAAACTCCCCAACCCTTGCCCACCCTCTGTGCCCACTTTGGGCAACTCCAACACTTCCTCAGCAGACTCTGACAGCTCCTTGATCAACTCCAATGCTTTCTCCGCAGCAGTTGATGCATCCCCTGAATTCCCCTGGACTCCTGAGGCTTTCCCTGACCCTGGAACAATCTGCTTTCCAACTGATCCCATCAGAATGTCACCACAGCCTGCTCCAAGATTGCACCCGACAACTGTCAACTCCACACAGTTCCGTCAAGCCTGCCGCCATATCCTCTGCCCTCCAGAGCTGCCCAGTAGTAGGTATATAAGTTGTAGAGTAACCTCTAGTACTTTAGTCTTGATATTGCATTTACCAGTTTCCTATGTCTTGTCTTTTATCTTGTCACTGTCTCTATTTTTAGTTTTGAATCTATCTCTGTTCTCTGTCTTGTCTCACCTCATCTCCACCTTGTCTTGACTGTGTATAGTTCCTTTGTCTTCCTAAGTCCCTTTCATCTCCAACAACAGTATGACCTCCGTGCATGCGCTATGACCCAAACATTCCTACAACAACCCTGGACCTCACTCCCCACTTGGCCCAGGAACCCCTCACATCTTGGTGATCTCCCGTCAAACTCCGGCTCTGCCCCCATCAACTGCAAAGCCTCTGCTTACTCCACATTCTATTGGTGCACCCATGAACTTGTTCCGGCACCTGTCCAGGTTCAATGACTAGTATACTTGGTCTTAGATGCCCCTGAACCACTCCAGACTTGCTTGGACCACCCCCTAGCTCCCCCTCGCAAGTCCCTCCGCACCAATACCAGATGCTTGGTTATAAGCACAGGACATTGCGTCTGCTTAGTAAGGACTCGCCAGTGTAGCTGAGCCCCTATCATCAGTGGAACCTGACATAATATCAAGACTCCCCCTTACCCCATTCTCAATGTCTGTGTATAACCCCGCATACAACCCCGCCAGCTACCTAACCAACATCTATGGTTGACCGGTACTAGAAAACCCCTATGCCCTGTTCTACTCAGGCCCCCCCATGGATCAGTACATCCCTCGTCACTGGACTCCTGACCCCAACCAGGCATTCTATGCCCCCTCCATCAGCCAGGGAATACATCCGGGCTAGTGCCACCCTCCCGCATTCTCTGCTGATGGCAACAATCCCCATATGTACCCTGGAGGATACTCCGCAGCACCCCCTAACCCTGCCTACCTTCCCCCTGCCCACTATTATGCGTACCCAGTCCCTGCTGCAGCCCCAACCCCTCCAGGGCCTATGGATAATTATTCCCCCCCTTGTATGCTGTTCCCTGCTCAAGCTCCTCCTTCTCTCAGGCAGCAAAGGGTCAAAGCCTATACCCAACAACATGACGAAGTCCTCCACTTCCTCCACCTCTCTCCCATGGAGTTCACAAGACACACCTGCACCCTCCTCACCAACCTAGGTTACTCTGACACCTCCATGACTCCAGAAGTCTGGGTGGATCGACTCCTTGACTTCCATGAGCGCTATCTGCAAGGGAACCTCCTGGAGACTACACAAGGCACCCTAGGCATTGACGATAACTTACGGAATGAGCTCCATGCATTGGTCGAAGAAATCCACACCAGCCCAAACTCCTGCCCCTTTAAAGACCCTCTAGACCCTGCCTGCTCCTTCCATGTGCAATGTGAGGAGCCCATCAGAACATGAAGCGAAGCCCTGCCTTCCATTTCCCATCAGCAGGAAGAACTCAACGTGGCCTCCAGCATCTTGAGGAACCTCAATCCCACAGGGGGATTGTTCAACCAACCAGCTGCCCATGCCTTGGCCCTCTCCGCTCACCCCCAGGCCAACTCCGTCCCCAGCACCTTCTGAACCTGGAACCAGCCTACTGTTTCTGAACCCCGCTCCCAACAGCCGCCCCCACATGTTGACAATAACAACCAGACTCTCTCCTACATTGATGAGCCTGGTAATCCCACCGACGAGCATGCCCCATGCAATGGACCTCCACAAGACTGACTTCCCCACTTCGACCTCTGCATCCCTTGTGTCAATGCCCCTCCACCCTGTCCCAATGCCTTGGTCCCCCCGCGACAGCCCATGGGTCCCAGAGCACCCCAACCACCCTTCCTTACCAACTATCCTTGTCTCCTGCCCACTCCGATGCCTAACTCTCCCACCAATGCCAATTATTTTGGACCCCCCACCCCTGGAGGACCCCTTCAATGGGCCCCAGGGCCCCTCCCCCAGGCAATGTGGGTCAACCCCCCAGTGGAGAGCCACCCAATGGCAGACCCCCTGGGGGATAGGGCCCAGCAATGGACAACTTCTCCCCCCAGTGCAAAAACAGGAACAACTATTATTACTACTACAATGCCAGACCCCTGCCCTAAGCTCAAAATTCACAGGATGATACCCATGATGCACTGGCCCAGGAGGGTAAGCTCAACATTCAGAAACCCAAACCCTTCACCAGCTGCGACTCCCAGAAGTGGTGAATGTTTCTAACCCAGTGTCTGACTATGTTCCAAGCTAAGCCAATTACCTTCCAACTTGAGAGCTCATGAGTGGCCTTTGCTGCGTCATATTTACAGGGTATTACCTTCAATCATTACACCACACTACTCCGGTTTGACTCCAACAACCCCATGCTCTCCAATTGGCTTGCTTTCACCCAGGAATTCTTGAGTAAGTTCAGCATCTTTGACACCATAGTGGAGGTGGAGGAAAATCTCTTCAACCTCCAAATGCGCAACAACAAACGCTTCACAACCTTTATTGTATGGTTTGAACAGAAAGCCTATGAGACCGGCTGGAACTACAACGCTCTCTGATTTGCCCTCTGTCATGCCCTGCCTCAACAAATCAAGGATGTCTCTCACCTCGCACCCAAGCAAACCACCTACGATAGGTACAAGGCACTCATTACCCAGGTTGACCAATGTTACTGGGAAGATTGCAGCAAAAACATGGCACCCTGGACCCCCTGAAACGCCTCCAGTAACACCAACTGGCAGGCCGGAGCAACCAATGGCATTTGGTCCTCAATCCCTACTAACTCCGCCAACCCTGCGCCCCATTTTCCCTCAGGCCAAGGAATTACTAGCACTAACCAACCCTCGGGGCAATGTCCGCTGGCCCAGCTCAATGCCACCGACCTCCATGAAACTCCGGAACCCCTGGACACCAACCCTGACAACCACAATGACATTCTGGACCCTGCCAATGACCAAGAAGCCTTGTGTGTGAACAGGATTTGGGATAGCCCATGGATCAACATGTTAGAGGAAATGCAGAAGAAACAACAGAAGGAGGGTGCATGCATCCTATGTGGTGAGCAGGGACACTTTATTCGCAGTTGTCCTAAACAACAGGTGATGGGACATGCTGTGTGGACAATTGACAGAGAAGACTGTAACTACCAGTTTACAGAAAACAAGTTGGCGGTTTAGGTCTTGAAGACACACTAGACCGTGGACCAGACCCCAATGTCTTCTCCGCCCCAGCCACACTCCTCTGCACAATGATACTTGCCCTGGATAGCCCCCTAGTACACCTCCCCTCCCACTCATCCACCAACCTCCTCCTCCACACCACTCTTCTCTTCACCAACAACCCTGTCCCCACACTAGTCAACAGTGGCGCCACCAACAACTTCATTGATGAATCCCTGGCAGCGCTCGCTCCCCACCCCCTCCAATGCCTCCCTGCTCTGATCCCCCTCAAACTTTTTGACAGAGACCCTACCTCAGCAGGAGACATCACACACTGCCTGGAAATGACCATGACCTTTGCCAATGGACAACAGCAAGAACTCCAACTACTTATCACAAAATTACACCCCTCTGCCCCCATCATCTTAGGATTCTCATGGCTCCATTCTGCCAACCCCCACATCAACTGGCCCAGCCTCACCCTCCACCTCGACCAGGACAACCCCACCCACTCTAGGCTGGTACCTTTTGATGTCTCACTCTCCTCTGAGAACTCTGAGACCACAATCAACCACCCCTGGACTCCTCCACAGCTCTGCTCTAGATCCGCATGGTCGTTCATCATCAATGTCCAACTCAACAACTCTTCCAAGGTATTCCCCACCCTTGTCAACAGCGGTGCCTCTGGCACCTTTGTCAGTAATCAGCTCAGCCTCTGGCACAACGACCTCGACAAACCCCTCAAGCTCCAACTCTTCGACAGAAACCCTGCTATGACAAGGATCACTCAATACCACAACAATACCCTCACCCTCGACAATGACCTGCAGTTTCAGGCCCGGCTCCTCATCACCCAATTACTCCTGCCGACTTCAATCATGCTCAGACTCCCGTGGCTGCAAGACATCAACCCCAACATTGACTGGAAGAACCTCACCATGCAATTCCCCGGCCCTGAAGCAAGTTTAGCGGCCGCCATCCCCCTCTGCCTCCAGTCTATCCCGGACTCTAATGTCTCCCACCCCAGCACCAGCACCTCCAGAGCGATCCAGAGTCCCTCAACCTCCAATGACAACCCCGACAAAGAAGGAGACGCCACTCCACCTTGGTCACCCTCAATCACATTACAATGGCTGCTTTCCAACATACCCCGGAATCAATACAAAGGCCTGCAGTACCCCAACCAGCGATGCTCAAGGTCCCTGACCAACTCCGCCACCACTCTGGACTCATTCACTACCACTCTGACATCCAACTCCATCGACTCTGGAAACCTCGACATTAAAATTGTCAGTGCCATTCCCTTTGCACACCTTCTACAAGACAGCACCCCCGCCTTCCAGTTACAAATCACACCAGCCCTACTCAAGGAGCACCTCTGCACAGGGACCACCATGCCGGAGAGCAAGACAGAGGAACAGATCCTATCCAAAGTAGTTCCCCCAGAGTATCATGAGTTTGCTGATGTGTTCTCTGAAGGGAGTGCCAAAGAACTTCCCCCACACTGCTCCTATGACCACAAGATCGACCTCGAAGAAGGTACCTCACCCCCGTTTGGCAAGATCTACAACATGTCTGAGGTCAAGCTCCGAGCCTTGAAGGAATACCTCAATGACATGCTCAGCAAGAGCTTCATATGCCCATCGATCTCTGCCACCAGCACTCTGGTTCTGTTCGCCAAGAAGAAGGACGGATCCCTCTGACTCTGTGTGGATTATCAGGGACTCAGCAAAGTCACCAAAAAGAACTGGTACTCCTTCCCCTTGATTGGAGACCTTGTTGATTGTCTCCGCAGTGCCAAGATTTACACAAAGATAGACCTCCACTCTGGCTACAACAACGTCTGGATCGCTCTAGGACATGAATGGAAGACCACCTTTTGCACCCGCTATAGCCTCTTTGAGTACCTCGTAATGCCCTTTGGAATGACTAACTCCCCTGCCACTTTCCAGTACTTCATGAATGACATCTTCCATGACATGAATGACATTTTTGTGATTGTATACCTGGATGACATCCTGATCTACTCAAATTTGCCAATAGAGCATCCAGAGCATGTCTGCCATGTTTGAGAATGACTCCGAGAGTACCACCTTCACACCAAACCCGAGAAATGCTCCTTCCACATGATGGAGGTCAAATATCTTGGAGTCGTCATCACCCCCAATGGTGTGCACATGGACCCCACCAAGGTCGACACAGTACTCAACTGGCCCCCACCGTGGAACGTCAAGGAGGTACAATCATTCCTGGGGTTTGCTAACTTTTATTGCCATTTCATCAACAACTACTCTGGGATCACCAAACCCCTCAACCAACTCATGTGGAAGGACACCCCTTGGGATTGGGACAGCAAGTGCCAGAGCATATTCCTCCTCCTGAAAAGGGCCTTCACCTCTGCTCCGGTCCTCCACCATTTTGACCCCTCCCTGCTGATTGTGCTTGAGTGTAATGCCTCCAACTATGCTATTGCCGGGATACTCTTCCAGTTGGACTTGGGGGGCAAAGATCTCCATCCCATCACCTTCTACACCCAATCAATGATCCCAGTGGAACTCAACTATGACATCTATGACAAAGAACTCCTTGCGATTGTCAAAGCCTTCTGTCAGTGGCAGGCCTACCTTGAGGGGTCCCCGCGCCGCATCCAAGTATACTCCAACCACAACAACCTGCAATACTTCATGACCACAAAACAGCTCAGCTACCACCAAGCCTGATGGTCCGAAACCCTCTTGGAGTACGACTTTACTATCCACTACCGCCCTGGGCGACTCGGCGCAAAGCCCGATGCCCTCACTTAAAGATCTGACATGTACTCAAAGAAGTCATTCAAAGCTGAATGGAATGCATTCAACTATTAAGTGGTAATCCCCGCCGAACATCTACATGCCATACTGATTTTAAATGAAGAAGGAATCCTCCAACAAATCAGAAATTTACCCCCGAACTCCTTCTTCACCCAGCACAACCCCCGCAACAACCCTGACAAGTCGAGTGCCAGAAACCCCTTTTTGCTGTCTCCGGACCACCGCCTCCTGCTCCAGAGTGGACGAATTTATGCTCCAGACCACAAGTCCATCTGCCTTGACATACTCCGGCAGCACCACAACCATAAGCTCTGGGGGCACCCAGGAATTTGTAAGACCCTTCAACTCATCTCCTGGACTTACTTTTGGCCAGGAATGAAGAAGGACGTCACGCAATACATAAGGGCCTGCAAACCTTGCCTCCAGGCCAAGGTACCCCGTCACCACCCCCATGGATTATTGAAACCCCTCCCCCATCGGCCGCTGCCCCTGGTCCTCCCTATTGATAGATCATATCATCGAACTCCCCAATTCCAAAGGTTTTAACACAATCCTCGTCGTTATTTGCCACCTCACCAAGCAAGCCCTCTTCATTCCCTGCCACACCACTGACAATGCTCCAGAGTTTGCCAAACTATTCCTCGAACACGTATTCTCCAAGCACAGACTCCCAGACAACATCATCTCCAACTGCGGACTCCTGTTTGTATCCCACTTTTGGCAATCGCTATGCAGGGCGCTTGAGATCAAAACCAACCTCTCCACCGCCTATCACCTGGAGACTGATGGACAAACAGAACGAGTGAACCAGACACTGGAGCAGTATCTCTGCCTATATGTTAACTATTTACAGAACAACTGGCATGCAGAACTCCTCCTCACCAAATTCACCTACAACAACATGCTCCACTCCGCCACTGAAGTCTCCCCCTTCTATGCCAACAAAGGCTACAACCCCCAACTCACCCTGTCCCTAAAAGACATCCCCTCCCATGCCACCCACAAAGTCGCTGAGGACCTCTGATCCCTTCACCAATTTCTCCGGGATGAGATCAACACTGCTAATTAAGCCTACTCCAAACATGCCGATGCCTGACGTGACCCCACCCCCAACTGGCCTCCTGGCACCTTGGTTTGGCTCAATCGACGCAACCTCAAGACCCGGAGGCCCTCCATCAAATTAGACCACAAGTGCCTTGGTCCTTTCAAAGTCCTCTGGAAAGTCTCCACACACACCTATAAACTCGACCTACCTCCGGGCTTGAAAGGCCTCCACCCCATGTTCCACATTCAACTCCTCAAAAAACATGCTCTGGACCCCTTCTCCAGCCAGCGCCCCAGCTGACCACCCCCCGTTGAGGTCAAGGACGAGTACCACTATGAGGTCAACTAGATCCTTGACTCCCACTTGGTCCATGGACAACCCCAGTACTTAGTCTGCTGGAAGGGCTACGGACCTGAGGATAACATGTGAGAGCCCTGAAAAAACCTTGACAGAACCCCCAACAAACTCCGGGACTTCCATTGACAACACCCCACCAAGCTCCGGGATTCCCGGGACTAGCAAGTACAGATGGGATCAGTGAGCGTAACCCCCGCCTCTAGATTTATCAGCGATTCAACTCCCATGAGTACCCTCTTACGTGTTTTCACTTACTTTGCCCCTCACTCATTCTGAAAACTTCTCATGCTCAGCAGAAGTGCAGGGAATCCAATGTTAACAAGGCTACAAATACAAAATATAGAACTAGGGGAGCATGAGGCAATGAGACACCAGAATCCAGAAAGCCCCTACTCCCCCTCCCCCCCCAAATCCACCTCCACTATCCTTCCCACCAGATCCACCTCCAGCTGTGCTACTACTATCGCCAGAACTTTGGGATGCCCCGGGAGTGGCTCCACCACATCCATTGCTACCTCCCACCATGCTCTAGGGTCTGCCGATGTCCCGCCAGCAAATGCCCCATCTGCATGACCCCCTGCCCCAACTCCAGTGGGAGATCCCCAGGCATCCTTGCCAACCCATTGTGGATAGACTACAGCACCACTGATGCTCCATCAAGGAGGATGCAATGCTCCCTGGCCCAGTCTGCGGAATCAAATGTCAGCTCGTAGTAAATGGGAGATGAAGGGAGCACTTATGGAGCACTCCCTGCCACCCCAAGGCTGCCTCGTTGGCAAGCCACTCTTCCCATTGCCATGCCCTCTCTGCCATTGCTTGGGTCACCTCCACACTGGACTCCCACTGAGCCCCCCACATTGCTCGGGTCACCTCCACACTAGACTCCCACTGAGCCCCCCACGTCCCCAACCCCTCCAATCGTTGCCCTGCTGCCTCTGCCCATGCCTCCAATGGCCTCATGTGCACTTGCAACTCTTGAAGCTGCAACAGTTGCTCAGTGGCGGTTCTCATGGCAATATCTTTATCCCTACACGCCAAGTCCTGTTCCTTCCAAGCCTCGTCCAGTTCTCTCTGAAGCCCATCCCTCTCCTCCCCCACCCTACAGACTTCCTCCTCATGTGTGGTGATGAGCCCCAGTTATCGCTGAGCACCTTTTTCGGCGGCAGCTGACTACTTCGAATTTGACACAAGTCACAACACTCAGCGCACGGGACTTAGCCCTAAGATGGGACCGAAGCACAAGACTCTAGTGACCACGAGACTTATTGATCACGGGGAACATCACGCGAAGCCTGGAACGTGGGCCTAGACCATCAAGGCCTAGACCCTCTTGGCGACGATTATTAGCGACCTTAGCGATCCTGGCGACAAAACGGCGTTCCTTGACTATATATGGACATATTACCAGACGCGTACCTTTTTACTATCATTCCACTTGTCGAGCTTACCAACATCCCTGAACGGCGTTCTTACTTCAGGTATTGACATCGGACTCGTTCTCTTTTTGGTTCTTATTAGCAATTAGTCGTCGCCAAGGCCTCCCCTATGACCTTTTACTTAGTTACGGACTGACGCCTGGCACGCAACCTAAACACAGTGGCAGACGCCGCCGCTAGTGGCGCTTAATTGCTTACCTTCCCTTACTATACTTCGAGAGTGTATAAATACTGCCTGTATATAGACACCCGACCATCGAATTTCATCAACACATCACCATCGTATTACTCCTCCATCTATAAGCTACTAGCTTAAAGATTCCATTCGCCTCACCCCTTTCCCTTATCTCGTCTTCGACTTTGGGTTCGCAACAAACCTCTTCAACCTCGACCTCGACTTAGTGTGGTACCGATTACGGGTGCCTATTAGCGTTATTTCAATTTAGTGACGCTAGCAATTGCGGCTAGCGATAAGTTTACGTTCGTCCGTCGATCTTAGTTTTACTCTTACCGCCATCTCCCTCCTTTATTCGCCCCGCCCCCGTTTCAGTTTCGCTGCGACTATCGTTAGCAGTAGCGATTCTTTTCGACTTCACCTCCTTGCCACCACTTTCGCTCTAGTTCTCTGGGACGGTTACTGACTCGCCCTCAATTATTAACTTCCTACTGCCAGCTATCCTATCTAGTGACAAGTGTTAGGTTTCCTGCACGGCACTAGGCGGCATAGGAGCACATCATTTTGGAGCCCACCGCGAGGGCTGTTTAGAAGTTAACCATTCCGCCAGAAACAAGAGCTCACGCGAAACGTCGCTTGAAAAACCCTTTTGAACCACCCCGGTCTTCCATTTCGACCCCTCGGCATTCTTCGCCAGCAGCCCGTCCTCGACCCCTTGCCGACGAACTCGAAACCGCTAAAAACCTTCGCGACGTTAGCGAAATCCTTGCCGACTTCCCAGGCGCTCTCATTGAAAGTTTTCTCGACGCGCCGCTTTCACCGTTAACCCCAACCGACTCTATATTCTTCCCCGAAGCCCACTCTATTCCCGTATCACCAACTATCCCCCGTCCTCCGCTAAATCCGACAACCGTTAACATGAACAACGATCCCGTTGCTCGGCGCGCTAGAATGCCGCCTCGCAATGACACTACGGCACCTAAGTGGGATGAGAGTCGCCCTAGGGAACTCCCCCAATACTTCAAAGAACTGGAATATCTCTTCGCTGATTGCGGTATCACTGACGACACACAAAAGAAAGAATACGCGTCTCGATATGTTTCCTATGACACGGCGGAGACTTGGCTTGGCTTACCTGAATTTGGCGACAATATTATGGTCGACAACGATGCTCCTCGACCCTACAATTACCAGGAATGGAAAGCGGCAGTGCTTAGGTTGTACCCTGGCGCTGACGCTAGTGCTCGTTATAATCTTGGCGATCTGGAACGACTAGTGAACCAGTCTTTCAACAGCGGCTTAGCGACTTTGGGAAGGTTCTCTGACTACTACCGGGACTTCCAACGTATTGCTAGATGGTTACTCGCTAACGGCAAGCTCTATCGTAACGAGGAACGTCGCTTGTTCCAACAAGGTATCCCCACATCGCTATGGTCTAAAGTCGTCCGCCGCCTCGAAATCACCCTTCCCGATCACCATCCTGAGGACCCTTACGATGTTGACCAAGTCTTCGAAGGCGCTAAGTGGGTTCTAAAAGGAACGGACACTTCTACGGCTAAGACCAGCAATGGCACCACCGGCATCCATTCGTCATCGCCCATCGCTAACCCGCCGACCGTCCCTTCGCCGGCACCTAAGCAAGAAGCATTGGAATTAGCGACCACTACCGCAATCGTCAGCGCCTTGGAACGTTTGGAAGCCCTGCTAACCAGCGGTAACGCCCAACCTCGCCAACAGTTCGCTAACAACACTTGCCACTTCTGCGGGGAAATAGGTCACACTATGGTCCGAGGCACTTGTATTAAGCTGGAGCAAATGATCAGACAGGGTAAGATCCGTCGTAACGCCGAAGGCAAGATCATTTTACCGTCTGGCGCCATGATTCCCAACTATTCCGGCAAGCGACTATACATTGAACGCATCGAGGAATGGCACCGGCTTAATCCAGGACAAATCGTTACAGGCAGACTTTCTTCCAACGCTAACCCAGACCCAGAGCAGGCGGCAATGCAGCAGTCGCTAATACACGAGGTAATGCAACAGGACGTCGCCACAGGCCGAGTGCTAAGCAAGGAAGAACGGATCGAGGCTTTGGAACGCGAGCTATTTGCACTCCGGCGAAACGGCGAAAAATTCGACGGCGTACAAGTCCCCCGAGCGACTTACCGACCAGCAAGTGATGCTTCAAAGGCAACGCCCTCGACCAGTGACCCTCCGGCAACTTCCACCCCTTCTGATTCAGCCCCAGTTCCTGCCACTAAGCCTGCTGACAAAGGCAAAGCACCTGAACGCACCGTCGCTAAGGAACAACCGTCTGCCGCTAAGGAACCGGTGGCTCAGCCTCCTATTCATCCATTTTCTGGCCTCCCTAGTCGCTACGCCCCACCCGCTAACCGGAATTTCGCTGCTCCCGACAAAGCTAACGACGGCGCATATCGAACGATGCCACCCATCTACGACATCGAGCAATCCAAAGCGGTTTTCGAACGAGTCTTACGCACCCAGGTTACGATATCGGTTGGCGAACTTTGTTCTGTATCCCAGGACATCAGGAATCAGTTTAGGACAGCGGTTACGCCCAAACGATCGGTTGGCGCTAGCGTTAATACAGTTCAGGACTCCAGCGACATTTTTGAAGAAATTTTGCCGACGTTCGCTATCGAAGAACCTCAGTTTTCGCTTGGGTCAAACGCTGATACCGCTAAAGGACTTACCCCGGACAAGGCACCACTCGCTTCAGTCGACCCTGTCGAGGCCTATATTGATGCGCTATCCCCCGGAGAAGAGCCTGTGGTACTCACTGTCGCTAAGGAATCTCAGTCACTTCGTACCGTCATGATGTTGATCGACAATAAAGAGGAAGTCGAATGCATTCACGACAGCGGTTCTCAGATTATTTCGATGTCCGCCGAAATCGCTAGCGACATTGGCTTATCCTATGACCCCAACATCGTGCTAAACATGCAGAGCGCCAACGGTACCACGGATCGATCACTGGGACTAGCTAGAAACGTACCATGCACGATTGGCGATGTGACGGTCTATCTTCAAATTCACGTTTTACGGTCTCCCGCCTACGACATCCTACTCGGTCGCCCATTCGACGTATTAACCCGAAGTACGGTTAATACCATTAGCGACATCGAAACAACTATAACAATTACGGACCCCAATACTGGTCTCCGGCGCACTATCCCTACCTTTCCACGCGGCAAATCTAAGAGAAACAGCCGTCAAAATGTTCGCTTCGAAACAGAGGCACCCCGTTGCTTTCATCGCCCGAGGCAATGAAGAAGATAGCGACATAGTGATCGTTATCAGCTATGACCATTTAACTGGTCTAGCGACGTGTATAGCTTCTTGTGATTTGGACCAAGACGTTTTGCTAACCGATTCTAACACACAGACTAATCCCGCGCTAGCATACCTTTACGCTACGGCTAGCGACATTTCTGATTTGTCCCTTCCACCTCGTTCTTATTTCGTTTCTACTGATACCTCTAATCCCTCGATTCTTGGACAGACTTTGCCCTTTGATACATGTGTTACGGACACTACCCCCACCTATGTTAACATCCCATTCCCCGCTCAGTATGTCGCTAACGAACCTCCTAAGCGGAAAGGAGTACAGGTCAAGAAGAAGTACAAACCCGTAGTCATGAAAACCAAACCGGTCGCCAGCCATGTTAGCGAAGACTTTCGAATCGAGCGTCAAGTTATAGGCGATCCACTAGCGACCATTCCGCCGCTTAACCCAAACCCGCCACCTTTCGTCCCGACGAAGCGATTCACCAGGGAGCGTCAAGCGAAATTGGTCAGCGACCACGACACTGGGTTCCTCACTAGCGACGAAATCAACGTATTGGTCGACATGGTCGCCAAGCAAGAAAAAGCCTTCGCTTGGGAAGATTCCGAACGAGGAAGTTTGCGCCCCGACTTCTTTCCGCCAGTACGCATACCAACAATTCCGCATGTACCTTGGGTTCAGCACAATCGCCCCATACCCCCGGGACTAGAAAAGGAAGTATGCGAAATTATTCGCGACAAGATCAGCGCCGGCGTCTATGAACCCTCGAATTCCGCTTATCGCTCGCGATGGTTTTGCGTTCTCAAGAAAAACGGTAAGCTCAGGATTGTACACAGTCTAGAGCCGCTCAACCGTGTCACCATTCGCCATTCTGGAGTACCACCTTTTCCAGATCACGTCGCCGAATCATTCGCTGGACGCATTTGTGGTGCCACTCTCGACCTCTACGTTGGCTACGACGAACGACTTATCGACCCAGCATCACGCGACTTAACGACATTCCAGACTCCGTTTGGCGCTCTTCGCTTAGTAACCTTGCCGATGGGGTGGACCAACTCTGTGCCTATATTTCACGACGACATTACCTTTATTCTGCAGCCGGAGATACCCCACAACGTGCTCAGCTTTATCGATGACGTTGGCGCTAAAGGACCAAAGGACTGGAAGGTCGTTAATGGTAGACCCGCTAAGCATCCCGCTAATCCGCACATCCGCCTAGCGCTCTGGGAGTTCTTTGAACTTCTTAACAGGATCCTTCAGCGGATGAAATATTGCGGTGGCACTTTTTCCGGTCACAAACTTGTTCTTTGCGCCCCGACCTTCAAGATTCTCGGTCACGTTTGTACTCCTAGTGGCCGAATCCCCGACGAAAGTCGCCTAGCGCTAATCGAGCGATGGGGTCCTTGCAAGTCACTATCGGAAGTCCGCGCCTTTTTAGGTACCGTTGGGGTGTTAAGGATCTTCGTCAAAAACTTCGCCCATCGAGCCCATAACTTGACGAAACTTACTCGCATTGGCGTCCCTTTTGAGTTTGGTCCCGATCAGATTAATGCTCAGCGCGATCTCGTGAAGGCTTTACAAGACGCTAAGCCCCTTGTCCCTATCGACTATGAATCACCTGACCCCGTCATCTTAGCGGTAGATACGTCATATATAGCGGTCGGATATTACCTTTGCCAGTGTGCTAGCGATAATCGCAAGGAGCGCCGCTACAATCGCTTCGGGTCAATTACGCTAAACGACAGAGAGGCACGATTCAGTCAGCCTAAGTTGGAGCTTTACGGCCTTTATCGAGCGCTACAAGCTTTACGGATGTACCTAATTGGCGTTAGGAACCTCATCATCGAAGTAGACGCTCGCTACATTAAGGGTATGCTTCAGAACCCCGATGTTCAACCTTCAGCTAGCATGAACCGCTGGATTGTGGCAATTCTGATGTTCCATTTCGAGTTGGTGCACGTCAAGGGAACTTTCCACGGCCCGGATGGGCTGTCGCGGCGCCCGCCACAGCCTGATGATCCCCCTGTCGACGATAGCGACAACTCTGTCTATGAGGACTGGATTGATCGTTTGCATGGGTTCATACACCAGGTCCAGTTACCGCTGCCGCTCCTTCGCCATCTCTCAACGGGCGCAGGTCGCTTATTCCCTGCTGCCGATCTCGGCTGTTCGCCTGCTTTAGCAACTTTCGCCAGCGACACCGACACTGCTCCACGATTAGCGACCAGCGACGATATAACCCCCCTCCGAGACGATGGCACCACTACTTATAGCGACGTACCCCGCAGTACTAAAGCTACCACCAACGATGCCCGTATACTCTTAGTTAAGAAATGGCTTCACGACCTAATCCGACCCGAAGGCTTTAGTGACAAAGAATATGCCACTTTCGTTCGCTACGCATCTATGTTTTTCGTTACGGGAGGCAAGCTTTGGCGAAGAAGTCGAGACGGTGCTCACAAGGTGTTCGTCCCTATGGCCAGTCGCTTACGGGTCTTGAAGGCGATGCACGACGACTTGGGACACAGAGGCTTCTTCGCTACTCGCTCTGCTCTTCTAGAACGATTTTGGTGGCCCCAAGTTAGCGCCGACATCATGTGGTACCTTAGGACCTGCCATCTCTGTCAGATACACCAGACAACTAAAGTGCTTATTCCGCCAACTGTCGCTACCCCGGCGCCTTTGTTCAGCAAGATATACGTCGATACCATGTTCATGCCGCCCTCCAATAAGTTCAAGTACATCGTCCAAGGACGTTGTTCGCTAACTCATTACCCGGAATTTCGCATGCTTAGCCGAGAAAACACCGAAGCTATTGCCAAGTGGCTATACGAGGACGTCATTTGTCGTTGGGGAGCGCTTAGCGAAATCGTGACCGACAATGGACCCCCGATCCTAAAGGCGGTTACCTATTTGGCGAAGAAGTATAACTTACGCCATATCCGGATCTCTGGTTATAATAAGCGCGCTAATGGAATAGTTGAGCGGCCTCACTTCGACGTTCGCCAAGCCCTTTTTAAAGCTGTCGATGGCGATCAGTCTAGGTGGAGTACGGCTACTTACTCGGTCTTTTGGTCAGAACGTGTTACAGTGCGCAAGCGAATGGGTTGCTCCCCTTACTACGCGACGACCGGTACCCACCCTCTCCTGCCTGCTGACATAGTTGAAGCGACATATTTGCAACCGCCGCCAAACTCGTTATTATCAACCACCGATCTTATAGCCCGCCGAGCGATTGACCTTCAGCGTCGCCAAGAAGATCTCGACCGCCTGCATAGCCAAGTGCTTAGCGCCCGTCGCCTGGCCGCCATTTCCTTTGAAAAGGATCACGCCGCTACAATTCGCGATTACAACTTCAAAACAGGCGACCTCGTACTAATGAGGAATACGAGAATCGAAGTATCGCATAACAAGAAAATGAAGCCGCGATACCTAGGCCCCCTCGTGGTAATCTCTCGCAACCGTGGAGGAGCTTACATTCTTTGCGAACTAGATGGCTCAGTTCTACATCGCCCTGTTGCTGCTTTCCGCTTAATCCCCTATCTCGCTAGAGAACACATAACCGTGCCTAGCGACACTTTCGACATCGACACTTCGCGTCTCCGAGAACTGGAGCAAACCGAACTTGTTGACGACGATGACACTGGTGACAACGCCAGTGAAGAAGAAAACTACCTTTCGCTAGGCCTTAGTGACAAATCTTAACTCTGCTTCGTTTCTTACCGCTCTCATCTCTACTACCCAGAAAATCCATCAACAATTACTTTACAAAACCTAAGTCCTTTTCGTCTCGTTGCTCTTTCAATTTTAATACAGTTAAAAAGCCTTTCACAGACACTTCACTTTACTACTGTCTTGTTTCGATGCTGCGCTAGGCTATTCTGTCGCCAGCGCTTGGCACGCCTCTCGAGGTAATTCGCCATGATGATCTACTGAGCGTTTGCCTTCAAAATGTCGCTAGCATTAGGCGACAGTCGCTAGTATGACCAATTGAATACTATACATTTTGGGAGCCCCTTAAGGGGGCTAAGCTAGGTTCAAACTACTAACAGAGTTATAAAATTTATATACAGGAGGCGACGGTCGCTAAGCATCAAGGTCAGCGTCGTTGTCAGGAACCTCCATCGCCTCCGTCTCCTCCCAATCCCCCTCGCCGATGTTGTTCTCCTCCTGCCAGGCCAGGAAGGCCTGGCAGTCGCGTCGATATCCCGCCAGAGTCGCCAGTGTCCGCCTAGCGACCGTGTAGCGAGCCCGTGCCGCTAACAACTCCTCCCTCGCCGCCTCCAGCTCCCTTCGGAACCGTCGTTCCACTCCCGCCGCCCTCTCGTCGAAGTCCAGTAGCGACTCCGCCGACGTTAGCGGCGTCGGCCATCCGAGGTCCTCGCCCAGCCACTCCAGCTCGTCGTCGCCCACCTGACGCAACGGGGTGTCGCTCCATGTTCCCTAGCGAAGCGGTTGGCGATCAGGTAGCTAGCGGGAGAAAATAACTTACCCGGCGTACGACCTCGATCTCTTCAACTCGTTCTTCTTCCTCAGTAGCGACGGGTACGGCCTCCACCTCCGCCTCACCCTCGAGCTCCATGTCACTCGCCTCCACCTCGGCGACCGTCGCCAAGGGAGTCGTCTCCCTCATCTCCACGTCCTCCCTTCCCTCCTCGCTGGCGACCGTCCGAGGTCGCTTAGCGCTAGCGACCGATGATGGGCTTGCGGCCCGTTTCAGTGCCCGGGGCGTGTCGCCGTCACTGTCGTTGTCGTCCTCGTCCTCGTCGCTCTCCACCATCTCCCTACTCTTCACCCTAGCGCCTCCACTCCCTCCAACCAAGCCCTCCTCCTGCGACGTCGGCAAGGTCAAGCTCGAATGCTTGATCTCGATCGGCTCCCCTCTCCTCGCCAATTCCCTCTGCCTCTCCACGAAGGCCCTCGCACCCCTTACCGACGCCGCCTTGATCGCTATCCTCTTAGCGAATTTGCTGCCGGTGCTCCTCGATGACAGGCCGCTGTGCGAACAGCTCTTCCTAGTGCTGTCGCAACGATAGCAAGGCTGGACCCCCGTGGGGTACCAGCAGCCTTCTGGGTCGTTATCGGCCCAGCAATTGTCGCACTAAAAGAAAGCGTTAGCGACAAAAAGAGAAAAAGAACCGCTAAATACTCACTGCTCCTTGCGTATACTTATATTCTTGCCGCTTCTCTAGCGACACTGTTACCTTACCCTTAGCCTTGTCCAACTTCACTCCTGCTCCCAGCCCCGTATCCACCACCGTCGTCGTCCTTCGCCATCGAAGGAGCGTCGCCAGTCGCTTGTCGGTAAACGATTCTTCAACATGATCCTGCAGGAAAGGTTAGCGGTCGTCGCCAAGAAGCAGCGAAAGAAAAGAAAACGACTCACCTCAATATCCTCGTCCTCCTCATCTTGTGCTTTTGCCTTTCCTTTCCCCTTCCCTTTGCTCTTCGGAGTTGTCGCCAATTTTGGCGACGTCGCCAACCCCCTAGCGACGCCGCCAGCTGCAGCCTTGGGAGTCGAGGGGCCCGCCTCCGGAATGTCCCCACGATTCGCCGCCTCTTCGTTCCTACGACCCTCGCTCCGTCCCTCCCCCCTCGCCACCGCTAACGCACCTACCGGGTGCTGAAAAAGGAACTGGTCATTCGGTGACAAGTCTTCAAAGAGCTAACGTACCTTAGCGGGGTCGCTAGCACTAGCGACTACCGAGGCACTTACCGTCATTCCCGCCGTGAGATCGTCCATCAGGAACTCCAGCGAAGGGTCGATTGGCGCCTAGCGATCGTATTAGCAATTGGCGCTCAAAAGGAAGAAAAGGGAACTTACAAAGTGAACATCGAATGGGCGAACCCATTCTTCCTCCTTGTACTTCTCATATAACTGGCGACACTCCTTCTCGACAGTCGCCAACTCCGGCCACTCGACTCCACTCCCCGAGGTCTTGAACCACTGGAGCCACGTCTGAAAGATGGCGGTGACCGCCAAGCGAGGATTCTTCGCCAACGATGCACGGGCCACCGCGAGCAACCTGTCGACCCGATCGAGGAAGGCGTGGGCCATGGTAATCTTCTCAAATTGGGAGGCGAGATCGGACATAGCGATAAGATTGAGAGGCTAGGAGAGATTAGATGGTAAGGAAGGGGGATGATGAAGTTCAAGCGATACCGCCAGCCACTGTTATTCGAATCCCTTTGGCGCACGGACCAGGCGATCAAGCACGTGACTTTTGGGTTGACTGAGGACAGTCAATATTTCAGTACGGGGGAGGATGATGAGCCCCAGTTATCGCTGAGCACCTTTTTCGGCGGCAGCTGACTACTTCGAATTTGACACAAGTCACAACACTCAGCGCACGGGACTTAGCCCTAAGATGGGACCGAAGCACAAGACTCTAGTGACCACGAGACTTATTGATCACGGGGAACATCACGCGAAGCCTGGAACGTGGGCCTAGACCATCAAGGCCTAGACCCTCTTGGCGACGATTATTAGCGACCTTAGCGATCCTGGCGACAAAACGGCGTTCCTTGACTATATATGGACATATTACCAGACGCGTACCTTTTTACTATCATTCCACTTGTCGAGCTTACCAACATCCCTGAACGGCGTTCTTACTTCAGGTATTGACATCGGACTCGTTCTCTTTTTGGTTCTTATTAGCAATTAGTCGTCGCCAAGGCCTCCCCTATGACCTTTTACTTAGTTACGGACTGACGCCTGGCACGCAACCTAAACACAGTGGCAGACGCCGCCGCTAGTGGCGCTTAATTGCTTACCTTCCCTTACTATACTTCGAGAGTGTATAAATACTGCCTGTATATAGACACCCGACCATCGAATTTCATCAACACATCACCATCGTATTACTCCTCCATCTATAAGCTACTAGCTTAAAGATTCCATTCGCCTCACCCCTTTCCCTTATCTCGTCTTCGACTTTGGGTTCGCAACAAACCTCTTCAACCTCGACCTCGACTTAGTGTGGTACCGATTACGGGTGCCTATTAGCGTTATTTCAATTTAGTGACGCTAGCAATTGCGGCTAGCGATAAGTTTACGTTCGTCCGTCGATCTTAGTTTTACTCTTACCGCCATCTCCCTCCTTTATTCGCCCCGCCCCCGTTTCAGTTTCGCTGCGACTATCGTTAGCAGTAGCGATTCTTTTCGACTTCACCTCCTTGCCACCACTTTCGCTCTAGTTCTCTGGGACGGTTACTGACTCGCCCTCAATTATTAACTTCCTACTGCCAGCTATCCTATCTAGTGACAAGTGTTAGGTTTCCTGCACGGCACTAGGCGGCATAGGAGCACATCATTTTGGAGCCCACCGCGAGGGCTGTTTAGAAGTTAACCATTCCGCCAGAAACAAGAGCTCACGCGAAACGTCGCTTGAAAAACCCTTTTGAACCACCCCGGTCTTCCATTTCGACCCCTCGGCATTCTTCGCCAGCAGCCCGTCCTCGACCCCTTGCCGACGAACTCGAAACCGCTAAAAACCTTCGCGACGTTAGCGAAATCCTTGCTGACTTCCCAGGCGCTCTCATTGAAAGTTTTCTCGACGCGCCGCTTTCACCGTTAACCCCAACCGACTCTATATTCTTCCCCGAAGCCCACTCTATTCCCGTATCACCAACTATCCCCCGTCCTCCGCTAAATCCGACAACCGTTAACATGAACAACGATCCCGTTGCTCGGCGCGCTAGAATGCCGCCTCGCAATGACACTACGGCACCTAAGTGGGATGAGAGTCGCCCTAGGGAACTCCCCCAATACTTCAAAGAACTGGAATATCTCTTCGCTGATTGCGGTATCACTGACGACACACAAAAGAAAGAATACGCGTCTCGATATGTTTCCTATGACACGGCGGAGACTTGGCTTGGCTTACCTGAATTTGGCGACAATATTATGGTCGACAACGATGCTCCTCGACCCTACAATTACCAGGAATGGAAAGCGGCAGTGCTTAGGTTGTACCCTGGCGCTGACGCTAGTGCTCGTTATAATCTTGGCGATCTGGAACGACTAGTGAACCAGTCTTTCAACAGCGGCTTAGCGACTTTGGGAAGGTTCTCTGACTACTACCGGGACTTCCAACGTATTGCTAGATGGTTACTCGCTAACGGCAAGTCTTACGCACCGAGGTTACGTCGGTTGGCCAACAAGGTATCCCCACATCGGAATCAGTTTAGGACAGCGGTTACCCCACGATCGGTTGGCGCTAGCGTTGAAACAGTTCGAAGGCTCCAGCGGGTTTTGGAGGAACTTTCCGACGTTCAGCAATCGCAGAACCGGCATCCATTCGCATCGTCAAACGCTGAACCCGCTAAGTCGACTTACCGACCCGGACAAGCAAGAACCACTGGCTTCCAGCGACCACTAAGCCTCGAGGCCTACATTGGATGGCTCAGCTATCCCCCGGAAACCTCGCCTGCTGCGTACTCACTGTCGAGCTAAGGAAATCTTCAGTGGCGAACTTCGTACCGTCATAGGAGCGGTTGATCGCTACAATACAAGGAGGAAGTCGAATGCATTCACGACAGCGGTTCTCAGGATATTGATTATCGATGGTCCGTCGCGAAAATCGCATGAGCGACATTCGGCTTATCCTATCGACCCCAACTAGCGTGGCAACAACATGCAGAGCGCCAACGGTACCACGGATCGATCACTGGGACTAGCTAGAAACGTACCATGCACGATTGGCGATGTGACGGTCTATCTTCAAATTCACGTTTTACGGTCTCCCGCCTACGACATCCTACTCGGTCGCCCATTCGACGTATTAACCCGAAGTACGGTTAATACCATTAGCGACATCGAAACAACTATAACAATTACGGACCCCAATACTGGTCTCCGGCGCACTATCCCTACCTTTCCACGCGGCAAATCTAAGAGAAACAGCCGTCAAAATGTTCGCTTCGAAACAGAGGCACCCCGTTGCTTTCATCGCCCGAGGCAATGAAGAAGATAGCGACATAGTGATCGTTATCAGCTATGACCATTTAACTGGTCTAGCGACGTGTATAGCTTCTTGTGATTTGGACCAAGACGTTTTGCTAACCGATTCTAACACACAGACTAATCCCGCGCTAGCATACCTTTACGCTACGGCTAGCGACATTTCTGATTTGTCCCTTCCACCTCGTTCTTATTTCGTTTCTACTGATACCTCTAATCCCTCGATTCTTGGACAGACTTTGCCCTTTGATACATGTGTTACGGACACTACCCCCACCTATGTTAACATCCCATTCCCCGCTCAGTATGTCGCTAACGAACCTCCTAAGCGGAAAGGAGTACAGGTCAAGAAGAAGTACAAACCCGTAGTCATGAAAACCAAACCGGTCGCCAGCCATGTTAGCGAAGACTTTCGAATCGAGCGTCAAGTTATAGGCGATCCACTAGCGACCATTCCGCCGCTTAACCCAAACCCGCCACCTTTCGTCCCGACGAAGCGATTCACCAGGGAGCGTCAAGCGAAATTGGTCAGCGACCACGACACTGGGTTCCTCACTAGCGACGAAATCAACGTATTGGTCGACATGGTCGCCAAGCAAGAAAAAGCCTTCGCTTGGGAAGATTCCGAACGAGGAAGTTTGCGCCCCGACTTCTTTCCGCCAGTACGCATACCAACAATTCCGCATGTACCTTGGGTTCAGCACAATCGCCCCATACCCCCGGAACTAGAAAAGGAAGTATGCGAAATTATTCGCGACAAGATCAGCGCCGGCGTCTATGAACCCTCGAATTCCGCTTATCGCTCGCGATGGTTTTGCGTTCTCAAGAAAAACGGTAAGCTCAGGATTGTACACAGTCTAGAGCCGCTCAACCGTGTCACCATTCGCCATTCTGGAGTACCACCTTTTCCAGATCACGTCGCCGAATCATTCGCTGGACGCATTTGTGGTGCCACTCTCGACCTCTACGTTGGCTACGACGAACGACTTATCGACCCAGCATCACGCGACTTAACGACATTCCAGACTCCGTTTGGCGCTCTTCGCTTAGTAACCTTGCCGATGGGGTGGACCAACTCTGTGCCTATATTTCACGACGACATTACCTTTATTCTGCAGCCGGAGATACCCCACAACGTGCTCAGCTTTATCGATGACGTTGGCGCTAAAGGACCAAAGGACTGGAAGGTCGTTAATGGTAGACCCGCTAAGCATCCCGCTAATCCGCACATCCGCCTAGCGCTCTGGGAGTTCTTTGAACTTCTTAACAGGATCCTTCAGCGGATGAAATATTGTGGTGGCACTTTTTCCGGTCACAAACTTGTTCTTTGCGCCCCGACCTTCAAGATTCTCGGTCACGTTTGTACTCCTAGTGGCCGAATCCCCGACGAAAGTCGCCTAGCGCTAATCGAGCGATGGGGTCCTTGCAAGTCACTATCGGAAGTCCGCGCCTTTTTAGGTACCGTTGGGGTGTTAAGGATCTTCGTCAAAAACTTCGCCCATCGAGCCCATAACTTGACGAAACTTACTCGCATTGGCGTCCCTTTTGAGTTTGGTCCTGATCAGATTAATGCTCAGCGCGATCTCGTGAAGGCTTTACAAGACGCTAAGCCCCTTGTCCCTATCGACTATGAATCACCTGACCCCGTCATCTTAGCGGTAGATACGTCATATATAGCGGTCGGATATTACCTTTGCCAGTGTGCTAGCGATAATCGCAAGGAGCGCCGCTACAATCGCTTCGGGTCAATTACGCTAAACGACAGAGAGGCATGATTCAGTCAGCCTAAGTTGGAGCTTTACGGCCTTTATCGAGCGCTACAAGCTTTACGGATGTACCTAATTGGCGTTAGGAACCTCATCATCGAAGTAGACGCTCGCTACATTAAGGGTATGCTTCAGAACCCCGATGTTCAACCTTCAGCTAGCATGAACCGCTGGATTGTGGCAATTCTGATGTTCCATTTCGAGTTGGTGCACGTCAAGGGAACTTTCCACGGCCCGGATGGGCTGTCGCGGCGCCCGCCACAGCCTGATGATCCCCCTGTCGACGATAGCGACAACTCTGTCTATGAGGACTGGATTGATCGTTTGCATGGGTTCATACACCAGGTCCAGTTACCGCTGCCGCTCCTTCGCCATCTCTCAACGGGCGCAGGTCGCTTATTCCCTGCTGCCGATCTCGGCTGTTCGCCTGCTTTAGCAACTTTCGCCAGCGACACCGACACTGCTCCACGATTAGCGACCAGCGACGATATAACCCCCCTCCGAGACGATGGCACCACTACTTATAGCGACGTACCCCGCAGTACTAAAGCTACCACCAACGATGCCCGTATACTCTTAGTTAAGAAATGGCTTCACGACCTAATCCGACCCGAAGGCTTTAGTGACAAAGAATATGCCACTTTCGTTCGCTACGCATCTATGTTTTTCGTTACGGGAGGCAAGCTTTGGCGAAGAAGTCGAGACGGTGCTCACAAGGTGTTCGTCCCTATGGCCAGTCGCTTACGGGTCTTGAAGGCGATGCACGACGACTTGGGACACAGAGGCTTCTTCGCTACTCGCTCTGCTCTTCTAGAACGATTTTGGTGGCCCCAAGTTAGCGCCGACATCATGTGGTACCTTAGGACCTGCCATCTCTGTCAGATACACCAGACAACTAAAGTGCTTATTCCGCCAACTGTCGCTACCCCGGCGCCTTTGTTCAGCAAGATATACGTCGATACCATGTTCATGCCGCCCTCCAATAAGTTCAAGTACATCGTCCAAGGACGTTGTTCGCTAACTCATTACCCGGAATTTCGCATGCTTAGCCGAGAAAACACCGAAGCTATTGCCAAGTGGCTATACGAGGACGTCATTTGTCGTTGGGGAGCGCTTAGCGAAATCGTGACCGACAATGGACCCCCGATCCTAAAGGCGGTTACCTATTTGGCGAAGAAGTATAACTTACGCCATATCCGGATCTCTGGTTATAATAAGCGCGCTAATGGAATAGTTGAGCGGCCTCACTTCGACGTTCGCCAAGCCCTTTTTAAAGCTGTCGATGGCGATCAGTCTAGGTGGAGTACGGCTACTTACTCGGTCTTTTGGTCAGAACGTGTTACAGTGCGCAAGCGAATGGGTTGCTCCCCTTACTACGCGACGACCGGTACCCACCCTCTCCTGCCTGCTGACATAGTTGAAGCGACATATTTGCAACCGCCGCCAAACTCGTTATTATCAACCACCGATCTTATAGCCCGCCGAGCGATTGACCTTCAGCGTCGCCAAGAAGATCTCGACCGCCTGCATAGCCAAGTGCTTAGCGCCCGTCGCCTGGCCGCCATTTCCTTTGAAAAGGATCACGCCGCTACAATTCGCGATTACAACTTCAAAACAGGCGACCTCGTACTAATGAGGAATACGAGAATCGAAGTATCGCATAACAAGAAAATGAAGCCGCGATACCTAGGCCCCCTCGTGGTAATCTCTCGCAACCGTGGAGGAGCTTACATTCTTTGCGAACTAGATGGCTCAGTTCTACATCGCCCTGTTGCTGCTTTCCGCTTAATCCCCTATCTCGCTAGAGAACACATAACCGTGCCTAGCGACACTTTCGACATCGACACTTCGCGTCTCCGAGAACTGGAGCAAACCGAACTTGTTGACGACGATGACACTGGTGACAACGCCAGTGAAGAAGAAAACTACCTTTCGCTAGGCCTTAGTGACAAATCTTAACTCTGCTTCGTTTCTTACCGCTCTCATCTCTACTACCCAGAAAATCCATCAACAATTACTTTACAAAACCTAAGTCCTTTTCGTCTCGTTGCTCTTTCAATTTTAATACAGTTAAAAAGCCTTTCACAGACACTTCACTTTACTACTGTCTTGTTTCGATGCTGCGCTAGGCTATTCTGTCGCCAGCGCTTGGCACGCCTCTCGAGGTAATTCGCCATGATGATCTACTGAGCGTTTGCCTTCAAAATGTCGCTAGCATTAGGCGACAGTCGCTAGTATGACCAATTGAATACTATACATTTTGGGAGCCCCTTAAGGGGGCTAAGCTAGGTTCAAACTACTAACAGAGTTATAAAATTTATATACAGGAGGCGACGGTCGCTAAGCATCAAGGTCAGCGTCGTTGTCAGGAACCTCCATCGCCTCCGTCTCCTCCCAATCCCCCTCGCCGATGTTGTTCTCCTCCTGCCAGGCCAGGAAGGCCTGGCAGTCGCGTCGATATCCCGCCAGAGTCGCCAGTGTCCGCCTAGCGACCGTGTAGCGAGCCCGTGCCGCTAACAACTCCTCCCTCGCCGCCTCCAGCTCCCTTCGGAACCGTCGTTCCACTCCCGCCGCCCTCTCGTCGAAGTCCAGTAGCGACTCCGCCGACGTTAGCGGCGTCGGCCATCCGAGGTCCTCGCCCAGCCACTCCAGCTCGTCGTCGCCCACCTGACGCAACGGGGTGTCGCTCCATGTTCCCTAGCGAAGCGGTTGGCGATCAGGTAGCTAGCGGGAGAAAATAACTTACCCGGCGTACGACCTCGATCTCTTCAACTCGTTCTTCTTCCTCAGTAGCGACGGGTACGGCCTCCACCTCCGCCTCACCCTCGAGCTCCATGTCACTCGCCTCCACCTCGGCGACCGTCGCCAAGGGAGTCGTCTCCCTCATCTCCACGTCCTCCCTTCCCTCCTCGCTGGCGACCGTCCGAGGTCGCTTAGCGCTAGCGACCGATGATGGGCTTGCGGCCCGTTTCAGTGCCCGGGGCGTGTCGCCGTCACTGTCGTTGTCGTCCTCGTCCTCGTCGCTCTCCACCATCTCCCTACTCTTCACCCTAGCGCCTCCACTCCCTCCAACCAAGCCCTCCTCCTGCGACGTCGGCAAGGTCAAGCTCGAATGCTTGATCTCGATCGGCTCCCCTCTCCTCGCCAATTCCCTCTGCCTCTCCACGAAGGCCCTCGCACCCCTTACTGACGCCGCCTTGATCGCTATCCTCTTAGCGAATTTGCTGCCGGTGCTCCTCGATGACAGGCCGCTGTGCGAACAGCTCTTCCTAGTGCTGTCGCAACGATAGCAAGGCTGGACCCCCGTGGGGTACCAGCAGCCTTCTGGGTCGTTATCGGCCCAGCAATTGTCGCACTAAAAGAAAGCGTTAGCGACAAAAAGAGAAAAAGAACCGCTAAATACTCACTGCTCCTTGCGTATACTTATATTCTTGCCGCTTCTCTAGCGACACTGTTACCTTACCCTTAGCCTTGTCCAACTTCACTCCTGCTCCCAGCCCCGTATCCACCACCGTCGTCGTCCTTCGCCATCGAAGGAGCGTCGCCAGTCGCTTGTCGGTAAACGATTCTTCAACATGATCCTGCAGGAAAGGTTAGCGGTCGTCGCCAAGAAGCAGCGAAAGAAAAGAAAACGACTCACCTCAATATCCTCGTCCTCCTCATCTTGTGCTTTTGCCTTTCCTTTCCCCTTCCCTTTGCTCTTCGGAGTTGTCGCCAATTTTGGCGACGTCGCCAACCCCCTAGCGACGCCGCCAGCTGCAGCCTTGGGAGTCGAGGGGCCCGCCTCCGGAATGTCCCCACGATTCGCCGCCTCTTCGTTCCTACGACCCTCGCTCCGTCCCTCCCCCCTCGCCACCGCTAACGCACCTACCGGGTGCTGAAAAAGGAACTGGTCATTCGGTGACAAGTCTTCAAAGAGCTAACGTACCTTAGCGGGGTCGCTAGCACTAGCGACTACCGAGGCACTTACCGTCATTCCCGCCGTGAGATCGTCCATCAGGAACTCCAGCGAAGGGTCGATTGGCGCCTAGCGATCGTATTAGCAATTGGCGCTCAAAAGGAAGAAAAGGGAACTTACAAAGTGAACATCGAATGGGCGAACCCATTCTTCCTCCTTGTACTTCTCATATAACTGGCGACACTCCTTCTCGACAGTCGCCAACTCCGGCCACTCGACTCCACTCCCCGAGGTCTTGAACCACTGGAGCCACGTCTGAAAGATGGCGGTGACCGCCAAGCGAGGATTCTTCGCCAACGATGCACGGGCCACCGCGAGCAACCTGTCGACCCGATCGAGGAAGGCGTGGGCCATGGTAATCTTCTCAAATTGGGAGGCGAGATCGGACATAGCGATAAGATTGAGAGGCTAGGAGAGATTAGATGGTAAGGAAGGGGGATGATGAAGTTCAAGCGATACCGCCAGCCACTGTTATTCGAATCCCTTTGGCGCACGGACCAGGCGATCAAGCACGTGACTTTTGGGTTGACTGAGGACAGTCAATATTTCAGTACGGGGGAGGATGATGAGCCCCAGTTATCGCTGAGCACCTTTTTCGGCGGCAGCTGACTACTTCGAATTTGACACAAGTCACAACACTCAGCGCACGGGACTTAGCCCTAAGATGGGACCGAAGCACAAGACTCTAGTGACCACGAGACTTATTGATCACGGGGAACATCACGCGAAGCCTGGAACGTGGGCCTAGACCATCAAGGCCTAGACCCTCTTGGCGACGATTATTAGCGACCTTAGCGATCCTGGCGACAAAACGGCGTTCCTTGACTATATATGGACATATTACCAGACGCGTACCTTTTTACTATCATTCCACTTGTCGAGCTTACCAACATCCCTGAACGGCGTTCTTACTTCAGGTATTGACATCGGACTCGTTCTCTTTTTGGTTCTTATTAGCAATTAGTCGTCGCCAAGGCCTCCCCTATGACCTTTTACTTAGTTACGGACTGACGCCTGGCACGCAACCTAAACACAGTGGCAGACGCCGCCGCTAGTGGCGCTTAATTGCTTACCTTCCCTTACTATACTTCGAGAGTGTATAAATACTGCCTGTATATAGACACCCGACCATCGAATTTCATCAACACATCACCATCGTATTACTCCTCCATCTATAAGCTACTAGCTTAAAGATTCCATTCGCCTCACCCCTTTCCCTTATCTCGTCTTCGACTTTGGGTTCGCAACAAACCTCTTCAACCTCGACCTCGACTTAGTGTGGTACCGATTACGGGTGCCTATTAGCGTTATTTCAATTTAGTGACGCTAGCAATTGCGGCTAGCGATAAGTTTACGTTCGTCCGTCGATCTTAGTTTTACTCTTACCGCCATCTCCCTCCTTTATTCGCCCCGCCCCCGTTTCAGTTTCGCTGCGACTATCGTTAGCAGTAGCGATTCTTTTCGACTTCACCTCCTTGCCACCACTTTCGCTCTAGTTCTCTGGGACGGTTACTGACTCGCCCTCAATTATTAACTTCCTACTGCCAGCTATCCTATCTAGTGACAAGTGTTAGGTTTCCTGCACGGCACTAGGCGGCATAGGAGCACATCAGTGGCCAACAACCTCTCCAACTCCTCCACCCAATGCTACAGGAAAGCCTTGGCGACTGACCACAACCCTCCCACAGACTGCTCAACCAAGGCCCTAGAAGTTGGGGAATACACTGTAGGACCCGGAGGGCCTGCCATCGCCGGCTCCCCCCATGCCTGCTTGCTAGGCCCCACCTCCAGCAAGGGGGATGCCCTCTGTTTACCCTTGTTGTACATTGGGGGCCCCCTCCCTCCACCCACCCTGCAGGGGCCCAATCTTTATTGGGGGCCACCCTGCACCAACTTCCCCCTCTACTTCAGAACCCCTTCCTGAGACCCTACCCCTCTGACCCTCCTCCAACTGCACTGCAACCTACTTGCAGTCCCACTCCTGCTCCACTGCAATGCAAGCAGCACACCAATTCAGAGTGACAGAGCACTTCTTGTGCCATGAGCAATATGGGAGACACACTGACGTGTCCTGCCGCACTCCTGGCATGGGCTCCTCAAACTCACACTGTTCACCCCACCGGGTACAGGATGCGCACTAGAAATGTGGGTTAGCTTGATAGGGAAGGAACATGCCAATAATGCACCAGGGCCACTGCCTGACACTACTCCAACATCGGGGGACCTCTTGCTCGCCCCATGGCCTCTGCAAAGTACTCTGGCATCATGTCTGCCTGTGCGACTCTTGACCCTGTAGGGATGGGGCGGACCACCCTGGGAACCATACCAGACCTGGAACGAGAAGCGAGGACCATTTCCCCCGCCAACTGCACTGGAGCCTCCCCCAACGTAAGCCCTGAGGGGCCTACCACTGCCACCAACAACTCTGATGGGACTTATTCAAGCACTCCAGCCATGACAAGCAAGAGACAGTACTTATGACTATGGTACATTGCCTGCACCTGCCTACAGTCTCGCCGACCCTCAGAGTCCTCCGAGGAAGAAGTCAAGGTATGTGCCAATGGGGAGGAGGATGCTGCTGGAGAATATGTGGAAGATGACATTGGAAAAGTTTGAGAACTCCAGAGTATGTCTGATCCTTTTCAATGACTAGGAAAGAACCCCCTGAGCAGCGGCCATGCTTTGACTTTGTTCCCCACGCTGCTGCCGCTACTGTGGTCTGATCAATATTGCTTGACTTTGATTCCCACACCCCACCAATCCCCAAACTGTGCCTGCATCTTGAGGGTCTTGATGCTGAAGAGGGGGTGATGTCACAACCCACTCCCTAGACCCTAACACTGCCCCCAGCTCCCCCAATGCTCCACCAAACTCCCCAACCCTTGCCCACCCTCCACGCCCACTTCAGGCAACTCCAACACTTCCTCAGCAGACCCTGACAGCTCCTTGATCAACTCCAACACCTTCTCTGCAGCAGTTGATGCATCCCCTGAATTCCCCTGGACTCCTGAGGCTTTCCCTGACCCTGGAACAATCTGCTTTCCAACTGATCCCATCAGAATGTCACCACAGCCTGCTCCAAGATTGCACCCGACAACTGTCAACTCCACACAGTTCCGTCAAGCCTGCCGCCATATCCTCTGCCCTCCAGAGCTGCCCAGTAGTAGGTATATAAGTTGTAGAGTAACCTCTAGTACTTTAGTCTTGATATTGCATTTACCAGTTTCCTATGTCTTGTCTTTTATCTTGTCACTGTCTCTATTTTTAGTTTTGAATCTATCTCTGTTCTCTGTCTTGTCTCACCTCATCTCCACCTTGTCTTGACTGTGTATAGTTCCTTTGTCTTCCTAAGTCCCTTTCATCTCCAACAACAGTACAAACTCTGCACATGCACTATGACCTGAACATTCCTATGACAACTCCAGACCTCGCTCCCTGCTTAGCCCAGGAACCCCTCACATCTTGGTGATCTCCCATCAAACTCCAGCTCCACCCCTATCAACCATGAAGCCTCTGCTTACCCCGCATTCTATTGGCATGCCCACAAACTTGTTCCAGCGCCCGTCCAGGTTCGACGACTAGTATACTTGGTCTTAGACACCCCTGAACCACTCTGGACTTGCTCAGACTGCCCCCTAGCTCCCCCTCACAAGTCCCTCTGTGCCAATACCAGATGCTTGGTTATAAGCACAGGACATTGTGTCTGCCTAGTAAGGACTTGCCAGTGTAGCTGAGCCCCTGTCGTCAGCGGAACCTGACAGCTACCATCATGAGATGGATTGAGGATATACTACTCTATCATTTTACTTTGAGGCATGTGCCAGGAAAACCTTTAGTGTTGATGGCCTGTCTAGGAGGCTCAAGCAGTCAGGAAATGAGGAGTACCCACCTGTTAATCCAGAGTTGGTGGACAAACCAAAGACTATGCACTTTGAATATCCAGCTAAAACCAACAATGAACTAGGCTGGGAGGATTGGGAACCCTTAACACTTGAAGAGTTTGCAGATCAAATTGACACTAGAGGTGGCTATCTACATGCAGTAGCCACTGAAGTAGCAGACTTTGAACAAGAACTTGATAGAGCAAGGACTCAAGAGGTGGAACTTAGGAAGGCAGTTCTAAGTCAGCAGCAGACCTCTAGAATAGATCCTGTTGCAGTACTATCTCTCTCTCAGCCTCTGTTATCCACAGAGGGTACTGAGGAAGAAAAGGAAGCAGACTTACAAGCCTACTTAGAACATAAAAAGGGAGGTGGGAGTGAACAGTGGGATGACCTGCTACCAATTGTACAAAGCTGGCTACAAGACCCAAGCAAAGAACCAGAAGGTTTGAAGGGTTGGGACCCAGACAAGTTCAAGAGGTTTGCAAGACAGTTCTTTTCTTTGATCAAAAGGGGAGATTGTACAAGCACAATCATGAGGCTAGGCATAAGCTAGTAGTCAATATTGATAAGTGAATGTTCATGCTTAAATCAGCCCATGATGCCTTAGGGCATAGAGGGACTTATGCAACCAAAATGTTAATACAAGAACAATTTTGGTGGCCAGGAATTGATGGGGATGTACAATGGTATGTTGGAACTTGCCACAACTGTCAGATATGTCAGAAGACAGTTGTAAACAGAGCTCCCACAGTGACCTATACACCCTCTATCTTCCAAACAATTCACATTGATACCATGCACATGATTCCAGCTTCAAATGGCTGCAAGTATATTGTCCATGGTAGGTGTGCATTATCTTCATGGATGGAAGGGAGGCCTCTGCACAAAGAAAACCATAAAACAATTGGTCAATGGTTGTTTGAGGATGTAATTTGTTGCTGGAGTTGCATTGCAGAGATCATCACTGACAATGCTGGGCAATTCAAAAAGGTCACAGCTTGGATAGAGAGTAAATATGGAATCAGAGGCATTGCCATCTCTCCATACAACTCTCAAGCTAATGGCAAAATTGAAAGACCACATTGGGATGTCAGGCAAGCCTTATTCAAAGCTTGTGAAGATCACACTAAATGGTTTTGGTTCTTCTTCCATGTAATGTGGAGTGATCACATTACTATCTGGCAGAGATTCAGGTGTTCACCATACTTCATGGTTACAGGAGCTCATCAACTCTACCTTTGGACTTACTAGAGGCTACCTGGTTAATAGAATTACCAGAAGGGCCATTATCTACAGAGGAGTTAATTGGGTATCATGCTAGGGCTTTAGCCAAGCACCACCAGCATGTAGAAGAGATGAGGGAGAGAGTTGGGAAGGACAAACTCTGATGGGCCTTGAAGTTTGCAGAGGAACACAAAAGCTCTATCAAAGACTTCAAATTCAAGCTCTTGGACTTAGTCTTGGTCAAGAATATGATTACAGAAAGTTCACACAGTGCTAAAATGCTGCCTTGTTTTCATGGTCCAATGGTAGTAATTGCTAGGACCAGGGGTGGTAATTACATTGTGGCAGAGCTGGATGGGTCAGTTTGGCAGACCAGAGTTGCGGCTTTTAGAGTAGTCCCTTACAAAGCTCAGAAGTGATTGGAGTTATCCCAAAGCCTAGAGCAATGGGTAGACATCACTCCAGAAAAGTTGAAAGAGCTAAGGGAAGAACTACAAAGACCTACCATAAATGCTATGTCAGATCTGTCATTTGGATCTATAAGGCTTCATGAGCCTCTAGACCATGACACAATTTAAGTTGGACAATAGCCCTGAAAGTTGATGAAAAAGTTTGAAGTTTTTGCTTAAAAATCAAAAATAAGTTAAAAGGACTTAGGTCACATGTCCTCAGGGTTAATGACATTAGATTTAGGGTTACAGAATAAGGAATATAGAGGGAATTTTGGTACAAGTAGGGGTGTTCAAATCACGACGACACTACATAAGGCAGAGGCAAAGCATATGTTTACAATGCGGGGGTCAACAGAAGCTCCAAGGGACTTTGGGGCTTGGCCACCGAAGGGTTGACAGGTTCAACATCAGAGTCTTTGGGGGCTGACTAAGAGATGAGGTTAATGGCAAAAGAAGGTGGAAGAGAAAAAGAAGATACCTCAAATGAAATGTTGAGTGCGGTAAGGAGCAAGCCAGCAAGATCAACGTCGATGGGGGATAAGGCTTTGTCCAGACGAGAAAGACGAGCCACAATGAGCTTGTATGTTTGAAGGGTCGTGTCCAGAAGGTGGAGCTGCTGTTCCACTGCTAGCTCCACTGTGTCGCATTGCTTTTTGAGGTCCTCAAGGGGAGCTGAACTGTGGCTGTTGACAACAGGGTGAGCCTCAAGAAGGGCATTGATCTGGCCCAAAAGGAGGAGAGTGGTCTTGCTGCCAGGCTTATAGTTGGCTAGGGCAATGAGTAAGATAAAAGAACCTGAAAGAAAGAAGGGATGGGATAGACAAACCAACAGAAGGAGTAATTTTGACCTTTTTTGGTTTTGACTTGCTGTCAAGTTCAGACTGGAAAGAAGAGAGGTACAAGTTGAGGGTATCAAAGCGATGAGCAAGAAGGTCAAGATGGGAAGCTAAGGGTTCACATTAGCTTTTCATTTTGAGGAATGAGTGGAGGACGGACCCAACATTTTGATGTCACAGTCCTTGTGCTTGCAGCATTGTTTCTGGGTAAAGGAACAAATTAAGAGAAGAAAAATTGGTGAGAGAGAAGTAGGGACAGGCTCACCGCAGCTGCCTCGCATTGACACTGGAGTTCACGACAATTGTTTTTGGTCTTGATAATGGCATCAGCAAAGACAAAGAATGAATTGACAGCAGCGGAGTCTGTGGCAGCCTTGCAATTGAGAATGACCAGAGTAGCAGAAAGAGTGTCGTAAAGACCCTTTTGGTCAGCAAGGAGGGGGAAGTCGGCCTGATTAGTGAAGGTCTAAAAAGGGAATTAAGAAAAAGAGGGCAGGAAAGAGGAAGAAAATGAGAGGCATACCCAGCCAATAGAGCCCAGGTACCTAGTGCAATCAGTGGGAGTGCTAGAGAAGGCTGCTGCTGTGTTACACAAGCCAATTACAGCTTGTGCAAACAGAGGGCACTGGAGGACAGCAAGGATGACTTGATGGGCATCTCACTTGACAGCATGCTGGAGCATCCCATAGAAATTGGGAGGTGAGGGCATATGGTGAGGAGCAGGGGTTGGGCAAGGTGACGTGGTAATCACCACTTGGGGATGGACAACCTTGGAAGAAGGCATTTTGCAAGGAGTGGTTGGGACAGTTTTTGGGGACATTGGTCAAAGAGAATGAATGGCACAGCGAGGTCTTTATAAAACAGCTTGCAGCGGGAGTGATCAAACAGGAAAAACAAGACGGAAATTTATTTTCTGACTTTTTAAAGAAGGGGAAAATAAATTTTTCGGATCGAAAAAGGGCAGGGACAGACATAGGCTTACCAAGGACGACGAAATGACTGAGGGCAGTCATCTGAAAGTGCAGGGGAGGTGATATGCCGGCCTCAAAACTGAGGACCAACAAAAAGTGCTTAGAACGAAATAAAAAGAATGTTTTCTACATCAGACGGCTGAAAACTGTAAGCCGAGCATCAAAAACTGTAGACGCGAAAACATACCTTTAAAAACCAATAAGTACTACCACCCTCGTAACACGAAAAAGATGACTAGACCAACGAAAATACGTCAGACTGACAAAGCGCCAAGTCTGTGGCAGTGCTTGGGCCGAGATGCTTGGATCATAGTCTGAGATCAGCCATCAAGGCCAATGAACCTCTGCAATAAACTGTGAAACAATTCCAACAATTAAAACACCTACCGCGACATGTGTATTTTAAATTCTTATGCTATGCTATTGAGTCCCAAAAAACAACCATAAACGGTTAGAAAAACAAAGGAGTAGGGAAGGAAAGAGTAAAAACCATGGAAATCTCGGATGGACGGAATGACGCAGGAGAAATGACACGCAGACCGATTATCGCAGCACAATACCATGCGGAACGCACTGGTCCGTGCACGGACAACGGGGTATAAAAAGGACGGGAGAATAGGGAGAAAGGCAAGCAGACTACGTACCACGGCTCGGAGTTCCCCAGGGAGCGGAATTCTTAGGCTTAAGAGTGCATTAGCTGCTTCGGGAGTAGTAAATATACTGTTGAGCCCTTTCTTTAGCGCGAGACCGTCTCAAGCTTAGAATCAAATAATTAAAATATTTAACTTGCTTCTCTTCTATTGAAGTTCTAAGTAAGTTCGAGTGTAATTAAAAGCCTCCAAAACAAACTGTGAATAGAAAGTTTGATAAGTTGATCGCATCATTAACGGTATCAAACTTACTTTCGCATCAATGTGGATGAAGATTGTGCATGTTGTAGAGAGGAAGACTCAGTTGTTACAGGAGGCAAGGAAGACAGAGACAACAAAGCTGACAATAGTGATAATGATGACGATGACCAGCTAGCATAAAAGGTACACAAGGTGATTCAAATCTCCTCTGATCTTTAAGTTTAGGGCTTCCCTCTACAATCATACAAAAAAATATGTATTAGCAATAATGTACAATGTTACTACTGTCATGCTCTATCTTTCCGAAGTTTTCCGGTGAATTTTGAAGGGGGTATGCGAGCTCATCGTGTACGACAATGAGGAGGGGGCGGATCAATGGGCGGGCAGCCCCGATGGATACTCGTCACGAGGTTGCATTGCCGATGCCCCTTGACAACGTGCCTGATGGTCTGGCTCCACCGGCAGAGGCTCCGAACAATAGCCGGTCAACGGTCACCAGGTCAAACATTAGAGCAGTCTTATAGGAGGAAACGTATTCCCTGACAAGACTCCACATGGGAGTCTGTGTCTTGAACAAGTCTTGAAGAGTCCTAATGTTCTTTCATAAGCTACACGTTTGACCAAGGCTAAGATAGCACCGCTCCACTGTACACAATTCTGGATTCTTTCTCGTCTCTATCGAAATCCCGAATAGAGAAAACACTCCTGATGAATCGATATTCCGTCGAGCTGCCAGTCATTTGCTATTGTATAAATGGCAATGATCGTGTTCAGGTGGTCGCCAATTTCTAATGCTCTCTGCAAGTATCTGGGCTCTTTATTTCGTTATCGGCGTGGCACGCGCTGCCCTCCCCGCATGCCCTAACACTGTCAATGCTGAATACGACTTCATCGTTGTTGGTGCTGGAGCTGGAGGTGGACCCCTTGCATCCCGTCTCGCAGAATCCGGATATTCAGGTCAACCTCTAGCATGATTCTCGTGCTTGAGACTTGCTAACACCCACTTTTAGTTCTCCTTGTCGATGCTGGCCATGATACGGTTAATTTCAATACGACAATTCCAGCTTACAATATTCGGTCACTTGAAGGTAAATTGAGCGTGCTGGTTCTGGAACACAACTTATATCGTCGATCTTTCAAGATCCGCAAATCGAGCTTAATTATACCTATCAAGAATTCCCCGATGGATTTCCGGTCACGAGAAATGACCAATGGTAGGCTATTGTGGGCTTTGGTACATACAATATACTGAACAGAAGTTGTCAGGTATCCCAGGGCTCGCGCACTTGGAGGTTCGACGGTAAGTGGACCAATTGAAAATGGACTTGAAAAGTGGACTTGCCGCTTTACTCCAAAGATCCATAATGCCATGGTCAACATCATTGCTGGCACCCGACAAGATTATGATAGGCTTGCAATCATGTTCAACGATCAGACGTGGTCGAGAGACAATATGCAAAACTACTTCCGCCGCATTGAGGACAATCTCTATCTTGTACCCCTCTTGGCTCCAGATCATGGTTTTGATGGGTGGATGAAGACCAGCACTCTCCCAGTGGATGTTTTCGTTGCCAATCCAACCTTTCTAGGTCCGTTGTTTTATTGTATTTCTGAAAGTACCCTGATCCAAAATCTTCAGATGCGCAAGTCACGGCACTCTTCGCGTCTCTTCTTTTGGCTGGCCTTCCGATTTTAGACCTCAATGACTTGGCAGGCGACGCAGCAACTGGCGTCAACACTATCAGTGTCACTGTGGATGAGACTCACCAGCGATCCTCGGTACGCGGAAGGTTAGCAGCTGTTCAGCAATCTCATCCCGGACAACTTCACCTTTCATTGGACACACTTGCTACAAAAATCCTCCTGTGTAACTCTGATTCAAACATAACGGCTTATGGCGTCCAGATTGCGCCTGGGGCTGCCTTGCCGGTCGCCAGTAATTTCAACGGAAAGGTTACCCTCCATGTTCAGAATGTCACGTCAAGACACGAAGTGATCATCAGTGCTGGTGTGTTTCAGACCCCCCAACTTGTGAGTCAATTTCAGATTGCAGAGTGTTGTGCCTTTCATTCAGATGACCTTAGCTCATGCTCTCTGGGATCGGTGACGAGTCTCAGCTTTCACAATTTGGAATAGAATCCGTAGTGCATCTTCCAGGTGTTGGCAACAATCTACAAGGTATTTGATTCTCGATAACTTGGGATCAATCAAGTACATGAAATTCTCAGATCACGACGAAGTTGCAGTCAACTGGCGTTTAAAGAATAACTTTACTTTGCTCAATGGCTGTACATTCCTTTCAGACCCTATCAAGGACCCTTGTCTACAGGATTGGCTCACTTCTGATCATGAAAATGCTTATGCCTTCGCTGGAATTTTTGATGCTGTTATTACACAATCATCTTCTAGCCTACCTGCACCAGACATCCTGACCTATTACATCCCTGCCCTTTTTCCTGGTTTCTTTAGAGGTATCTCTGACCAGATGATCTGATTTTATTCTCTTACCTTCAATAGGAGTCCCACAGGAAGTGGCCGACAATCCCAACTGCCTGACAGCAGTTGTTCTCAAAGGACATCCCTCTTCGAGGGGCATGGTAAAATTGACAGGATCACATCCGCAAGACCCCTTAGACATACAGAAGTTACACTTCCAGGCTCCTGGCGGGCCTGCAGATATCGCTGCAATTCGAGACGCCATTAAGCGTGCCAGGAGCTTCGTGGAGTCGACACCAATTGGACTTCTTGTGGACACTGAAATTGCTCCTGGATCTAATGTAACGACAGATGATGAAATCGAGAACTTCATATACAACCGTGTCTTTGGTGGGAACTTATCTGGCACCCACTGACAGTTCATGCCTTCTTTGATTCTAATCTCTCTTATAATTCAGGTCATCATGCTTGTTGCACCAATGCAATTGGCCCAGATGACGGTCAGTAACCGCGAAGACCAATATTAATCAGGAAACTCGTATTAATTACAGTTCTAGACCCTAATGCCGTCCTCGATGGAAATTTTAAAGTGAGAGGGGTGGACAAGCTTCGAGTTGTTGATGTCAGCGCTTGGCCTAATGTTCCTGGATTTTTCATTACTACTCCGACCTATATGGTAAGCAATTTGAAGCTAATGTGGATAAACTATGATTCATGGGAACTTCTTCCAGAACTCTGAAAAGGCAGCTGATGTCATACTTGCAGCCGCTGCAGTACGCGCTGTGTAGTGATGATGCTCTTGTGAACGCATGCCACGGCCGGAACGCAAAAGACTATCATCCCTTATTTACGGCGCTTTTTTCACATACCTAACCAGTACATCACATAGCATTCAAGTTCAATGGGCTGTACTGAATACATGTTTTCTCATGATTACAGAAGGCAGATAAGAGCAATGAACAAAAAATACAACAAAACATGCAAGAATAAATACAGCAGTGCGACACAAAGGAATCAAGACGGCCAAGATAACGACCTCATAAGGTATGTGCCATCCATAAGTACAGAATCATTGTGCCTGTGCCTCCTAGACCAAGGAATGAGTAGGGAATGAAAGACCAAAGGGATTTTACGTGCCTGATCGACAAACTCCATTGCTTCCTCTCTCTTAATAGCTCGAATAGATGATACCTTCTGGTTGTTAAAAAGTACACCGTAAAACTTGTCTGCTGTCACCAACATTTCAGGACGGAATGTCGTCGTGATGAACTGCGCAGTGGAAGACAAGGATTGAATCATGGCTAAAGAGAATGAGGGAGCAAGATGCGTTCGAAAAAATAAGCACATACACGCCACAGCAGTACGGTACTGAGCATCTAAGTTTGCGTCGATCTATAAGTGATGTTAGGCTTGATAGTCAGCATACGACGTTAGATGTAGCATACCTCATCAAAGAGATAGAAAGGTGCAGGATCGCATTTCTGTATCGCAAAGACTAAGAAGATTGTCTAAATCCTTCTTTCTATGAGGGAACCTTCAGAAGTGGCTCACCGGTGGCGAGAGCAACCAATGATTTTTGACCGCCCGACAGTTGTTGGATACGGAGGCCCTCATCCACTTTAGAGTTGAAAGAAACCTAAATGAGTTGTCAGAAACCTGTAGTCAGCGCATTCGGAACAAAATACCTTTATAGACACGCCAGTGTAATTATCAATAACACTCTGTTGCGTCTCTTCTGCATCCTCGTCCATCTCTTCATCCTACGAAGAGCTGTCAGGGATGTTGGTCTAGCAACTAGGTGATGCCATCTTACCTGGTCAATCCGCCTCTGAATGATGAGACGTCCTCGACCAGCTGGCACCAACTTCTCAAACACCTCCTCAAAGTTACTGGCCACTTGTTTGAACGTCCGTTCAATGGCCTCATCCTTGCGTTGATCGAGGACTTCGACGAGCTCCTCAATAGAAGTGGCGGATTTGTCGAGATCCTCTCGGCGAGCCAAAAGCTGATCCCGCTGCTTTGTGAAGTTGTTATACTGTTCAAAAGCCTTCTTATTGACATGGGCGAACTTTTTGAGTCCTTCGTTGACAGAGTGAAGTTTTTTCACTAGCTGTAGAGACCAAGGATCAAAGATTAGGAATGTGCGAGTACATGAATACACACACCTTGTCGAGTTTCTCGCTAATATATTTCTCGAAGGCTTCCTCCGGTAGCACTCCAAGATCTCGGATATTCCGATTACATTCGTCTTTTCGACTAAGCAACATCTGTCTCTTCGCAAGATACCGCTCCGTCGTCTTCTGCTGCCGATTGATTGTACGGCTGTCTTCGGCCTGTTGATTATTTACCTTCTCGAGAGATGCACGCAGTTCTTGCAGCTTTACAGCAAGGTCATCGCCCTCTTTCTCCATAGCTTTTGTTAACATACGATATCAGCATGAGAGGCAACAGAATGTTTTCAAGACAAACCTTGAGTCTTGGCGGTTAAAATTGCAATGGATTTGTTCAAAATTTTCAGTTCCCGCAGCTTCACTTCAAGTGCCCCAGCTGAAGTCACATCACCATCTTCCGGGTCACCAAGCGCATCGAGTGTACTCTGCAGTTCCTCTCGACGTCGACGAAGTCGTTCGTTCAACTCAATCTCAATTTGATTCTTCTGCCCTTCCAGCTATATACTCGAGGGTCAAAACAACACGTCGCTATGATCGATAAAGAGGAGGCAGACCTTGTTTTTGAATCGGCTCAACTCCACGATGTCCTTCTGCCGCTTTTCCACCTCCTTCCCCAGGCTAACAACCAGCATCTCCTCTTCTGTAGAAAGGCCCTTAGCCAACGGTGTCGCCAATTCCGCCTTGTAACCGGCGAGTTTCGCATCCAAACCCGTTAACTCCGTTTCAAGATCTGAGAGATCAGTTTCAAGCGTCGCGATTCGTTGTTTGAGCTTCTCTTTATCCCGTATCAGCTGGTTTCCTTCTACCATCAACCTCTCCCTCGATTCCCTTGTCTGGTTCTGCTGTCCAGCGAGCACCGTTATCTGCCCTGTCAAGCGGGTGATCTCTTGTTCCAGCTCTGTAATCGATGTTTTGACTTCTTTAGAGCGTTTGTCTTCAGCCTCAAACTTTACTCGCCAGGTCGTGACGGCCTTGATTGCCTCGATGCGAGACCGGCGAATGTCATGAAAACCACCCGTCAGCGCGCCTTTCCTGTCAACTTTGTCCCCGTCAAGGGTGATGGTGTTTATCCCGTGGCTCTTCACATAAGCAGCAGCAATTGTCAGATCACGGCAGACGCATGTCTTTCCGAAGACCTGTTGGAAGGCCTTTTCAAATTTAGGGTCAAACCTCAACTTGTTGATGAGCGGCTCGGCATCTTGAGCATTGGGAGTTGGTGGATTCTTGGGCTTAAGTCGGTTGAGTGGCATAAAGGTAACTCGGCCTGTCTTCTCTTTCATCATAATGTCGAGGACCCTTGATGCCGTTTCGTCATTGTCCACGACAACATGGAATAAACTGAAGGGATTTATCAGTCGTGTAACGAAAGGTGAAATAATGATCCAACCTATTCCCAGCAGTTAACTCCACGGCTATATTGAACTTCGGGTCTGTAACCTCAAACAGGCGATATAGGGGGCCATAGACACCTTCAAATCCATTTCTCTCGGCAATCTTGTCAACAGCGCGCAATCCAGTCCCTGTGTCCTTCACAAAAGCTGTGTCAGCGACATACCGACACCTTATGAGAAAGATAGATCTACCTTGTCCATCATACCTGCCAGTAACCTCTCTGCAGTCCTCAGCTCCTCTACCGCTCGACCAACAATGCTCTCAAGCTTCGTATCCTCTCTCCACAGATCCTTTCTCCTCTCTGTCAAATCACTGTGCTGATCTTTGAACCCAACCACCTGGTCGGATAAGTCACGGAACCTCTTTTTCCCATCCTCAATCTTGTTCTGCACTTCTACAATCTGACCATCAATTTCCCCAAGACCAGGTTGGGCTGCGCTAAGTTCTGTCTGCGTAACTGTCAGTGCCGCCCTTTGATTCTTACGGTATTCTTCCATGAGTCCAATTTCATGCTTCAGGTACGCATCACGCTCAGATTTCGTTCGGAATTTCGTTGTTCGCCCTTGTTTCGCAAACAGTGCAGCCAGTTTGGCACTTGCTTCGTCTAAATTTCGCTTCTCTGCTGCCTCTAAGTTACGTTGTTCTGTCCACCGAGGTAGAAGCTGCTCAAGAGCACTTTCTTTCTCGGCAATCTGTTTCTCGACGCGTGTGAGTTCAGCCTCAATCTCTTCCCGTTTACCACCGGCGCTAGCGTTCGCAGCTCGGAGGTCGGTGATGGTGCACTCAAGCTCTGTACGCGTACGAACAAAGTCGGTAAGCTCAGTTTGGGTATCATCCCGAGTCATCTTCAAGGTCCGCTGCGAATGTTTGGCTTCTGAAATAGCTTTCTCCAGCTCCTGGAAAGAAATGAAGAGCTTACTTCAATATACATGAGGTCGGTGAAAGAAATGTTGACTGACGGAAATTTCTTGTTCTCGTTCGTTGAACTTCTCCCGTCGAACATTCGCACCATGCACTTCTGTCCTCCTGTCCTCCTCAATTTCATCAAGCGCCTCCCCCACTTCTTCCAACTCTCGCTGATATAAAGCGTATTCCAAGCACCGTCTCTCTTTATCCTTGTCCTGAAACTCTTTCAACTCCTCCTTCTCTTCTTCAAGTTCCGACAGCCGGGATTCGATATAGTCAAGGAGCTCGTTAATCTTCGTACGCTTTGCGTCAGTTTCAGCCATAATGCGTAATGACTCCGCACGACGCTGTTCGTACACTTTCGTCCCAGCGACTTCTTTAAGAAGAGCCAGCCGTTCATGATCCTTAGCATTAGTAAGGGCCGTAATCTGAACGAGAACGTTAGAATGATAATGATTTGCAAGGTCGAATAAGAATATGCTACTTACGCGCCCTTGCGGGACAATGTAGTATGGATTTGATTTACTAAACCCAGCGCTCTCTAAGAGATTCATAACATCGGCTTTGCTTGCGCTTTTTTTGTCCAGGCTGTATTCGTCTTTCTTGAGACCAATGGTACGACGCAGAATAACCTCATCATGTCCAGTCGGGAATCGATTGTCTGAATTGTCGAACACGATTTCAACTATGAGTAGTATGATATATTCAACTTTGAGAAGGGAGATATGGATTTGTAACACACCATATGCCGACATGGTTGTAGTTACAGTAACACCTTCATGGAGCAGCGCCTGCCGCTCTTCCTTCGACATTGATGTATAAGCGTCCGATAATACGAACCGAATGGCTATGTATTGAAATCTGTATCAGGGTGATAATCAGGATTCAAAACAATCCGCTCACTGACCAGCAAAAAAATTACTCTTCCCTGATCCATTTCGTCCTACCACCACATTATGTCTGGGAGAAAAGGGTTCAATCTGTGTCTGGTCGCGGTCTACCTGAAGATTTGGCAAAAGGTAAAGAACGGCGAAGAGAAAGGCGCACAAGATTTAAAACCTTGTATGGTCAACGTTTTGATATACATCTGAGGCTTGGAGCTTCGAAGGGTCAGGCAGAGCCTGAGTCCTTTATCTTATTCGAAAACGCGGCAGCGAAAACGCCGCTTGCTCAACGTTCCTTGTGGAATGGTCACGACGTGACCTAACGCGTAAGTGACAATTGTGTTCCGAACTCCGACGGTTTCCGTTTTTCACTAAACAGCCGTGAACAATTGACTGTCTTGTTCATACAATGCTTGCCTTGGCCAGAATTACAAGGATACGAAACATAAGCGGACCTACTTTCCGAAATTCAGCCCTTTTTCTCCAGCACAGGCAAAATGCATCTGTCAACCTGGCACGATCCAGTAGCACCGCACCAGCTTACGAAGGCCACCTTCCCTTGAATTGGTTTCAAAACGCAGTGTTGGCTGTAGGATCTGCATTCATGTCTTTAGCCGATCCCCGAAGAGGCGGTAAGTACCCTCAGTTTAATGTCCGGATGCCTCGGTCAAATACAAAATCGCAAGACATGATTGCTGCTCTTGGCGAAACCACCGCCGGATCCAGCTTGCCTCGCCTACGAGATGCTATGCTTGGTAGTTCGGAAGGACGGAGGATTCTCAGGGACAGGCCAAGAGTTAACTCCACCACCATTGACATGTATCAATTGGCACGATATCCTGAAGGAACGTTTGGACGAGCATACGTCACATGGCTGGAGCGTTGTGGAGTCACTCCCGACACACGCGAACCTGTGAGTACATGGTTTGCATATGTGAAGACTAGGGAGCCCGATCTCGTGATTCCAGGTGCATTATATTGACGATCCCGAACTTGCATATGTCATGCAAAGGTATCGCGAATGCCATGACTTCTACCACTGCATTTGCAACCTTCCTGTGAATGTGGAATCTGAATTAGCGCTGAAATTCTTTGAGTTTGTCAATCTGGGTCTCCCAGTTGCAGCCATATCTGCTGCGTTTGGACCACTTCGGCTCAATTGCCAGAAACGGGCAAGGCTCTATTCAGAATACGTTCCTTGGGCTCTCAGATGTGGCAGCTCTGCAAAAAATCTCATCGCTGTCTATTGGGAGAAGAGATGGGAACAGGATGTCGAGGAGATGAAGAAGGAATTAGGACTCTGGGACCCACCCGAAGCGCGATGGAGCCGTCCATTGACAGAAGCCAAGGCTACAGCAACGAAACGACAACAGGCCTCTGGTGCCGAAAATCCTTGAAGGTGAGTTTGGGGATTCCTGACCGGATTCGCTTACCCTCACGCCTTTCAAGTTAGTAAGGTGGTTGTCACCTAGGACTATTACTTATCAGTACGTTTCCATAATACCGCCATCGCTGTCATCTTCCTTTTCGACAGAGTCATGGACAAAGTCGCGAATAAAGAATCGTATGGTATTCTGGTATATCCATTATAGACTCGTGCTTTGGTTCTCGCAACTCAACTTGTCGCAGCTGTAGCTTTTCGAGTTACTTGTGCCGAGACGATACATCATTGCGTTCTGAGGTAATTCTGCTTCGATGACATCGAGGTTTTAGAAGGCTCTAAGTATTGGCTCCAATGTCCCGTCATTAGTTTGGAATGATATTCGATTTTTCCTGGAACTTGAGAATAGTGGCTCTTCTCTTCCTCTTTCTGACATTTACTCCAAAGGAAGTGAGAATTGCAGTCATTTGACTAGGAAACGAACAAATCATCTTTGAAATCAAGAGATACATTACAGGAACGACACGGTATATAATCTTTCGCGTTTCGTCGCAGAATGCTTTGAAGTCTTTGAACTTTTCTTCAAGACCAGACTACTGCATGCCACCCACAGCTTTTTTTCTTGATACAACGTCCCTCTTCGGTTGCAAATGTTTCACCCCGCCGTAAAAAGTCAAAGGCCTGATGATCTCGTCAAGGAAGACCGACCGAAAACACATTCTAACGTCTGGCCATTCTTGGAACTGAACACACGCAATATCATGTACATCAAAGCGTGTTGTCTAAGCGTTCCACAGCATTCAGAGATATGCTCATCATCCTGCCGCAGCCACATGAATCTACCTCTGAGGTATGCAGAATCATGTCCCTGTTATCTTTGGTCACCTGTTGAGAGAACTATATGACTGGTGAGTTGCAAATAAATCATACCATACAATCCTTCAGCAAAATGAAATAGGTTTTTTTCATCACTCTACTCTACTACTGAGATCCTTCCGATCCCTGACTGTAATGGTTTACCTTGACCATAAATATGACTTCGCGCAATTTAGGAACGATGTGGTCACCGTTGAATCTACGAGTTTCCACATGAACTGAAACTTTATACAAAGGACGCCATGAATGTACGGGTACGGGATTTGAGCTTGAAGACAATCACCAACCTTTTGGATTGACTTACGACACTGGCGACTGAATAGATATGTTTTGCCTCGGAAGCGCAGATATCTCTTTTCATAGTTTTCGCGTAGCATAGCTTGGACCCATCCAGCCATTCCTTGTGTCAATCTTTCATGGAGTTTTTGTTCCAGACACATGAGCACACTATAAACCGTATGAAAAGACGCATCGGGCGTGTTTTCTAAAGTATTTGCATATAGTTGAAAATAAACATATGCACTGTCACCGGTGAAACTTATCTATCTACCCTTACACAAAGGCCACAAAGAGCAAATGAACTTTAGGTCTATGACGGCGGCAGAAAGAATTGCGGCGTGCTCCTTTTGGGTAATGACAATGTTGGTGTACTTGGGGAACCTTGTGAGGCGGACGTCGTGGTGTCAAGTGTCGACGCCTCAAAAGATTTACACAGAGCCTCGAATAACTTCCTCGCATCTTCTGCTCCAAACCCATTAACCGTCATTGCTTTGACTAGACTTTTCATCTTCAGTTCAATGCGGGGAACCTACACCACAAATTCAGTGACAAGTCAACATGTAATCGTTGAATGAGTAAACTTGCATGGGTCAACATTTTCTCAATCATGGTGCCACATTCCTGAATGTCGTGTGTGAAAACAGAGGCTGACTCTTCTGACAATAAGATATCATCATATTTCTTGGCATGATGAAGGTTGGTGAAGTAGTATCTGACAGGATATTCTGTCCGATCGAAGTCAACTAGTGATTCACAAGTGCTCGGCGCACTGCTGAGGTCGACCATGAAACACGTTGGATCGTGAAATGTTAGGTTTGCAATTTGAAGTTCGTGTAGAAATGTAAGGCCCTGCTAACATGATTGGTCGGCCTGTATTTACTTTAGCAAAACGATCTCACCTCAAGTATTTGTCTAAAAAAATCAATGTAGTTTGACACAGTCTTGAACGGCGGCTGATCAAAAGGGTTGAGACGCTCCATACATAAGTAAACATTGTCGTCTCTCTCGATAGAACCCCTCAGATGAGGTATAGGGTTCCAAGGGTCTGAACGTAGTTCTTTATGATTGAGCTCCAAAATTAGATACAGTTCTGCCGAGTTGCGAGTTAAACATTTGACCATAAGAGAGTCTCGAAATTCGGGCAATGAAGGCTCCACGAGAATCTGCATGGGCCTCAGACCTGTGTTGCAATAAACCCATTGTGATACTCGCCATGTCAGAACAGTTAGTGTTAAAATTTGGGTTGTCTTCGAGAAGATGGTCAACCAACTTCTCATAATCACTAAAATTGAAGAAGATCTTAGCATATGGTGCCAAACCTACATTGCGGACTTCACATACATGGCATAAGAAACTGATGATGACGAGGACCAGCTCGAGCACGACACGAAACTTGACGTTGACCCGCGAGACGGAGTCCCATCGAAAAGTCCCTCACCATTTGTAGTTCCCGCTCGTTCCATTCGTTGCAGGGGATACCCGAATTGCGCATAGACTCCAGTATCCTCAAGAGTGATTTGGCTGCTTTCCGAATCCGAATCGGAGTCCTCTGGTGAGTGTAACAGTTCTTGGAAGTAAGTGTCCACGCAGGAAAAAGATTTTTCTACGTCATGACTGGCCAGATCATGAGGAGGAGAGGCAGGCGGGGGTGTAGCGGGCATATTCGCCGCAAGTTGCACGTCCGAAGGAAACTCAAAGTCAGACAGGTCAAGTGCATCCTTTTATACATATGCCGGGTGGATTTGACGCTCATATCTGAGACTGACTCGGAGACGTCAAGGATGCAGATCTGAGATCATGCCAGGAATCTCGGAAGCTGCAGGAAGCTCCGAGGCGGGACATAGTAATGTTCACTATTACATATATGAAGCCTTTGACCAGATTCATGCGATTTTGTGATGGTATGCACTCTGGTTTACTATGATGTAGCATGATGCAATTGATTGCATTTGTCCCAATTACGTAATATATCACCTGATGACTGCTCATTTTCTTGTTCACACAAAAAACTGCAGTGATGACAAGCGAAGCATCTAGCAGTGCTCTTACTTCTGCAACCTTCAATGACTTTAACTCACGACTCCAAATTAATGCACTGAAGACGACGAAGACCGGGCTTGCATTACCAAATGATGTTGCGTTCTATCGTTCTATGGACTCAGAGTTTGCAAAAGAACTAGACAACTTCTCATCGCGAGTTCTCTCCTTGGCGAACAAAGTCATTACTTTTGTGGCGACAGCCGACACCACCTCATCGCGAGCGAAAGTAAAAGCCAAATTGGAGAATCAAGATGATATCGTGGACAGCTTTCATTTACTTGTTGTAGACTCTATGGACCAACTCTTGGAAAGAACGGCGAGTCGCTTGAATCACTTCTATTTGGTCTATTCATTTTGCAACAGGATATATGCCTTGACGAATTTTCAGGTCGTATGAAAGCCCCTGCTATCACTCTCAATCCTGTTCCGCAGGTGACAAAAGTTATGAAAACGGTAGGTCAAGTGGCCTCTTGCCTGCCGCTCCAAGTCTCATTCCTCATAGGTTACTCTTCGTGGTCACCTAGATCCTGTTATTCAACACGCTTCCCATATACTGAAGCCCCAATTATCGTTCAGACGGAAGGTGGAAAACAACGATCTACCATGGTATCCTTCATTATCCCACAAATACAATGCACAAGTTCCACTTGGCTACGAGTTCCATGATTCTGATGCCGACCCTGCTTCTCCCATGTAGGTAATCCTATATTACCTGTTGAATACCATCTGACACAACTTGAAGCGCAACGCACCCATACCGTTATGAAATTGTCCATCTTCGTTACCCCGAACGAATTTTCGAACCTGTAGTACCACTTCCACCGAAAGACTTCTCAGACACACCCTTCACCTGGGTTTCGACGTCAGACGGTCTTCAAGCAATGCTTGCCAAACTACGGCAGGCGTCAGAAATTGCCGTTGACCTCGAACATCACGACTATCGATCTTATGCAGGTTTCGTGTGCCTGATGCAGATAAGCACACGAGATGAGGATTATATCATCGATACGCTTGCGCTTAGAGAGGAGTTAGTCGAGCTCAATGAGATTTTTACAGAACAAAGTATTGTGAAGGTTCGATGATCCTCACTCTCTGGTCTCACTTTTCCGATAACCTATTAGGTATTCCACGGTGCAGAAAGCGATATTGTGTGGCTCCAGCAAGACTTCAACATATATGTTGTCAATCTATTTGATACCTTCCATGCATCGAAATCCCTAGGTTCATATCACTTTCGTGCCCTCTTGGTTTTCTCATCATATATTACAGACTTTCCGCGACACGGTCTAGCTAATCTCCTTGAGATGTACTGCGATTTCATCCCGGACAAACGATATCAACTGGCTGATTGGCGTATACGGTTTGTAGCTATCCCTCTCCATTTGCTAGTCTTTTGACTGACTCGCAAAACAGTCCTTTACCAAAGGAAATGCTGGAATATGCGCGGTCTGACACTCACTTCTTATTGTACATCTACGACAATCTGCGAAATGCGTTACTGGATCGTGCACAATCGCGAGCCCAATCACGCGCAGAGTCTCGTTCGCCGTCTGGGTCGCCGCCCCGTGCTTCAACAACTGAAGATACTTCCCGTGTACTCATCAAGCAAGTTTTGGCGAAATCTATGGAAACTTCCTTGCGTACATATGAAAAGGAGGTCTATGATGCTGAAGGTGGTACTGGGAGCAACGGATGGGACACTCTGGCTCGTAAATGGAATAAAGGTGCGTTGCTTGCCGGAGGGCCAGATGTTGGTGTTAGTGCCCTCCAGCGTGCAGTTTACCAAGCCGTGCATAAATGGAGAGAAATGGTTGCACGCATGGATGACGAAAGCACAAGGTATATTTCGAGGCATCGATGTTAAAATGACCTGACCTGATCTAATTCTTTCCAAGATATGTTTTGGCGAATCATTTCTTGTTCCAGTTGGCAGAACAGCCCCCTGCAGACATGGCGGCGTTGCTTGGCGTATTTCGCTCAGTTCCACCTGTCATCCGCAAGTACGCCAAGGAGCTTTTGGAAGTAATCAGGGATTGTGTCAAGCGACATTCGTTGAGTGGTACCACTCCTTCGGCTCCTGGAGTCACATTACATCCACCAGTCCCTCAAGGTACTGAATCTTCCACCGTGCCACAAACCAAATCGAATGAAACCCCTCTTCCTAGTCTCTGGACCCGCAGTCAGTCAATATGTTTTATCCAGAAGTATCTGATCTGAAACTCCACGTCTTCGCGGCATTTCTGCAAACAGCATCAGAAAGCAATGCAGTTACCTCGACTTCATCGCTCTTTGGCGCGACATTGACCTCGATTTGCAGCACACCTCGATCATTAAGCGTGTTCTCAACAACAAAAAGTTCATTGTTTGGTAATGCACCCTCTAGCATATCCCCCTCTAAACTCGTGCGTCCCTCATTTCTCGTCCATCATGCCTCTTGACGTAGCGTTTTGAAACGCAGTCGGAAAATGGACATTCGTATCTACCTCCTCACTTCCGCGACGTGATTGCTCGTATCAACAGCACGCTTGTATCTGCGCCCACAATGCCAAGAGTATGTATGCTGACTCTCCTTTTCTTGAAGTCCTCCCCAATGTTATTCTTCTTTTCCACAGGTTGCAGAATCAAATATTGAGACCGTTCCAGAAAATGGTCCTGAAGATGCACAAGTTTCGTTAACAGAGGTATCAGGGATGCAGGTCGAAGTCCCTTTCGTTCCCGCTTCGCAGCGAAGAGTAGTCCAGGTTACCGAAGACGACTCGATTGTTGTCGTTGGCCAAGCAAGGCAGAGGAAACGCAAACGAACGAAACTGACGACTGATGGGTTAGCCGAGGCATCCAGTCTCAAGAATGAACACAAAAATAAGGACGGCAGAGCTCAAGACGATGTCAACAACCATGAGCCGTTTGATTTTACGGCTGTACCGAATATTCTGGATGACAACCCAAATGTCGAGGACATGAAGCAGAAGAAGCAAAAGAGGCAAAAGAAGCAAAAGACTGGTAAAAACGTTGACATACATCGTTGGTTATTTCTGGCTTATATCACTTATAGGTGGTACTTTCTACGGTGACTTCCCTGCTCCACCCAAGGCGCACAGTGAACTCAAACGCGGCAACCAGTCCTACACTTTCAAGTAGTAGAGTTGGTGCCTGCAGCCCATCTTTTTTTTGTTCCATACGTCATTGTTGTTTCCATACAAGAACTTTTATTTATCGGGACACGATACAGTTCTACCGCAACCTTCCGGTGCAATCGTGCCCGTGGTATCGCCCCCTGACGCCCGTGATATGTGTTCAAATTTCCGGTTACATACATAACGATTTACATATACGGAAAGCATGAATCCAATCTTTGACTGGTTCGACAAGTCAGATTCGAAACTACACTTGAACACATTTGCTGCAACATGTGCCCCTCGATATATAAAAACTCTCAGAAAATGTCTGACGTCTCAACACGCCTCTTACTATGTCCCAATTATTAAGGTCGTCGATGAGGCTTAATAGCCATGTTCCGATGCACCTAGCTACTTCGGTTGTATCATCGGAATCGAGTGTGGCCCATGTATCTGCACCATCAGACATTGAACATATTCCAGTCGTAAATGATCCTCGAGCGTGGTCTCCACTACGAAAGGTTCCCTAATCTTTCTTTGCAGTTCATAATGATTTTTTCATGATGAATGGTGGCGTGGCTCTTGAAACCTTAGTTTGGCAATGATTTCACGCACTGGTATCATAGCTGGACTTGCTGCCAGTATCCAGAACCGTAAGTGGGATGCTTAAGCCGGTGACTTCTTCATGTTTAGCTGATCAACGATTATAGCGACGGTACAACAGATGCAGGATGACCTTCCAGCTACTGGCTCTCAATTTAGTTGGAGTCTTTCGGCGTTTATTCTAGTCCATGGCCTGATGCCTTTGGTCTGGAGCTTAGCGAAGTAAAAGGGCGAGAAGTGAGTAACCTTGTTGTGTAACAAGACACCTCCTATTAGTTTTACTAGATGGTGTATATTCTCTCCTTAGCGCTCTTTATGGTGGGATCCATCGTCGTCGCTGTCGGCAGGAAAGTAGGGCTGTAAGTGATATGTTCATATTTCCACAACCGTGAAATGACAACTACTTCTCATAGGGTCATCGGCTTTCGATGTCTCCAAGCTGCGGGGTACGAAGTCTTTGCCAAGGAGATCGGTGGTTCTAACTGTATTTGACAGGTCCAGTGCTGTGATTTCTATTGACGCCGCTACATTGGCTGATATGTATGAACCCGCTGAACGAGGCGCCCACTACTGGCAGCCAATGATGTTTCCTGAGGAATTACTGAAAAAGAAACTTGTTATACCATTTCCAAACAGGGTATTTCCAATGGAAAAAGGCTCTAAACAATGGGAAAAGCCTTTTTCCCAAGGAAAATTCTGTCAAAGAAATGATATAACAGGTTTCTTTTCCCATTTTTCCAATGGAAATAGGTTCCAGTGCTAGCAGTGACCAAAGTCCACATCATTCATCCCAACATCTTTTACCAGGCTGACCTTCAGATTTGATAGATGATATATTATATGGCACCCTTGCTTGGTCCTGTGAGAACGACATTTATATACAACGAGGATGTACTGTTGATATTTCTGGGACGCCAGTCTCCAGAGCCCATTCTTGGTGGGGGCCTCACCACAGGCTTAGGCTGGCGAGCCATTTTTTGGTTCATGAGTATAGTCGGCAGTTCTATTTGCTTTTACTTTGTTGTTTTCTTCCAGGGACACGTTTTAAAAGGAATGCAGCTTAATATATCAGAATGTTCTCAAGCAATGGATGGAAAAAGCTGCGAATAGAAAATCACTGAATAATGATCTTGAAAAGAACTCACCTCCGGGGCAGGTTGTGATAACTCTGAAAGATGTCAATCTGAAAAGATCACTCGTTCTGGTGTTACACCAAATCAATAATGTAACGATTTTGTTAGGCAAAGGATCACCACACTTACCAATGATTCAGGTCTTCAATTTTCCTTTGTGTTCCTTATCACATACACAACTGCTTGTACCCTCAGTATGCATTATAGTTTCAATGGGCTAAGAATTGGACTTGTTATTGTTGCTTTTGGAATCAGTATGTTGCATGGATTCTGCTTCTTCTCGAAGAAACCTGATGCTGCCTCAGGCTCCATTACTGATAGCTTACTAGGCGGTCATTTCTCTGATCACAAGCTAGCTCGACTGAAAGCAGCAGATGGGAATGTCAGTTATCCAGAGGAAATTTGATCACCCATCTCTCTCAAACATTGAACTGAATGCTGCCCAGATTGTTAGAAGTCAGACCTATGAACAAGTGTAAGTTTACTCCCTCAGTCCAGTAGAATTGACTGCATTAGACTGTACCTATGAACAAGTGTAAGTTTACTCTATAAGTACAGTCAGTCTATATGTAAATAGAATGATACGTTCAGTTACTCACCCCTCAGTCCGGTAGAATTGACTGAGGGGATTGTCTAATGTAGCTGTATATATACGAGTGTGTAGAACAATGAGAATATGTAGATAGACAAAGTGTACATTGAAGACAAAGCATTGGTGACGGTGGCCAGTGGCCCTGTGTGACGAGTGGCTGGTGTGATATGTGAAATGCTAACACTCCTCCTCACCCAGATGCTCCTCCTCACATATTATTGTGGGGCTTTAGTGAAGACCAAGGTGGGGACGAAGGTACGTGAATGCAGGTGTGTGAAGAGCCTTCGTAAAAATGTCTGCAGTATTCTCTTTGGATGGAACACGAAGTAGAACTAGTTCGTTGGATTGAACGCGTTTGTGGAGGAAATGATACTTGATATCCACATGTTTTATGCATGCATGCAGGAGAGGGTCCTCAGACAGAGCAATTGCGGAGTCGTTGTCGCAGAACATTTTAGTCGGACGGTCCATGAGATCGAAACTGATGCCTTTCAACAGGGCTCGGAGCCAGATGCATTCCTGAGCACTCTCGAATGCAGCCATATATTCTGCCTCACAAGATGAGGCAGCTACTGTCTGCTGCTTCCTGACAGCCCATGACACCACACCTGATCCAAGATTCCATAAATATCCTCCAATGCTACGTCGAGTATCAGGGCAGCTTGCCCAGTCGGAGTTGGTGAATCCATTGAGATCTATGCTAGTGTTCGATCCTCCGAGATGAAGTTGGAGATCGTGCGTTCCTTTCAGGTAACAAACCAGATGTATTGCAGCATTCCAGTGAGGAGTTGCATACGAGTCTAGATACTGTGTGAGTTGTTGTACCCCAAACACAATGTCGGGTCAAGTAGATATAGCTACATAGAGCAAGCACCCAACCAGCTGGCGGTATGGAGTCTTTTCCATGGTTCGACACTCCTCCTGAGGTAGTGAATCTCAATTGATGTGTCGCAGCTTTGTGTTAGGGTCCATAGGCAGGGATAGGGGTGTGGCATCCTTCTGGCTGAATTGGGAGACAATTTTATCAATGAGCCCGGTCTGTGACAGCTTTACACAGTTGTTAGGGCAATCCCATTCCACAGCGATTCCCACTACAAAGTGTGGGACTCCAAGATTGGAAATTGTCCAGGCTCGACACATTTGGGCTTTGAAACATTTGTTTTCTTCCTTGCTGCTTGCAATGGACAGAAAATCGTCAACATGGAGTGCTGTGATGACAGTACCATGGTCAGTGGCTTGGTAGAAGATACAGGATTTGCTTGCCAGACATTGGAATCCCCAAGAAGCCATGTTGTCATTAACTGCCTGATTCCAAATCCTTCTGGCCTGTTTCATGCCGTACAATCCCCTTACCAACATCCATACCCAGTCCTCTTTGCCCTGCTCCTCAAATCCTTTGGGCTGCTTCATGAATTGTACTTCATCTTCAGGGAGAATGCCATAAAGAAATGCTGTCTTCACGTCGATCTGAGTCGCATCCCACCCTTTTGCAGCTACCAGATGAAGCAGGATCCACCACAATTCCATGCATGCTGTGGGTGATGTAGTTTTAGTGAAGTCTTGACCATATACTTGTTTGTGACCTCGAAATACTAGTCTAACTTTGAACCTGACTGCATTACCATGTTCATTGCACTTGATTTTAAAGATGGGGCGCCCACTTCTGACCTTTTGGCTGGCTGGTATCGCTGAACGGGGTATGAGTCGGTATATGCCCATGTCCTTCAGAGAGTTGAGTTCATCTTGATATGCTGCCTCCCAATGACTGGCATTGCCAGACTGTCTTGCCTTGGCCCAGGTATGTGGCTCATTGCTGATTTCTGGCGCTAAGGGATGACCTTCGAGCTCACAAGTGGCAGTCAACAGATACTCAATTTCTTGCAACAATGTAATGTTGGCTAGATTGGGACCATCCAGATCTCAATCTGCAATCTGGTCCTCGGTAACTTGATCAGCTGCTCCCAATTGTTGATTGGTAGCCCTCATTGCCTCATGTTGTGCTTGTAGGCGCTCTCCAGCTGTGATAGACTCTTGTACAGCTTTTTGAGTTCAAGATTGTGGAGCATTGTCAGGGTCAGCTCTGAAAGTTGGTACAGGTATATGCTGGGATCTATGGAGTTGGGTGACAACTGGTATGTTCTGAGGTCCAACAGGTTTAGGTTGCAGTGGTGGGATGTGTTCAACAGGTTTAGGTTGCAGGTGGGGGATGTGTTCAGGTGCTCCTCCTGAGATGGTTGTGCTGTTGTTGTCAGGGCTGGTGAGGTTGAGTTGGTGCTGAGTAGGCAGCTGTTTGTTGTCAATAGGATGTGAAAATGATACAGGTGTCCAATGTGATTCCTTGTAGCTCTCACAGAATCTCATGTGGTAACTTTCATATATCTTTCCAGTAGACTTGTCATAGCATCTGTATGCCTTTGAGTCTTTAGCATATCCAATCAATATGCACTTGATAGATCGTGCATAAATCTTAGGATTATGTTCTGACTGGATGAGAACAAAGGCCTTGCACCCTATTTTGTGCATGTATGAGTACTTTGGCTGTCGGCCCATCCATGCTTCATGAGGGGTCATATTTTGTAAGGATTTCATAAGAGTTCGCTTATGAATGTGAGAAGCCATCATGTAGAATTCATCCCATAGGTTAGGGGGGCATCCTGCAGCTATCCAAATGGCACAAGCCTTTCCCATAGGAGTACAATGCATACATTTGACACGTCCAATATATGCGGATGTGTAAGCTGCCCTATGCTGTTGTTCTGACCCAGAGGACATGAGTCATGCCTGCATATTTTGTCCACTGAGTTCGCTATCATGGCCAGTGCGATAAGTGCCTAGTTTAGCCTGTACCTCATTTTCTCATGCCAGTTGCCATGCTTTGAGGTGGGGGAGAGCTTTAGCCTTGTTATGCAGCAGTATCAACCAGTGTTCACTTGTATAGTCATCAACAATATTCATGATATATTTGTATCCCACACAAGACACTACAGCCTGAGGGCCAGCTAGATCAACCCATACTATCTCAAGTTTCCACATTGCTCTCCATCCTTCCTCCCACACCTTTGGGACTGCATTCCTTGTCTGTTTGCCAAGGATACATGAGTCACATTTAGGTGGCTTTGAGGAGAAGACAGAGGGCATACCTGGGACCATTCCAGTCTTTGCCATGTTGAGGACAGTCTGGTAGTTGGCATGTCCAAGACAATGATGCCAAGTTTCCAGGTCAGCAGTGTGCTGGAGTGAAAAGGCATGATGTTCAGAAGAGATAGAGTGGAGATTGAGGGTGTAAAGGCATTGATCTGGGGCAAGTGTTCCTCATGTGACAATTGAGCTGTGGATCGATCAAGAATCTTGACTGACAAGTTGTCAAATATTGTATCCAAACCTGAACACATGGCAAGAGAGCTGACAGATATGAGGCAAACAGTAGCATTTGGAATGTATAGGACATCCTGCAGAACAATATCAGCCCCTTTAGCAATGTGGAGCTGTATGTTTCCAATTCCAATTGCCATGACTGTGGATCCACCAAGCCCTTTCACATTGTGTGGATGGATTGGGCATAGGGTAAGAAAATCTTCGCAGCATGGTGAAATATGGACAGTTGTGCCGGAGTCTATGAGGAATGGTGTGGTATCTAGGAAGGGGACTGGTGAATGTCCTGAATGATTTGTTGGGATTACGTTTGCAGTGAGTATGTTCTCTGTAATTGGTCCCACTTGTACATTCCAGTCCATTGTGGTGCTGGTGTCATCTATGGCTGGGAATCCAACATGTTACCAATACTCTGTGCTGTAGTCAAGGGGTGACTCTGAAAGAGATATGTTGACTTTTGCAATAGCCGCTGTTTTGGGAGCTGGAGGCTCCTCAAGCTGTGATGGATCCACATACCACATCTTTCCATCTGCCCCTGTGACGGCAACAAAAGATTTTGGGGAAGGAGTCATGGTAGTGCCGGTTTTGGGTGAATACTTTGAGAGGTTAGACTTCCCTTTTGATGCTCTCTGTGCTTCCTGAGCATCAGCAATAGATCTACCTGCCATACCCCCCCTTTTTTGTACACAGAAGGCCTTTGTATGTCCTTTACAGGGTCGTTTGAGTGTGAAACAGTTCTCACAACAGGTTGCCCTGTGAGCATGATTATGTCCTGGAAAATCTGTCACCCTCATGCCCCCTTTTGCACTGAACGCTGTTGCATCATGACTGAATTTTGCTTTGGAGTTGAGGATATTCTGAGCGTTCTCCATGAGTATACAAATGTCTGTCAGGTCACATGGTGTGTTCTGAGTGCATTTACTGATGAGGGTTGATACTGAATTCTGAAGAGACTTGAAGGATGGATCATTGAGGCTATTAAGCAGGGCAATACAGGTGAAGAGATTCCTATCGACTGTCCCAATGTCAAAGGCATGCTTGACTGTATTGATGATGCATCTGGCTGTGACAGGCAAGGGTTCTGCAGTGGAACAGTATGTGGGTAATGCCTCCTGGAGAAGAGCAATCTGTTTGAAGGGCCCTCCCTTTGTGCTCGTGCCTTCAGGTCCATGTAGCACCAGGCCACGCCTTTGTCGGTGATGAGATCGCAATGCTCAGCATCATCCAGAGCAGATTTCATGAAGGTGATTGTGAGCTGGTTGTTTAAGCCCCAGTTGGCATGAGCTTGAGGTTCAGTATCAATATTTGGACAGATAGTGATGGTGTCAAAGACATGGGAGTAGATCCCATTAAGGATGAGAGCATCCTTGAGTTTCTCTGTCCACTGTGTGAAGTTCCTGTCCACACGAGCATACTTGGAACCCTCCCACCTGTGGTGTATGATGCATTCAGGGACAGAAGGGTTGGTAGAATCAGAGGGCAAGACAGTTGATGAGGACTCGGGAGCCATAGCAAGCAGAATCGCCAAGATAGAGAATAATGCAAGAGGACAATAGACCAAGAGTTAAGGTACACGATGCTACGCATGATAAAATTGGGTAGGGGCTTTGATCAAAAGGTGGTTCCAAGGTCTGGTATCGATAACTATTAGAGAGTCGTCGACAATATACCCATAACCTGTTAGAAGTCAGACCTATGAACAAGTGTAAGTTTACTCCCTCAGTCCAGTAGAATTGACTGCATTAGACTGTACCTATGAACAAGTGTAAGTTTACTCTATAGGTACAGTCAGTCTATATGTAAATAGAATGATATGTTCAGTTACTCACCCCTCAGTCCGGTAGAATTGACTGAGGGGATTGTCTAATGTAGCTGTATATATACGAGTGTGTAGAACAATGAGAATATGTAGATAGACAAAGTGTACATTGAAGACAAAGCATTGGTGATGGTGGCCAGTGGCCCTGTGTGACGAGTGGCTGGTGTGATATGTGAAATGCTAACACAGATGCACCTGAAAAGTGCCATCTACAATGCTTACCTGTTGCCTCCATTTGTATTCGCATTTGGCTGGGTTTGTGACCAACACGTTCATACATCTAAATTAATATCTTAACACTTATCTGCCTGCGAGAAGGTGGAATGGTGACCATCTGAACATGTCACCATCAAACTGTAGGTTTGCTGATGTCATGCCCACATCTTGTCTTCATAGGCTCCGGGAAGCTCCCGAGAAACCTTGTCCGGAAATTTCCCAAATCTCGTCCTCAAATCCACTATTTCTGGGGCTTCAAATCTGCAATAACAGACAACATATGCAAAACATGTATCTTAAAAAGGAAATTATCATTTTTTTCATTGTTTCTTTTCTGTTTGCTCAACATTGGCACTAATGGTCGTGCGACTATATCTTGAGTCTATCTATGAGATGGCCTACCACTTGGAATGCTAATCTTCAGAACATCCTCGCGCCCTACTCAAGAGAGCTTCTCATGTTTTTACCTCATCAGGCATACTGGAAATTACTGAGGTGAGGATGATTGCAACAATGCAATTTGTTGTGCTATCACACATGTAACAAGTCGATACGTAGATTTACGGTTCAAACCTGTCATACACCTCAATGAAGCGACTCAGATTGCCTCAGAATGCTCAGAATTTTTGTGTCAAAATCTCAAAAATTTCGTCTTGCTGAGCCTCAAATCCGCAATATTACGGACCAAGGTTGCCTCATCAGAAGCCTCAAATCCGCAGTTGGGACTTAGATTTGGCCAAAATTTCCCCTCAAATCCGCTATTTCGCGGACAAGGTTTCTTGGGAGCTTCCCGGGGCGACTACGCAACGTCACGTGAAGTCACATGGATATCCATGACTGTTTATAAAACCGGTCTAAAACGCACTGCTATCGTAGCGGGAATTGATAACAAGTCCCGATTTGGTGGCACCAAAGCCTCATGACGATCTCTCTGGACTATACACGGGTTTTTCATGTTTTTTCATGATTGACAGCTGGTTGCTTCTTGTCCTACTGAAGATTTCCAGACACTTTCTAGAAAGAGGGCTTACTCTCTTTCTTACACTGCTCTCAGATTCTGAGAAACAGTGCATAGATTCAGGATGGTGTAAATCTCCGGATCTCTAGAATACTTTCGATCTCGCCGAATCCGAAACCGCAAAACGAATCCATTTCGATGCCTGGGGGACAAGGCCTCCATTCAATCTGCTGTTCCGAGTGTTCATCGAACATCAAACATCCAAAATCAAACTGTCCGTGTTTACCGATTGGCATTTGGAGCTGCTTGACAGTGTTCGCAAAAAGCGTTGATTGCCGCAAGACGTTATCAAAGAATATAGAGGCTGCTTTGGGCTCGATACGTATATTGAGTAACATCACCTTCCAATCATCCTTGGAATAACACTAGTCGAATCCATCCGCACCCTGCTTATCCTATTTTAACTCCAACATTGTCGCGACAAGCATCAACTGTAAGCGTGCTCGTGTTGATCACTGTGGCATCTCCACATTCAGCTTGCAAGCGCCCTACGAAGCGCCCTGAGATAATCAATGTCATCACAATCTATATATCGTGCTTTCCCTTACCATTTGGGGAGAAATCAAGGTGTGTGATCTCTTGCTTATCCGACTATACCACCTATACACTGATTATTCCATTTATGAAAACGATCCCCAAGATAAAGAAATTTCATTGAAGGTATTCAGGATTCGCCCTTTTATTCCTGCTTCGCGGTGAAGGGCACCCATTTCGTTGGGGGGATGAAACGTGCCAAAAATGAACAAGGAAAGCGGGACCAGCGACGATGCCAATGATGAGCTGTTTGACCCCACGACTAGGCCAACGACCCAGATGTTGATCACACAAGAAGTAATAGGGTGGTAGAGTGGCAGGTATAAACATAGACACCTCATGCTTTGCTATTCGGGACTTATATGTGTCAGTTTTTTAAGGTGGTACTTTCTACGGCGACTTCCCCGCTCCACATAACGTGGGAACCAATCCCACATTTTCATTGTCTGGCAAGAAGTTCTCATGCAACATGAAAGTGCACCTTATCATTTCTTCGTTCCGTTGGTCAATGCTTGCACCCCTTCTGGCGAGAAACATGTCAAGATAGAATATTTTGCATCGGGATATGAGTACGATTTCGCTATATACTTGAAGCGCAACCTCAGGTGCAATCGTGCTCGCGGTAGTACCATATGATGTTTATGACGCGTGCACAAGTGTACACTTACGTACATCACAAAAAAGGTAATATTCCTCTGCTTACACAGGAGCCTGGTATGTAACAACCAGTGAATTTTGAATAATTGTCTGATAACTATCAGTGACTGCGGTCATCGATGACGCTCAACGATCACGCTTCGATACACCCGTCAGCGTCGGCTTTACCGTTGGATTCAACCATGGCTCATATGTCTGAGGTCGCCCCGCCAGACATCGAGCATATGCCGGTTGTAAATGATCCTCGGGCATGGTCCCCAATACGAAAGGTTTGAACCTCTCTTTCTATTAGTTTATCGTGGTATTTCCCCTCATGAGCAATGACGTGACTCTTAGAACATTAGCCTGGCAATGATCTCATCTGCTTCTATGATAGCTGGACTTGCCGGCAGCATCCAGAACCGTGAACACGATCTCCAATCTTGCTGTTTGTTGGCTGATTATTCCATGTTTATAGCAGCAGTACAACAGATGCAGGAGAACCTTCCAGCTACTAGCGCTCAATTTAGTTGGAGTATATCAGCGTTTGTTCTCGTTCAAGGCCTGATACCTCTGGTCTGGAGCGCGATTAGTGAAGTCAAAGGGCGAAAAGTAAGTGTTTGTTCAACAATGCGTGCCCCTTCCAACCTGTCTAAACGTTATTTTTCCACAAGTTAGTATATGTTGTCTCCCTAGCGCTGTTTACCGTGGGGTCCGTCGTGGTTGCTGTCAGCCGCAGTGCCGGGTTGTAAGCGTTGTTTCCACATTACCATGTCTGTAGAATCGAAACTTTGTGATAGGCTTATTGGCTTTCGATGTCTTCAAGCCGCAGGGTAAGCCTTTGCTATTCGGATAGGCAGGTCTGACCGCTTTCTAAAGCTCCAGTGCTGTGATTTCTATTGGTGCTGCTACGTTGGCTGATATGTATGAACCGGCTGAACGAGGTACCAAAGTTCGTATAATTCATTCTCCAGCATATTTTGCCACTTGCCAGCTGAACTTCAATTGGTAGATGGGGATATATTATATAGCCCCTTTGCTTGGTCCTGTGAGCAAGACATCAATGAATAACAAGGATGTTATATTAACATTCCCCAAATAATAGTCCATAGGACCCATTCTAGGTGGAGGCCTCACCACAGGTCTAGGCTGGCGAGCCATTTTTTGGTTCCTTAGTATCGTCGGCAGTTCTATTTGCTTTTCCTTTGCTGTTCTTTTCCACGACACGTTTCGGAAGGAACGCAGCTTAACCTATCAGAATGTTCTCAAGAAACGGCTGGAAGGGGTTGTGAATAGAAAGTCACCTCATGCTGATCTCGAAAACTCACCTCCGTCGACTGGGGTGATCTTTCTCTCAAAGATATAAATCCGACCAGACCAGTTGTTCTGGTGCTGCGCCGAATAAATAATGTTACGATTTTGTTTGCTTCTGGTTGGTCTCAAAACGTCGCCTGCTAGAACGAGTCATTGTCACACGTATTGATGATTCAGGTCTTCAATTTGCCTTCTCGTTCCTCATCGCGTACACAACTGCTCGTACTCTTAGCATGCATTATAATTACAATGCACTAGCAATCGGTCTTGTCATCGTGGCCTTCGGAATTGGTGCGTAGCGTGATACCTTTTTCTTTCGTTCAATCATGATGGTGTGTTTATCTATTGAGGCTCCATTACTGGTAGCCTACTAGGCGGCCGTTTTTCTGATCACGAGCTAGCTCGACTCAAGACAGCAAATAACAATGTCAGCTATCCAGAGGTGGGCCATATAACCCTTTATCGCTCAATCCATAAGTATTAATGCCGATTATTGCTACTTAGATGCGTCTGAAAAGTGTCATTTACAGCGCATGCTTACTACCTCCATTCATACTCGCATTTGGCTGGGTTTGTGAGCAACACGTTCATGTAGCTGCTCTTTGTGTCTTCCTATTTTTCTGCGGTTTTTTCTCGAGGTACGCTGCCGTTAACTCTCCGTGTGCCCCGCTGCACTTGCGTCTTAACCTCGTTTGCAGCTGGACATACGCTAGTACTCTTGCATATATTGTAGACTCTAACACTGGCCGTTCCTCGTCTGCAGTAGCAACCAACAGTGCGTTCCGCGGCATTTCGGCTTTCGTAGCGATAGAGATCGCTGTCCCTCTCCAGGTGAGTTGTTTTTCACTCTGTCTTGCATTCACTAACTGAATATCAGGACGGCCTGGGTGATGGTGAGCAGAACTGATAGTCATGAATGTCAGCTAACATGGCATTTCACAGGCTGGACCTACACTCTTTGGGCAGGACTTATGCTAATTAGTGGACTTCTCATCCTCTTGATTGCATGTCGTGGACAAGGCTGGCGCCAAAAGGCGGAGGAACGAGAAAGGCTATATACGAACAAGGACTGATCTTCTTCAACATTGTGTTTTTGTCCGTCTATGCCCTATCATCGTGTTGCCAATCTTGCTATTGTCTACGACTAGATCACTTTTCTAGAGCTGTCATATTCCTCTAGGCGTAAATTACACCAATTAGTACTATGAAGACCTTAAGCTTGAAATGCTATGTATGCAAAACAATGATTCCGAGGATCCTGATTGCAATTAGTTGTCAATGCCGCCGCCGATGACTGCCGATGTATCATCGCTGTTCTACCGTTGATAACGATCAGAACGATATCTCGGCTGTACCGGACCTTGTCTACAAATCAGTGGGAATGGCCCTCAGCTCCCTGGTTCCAGATTATGTCGACTTTTTCGCTGGCCACCTAGGGCATTTGACAAGTTCACAACGGGAGGTTCTTGAAAACTTTAGGGCGAACCTTTTGAAGGCAGAACTCTATACCGCTCCAGCTGATGGAACCAAAACTTCCCATGACGATCCAACTCTATTGTATGTGGTCCTTTCATGAACGATACTGGATCTGAATAGTTTCAGGCGATTTCTACGAGCGAGAGGCTTTGTCCTTGATCTGGCTCAAAAACAATTTACAAACACTGAGAAATGGCGGGAAGAGCACGATGTTATGACTCTCTATAACACCTTCGATCCCGTTGAATTTGAAGCGGCCAAACGATTTTATCCACGTTGGACCGGAAGGAGGGACAAGGTCCGTATTCACCTTATTTAACTTCTAGATACTCATTGAACATCAAGAATGGGCTGCCACTATATGTTTACCGCCTGGCATCTTTGGCTCCTTTGCAGAAAGAGTTGGACACTGTTCCTCCAGAACGACGGTATCAGAGAATGTTAGTTGCTTGGCTCAATATGACCGATAGTTTCATTTTCAAAATGCTCATCTATCTAGAATAGCGCTCTATGAGCTCATGGTTCGTTTCGCTTTCCCTCTATGTTCCCACCTTCCACACCCCAGTAGTCCTACTCCTATAAGTTCAGTGACGACTATCATTGACCTTGAGCATATCTCCATTGGTTCAATGTGGCAGCTCCGTAACCATCTTGGGGAAGCGTCCCGGCTCGCGACAGCGAACTATCCGGAGACACTCAATACCGTCGTAGTCGTCAACTCGCCACCCTTCTTCCCTACCATTTGGGGATGGATCAAGGTACGTGAGCTCGTCTGACTATGATCACTGATTGTGATTATGTTTCTGAAGGGGTGGTTTGACGAAGTCACGCGTAACAAGATTCACATACTTGGCAAAGAACCGGGGTCAGCCCTCCGCGACCTTATTCATGTATATGATCTTCCCAAGCCATACGGTGGTGAACTAGAGTGGAAATTCGAGGACGACCCGAATCTTGATGACGATGCCAAAGCTGCTCTGAGTGGGGTAATGCCAAAAGGACCTGTGGTCTACATGGATGGAGCAGTGATGAAGCCGACCTGACCTTTTGGTAGAGTGTCACACAGTCTAGTGGTAAAGATGAGCAATCTAGAATCAATTTCTCAGAGTCATAGAGTAGGTTGCATGGCTTGACCAGTTGTATTTGTACGTGCACGTCAGTGATGCTGGTGGCCCGGGTGATTATCCAGTGAGGTCTCCATAGTACATAACTACATATGCGTAACACGTATGCTATGGTCATCTCTACCCATCGAGTGCTGTGAGAACTGAACCTTTGAGGTCTCTCTACTCCTTCCTGATTTCTTTTTCGTAGGCCATGCTTTGTTTTGATGTTTGGAGGACATTGCAGTAAATGGCAGAATAGGTTATTGTGGGCACAAAACTCTAATCAGTTCTGTTTCGTATTCCTCTTTGTTGCAACTCAAAAGATTGCCATATACTACGAATATACCCATCTACAGTCTTTGCCCCACCGCTCCGATTGTATATACTTTAACAGAGGCATAGAAAAGCAGTGAACCCAATCACATTATTGTCAATCCAAGTAAACACTCCAGTTTCACCCTTGTTGTCTTAAGCCCTTCTCATAGATACCAAAGGAGCATGGCTTTCTGGGCCGACGAACGAGGATTTTGGTTTGCATTTGAACGCAACAACGAAGCAGGGTATGGAGGGCTGAAACCTAAACTAAACATTCCCTTACCACGGCCTTGTTTTCCAGAATCCGGTCGGGTACTTTGCCACTTCTCGCTTTCTCATGATTGATCCAAAAGGCGTACTTGAAAATGAGATGAAAAAACAACTTCTCTGACACCAGTTTCTTAACTCCGCCGCCTTGGCAGCAGCTCAAAGAAGAAACATAAGCATTACGCATGCGATGTTGCCACAGTCAGAGACCTTGGCGGTGGCACAACAACGTGGAGGACACTGTCATGAAGACTTCCCTTCGAAAGAGAAGACTCCTGATCGGCCTCTTAGTGAGCAGGAAAGACCACAGAAGGGGATCAAGCATGCAGCTTGAGCTGATGGAAGCAGTGGCAAGGGATCTGTGGACATTCCTCATTTTCGCCTCGTTGGCATTTTATTGAATCTGGGTCATAAACCCATTGTAAAAGATGTATTGATCAATAGACAAAACCTTGAATCTCACCATTTCTAGATCTGCTCGACATGCATTCCTTCCCCAGTCCTTCAATAGGGCCCGTCCAAAACACTATATTAGGCTGCTCGGAACGTGAAGTGAAGAGGCCCTAGGCACGCAACAATATTTTGGCTTGTACAGATCAGCATCTGCTCATGCACCTCATATAAGTACCTACAACGGCTGTAAGCTTTAGCACGGCGCTTGCTATCCACCTCTTTCTTTCGCTTTCAAACCTCAACCTCCATGAATATTAATTTCAGCATTACACCACCAAATTTCCGGGAGACGCTATCTCACACTGATCCTTGGAGTGTGATGGTCATGACCGAGCTTAGCTATTGTTCGAGTTACGAGTTCTCAGCTGGAGTATTCGATGGTAACAGGACTTGCAGTAGGGTCTGGTGAAGAAGACGAAGCAGTTGAAGGGTCCGAGGTTCAGTAAGTATCCGATCGATGCGATAGGTGAGATCTCTGACCCTCATAAGCCGCTCGAGATCTTCAGAACGGACAAGGAATTGAGTACTTAGATGGTTGGAAAGAGAGAATCAATTAGAAGCATGTCGTGAGCACCGAGACTCTACCAGCAAGCGTTCATCCTAGCCACGGATTACAGATTTCGATTAAGAACTTGCCATAGAATCTCAAAGAAGTTCTTCACAAGGACTGGGAGAGCGATGATGGCATAAGCTTGAGCTAGCGAGCAATTACGGTATTACCATGCCACGTCAAAGGGGAGATGATTTCAACTAGAGGCTATTGGTGCAGACAGAAACACAGAAAGCTGAGTTCAATTTGATGCAAGCAGAACCATCAGGAGAGGGGCCAGACTCGGATACAGATTGCCAAGTACCAAGGATCACGCAAGACCAACCCATATACTGTGGACGGAGAAACAGCCTTGTCTAAACCATACCAAAAAACCACACAGATCTCATAAACCACCAACACAAGATAGAATCACAAACTCAGCTCTCAGCTCCAAACACAACTCCACGTCCTCCCCACATCCTCTCTAAACTGATCCACCCCAAGTGCCTCCCACACCCCTCTCACCACCTTCTTCTCCTGATGGCTCAAAAACAGCATCACAGTCTCAAACCTCTCCACCTTCCCAAACGCATCCATATACCCTCTCACTCTCTCACGCACACCATCCAACTCATCATCCTTCAACGCATTCGCATTCAGCACATCCCGAAACACACCCATCATCGAAACCAACAACGCCGGTTCAAGTGAAGTCCTAAAAAGCGCAGGGACGCTCGAAGGACGGAGACTCTACGATTGTTTTTTCCAATTAACAATTAGCATGAACAAAAAACACAAAAAGTTTAAACGGGCGCGACTACACACCAAGATCAGACCCCAGCGCGCAGCCGTGGACGGCTCCGCATCCCACGCTCTCGTGAACTCGAACCACGTCTTCGGCGGCGTCTTCGGCGCCACAGGCACTATCGCCACGGCTGGAGGCGTTGCTGCCGGGAGCGTTCTCATTGAAAACATCGTGCTCTCCCCGGACGCGCGAAATATGCCACCGCCGACACGACTCGGCCTGCTGCTCTCACGCGCTTGTTTCGCGTCTTTGAATGTACGTGGGTATTCGGGCTGGGGAGGTGGTGGAGGCGTTGTTGTTGTAGACGTTTCGGGCCTGAGAGAACGCGTAGATACAGGTCTTAGAGTCTCCGAGTCTCTGCTCGTCGAAGTGGCCGCCGCTTCCGTCTTGGCCGAAGGAGAACGCGCAGTCTGAGCAGGATCCTCATCCGGCTCAACAATCTTGATGGGAACCCTCCTCCGCCGCGGTGCATGTATCGACAATGGCACCTTAACCATCCAAACATCAAACAAAAAGGACCATAAACCTCAGAACAACCACACACTTTTTCCTTTTCCTTGTCCCTCTTCTCAATCAACCCACTCACCCTCCTCAACTCCTCCTCAACCGCCACATTCCCAGGTTCACGCTTCAAAGCCTGCTTGAAATCTCAAAGAAGGACAAGAACATCGCCTCAGCCACCACTGATCGGAAACACACACATACCTTCAACACCCTCGTCCAGCCTCCCAATCCCCACTCTCGCCTGCCCTCTCCTATACAACGCCTTCGCATTCCAAGCGCTCAATCCAAGCACGGTCGTACAATCCCTCTCTGCGTCCTCGTTCCTAAGTGAACGAGATCGTAAAAAAAAACACGAGATGGCGAGAGGGGAAGAGAAAAACGTACTTGCCTAGTTTCAAATACGCAGCCGCACGGTTGAGCGGGAACGTATAATCTTTCTCGTCTGCGAGGATGGCGGACGTGTAGTGCCCGATCGCGTGTACGTAGTTTCCTGCTTTGAAAGAGGCGTTTCCCTAAAGAGCATAGCTCAGATTTCAGATTAATATGAGAGATGGGGTATCCTGACTTTTTCTTTTTCGAGTTGAGCTTTGGGGGTAGGCATGAGTATGTATGTACGTATGGAGTTATGTCGTCGTGGTTGTTGGAGAAAAAAATCCCGAGGTCGTGACGTGTTTCGCGTTCCGACAAAGGTGTGTAAAATTGATCTGAAGTTCAGAATTGTAAGGAACCTCGAGTGATATGTTCTACAGTAGCGATTGTGAGTGAAAAACTGCCGCCCAAGCTGCTCGACAGACTATAATAAATTACCACTACACAACGGAGATCATCTGTTCACCAAGTACCCACAGCTTCTTCGACATAGGAGTACATTTTTCCCCTTCAAAAATATCCACTTCTGCCTGCTTTCAGTCCGAGATTCACGCGACCCGTCAACGTATCGAGGCAGCACCCTCCCATGCAACGACCCAATCTCAGTCGACACCGAGTCATGAGACTGCATATTCGAGAGGGCACATATAGCTGTGTGCGAGAGGCAGACTCAGCAAAATGCATCTCGGATTCATATTGAGACTTCTTACATTCCTGGGAGTCACCTGGGCCTTGGGCTGCCCGAGCATCCCTCCCGAATTTATGTTCAACACCACATTCCTGCCAGACCCATTCACATTCGCCGATGGCACGCAGGTGGAAACTCTCTCCGACTGGACCTGCCGCCGTTCTGAAATTGCCTCCCTATTTGCGACGGACGAACTTGGCAGCAAACCGCCCCGTCCACCCATCTTCAGCGCCTCGTTTTCCTCTTCCTCCTCAACACTCTCAATCACCTCCGCACTGTCCAACACCACGACCCCCATGACTTTCCACACAACCATCACCTACCCATCAAGCGGCGCACCCCCTTCCCCGCGCTCATCGCACTCGACAGCCTCACTCTCCCAGTGCCCTCCACCATCGCCACAATCACGCTCCCCGTCTCCTCCCTCGTGCAGCAAAACTCGCTCTCAAGCCGCGGCATAGGCGAATTTTACACGCTCTATGGGTCCTCCGCGTCCGCAGGCGCACTAACCGCTTTCGCATGGGGCGTCTCGCGCGTAATCGACGCTCTCGAACTCACGCCCTCCGTGCAAATTGTGTGGGCCATCAGTTGCAGAGTCCAGATAGGCTACACAACATCCAATCAACAGTATTTGTGTTTGCATACCTTGACCAACATTTTATATGGCACGGCAGTATACGGATCTATGAGTCTAAATCTCTCGCATAATATGTCTTGGTTAGTGTGTGATAGTCCTGATCTTTAATATTGAATATTGTAACCACAGGCCACTCGGTGCTGATGGGGCTGGTTGCGCCGCGGGGGCTGCTTGTGATCGACAATGTCGGGATTGACTGGCTTGGGCCGGAGAGCTCGTTTGGGTGCGTGAAGACGGCTCGCAGGATCTGGTAGGCGATGGGCGCGGGGCTTGGGGATCGCGTCGGGATGTCGCAGGCAGCAAGCCATGCGCAGTGTGTGTTTCCCACGGAGCAGACGGGAGTGCTGAACGCGTTTATCAAACGGTCTTTGCTGGGCCAGGCGGGAGTGAATACGAGTGTGTTTGAGAGTGCGGGGGGATATGTCTTTGACACGACCGGAGTGTGGGATCCATGGGATGCCCCGCAGTTGAATCACTTTATGTCAATTACCATTTGAATGTCCACTGGGTGACTGCCATTCCACCATTACTAGTGGATTTGGAGTTTTACCGCCGGCAAGCTACACTACAGAGCTAAGAGGCGGGGTAGGTAGTAGATATACGCTACGCCGAATGTAGAATTTATGAGTGTGTGAGATGTATTGGTAATGTTTGTCTGTGTGATCCAGGCATTTCTTCAAGCAGGATTATTTGTCCAAAATCCACCAGTGGGGTGCGGGTCCATTCCTTCACCCATCTTGACAGGGTGCCTTCTTTTGTAGCTTGCTTGGCATGTGCCATTGTGGTGTGGTCTGGTGTTCACATTGTCATGCCAGTTTTGGCTTCTTTGTCTGCCCTTTTGTTTCCCTTGACATCTTCATGTCTGGAGCACCATTGTATCTGTACTGTGTGGTTCAGATTGGTGTTGAGGAATGTGTTGATTAGTCCAGTGAATGTCTTCATTTTTGATTGTCCTGGTGCAACTTTAGGTTCATAAATTGCTGTGACTGCCGAGGTATTGTCAGCATATATGTGTATGTGGTGGACTCTGGATGTCTTTTGGCACATGATGTGGCTATGCATACTGCATATGTTAGTCCAGACATCTCAGCATCATATACTTCTGCTTTGTGGCCGAGTCCCCCTCTTACCACCAGTATTTCTCAGCTTTCTCAGTATCCTACTACACCTCATCCTACATCTTTGGGTCTTCATCAGTTTCACTGTCCATCATCAAGCCATCTGAATAAATCAGTATATGTGTTTTATCTGTTTGGAACTTGTTAATGTTGATCATTTCATTGTGCAATGTGGCCTTTTTCTTGGTGCCTGGTTGAGCACCTATTATCTTTAACCATTCCCCATAGTAGTTTGCCATTTTGCACTATGGTGTACTCACAAACAGGTCTATCTGCTCACCTTCTAATGGTGGGTAGGGCCTGCCTGCAATCACTTTGAGCTTTGTGGACTTCCCATTTTTACCTTTTCTGCTGCTTCTTCTGGATGGCAGTGGAGGATTGATCCTTGCTGGTGTACCTCCTTGCCATTTGTCACTGAGTCTTGTTACTACTGGGTTCAATGTTTCACCCTGTGTAGCTGGTTCTGAGGTTTATGAAGTAGCAGAGGCTTTACTCCTTGATTCTGCATTCAAATTTTGTTCCCATGTGACCTTACACATGATGTATAGCCAACAATATAGCTGGAGGCTGTCTAATATTTTTGCTCCCTTCCAGTTACCTTGTTGCTATGCATGTGACATGAAACCAATGATATAGCTGGAGCTTGTCTTTGATTTTTGCTCCCTTTCAGTTACCTTTTTGCTATGCATGTGATGTGAAACCAACAATATAGCTGGAGCTTGTCTTCAATTTTTGCTCCCTTTCAACCTTTTGGTTACCTTTTTGCTATGCACATGATGTAAAACCAACAATATAGCCAGAGCTTGTCTTTGATACTGCTCCCTTCCAGTTACCTTTTTGCTATGCATGTGATGTGTATCCAATGATTACCTCCCCACTGACTGTTTTTTTTTTTTTTAAATTTAATTTAATTTAATTTTTGCATATACTCTCACAGCAACATGGTATATAGATGTAACAACAGCTCTGTAAGGCAGAGGCAATATTATGCTTGAAAGTTCCTGGTGTTCAGAAATTACTACAATTGGGCAATTAAAATCACTTGATAAGTTGATGATCAGCTTGACTGCACCAAGCAAATCCAAAGTCACATGCCATGCTTTGTAAGCTATTGCTGCAGCAACTGCATTGGTAATCATGATCATGCTAATATTGCATGTGAATTATGCTCTGATCACTGCTAGCTGCCAATCATGTTTTCAAGGGAAAACTGGGAAAGAAACCTATTATACCATTTCTGGACAGTGTATTTCCAATGGAAAAAGGCTTTAAACAATGGAAGAAGCCTTTTTGCAAAGGAAAAATCTATCAAATAAATGGTATGACAGGTTTATGTTTTCATGTTTCCACTGGAAACAGGTTCTAGTGCCAGTAGTGCATGATATTTAGCTTGTCTGTGCCCTAGCAAAGCCAAGGTCACATACCATGCTTTTTAATCTATTGCTGCAGCAACTGCTTTGGTAACCATGATTGTGTTGATATTGCATGTGAACTTCTATAATATATGGGACGACTCCTGGGAAAGTGGCTGTGCACTCAATATATGTGATGACTTTGGATTGTGCTGACTAAAATTTGTCAGCTGCTGACCAAGAACCTTCCTTTTTGGGCAGCTTGGCTATTTTTCGCACTTGGAACAGATTTTTTCCAAAAAAAATTATAGTATACAACTTTACTGAATATACACTATCTTTTGACCATGTGTAAAACATGCCAAATAGCCTGCACGTGTCAAAAAGGCCAAACGCAATTTAGTGGACACTGTTTTTCACGCCTCGCGCGTTTTTTGACACAATATGACCAAACAATAGGCATTTCCGAGGTTGTGGAAAGGAGGCCACACGACAAAGTATGTTTCGTCACATCTATTGATTGATTGATGTTGACTAACAAGCTTATTAGTAACTCCTTAACCACATTGAGCTATTGATACATCAAATATCTCATCATGCAAGTCAATTTTAATGGTTTTTGACTGTTAAATTGCTTAACAATGGGTGTTTCAGGCAACCACCTACTACTCCTGAAAGCCAAAGGCAACAAGCTAGGAATCAAAGGAGACTTGAACAGTTACAAATCCATGACTGTTTTGCTTGGCCTTGCTAATCTATATACTATGCGATGACTCCTGGGAAAGTGGCTGTGCCTCAATCTTCCAATAACCTGGGAAGATTCCTTATGTAATGCTTATGTAAAATTATGTAACTTGGCTGGCCTCTAATTTTCGGCCTTTTCCTTTGGTGTGTGGCAAAGATCAATCATCGCACCGAATCACTCTTTCTTTTGACCTCTCTTTCCAATCTGAAGCATCAACCATTCTCTCTGCTCTGATACTGTGAGAAGAAACTTTGATTGGCCTGATAGACTCTACTGACCCTCTTTTGGAGGTTTTTACACTTAACTGGCCATGTATGCTCTACTTTTTGTCATCTCCAATCACTGATCATAGCTGATAACCAGATTTTCACTATTGCATCCTTCTTTAGACTTTTTCTGAGCATTGAGTAGCTTTCTCTTCTTTCAGGTGAGCTTTCTTTTCTTTGCTTAATTGTTCAATGGCTGATTTTGGTGGTTGTTTCTATATTGAAGCTGAATTGGGCTAGGTATACTCCCTTTCTGAGTGTAACTTTTATGGACTAATCATGGCTGAAATCAGACTTCACTACATTCTTCATTAGGCTCCTTTTCTGAGTGTTCAGTAGCTTTGCAGGTATGCTTTTTCTATATTTGTCTGAGAACTAATTCAAGTATTATCCATTTTCTTTTCTAAACAGTTATTGGCTTTCTGCTTTTAAGGTAGATCTCTTTCAAACACCGAATTGCTAATCTCTGTGAATTTCAGCACCTAATGTATATGAGTTGACAGTGTAGTATAGATATTCTCAATAGTTCTGGGACTTGGCATTGAGTTTGAAATACAAGGACCTAACCGAACGAAGTGAGGTTGGGTCTGGGACTTAGCATTGAGTTTGAAATACAAGGACCTAACCGAACGAAGTGAGGTTGGGTCTGGGATGAAGCAAGAGCTACAGGCCCGTGCCGAAGGCACGGGGCGTAGCTCGTCTATAATATATGGGATAACTCCTGGGAAAGTGGCTGTGTTGCTCATAGATGCAATGAATTTGGATTGTGCTGACTAAAATTTGTCAGCTTCTGACCAAGAACCTGAACCTTCCTTTTTGGGTAACTTGACTGTTTTTTGCACTTTGAGTAGGGGAAAAAATGGGATAACAGACAGCTTTGATTGATCACATATGTGCAATGAATCTATTTCTTTTTGAGTTCATATTTCAGGCAACGCTTAACTATTTTCAGCCTTTTTTAGGCATCACTCATGTAAAATGTATTGTCTTTTAATGCACCTCTTCAAACAACACTTCTGGCTGTGCTTTGGAGAAGAAACATGTCCCATGCATGTATTTATTATCAAGGAAAGTTTGGAATAATGAATTTCATGATCAAAAATGGCTAAATAAATGGTATAAGATGTGTCAGGTTCTGCTGACCACAGGGGCTCAGCTCAACTGGGCAAATCCTTACTAGGCAGACATGACATCCTGCACTTATAACCTTGTGTTCTGAGGGAGTCTGGACATTAGACACTTGTAAGGATAGTCTGGGGGAGTGGCCTGGACAAGTCCAGAGAGGTCCAGGAAAGTCTAAGACAAAGTGACAATAAGAGTTGGGCTTGGGAGTTTGTCAAGCACAAGTCCAGGGGTGGATACTGGGAATGCAGGGCAATTAAGGGTCATGCAAGCAATAGGAGCAGGACCAGAGTTTGATGGGCAATCAGATAGTGTTGATGGGTTCCAGGGCCAAGCATAGGACAAGGTCTGGAGTTAGATAAGAATGTACAAGTTGTAAAGATATGAACAGAGATATGCATGGAGATTGGAACAGAGTTAGAGTTGAGAGTGATTCAGGTACACATGAGAGAAAATTGAGGCAGGTGAGGCAAAATGGAGTCAAGATGAGATAGAGACAAGAATGAGATAGAATTGAGAGAGATACAAGACTAGAGACATGAGACAGAAAACAGAGATGAAACTGGGAAACAAGATGTAACAGGACACAATTGTAAGTAATATCAAGACTATCCTAGCAGATATTACTCTATGACTTGAATACTAACTACTGGACCTCCTCTGAGGGTTGTGGGTCTGACAGTGGGGATCATCAGGGCCATGCAGGTCTTGCAGGTGTTGGTTCTAATTAGGCAGGCTGCAGTGACACATTGGTGTGGGTCTGTGACATATGCCAGGGTTCAGGAGAAGCATTGGGGATACCTAGGGGCTCAGTGGGTAATGGGTGAGTGATTGGGCCTGCAGGAGAAATGTTGGGGTGTGGGGGTTTCTCAGGGACAGGTCTGGAGGTCCAGGGATGGGTCATGACAAGATGTTTCTTTGACTCTTGAAAGCTTCTATTTATTCTTTAGAAGGAAGAATAATTTCTCTAATGGACTTGTAAAAGTTTATGACATATGGGTATATTTTGACTATAAATCTGACTCAAGTTTGATTGCTGATAGCTTCTGATTGGTAAGTGTATTCTGTGATATTAGGTGGTATCAACATTAAATAGTAAAATGAGAACAAAGTGAGGCTATACTTGGACTAAAGTACTGATAGCTGTATGCTGGCTGTCTGATTTCTCAGGTGTTTAGACTTGAAAGTGGGTATTCTTATAGTTTTACAGTAATCAGTTCTTATACCTTAGAGTCAACTTATTCCTGATCAAGTCCAACTTGTCCTGATCTTAATAAATATTTGACTACATTATGATGGCCTCTAAAAAAGGATGGTGGGTTTGATTTGTTATGTTAATGGAACCATTGGTGAAGAGAGCATTTAAAATTGCTTATGGAAAAAGCTTCACAAGGCAGTATTTATATAGAATGTGTGAAGTTGATGTTCCTCTGTTAAGAGACTGGAACAAGAGCTTTTTTGCTCACTACTATAGCATATATGTATGTTTTGATCAATTGCATTGCTGATAGCTGTAGGCTAGCTCCTGTTTTTGAGGATCCACAGAGTTTCTGATTTGAGGGTGTATTGTTTATGATCAGATGGTTGTATGTCAGATATATTGAGTTGAAGAAAACAGATGAGTTATGCTTAATAAATCTTGATTAGATAGGGTATTAGAAAGGGATTATTAAAGCATTATCACCACTTTAAGAAAGAATCAAGTCAAAGGTCTGATTGCTGAGTATTAGTACCACTTAGTGATACTATAAATGAGATTATTGCTATCTCATTACTTAGTCCACTTTCCCTAATTTCTTCCTCTTTAGTTGAGTATATTATATTTTGGTGTCAAAAATAGTCAAACTGTTCTTCAAAGTATATGAGTCAAAAGAGGACAGAAGGTGGTGTCCTGAAGGTGCCTGTAATGTGCCATAGTGCTTTGTTTTACACTTCTGTCACTTTGTTTTCTTACCATTCTACCATATGGGACATGCACATGTCATCACTGGGATGATGCATGCTCTGTATAGTGTTTCAGTTGCATCTGGGTTAATCCTTGCATTGTGTTTGCAAGTATTTTAGCTCCTAGTACTGCTTTCTTGGCTCTTTTTGTGATGCAATGAATGTGCTGGTTGTATGTCAGTCTGTGGTCAAGAAATACTCCTAGGATTTGGATAGTCTCTCTGGCTGCTATGCTTGCTTCTCCCCCATCCAAAGTGGGTAGTGTGATTGGTGGGGCATATCCTTTGTCTTTTCACCAAGAGTGGGGTATCAGTTTGCTTACTTCAGGCACTGTTGATAGACCTACTCTCCCTAGCCAAATGCTGATCTTTATAAATGCAAGGCAGAGTAGTTTAATGTTTGTGTTGAGTGAGAGAGATGAGATGCAAAGCATGCCATCATCAATGTACATATATATTGAGGGTGACCTCTGTTGGATGGTCAGGTAATGTGAAGATGAGGTTGCATTTGCTGTTGGTTGCCCTGGCTTTTCTGGTGTCTTCTATTAGCTTCAGTAATTTGCTTCTAGAAATGATTGATAGGATGGGTGATCTCTGTTGGATCCCATTCTTGACTGGTTTCATCCTACCTCTCCTGCTGTCCAGGCATATTGCTGCTTCACAGTTGCAAAGGAAGGGCATGACCAATTTGATGGTGTATAGTGATATGCCTTTCCTTCTTAGCTCACAGAGTAGTCATGTGTGATTGACATTGTCAAAGAATCTTGAAATATCAAATGTTAGTGCTGACATTACTTTCCTATGGTTGTTAGCTGCTTCAATGTCTTCAATGTGTATGATGAGTGCATCTGTTGTTGAGCTGCTCAGATGGCTGACAAACTGTTCTGGTAGCACTAGGTCATCAACCTCTACCATGTAACTTAGGCACCTCACTACAATACTCTCCAGTAATTTACCCATGCATTCCAGGTGCTGTATGAGTCTATATGCTTGAGGTTCTGAGTAGTCTGGTTTCTTGGGTTTCTGGAGTGCAACTGCTATAGTTTGTTGCCATGTCTATAGATGGTGTCATATCTGTATGCAATGGTACATAAGTGCATATATGAGGTCTTCTTCATCTTCTCAGGCCTACCATACCATGATGAAGGGTTGTTGGCTATCTCCTGGAGCCTTCTTTGTATTGTGTCAGAATATGGTCTCCTTCACTTTGGTTTGTGTGACTAGGATGTGTTCTAAGTCATTTGGAAGGGTGTTCTCTGGGTCTGGTGGTTTTTTGTCTTCTAGCTCAGGTGGGGTTTGAAGAGTGCATCCCAGAGGGTGTCACACTTGTCTTCATGTCTGATTGCAGGGTCCTGCCCTTCCTATCTGATTGCAAGGCTAAGTAGTTTCTGGTACCTGTAGACCATCCTCTGAATCCCCATACTTTGTCTGCAGTTGCATCCTCAAGTGTTTGGGTCACCCAGTCTCTCCTTTCATGTTTGAATAATTGCCTAAAGTAGTTAGTTGTCTTATGTATTTCTCTGTTGATTTGTGGGCATTGTTTGTCCCGCTCTCTCTTGTGTTTCCTTTGTTGCTCCCTGAGGGCTGTGTGGGCTGCATTGGCCTTGGATAGTGTTGGAGTCCACTAAAGACATGCCTTATTGGACAGCTTACATCATAATACTGTCTATTCTGTGGCTGTCTTCATAGCCTCTGCAATTAGACATGCATCTTTGTCTAGGTCTGCTGGTGTTTGCTCCTTTGTGAGATTGCATAGTCTATACCACCTGTTTCTGTTTTTAATTATTTCTTCAAAGAAAGCCTGTTTTCACTCTTTCTGGTCAGCATCTTTGAAATTAAACTTTGTACCCATGACATTCTCTATCTCTTCTGATCCCTGGTCAATTGTCTGCTGGAGGACAAAGTGGTCAGATCCACATGTGAGAAGAGGGTCTACCACCCACTCTTTTGCTGTGTTTATTGCCATTGCTGAGATGTTAGCCTATGTCAAGTCTATTGTTGAGGTTGTGCCACATTTTCTGTGTTTGTGGTATGTGGCAGTACCCTTCTCATTGAGTAGCATGAATCCCTTGTTACAAAGCTATTTGACTAGTTGGTGCATTATGGTTGATGCTGGCAAGTGGTTGGTGCTCCAGTCTGAATGATGTTGATTCCAGTTGCCAGCAATTATTACTGGTTTGCCTGTGAGTATGTTCAGTCCTTGGACATGTGTTGATGTATATCCTTGTTGCTCTGAGGGCAACTTCAATCTGGGTTGGCTGTAGATGTTAATGATTGTCACTGTGGTATAGTTGCCTTTTCTTGATGTCCAAGGCCTATATATTGAAGTCCTTAGCTATATCTGATCTTAGTGTAACCATGAAGTCCTGTCAATTTTTAGTATATGCCATGACTGTCATGACTCACTCCAAGACCTCTGGACCTGTTCCCAAGCAACCCTGCTTCCTCAGAGTCCCCACAAACACTCCTCAACTCACTCCAACCTCTGTTTACTCATGGTGCTCACCCTGGCTAACTCCCAAACTTCCCCCATTCCCCTTTCAGCCCCCAGATATCTCCAATGCCTCCCAGGAACTCTGGCACACACAGTGGACCCACACCAATGTGTCACCATAGCACACCCAATCAGAACTAACACCTGCCAGGCCTGTGTGGCCCCACCAACCCTGCTGTTAGACCCACAGCCCCTGGAGGAATCCCTGTAGTTAGTATATAAACCATAGAGCAATATCTGCTACAGTAGTCTTGATATTGCTGATATTCTTCTATTATGGTCTGTGTTTGTTACATTTCCTGGCTTTGTTTCTGTTTCTGTCTTTTGTCTCATTCTTGTCTTGTATCTCTCTCAATTCTATTTTGTTCTCATCTCAGTCTTGTTTCAACTCCATCTCATCTTGTCTGCTTCAGTTTCCTTTCTTGTTGCCTGATTTCCTTTTAACTCTAACTCTGTTCCAATCTCTGTACATATCTCCATTCACACATTTATGACTCTGTACATTCATATCTAACTCTGGAGTTGTCCTACACTTGGCCCCAGAACCCATCAATACTAATTGATTCCTCATCAATCTCTGGTCCCACTCCCATCACTTGTGTGACCTCTGCTTGGCCCACACACTCAATACTTGCTTCCAGACTTGTGCCTGGACATCCCCCAAGCCCAACCCTTATTTGTACCTTGTCTAAGACTTTCCTGGAACACCTCAGACTTGCTCAGACTGTTTCCCTAGCTTGCCCTCACAAGTATCTGACATCTGGACCTCCCTGAAATGCTAGGTTATAAGTGCAGGACATTGTGTCTGCCTAGTAAGGACTTGCCCAATTAAGCTGAGCCCCTGTAGTCAGTAGAACCTGACAATGACCTGGCAATATGGTGTATACCCATTCATGCATTAATTTTGCAAATAATACCATATTATTGAACTTGTTACCAGCTATTAGAACAGACATGAAGTACTATAATAGTTGTAACTCTGTGACTATAGTGATTCCAATCATAGTGACAACCAAGCACACATATTGAGGATGTGGGTGGTATTCAAATATCCTCTCATTGGACAAAGCCATGTATCACCAGCTGTATAGAGGTTACAGGCTATACTACTGAAGACTACCAGGATAGTATTGAGGAGCATACACCAGCAGGATGAAGCAGAAATGGAGGACAACTTTTGGAGGCCTTGTACCTACTGGATCAGAGAACTTTGGTGATGCACATTGTTCATAATCAAGCAAATGTGGTATTGAGGAGTTAGGCACAGATTGCCTAATACCAAGAATTTTGTAGAATTTCAGACTAGAATGTTAAAACTTAGGCTGAAGCTGTCAGATCATGGAAATGAAGCTTTCTATGTGATCAGGAGCTGCTCAGTTGCTATTGTTCCAGTCTTCCTCCAAGTAGTAAAGATACAGGCCTCCCTGATCCAGCCAAGAGTTGGCCAACAATTCTACAATACAGCTGACCCCACCAGTATGCCTGTTTTTTGTACATTGTGCAGAGATCAATTCCTTCCTTCTGCACCACATTAACATCAATCCAGGTCATCAAGTCTAGTGCCCAATCATAGACACAGAAGCATGGAGCCCTTTCAATAGAGGTCATCTTATGAATGCCAAACTGGTGGGCACCTTTCATATCACAGAGAAACATTTTTCCAAAGTCCATCCTACCCTTTTCCAAGATCCACTTGACCTAATATGCAGGGAGGGATCTGGTGATGCACTAATAGCACCAGCAGCATGTACCCTCAATGCTGACTCTTTTCTGCCATGCTAATATCATGGCATAGTGTAGTGCAAGCAGAAAGTTATTTCTCCACAGCAGCTAGTCATCAACCAATACATCTTCCTCCATTAACCCATCCATTATTCTATGTATTTGCTCAATCAGTCAGCAAACTAACAAAACCATGGCATTCAATGAACTATCTACTTTGTTTGATGTATACCCAATGTAATAGTCTTTGCTCTTTATTATTAACCTTTTTGGTGATTGCAGGGTAAGGGGCCATGGGTTCCTTGGCTCAAAACCCTGTCTTGTGTCTTACTGTTGGTCCATGTGAGCTGTGATTCCCTTTGATCAGAAGCTCCACAATGCATTGGGTGCTTGGGTGCAACACAGACCCCCTCTGAACAGAAGCAGAACTCACTTCAATGTGCTGGCAGTGATGCCACTCCATTGCTGGTGAGTCCTATAGATACCTTGCCAGCACAACAGTGTGCTTTCTCAGGTATAATGCAAAAGTATCATTGCTCCACCTTCCCATTACCTTCACCACCTCAAGTGGGGATCCCTCTGAGTAAATACTCCAATACTGATCCTATGCATATGCCATGGAACTTCAAGGATGTTGTCTTGGTGTCTCTTACCACCTTGTTCAAGCACTTTGCAAATGCTGTCCTTGTAAGGGGCCTTGACCCCTTGTCTGTCTTGTAGGCAAATATGGGTGTGTCCTCCTGTAGATTGTTGATCTGCAGGTGATTTGCAAGTGCTTCCACTGAGTTGCATTCACCCTGCTGCTTGGCAAAGTATATGTCCTCACCCTCTACTGCAACTTTTGATCAAAATATGAAAATGGCTGTCACCTTATTACCTCCTCTGTCTTCACCTTCTGATACATCCCCCCTCTTCACATGCCTCCTGCTGTCAAAGGCCTTTATGTTGGGAACTACCAATTTGCCAAGCCTTGCAATCTCAAAGAATGTCACTTCGAGGCATATGTTTATTGCCACATCTAATGGGTCATTGAGGTTCAGCTTCTGGCACAGTTCATTGATTGTCCTGATTTTGAAGGGATCCCTTTTTGCTCTTTTAGCTTTAAGTGGGGCCAACCTCAATGCCCAGTCTAGAGCTGCCTATACCTTGATGTCTGACACCTCCCACTTTACTCTGTGCAGGAGGTGCCATGCCTGGACTCCATGGATGTGATTTGCAAGCACTGATCCTAAGTATGCCCCCACACATGCTGCAATGAAAGATAATATTAGTGAGGGGTGACCTGGGCATCTCTCTTCTGTAGCCCTGCCCTATAGATGCCTTTTGTACTCTCTGCCCATAATGCCAACATCACTGTCAACACCCTTCTTAGGTCAGCTTCAGTCATCACCCTCCTATGGTCAGTGTTCCTTGTTGTGTGGGGCATCCACTGCACCAACCTGTTCTTGGCCAGACAATGAGGTAAGGTCAGGTCTATAGGGTCTCAGTCTCCCTGTTGATGTTGGGTCTGGCAATGGTGCCCCAAACCTATTGACTCCATTGAACATCCCTTCACCATTCCTTGGCTGCCTGTTCATCCCAAGATTGCTCTGCATTGAAATGCCATCTTGCTGCTGCTTTCCAGAGGGAGTTCCTCTAGACTCAAATTGTTTCTCATGTGTATTCCCCTTCCCATAGTAACTGTACCTTGGTGGGAGAGGGTTCTTCTGTTGCATTGATGAGGAATTCTCTGGCTTTACTCTGCACTTTGACTGGTGGAAGTAGCTTGGACCTTGGCGGGTACACACCTGTCACTTGTCAGTCACTTCCACCCCTATTTACTACCACCCCTTACCTCTGAAGGGTCCATCAGCAGGGTTATCTGCACTTGGGACATAGGCTGAGAAGACACTTCCACTTCTTCCCTCCTGTTCCAGGAAGATGTAGATCCACCAAAATACTTCATTGACAGCTGCATTTTGGCCTTGCCCATTCCACCATCCCTCAACAACACCTTGGCCATCTCCAAACAATCTGTGGCTCTCCTCCACCTTGGTTGCTGCCACAACAGCTCTAATGAGCAGCTCAAACTCAATTGCCTCTGCCCATTGTATGCCCCTCTTTCCTCCTCCTGTTCTCCACCCTGGAACAAGCCTCTATGCCCTCCAGTACCCACTCAGGATAATGGCAATCCCAATCCCTGAGCTAGCATCAGAGTAGGCCCTGACATTATGAAGTTTGATTGGTTTTGGTATGGGATGTTTGCTCCCACCTTGTAGTTTTGCCTTCCACCAATTAAAGTCCTATAATACTCCTCTTGGCAGGTGCTTGCAAGCAAAAGGACTATTAGTAGCTCCTGGTGACATGGCCTGCAAGCTTGTGAGGTAAGACCATCTTTCAGAGTGCACCATAGTGGCATGTAACAGCTTCTCATATAGTTGTTGTATGTCTTGCAGATTGAAGGTGGTTCATTTTTTCCACTCACTAATGGATTGAAGATATTTCTGGATCTTTGTGCTGGATAATGCCATGGTTCAACACAGGATGTCCCATTCCAGCCCAATGTAAACATTTGTCTCCACAAATGGCATATCCTTTGATTTTTCCTATGAAATCCCCAGGCATCCTGACACTTCATCAATGTCCTGCAGATTTTACATGTAGTTTCTGTCCTCTTCTCCCCAGGGGCTCATGTCAGACAGACCCTGGATTTTAAATTTGCAGTTCTCAACAAACTCTTGTACTGTACCATCCTCAAACACCTTACTCCCAAACCAAATATGTCCTCCTGACTGGTGTGTTTCCCCTTGCCTGATGTCTTCTTTGCACTGTGCCCTGTGGTCATTATAAGGCTGTAAATGTTTGTGCAAGATCCTAAAGAATACATAATCATCAATCCATGTCATGGCTGGGCCGATTCCCCAATGCCACATGATGTCCAGGCCCACATCTGCCACTTGCCCATATCCTCCAGATGATGGGGATGCCCCCAAGCACAGATGAGAATCAATGCAATACTTGCTCTTTCCTGTCCTGACCACTGCTGCTGCCCACTGTGAATGATGAAGCAGTATTGTTCTGTAGGCTTCTGCCACATCTCAGACAGCCATCTGTGATACTGGGGGGAACCCTGATATGAGCTGGCAGATTGCCAAAAAAAGTCCCCCACATGCATGGGAATTTGCTTGGTTCAATGAAGGAATTGATAGATGGGTTGGGATAGGCCTGAGTTTTTCTGTGTGGGAAGGACATGTTCTGGATGACTCTATACTTTCCTTGCTTTCCAACCTTTGGTATAATTGAAAAGGGGGACAACTGAAAGGGCCCCATGTTTTTTTCCAGCTGCTCTCTCAAAAATGGGCCAATGTAATGCCCCTTTTGGATCTCCTTAGCCACAATGGCCTCAAACTCATTTGCAAACTCCACCACTGATGCTGTGTTGGGGAGTGCCCTGTGTTATTTGAATGCTCAGGAAACCAAATAAAAACTCCTCCCAAAGCCCTTTCAAAATGCTTTCATACTCATCAAGTAGGTCTGCCACCAACAACCCCTCTCCTTTGATGTGTGGTGCTCATCCCACCCACCCCCACCTCTATTCTTGGCATACTTCTCCCTCCCCCTCTTGCTCTCCCTTTGGTGCACTGGGGATCTCAAGCTCTGATGGCTGCCTGATTGGCGCCTATGAAATTGCATGTGGCAGTTGCCTTGGGTGCTTCTTCCCCTCTGCATAGCTGCACATTCAGATGCTTGCCTCTGGAACTGTGTGCATCATTGGCATATTTCCCATTGGCAATTGCATTTCAATGGCAGTATCATTGGCATTGTCAATTGTCATTGGCAGGTCACATTGGCATTGTCCTGGTGGCAAGGTTGGCAACATTGTCAGTGGCATTTGTTGATCAATGGAATCAGCATTTCCAATGGCATTGGTGCAAGGTGGTTCATTTGCATTGATGGCAATGTTGATAAAATATGTGTGTTTAGAAAGTAGGTGATATGCCTGGTCTGTATTGGCTGTGGTTTAAGAATAGAACTACTCACAATGTGCTCCCTCTCTGCATCAGCTTGTGCTCCTTCTGCATTGGCTCATGCTCTGACCACATCTTCCCTGTTGCAATGCTCTCTGCACACCATGTTCACAGCTAATTGCAATAAAGACTCACTCAAGATGCCTATGTTCCAAGCCCCTGTGCCAGCATTCAAGGACTGGTGCCACAGCTGCTTCTGCTCTGATAAATAACAGAGTAGTGCCACCTTGTCTAGAGAATCCCTGCTTGCTCTGTATGGGTGTATCTGCAGGGACATGAAGAAGTCTGTCATCATCTTCTGCCTCTGATCAGTCCACCCTGCTACATGTATCATATTGAGGAATCATGGTATTACCAACAAGAGCTGTTCCCAGATGATATTCTTGTTGTCAAGGGTGATCTTTAAACCCCTCAACACTGCTGCAGTGGTCCATGTCATGTTCCTGTCCCTGTCCCACAACTGCACTAGTGTGTCCTCCTCATGGATGTCTGAAGTTTTCAGTGCATAGTCAAGTTCTTCATTTGTGAAGTACAGCATCTCAATGTAGAGTCCTTTTTGCAGATACATTGTTGCATAGGCTGGTAAAATTTCTGGTAAAATTTTTGGTGGCATGGCAAGCAGAGGTGCCATAGATACCTCTGCATACTTCACTTTGTTCTTTCTCTGCTCTTCCTTCCTAGCTGTCTCTTCCTCAATATCCTCCTCTGCAGCCCTTCACTCCTGAGCCTTCCTCTGTTGTTACTCTCTTTTCCTTTCTGCCTCTTCCTCCTCTTGTCTTTGTCTTCCTCATATCTCCTTCTCTACCATGTTGTTTGCATTTCAGACATTCACCAGCAATGCTATCACTTCTTCCTTGGTGACATCATCTCAAACCAGGAGGTTGTGCATTGCAGCATATTCTTCTGATGCATAATCTGGGCACACTGCTTCATTCAGGTTCACCATCAGCTCTGGCATGATGTCTCAGAATTCCAGTAATTGGGTTCTCTTTAAAGTTCACAAAAAAACTGTTGCTTTAGTCTTGCTTTCCCAGATAACATAGAGGCATGCAGCAAAAAGGGGTACCTGCCTCCAATGCTTATCTCATCACATAGACCCTCATTCTGGATCACCCTCATACCTTGGGGGATTTAAAACTGCTAGCTGTATAGTGTCTTACTGGTGTGGTAAACCAGGAACCTTCTTCCTATTGTGGAAACATGACTCATCTTCAGGGAATGCCTGCTGAGACTCAAGCAAATATTCAGCACAAATTGCCCATGAGTCCTCATAAGCTTGTGGCACTCTGGTTGGTTCAGCTGGATGTCACTCATTGATATCCTGACAATGTCTTGGGGGAAGTTGTCCCAAACTCCATCTTGGGCACAGGTCTTCAGGGCAATATCTTCTCCATCAGGGACAACCTCATAGCACTCTGCACATATGAACACCCCCAAAGTGAATGGCCATAGACTTGATCTGTATTCTAGTAGATGAGAGCCCCTCTGTTGTAGACTCAGCCAGGTCCTACAATTGGTCTGTTTCCTCTTTTCAGCAAGTAAGTGATATTGTTGCTTCTTATGCTGGGAGGTCTGTTGCTTGGTTTTGCAACAGCCTTAACATTGTTATTCTCAGGTAAGTTTTGGAAGTGCCTCCACATTTAATGCATTTCACCTCAGCCTCATCACCACCCCAACTATCTTGGCAGCCAAGTTCTTGGAGCCCTTGTGTTCCTCTTCATGCTCCTGATCTCCTCCCCAAGGTTGTGCCTTCTCCCTCTTGTCAGTGTAACTCACAGTTTGGTACAATATCTTTGGCCACATACTCCTGCAGAGTCAAAGAGCCCTATCTCAATTCATCAAGATGACCTTGCTGCAGAAGCTGGAAATTAGGTGGGAAGCAGGCATTGAACAATTCTTTGAAGAAGCTATGAATGTCCCAGTCCTCAAGCTCCATAGAGACCTTGTTCAGGTAGAATTGGTAAGCCCTTCCTTTCAGAAAATTTGCAATTTCCAGGACTCAGTCTTCACTAGGTACAGTGGCTGAAAAAACTGTCCCAATGTTTTATACTTTTTGAAAGATGACATTGGCATGAAGGATTGGAAGTATTTAAAATTCTGGTCAAATCATGTAAAACACTATGGCATCATAGCTACATATTTCATTTTAGATATAATTCAAATCAAAACTGATGGAGTAATGGCCATTTCAAAATATTCATTCATTGAGACAGTTTTTCGAGCATCTCTAATTTTGCAGGTTTATCCCTATTTTAGTCAGAAATATAGAGTAAATTGCATGTGGGTGTCAGGTTCCGCTGACCTCGGGGGCTCAGCTGTACTGGGCGAGTCCTTACTAGGCGGGCATGATTCCTTTGCACTGGCAACCGAACACTCAAAAGCGTTCCGGGCACTGATGGCTTGTGCAGATAGTCAGTGGGATGTGATCCAGACAGATCCGGGGAGGTCCGGAGAAGTTGGATTGCAAGGAAACGGGACGGGCTTGGTGGGGTTCAGGCAGAAGACCATATGGGAGATTTGCAGAAGCAAAGGAGTAGGCGGCTGTGTGATTAATGGGAGCAGAGCCGGGGTTTGATGGGAGATCAATTGGAGTTGATGGAGTCCGGGACCGAGCAAGGAGCGAGGTTTGGACCTGGTGAAAGAGTGTTGGGGTTTGTAATTGTAACCGCGGAGTTCATGAGGTTGTTAGGGTTGATGAAGACTTGGGCACAATGGCCGGACGGAGTCACCGAGACAGTGTCAGATGAAATGGAATGGAGTCGATATGGAACAAGAGTAGATTCGAGTGGAGATACGAAACGATAATGAGAATGATAACAAAATGGAGACACGACAAGACCGGGAGACTGAGATAAGACTGGGAGACTGAGATAAGACCGGGAGACTGAGAGTAAGGAAAATGAGACACAAAACACGAAACACGAAACACGAGAAGGAAACAATCAGACCATAGGTAACATTAAGCAATATCAAGACTAGAGTACAAAGAGCTACTTGACGACTTATATACTGACTACTGGAGAACTTTGGGGTACGTCGGCTGTGGCGGCGGGGCTTGGCAGAGCTTGATGGAGTGGGCAGGTGTCGGTTGCAATCGAGGATTGGGCCACGCTGATACGTTGATGGGATCATTTAGGAACACGGGTCGCCCCGAGGTTGTCGTGATACTCCGGAATGGGTTGGAGGAACCAGGGTGTTGAGTTGATGATGGGTGGCAAAGATTGGGAACAGCGGGGGTGGTTCTTGGGGTTTGGGAGATCCAGGGTGAGTGTCAGTGGCTGCAGGGAAGGCGTCAAAGTTGGCCAGGGGGCCGTCGGAGTTAGCCGGGGAGGCATTGGAGTTAGCCGAAGTAGGCGCGGGGCATGGGCAGAAGTTCAGCGGAGCGTCGGGGGTTTTTTGGGAAATTGGGGGGTTGCTTGGATGATGTGCGGGGGTCCAGGGGACGGGTCGTGACAGTGGGAATATCAACAAAGTCTAACAAGTGGTTTGAAGACAACAACTTTGATGTCCTCTGGTGGCCAGCCCAATCCCCTGATCTTAACCCTATTGAACACTTCTGGGAGTACCTCAAGAAGCAGCTGAGGCAGTATGAAACACCTCATGGTGTGCATGAATTGTGGGAGAGGGTTGTAAAGGAGTAGGATGGAATACCAGCAGAGGTATGCCAAAGACTGATAGAAAGCATGCCAGAAGGATTCAAGCAGTTATCAAAGCAAAATGGAGGACATACAAAGTACTAAATACCAAAATTTGAGATGCTCAAAAAACTGTCCTGATGAGTGAATCTTAAAATGGCCATTACTCCATCAGTTTTGATTTGAATTACATAACCTAAAATGCAATTTGTAGCTATAATTCCATAGTATTTTACATGATTTAACCAGAAGTTTAAATACATCCAATCCTTCATGCCAATGTCATCTTTCAAAAAGTATAAAACATTGGGACAGTTTTTGAGCCACTGTATGCAGCCCTTCCTCAGATAAGCTGGTGACTGAGACAAGAACTGATAGTATTTCACAGTGTCAACCTCTCCATTGTACTTTTTGGGTGGCATAGGCTTAAGTCAGCTGTAAGTGCCTTTCTTGCTTTTCCTGCCCTTACTTTGCTTACAAGACCTTTTTTTTACTTTTCCTATCTCTCCTGCCCTTGTCAGAGTCATCCAAAAGTCTTCTCCCATTGCTAGAGTCATCATCATTGGACAATTTAGGTCTGCCATGGGGACTTTTGCCACCATCAGAATTGGACTCACTGCTGGAGCTGGGATCATTTCTCCATTGCGGCTAATGCTACAGAATGCCTCCTCAAGGTAACTACTGTCTTTTCCTAAATGCTTGCCTAGCCCTGAAGGCTGGATTCCTACTTGCTCTCTTCACCAGCCTGTTGCTCTCCATTTTATAATGAGTGCTCTTATCTATCATTTTGTTCAACTCCGCAAACATTGGTTCCACAGAGCTGATTTCCCAAGATTATTGTTTTCCAGACACCCCCAACTTCTCATATTTAGCTGTGCCATGTGACGCAGCTTGCAAGTTGGTTCTCCTGGCCTTGCACTCTCCAGCTCAGGCCAGCATATGTTTGCATTGCTCAACTTCACTCTCATCATCCAAGCTATCCTGCCTCCTGACAATGGCTTCATCAAAGCACCACTACTACACAGTGGGCAATCTTTTGTTGTCTGATAAGTCACATTTCCCCAGTTGCCCAGATCTGGTCCCTTACCCTTCTACTCACACTTTTTAGGCTTTATTTTGATCTGAGCCTTGTGGTTGGACAGGGCAGCCACTTTCTTTTCCATGGTTGAATTTGTGAAGGGTGTATGAACGGGAATATTCATGTCCACGTGGCATGTATTTGTTCAGGTCGGTAATAATAATAATAAGCCACAAGTTGACACGCGCACTGACCCCGAACGCTGTGGCCCATCCTCCTCAAAGGTTGTGAGGTTCTGACTTGTTCAACTTACAGATATCAGAGTCTGCGAGGTGCCTATATCGCAAACCTTTTTGACTCCTTAGTTTCGTCAGGAATCTTTACTTGAAGTTATTTGGACCATTCAATTTCCGGTATCAACCCTACTAGTCACTTGTTCAGGGGTTCTACGTGGATTTGTTTGACATATCTTGTAATATCATTGTGTCGGTCTCGTGTCTGGTGATTTATTTCGATAAAAATCCCAATAAAAGGTGACCGTTTCCGCTCTGACTTGTCCGATTGTTCGCTCATCCCCCCACGCCATGTCTCCGGAATTCACACTGTTAAGTCGGCGACTACACTTAGCACACTACGCACAAAGATGCCAATGGCGCAGATCAACACTGACGTGGAGAGCGATATCAAAAATACTCTCCACACTGTCACCATCGAGACGTTCTTGGAGAAAATCATTCCTGATATAGGTGCAATCGACAAGAAACTTCAAGCATTGACACAGGATGGTAAATATAATGGCACTCACTGGGCAGGATTTCCGAAGAAGCGTCCCAAAAAAGAAAAACCGCTGTACAAGCTCCTTGCCGATATTTCGAATGCAATTGTTAGCACTATGACCACACAGCAAGTTCGAACCAACATCATCTATGTAGACCGCCATAAAACTCCCCCGATATCTCTCGATAAAGATATGGCAGCAGGGCGTCCTGATGGCGCAGGGGCCCAACCCGACGCTGATATCAACGCACTGGACAAACGGATGATCGCCCTAGATCAAACATTGAGGCAGACGCGCAGTGTTTCGAAGAAGAACAAAGAGGCTCTGAAAAAACGCATGGAAGAGAAGGAACGTCTTGTAAGTGCTTGCATTATCTAAAGACATACACCTTGCTAATCTCTGCTTAGCTCGACTTGTATCAGCTTTGGTGGATGTGTATCCATATCGTGTACGAGATCAAAGTCAAGCAAACAGAAACCCAGCATTATGACGCTGTACTGCAGCTTGCAACCTATATGCGTCAGGTCTTGACGGAACAATTGGATCGGCGCTTTATATTAGGTTTCGTCCTCTTATTCGACGAGCTCACGCTAGTGTTGTACGATCGATCTGGGGTTACGATAACAGATGAAGCTATCAACATCCACCAAGTAAGAAGTTACCTCTCATTTGTGACCTAGTCCTTTTCATTGATTTTGTGTAGCAACCGGAAAGATTCATTCGAATTGTGACTGGTTTCTCGAGTATGACCCCGGCACAGCTCGGCTGGGACACAACGATGCAGATTTATCGCCCGATTTCGAATGATATCAAGCCGTCTTATACGATTGCCCATAACTCTGAGGGCATTCATGGAACAGGTCGTTATAACATCCATTGGGTCATCGATGTTGAACAACAAGATGACAAGGTAAGAAAGTACGTCACTGTGGCCATCATCTCTGCGATACGTTCGGCGGAGATCTGCGGCCGGGCTACCGTCGTATACGAAGTCGTCAAATTTGATGAGAAAGACAACCCTCAACAGGTCAAATCAAAATCATACTACGACCTTTACTGAATCATTCGCTGATGCTGTTCTGTTAGACGTATGCACTCAAGCGTTATTGGAGGCCAGTTTGGTCGGATGGCTCAGATCCGGAGCTATACCCATTCGAAGGAGAAATCTACGATATACTAGACAAAGGAGAAAAGGACAAGCTGAAGCACGCTATTCTATATCACGACATCAAGATCAATGGCCAGATTGACAGTACATTCAAATTGATCCGCAACGGTTGGGCAGCTGAACGTTACAAGCGCCCTGATCAACCGCGCCCGGACAAAGGGGCTGAGACTGACGCTGATGCTGAAAATCGCCTAGACAGGCGTGATATACCTGAGGATGCTCCTGTTCCTGATGCCAAACCAAAGGATAGGTATATACCTATTGATCGTCATCATGTGAACATCCTCATGCCCATGGGGCGGGAGATCAAAGCGTTTTTCTCTTTACTGGAGCTTACGCAATGTTTTCGAGACTTTCTCGGAGGTGCGCTCGCGCCTTGTTCTTCGGTTATTTGCTCTGATCATTACTTGTGATGATAGAACACATATATGGTCATGATAAACTTATCTTACACCGCGATATCAGCACTGGAAACCTCTTGATATTTCAGGTTCAGGATGGTTCGGCTGTGGGCCGCCTGATGGATTATGATCATGCCAAGAAGGCGAAAGGGAAGAAACCTATATCCTCCGAAATAGTCAACCTCGACAGAAAACGAAACGGTCTCCAAAGCATCCTTTGGGACAACTTGGAAAAGGAAGCAGATGTTGATGTTCTTGACAGAGCCTTGAAATGGCTCAACAGATCTAGTGATGCTGCTCACTACATTGAAGACGCTGTTAAATTCACTGGGTTAGTCGGCAATAATGCTTCAGAAGATCCTCTCTCTGTGACTGATCTAGGATGGGACAATATTGTAAGGTTGTCTTCCTTCAGTTGCTTGTTCTACTTTATCACACCTCCATGCAGGATAAAATTCACGATTGGCCCGATTTTTCCGACCGTCCACCTTGCACGGCAAGTCCATATTATTTTTGGGCATGAAGAATGGTAATTGATCCTTCACAAGGGTACTCTTCCTTACATGAGCGCGGAAGTGATTGCGGAACAGTTTCTCTTTACTCTCGACGGGTCGAGAACAAGGACGCATTTCATGCATGAGGCGATTCACAATGTCGAATCGCTCCTTTGGGTCCTAGTCCGTCTGTGTTTAACTCGGAAGGGCCCCGGGCTCAACATGGAACGCGAAGAGTTGGACAACCATGCTCCAACATTTAATAGCCAACTCAAAGACGCTGTCGTTTGCCTATTTGAGGGCACCCCCGAGGTCATGAAAGAGCGCAAAATGCAATTGGTAACGGATCGGAATCCGAGGAGTGCGTTCGAAGAGAAAGTTGTCGCCCATTTCCACCCCTACTTTGAACCTCTGAAACCCTACGTGCGTAGATGGTGGGCCACCCTCATTCTTGGTTACAAGTACCATGGGGAAGAATTCCATGATATTCACGATCACATTATTCGTATCCTCGACGAGGCTATCAAGATGATCAGTCAGACTGTGACGGAAGATGAAAAGGCCAAGAAAGCCGCAATGAACCTCTGGAACAAATGCAGAAATGAACGTTTGGCTACTTTCAGACGTCAGGGCTCGGCGACGCCCCCGTCTCCGCTTTATTCGTCTCCCCCAAGTTCACCTCAGCCCTCGATGGCTACGCCACCACGCCACAACCTGTCATCCGAGGATGAGCCGGACTCTCCTTTAGCTGCTGTCTCACAGCGATTGCATGCCATGAAGCTGAAGCGGTAGAGATATTGAGCACATATTGTTGGCGTACATAAGATTCCAGACACAGATGATATCAGAGCTACTGTATTGGATTCCTATACGATGAGGTCTAAGTGGCCGATTGTTGAATTATTCATACGCAGAACCGTGGACAATCGTGAGATTGAGACCAAGAATTGACAACGAAGTGGTCTGACGTATCAGTTATTATTGAAACTTGGAAGGATGGGCATAGTGGAGTATGAATGAGTTGATCCTAACGGCGATAAGCGCCAGTCTCCATTATCTCATCATCCATTGGCATTCGTCCAATTGCACCAAGCAAACATTCTTTCCAATGTATGTAGACTAGCTACTTACAGACGTCGTTGAGAACTGGCCAGTGCTCGAAGTCCCATTTGCCTCCCCCCTTGACCTTGGACATTTGATTTCTCGCTCGCCACACAATGACTTCCGCGCTTTAGAAGCTATTCTACTACAATAAATTACCACTATACAACGGTGATCATCTGTTCACCAAGTACCCACAGCTTCTTCGACATATGAGTACATTTTTCCCCTTCGAAAATATCCACTGCCCATTTTCAGTCCGACATTCATGCGACCCGTCAACGTATCGAGGCAGCACCCTCCCATGCAACGACCCAATCTCGGTCGACACCGAGTCATGAGACTGCATATTCGAGGGGGCACATATAGCTGTGTGCGAGAGGCAGACTCAGCAAAATGCATCTCATATTCATATTGAGATTTCTTACATTCCTGGGAGTCACCTGGGCCTCGGGCTGCCCGAGCATCCCTCCCGAATTTACGTTCAACACCACATTCCTGCCGGACCCATTCACATTCGCCGATGGCACGCGGGTGGAAACTCTCTCCGACTGGACCTGCCGCCGTTCTGAAATTGCCTCCCTATTTGCGACGGACGAACTAGGCAGCAAACCGCCCCGTCTGCCCATCTTCAGCGCCTCGTTTTCCTCTTCCTCCTCAACACTCTCAATCACCTCCGCACTGTCCAACACCTCGACCCCCATGACCTTCCACACAACAATCACCTACCCATCAAGCGGCACGCCCCCCTTCCCCGCGCTCATTGCATTCGACGGCCTCAGTCTCCCAGTGCCCTCCACCATCGCCACCATCACGCTCCCCGTCTCCTCCCTCGCGCAGCAAACTCGCTCTCAAGCCGCGGCATAGGCGACTTTTACACACTCTACGGGTCCTCCGCGTCCGCAGGGGCACTAGCCGCTTTCGCATGGGGCGTCTCGCGCGTAATCGACGCTCTCGAACTCACACCCTCCGCGCAAATTGTGTGGACCATCACATGCTGATGGGGCTGGTTGCGTCGCGGGGGCTGCTTGTGATCGACAATGTCGAGATTGACTGGCTTGGGCCAGAGAGCTCGTTTGGGTGCGTGAAGACGGCTCGCAGAATCTGAGAGGCAATGGGCGCGGGGCTTGGGGATCGCGTCGGGATGTCGCAGGCAGCAAGCCATGTGCATTATGTGTTTCCCACGGAGCAGACGGGAGTGCTGAACGCGTTTATCAAACGGTTTTTGCTGGGCCAGGCGGGAATGAATACGAGTGTGTTTGAGAGTGCGGGGGGATATGTCTTTGACACGCCCGGAGTGTGGGATGCCCCGCAGTTGAATTAGTTTATGTCAATTACCATTTCAATGTCCACTGGGTGACTGCCGTCCACAATGACTGGTAAAAACTGATCCCCAGTTAGAACTGGATCTGGGCTGGTTGGGTCACATACAGTATGATCGGTTTGAATATCAGGATCCATAAGACACTTGAAATTTTCTGGTTTTCCAGATCTCACTGTGGTATCCCACGGTATCTTATGGTGATTTCTGTTATGTAGCTGGGATTTTTCCATATTCATTGATCTTATCATATCAGGCCTGGTATAAGTCCGATTTCCAATTGCATTATAATTCTGTATCTGGTACACACTGTAGACTTACTGGTATTATCTGTTTCTATCCATTACTGAGTTTTGTTTGTATCCCACAAATTGACCAAGTTAAAAACAAGAAGACAAGGTGGCATACATGCAAAGTTGAGTGAGTCCTCATTGGGCACATTTGATAAGGTTGGTGCAGCATGGGCTGTGTGGATTCCCTTCTTCCATGTCTTTGTTTGTTCCTTCAGAAGTTGCTGATGTTTCTGTATGCTCAGTAAGTCTTGTGTACACAGGAAAATTGATAAAACAAACTTCTCTTGTTGCTGAATCACAAGTTTCCAAACAGTGGCAAAATCACCTTCCATGGCTTCAGGATGGGATGCAAGGTAGTCAATTGCATATGGATTACTGTGCAAAAAAATTTTCAGTGGACATGTCAATTAGAATTTTGGTTCCCTACTGAGCCAAAATCACTCCATCTCTTGGCTCGAGCAGTTTCAAATTGATTTTTCTGGAAGGTACACAGTTGAGTTGAGTGCTTGCTTGAAAAGATCAACTTGAAAAGGATTTAAGATGAGGTGGGGCTTGGGACGTTGAAGATGAGGTGGACCCCCACTGAAATGAAATTCAGAGTGGTGGTTGAAGCAGATTCAGAGCTTTGGGTTTTGATGGAACATGTGGCTTAGGCATCAAGCATGAATGTGATGAGGTTGCCAAGGTTATGGACAGTGGTTGAAGGTGGGTTACTTCATGTCTAATTTGATAATTTGAAGTGTCAGTGAAGCTTATCACATAGGAAAAGGCTATATAGATGTACTTTAGCATTTGTATCTCAAATTTTTGTTTGGTATGTGTGATTTTTAGCATTAGAAAGGTTGGAATGAGTAGTGTTTGCAAAAGTTACTGCCTAAAAGGATGGTATATGCTATATGGAAGGAATTAATACCAAATCTAAGGTTAAAAAACAGCTTACTTGAAATAGCTTGAAATCTGTGTTCAAAATTTTGGAAGTGAATGTCATAATTTACTACAGAAGATATCAGGAAACAAGTGACTGACTTCAAAAGGTCAGAATTTGTTGGTGAACTTGAATTTGGCTAGAAAGCAGAGTCAATGAGTGTATACTTGTACTGATCTGGTGACCTACAGGGTATTGGAGCTGATGAGAGTAGCTATGGACATCCATTCTAGAGAGCAATGTGAGTGAATGAGAAGAGAAATCAAAGGGAGGAGACTAAACATTGGAGGGATTATGATGGGACAAAGACAAGTATGTGACTTGGGATGAATTGTATTTCTGGGGACTGTCAATGCCTCTAACCAGTTGTGGCTGCTTAGTAAGTACAGCCACCAAATTTCTGTGCCATTTCTCTGATGACAGTCTCTGAAGCATGACATGTCCCTACTTCCCCTCTGAGCCCATATATTTATTCAATTTCAAGGCAAACAATATGATGATTCTTATGTACTACTAATCAAGATACTTTGCACACATGATTTCTCAACTGTTTCTCAACTTCCTTCCATTGATTCTCTGTAGCTTGAGCTTCATCAGCCTATTTGTGTGCATCCTTGAGCTGTTGTTCCAACCCATCTTTGTCTTGTTGGCATGCCATCCATCATTGGAACTTCTCATCTTCCTCTGTTGCAGGTTTCTGGGAGATAAAATGTTTGGTGTCATTATGAGCAGCCACTACATGTGCATTGAATTTATGCAGTGTCTTGTTTGATCAGGCAATTTTAGATCAACAAAGTGTGTCAAGCTTTCCCTCATTTTCATTGTTGGTCAAAGCAAAAATTAACTCCTCACATTCTTTGGGTGTCATGACATCAATAACATCAAACTAATCCATGAACTGCTCTGACAATGCTGCTCAAGCACCCTTGACAAATGCAATAACAAGTCCATCTAGGTCCAGCAAATCAGGTGTGTGCTGACAAATAGCTTCAAGTACTTTCAATGCCCACTTATCCAGTTTCTTGTCACCAAGAACAGCACTCAAGTGTTCTGCATCTTAGGCTGTCCAGAGCTTGGAGTTCCTTTCAACATCCTCAAGAAGTTCCAGCTTTTTTTTTAAAAAAAGGTGCCCAAGATAAGAATATTCTGATGAGTTCATACATATCACATAAATGGGTGAGAACCTTTACGGCATAAAGGGCTAGCACACACATTCCAGCCAAAGTCTGTATTTCAGCAATTGCAAGTGCAGAATTCTTCTCAATGTTTGTCCAGATCTGCTTCAATGATTTTTTTGTTGGATATGCCCCTTAAAAGCCTTGAAATATACAAAGTATGTCATATCTCACAGGCTCCCATCATACGCATGCAAGTAACAACAAAGTGCCAATTCCAAATGTGGTTTTCTGCTGTGGAATGGTTGGATGCATGATGTAGAGGTTTTTTGCTCAGGTTTATAGTTTCCAGCCATTTGGATATATCGGAGGGGGTCTATTTATTTTATGTACTTCATCATCTCATGTAGGTAAGAAATGATGTAACAATGTTTATCTAATATGTTGTCTGTCAGAATGCCTTTCTCTGAAACTCTCCCATTCATCTACCAACCCTTTTTAAGTATCACTCATAACTCTCTTCATATATTTCTCTTAATTTCCTAAGCTTTCTACTTTCTTAAATCCTAGATTCAAAATAAAACTCAAGTCTCAGCCATATCTCAGATTTTATTAAACTATTTATAATCAGTCAAAGAAGTATCGAGATCGAATTTTCATCACCAGATATCCAATATGCAATATCCTAATACCTACAGATCCTGACATGACTATCAATTGATGGTGATCTCAACTACATATATTGCTAAAAAGTTACTACTCATAAACTGGGGAAACTCTGGTGGATTCTCTCTTCTTCCTTTTTTCTTTTATTTCTTTTTAGTTTTTAAGATATCCAGCTAGGTTACTAGTTGCAACTCTAGTGGTAGCCATTGATCTGATGATGAGACCAAATCAATTTGCAAATGCTAATTCTTGGCTGTATCTGTATGCTGTTTCTCTATAGGAACTAATGTCAGCAGGAAGAAAGATCAACTGAAAATATTTCTCACTTTGAGCATGTATGTTTGCATGGTGCTCAAGAACCTCCACAACATGTAGATGTTTCTTTAACCTAGCCAAATCAAGGGCAGTATGTCCCTTTTTATCTACCAAAGCATGATTTGCTAAAATGCCTGCTGGTGGATCTACACATTGCTCACCTCTGGTATACACATTTGCATTGTACTGAAGAAGAAGCTCAACAATGGGCATATGCCCTTTATTTGCTGCCAAATGGAGTGGAGTCTGTTCATTCTTATCTGCAGACACATGTACATCATAGGCCTTTTGATCAGTGAATTAACAGGACACTTTACCTGTGGCATGCACATCTGCATTGTGCTCAAGAAGAAATTTAACAACCTCAATTTCTTCCATGAATCCTACTAGTGGTAATGGTACTGCCAAATGGAGTGGAGTCTGCTTATTCTTATCTGCAAGAACATTAAGAGTTTTATGAAAAATTATTCTAATGGGCACCTTACCTCTGATATGTATATTTGCATTGTGGTCCAGAAGAAGCTTGACAGTATCTGGATGTCTCTCCCATGTTGCCAAATGAAGTGCAGTCTGCTGATTCTTGTCTGTAAAAAACCTATTAGCTTTGCAAAAAAAGTTGTAATAGGAAACTGAACCTTTGAAATTGATATCTGCATTGTGTTCCAGGAGAAGCTTGACAATATTTGTCTTGCCCCTCTCAGCTGCAAGAAGAAGAGGAGTTTGCTCATCTTTTTCTGTAGGAACATTGACATCTACATCTGCACCATAGTTGAAGAGGAGGTTAAGAGTATCTTGATGCCCATTCTGTGCTGCTAAAAGAAGTGGAGTCTGCATATGACCATCTGCAGGAGCACTTTCAACTTGATAAAAAATCAACTTGAGCAGACACTGCACCTCTGGCATGAATATCTGCATTATGATCAAGAAGAAGCTTGACAGTATTTTGATGCCCATTTTGTGCTGCTGCATGGAGTGCAGTCTGCCCAACATTAACTGCAATAGTATTTCAGGCTTTGTGAAAAAGTGATTCTCATAAACACTTCACTTCTGGCATTTATATCTGCATTGTTCTCAAGAAGTAGCTTGACAATATTTTGATGACCACTCTGTGCTGCTGAATAAAGTGGTGTCTGCCCATAAATTCCTGCAGAAACATTTTAACATTCCTGTAAAGGCTGATTCCAGAAAGATACTCACCTTTTACATGAACATTTGCATCATGCTCAAGAAGAAGCTTGACAGTAGCTTCATGTCCTTTTGTGGTTGCAATGTGAAGTGCTGTTTGCTCAAATTCATCTGCAAGAGCACTCAGGCTATCAGCACTCCAAAGATTGGTCTTGTAAAGTACCTCACCTTTGACATGTACATCCAAGTTGTGCTTAAGAAGGAATTTCACAGCCTCAGTCTTATTTTCTGCTGCTGCAAGGAGAAGTGCAAGACACTCCTTTCCATCTTTGGCTTTGCAATCTGCATGTTTCTCAAGTAGAAATTTCAGTGAAATGGGATAGTTCATGACTGCAGCTAAATAAATTTGCTTATTTATCTCTATTGTATTATCAGCATCAATGTTCTGTCATTGGAAGAATGTACAGATAATCTTACCTTGTTTATAAACATGTGCATCTTGTTCAACAAAAACCTTTATTATCTTTTGATGTTCCTGTCTTGTAGCCAAAATAAATGCAGTTTCTCCTTTCTTACCTGCCAGAAGATAATCAGTATCTACTATTACAAGAATGGACTCATGAATAGTGCATATTTAAATGACTTACTGGGTTCATCTGGATCAGCACCATTCTCAAAGAGGAGTTTCACCATTTCCCAATCACCATTTTCAGATCTATTCCGAAGTAATGCATCTGTATAACATGATAATACTTAGTCTCCTTATATTGTATCCTTATAATCCACTCACTAAGGTCATGTTTATCTGCTCCAAGATCAAGTAGTACCTGGACCATTCCTTTGGCCCCATTGACTGCACTAAGCAGAAGACGCCTTCGTTGCTTCTGAGCACCTTGATCAAAGACTGATTGAAGTAGATCACGAAAAGGAACCAGAAGGACAAGTACAGCAAGAGTCTGACCAAATGTCCAATCAGTTTCACCTGCTTCAACCAGGTGTTTATTCTTGGCCAATGTCACTTCAGTATCAATGAGTAATATAGCTTCCATCAGGCCAAGGACACCTAATCCCATCACCACCTGATGATGTCCAATGAAATGTGTATGGCTTTTGCACTTGAAAACAAGAAGAATTGCAAAAAAGCCAATAGGTATGATGAGGTTCAACATGGGGGTCAATAAAATGCTGTAAAGCAAGATAGACCATATTCTCAATGCCTCTGATTGAAGTGGCACTTCTATGCCCATGATCAAGGTTGTGACTTTGGACAGAGAACATACATCAGAGCTTCCAAAAGTTGCTGGATTGCTCCAAAACCAAATGCCAATGGTAGCCATGAATGTTAAATGTAAAGAGCCAATAATGATCACAGGGTCCATGAGAATCTGTTTTGTCTCAACCCAGAACAATGGTTGTTTTAGTCGACCTCCAGATTCAATGTGTGCCTCCAAATCTTGATCTCTATTTTCCTGACACATGGTGTCCCAATTAAGTCCCTTGTTTGGTTTTTGCTTTGTTGCACAAAAGCAAGACACATTCCCCAGGACCCTTATCCAACTAATCCACCAATGATGAGGTCTTCTAGCAGCCCACTCAACATCATCTAGGGATCTGTCTTCATCTTCTCTTTGTTGTGGTGTGAGGTGTGCTCTCCGGAATGCATAAAGTAAGAAATAAATGAACATGTTGGTGTTGTTCATCCAGCTAAGGTTCAGTACAATTGAAGCATGATAGTTTTCGATTCCATTCTCCCTGTGAGCCTGGATGACAGTTGAGATGAGAATAGCAAGAGCAGTGATGAGAATTGCAGTAGATTGAGCTTCCAAGCTCTCAAGTTCAGTGAATGTGACCTTGCCATCCCTAAGGGCTGCAATTGCTGGCACAAAGCTGAGGAAATTCTGGATATAGACTGCAGCTCGTACTCCAATGCCAGAGATGTCTGGATTGGAACTAATCATACAAGAGGCACCTGAACCAGACATGAGACAACAGATAGAGGAAAGTCGAGGGCTGTCCTGAGCGCTTGAAGGTGGTGGTAAGAGTACAAGAGAGAACTGACAGCTTCATGGTTGACTTGTCAACCAGACTCTCGTACCATCAGTCTCCTAGGCAAACACCATCAATGGTACATACAACTATTCCGTAATATGTCAAATCATGGGTGCCTGACCATTTATGTAAGTACGTGATTCCATTTTCTTTTTTCCCGAAGAACATTCCGGTGGACCTGGCGCCTCCGATTGTCCCAAATTATCCAGCACTTCATTGGTAGTGTATGGACAAGAGCTAGCATCCGAACGGAGGTCAAGCTTAAACAGGTTGAGGGACGGAAGTTGGTGCGGATTGGTTGATGTTGAGACGCTCACGAGTGAGGCCTAAGGCTCGGTTCATTTCAGAGTCAGATATCAGTGGAAAGGGTCATTGATGTTCTCATACACACTTGATGGACGATGCGATGGTGAAGTTGCGGATCGTGAATGTATCATTATCGGTGTTGCCGATGTCTGATACTAATGGAGTTGATTAACGAGCCATGTGCAACGACGTGTTTGAATCATGCGCATTGATAATGGACGCCCTTGTTTCTGACATTGGCATCAAACCACCCCTGGTCCTCGTGCGTACGGGTCAACCTCCCTGAAAGCACAGGCTGAAAACCGAGACTACGACGTCATGAGAACCAGGAGAATTCTTGTTGGATGATTGTCAAGATGTGCAAAAGTACAGAACAATAGTTTCCAGCACAGTCGTGCATATGTAACTCGTAGCAAAATGTATCTAAAAGATACTCAGGAAGAGAGATTTCATTTGCGCAATGCGATTCTTCTAAAGTCAAGACAGAATGAGTCGCCCGTCCAGATAAGCCCGTCCAGATAAGAAGTGAGAATACACACCTTTATCAGATTGCCGAATACTTGATAAGAGCTTTATGTTGAGCCTTCTCCAGGTCAACAAGTCGATTGCGCAAGAGGGACCATGGACCCATTCAGTCTTTATTGATCTCATTATCTCTTTCTATTCTTTTCCATTCTTACTTTCTCACACCGCACTCCTTTTGTGAAGCAGCCAGTACTTCTCTCAGTACGTAAGGACAGAGTCAATCGCAGAGCGAAGTGTCAGAAAAGTTCACATCGCTTCAATAAAGAATTTGAACATAAGAACTTGTCGACCGGCGCAGTATGACGTCCGCGAATAGTACATCTAATCCGGATTTACTCGACTTGGCATGAAATAGAGACCATGCGTATGTGTGGATTTTAATCGAGACCCGGGGGCCTGACCGGTATAACTGCTGAGAGCGAGATTTGAGACTCGAGATCCGGGGAGGAACAAATGTACATTCAGATTCTAGTCTTCCATAAATACCGCGAAGTCCGCCCACTCTAACGAGTCTGCAAAGCGTGGAGGGCTCGATTGAACTTGATCGAACTTGAGTGAGAAATGGTAATCGACAAGTGGTGCTTTTCACGAGCTCCGAGTCACCCTTAGCCCATTTTCTGCGGTATTCCTCCACCTGTTTGTGTTGACGGATATTGGATTCGTCGTTGGCACTACGTGAGACAACCCCCCCCCCCGGGGGGGGGGAACATGTCGGTGGTATGACTGGGCTTTGAAGAGCTGTAGTTGGATTGTTAGTTTTTATCAAAATCGATGCGTGATGCGATGTTAATGGCAAAGGAACAAACTTGACCACCGAGACGACGAGGTTTTGGGTGGGCGAGTAACGTGTCCCTGCAGGCGAAAGAAAGTCATCGAGGGAAGAGCTTCTGGCCAAAGATGAACTTCAATCATAATTGCCGGACCAGTACTGAAGCCACTAGTGGTGACGAAAACCATACAAGACCTCAGCGTCGACCACGATGGTAGAACAGACTATGTATTCCGTACCTAGTGGTGGCGAAAAGAATACAACTACATAATTTATGTGAGTAAAAATAACAATGAACTAATAGAAGGCTTGACTTACGACCTCAGCGTCAACCACGATGGTAGAACAGACTGAGGAAGTAAGTCAAGTCTGACGCGAATGTAGCGAAGTGATTACTAATCGTACCCAAAGAGGAAGTTGAATATAGTAGGCCAACACAACCCCATCAGCGACGAAGTGGGTGCAATAAAGGAATCATGAGCGAGAAACAAGACCAAGAGTTGGAATGAATTTGTAATGTAAGTTCTTCGGAAGAGACTTTGTAAGAATATCTGCTATCATTTCTGTAGTGGTAATCCAAGTAGTAGAAAAAGAACCGGTACGTAACTGTTCACGAATAAAATAGTATCGTATGTCGATATGCTTTGATCTTGACGTCGTAGAGTCTGAGTTTGCTATTCCTACAGCGCTTTGATTGTCACAGAAAATCAGTAGAGGTCTGGGAATCGGAAGATCGAGTGAAGTGAGAAGGAACCGAATTGATAATAGCTTCGCGGATTGCATGAGAGATCGCCATGTATTCTGCTTCTGTTGATGATAACGCGACTGTTTTCTGTTTGACCGAAGACCATGATACGAGGCTCGAGTAGAAAAAGAACGCATAACCCGATACACTCCGATGAGTAGCTGTGTCAGAAGCCCAATCTGAATCTACAACCCAAAAATCGGCCGGCAGTACCAATCGAGCTGGTGAATTGGTTGCAGATCGCGAAAAATCATACTCTAGAGCGAAATTCCGTGTGCCAGAGATATCACGAAGTACTTGCTTCGCAACTAGTAGGTGTGCTCGAGTTGGGTTTGCATTGAATTGACCTAATGACATAGCTGTAAATGCCAAATCTGGGCGTGTACACAGACTGAGATATAGTATCGATCCGACTAGACGTTGATAGTGAACCTTGACTTCGTCGTCAGGTACATCTGGAATTGCATTCAGAAGAGGATCTGGTAGTTCATGGAGATTAACGTTCAGCGGAAGGGAAAGTGGAGCAGCATCAACCAGATTGTATGTGTTCAAGAGATCCAGTACGAACCAACTCACACTAGATATAGGCATCATTATGCATTATCCTGTCTCATTACACATGGTATATAATGCATCTTTCTCTCATGGATGTTCTACATAGCAGTACAGCCCATGCAGTCAAAGTAATGCATTACTGTGTCTAATTAGACATGGTACATAATACATTTTTTCAGTTGTAATGCATTACACATAATGTCAATAAAGTGTGATGCATGGTTGCCTGGCACAAAAGTAATGCATTAATGGCATTGCATTAAAAATAAGCACAGTGACCTGGGATTGAGCCAGCATCCTTGCATAGCATGATAGTTAATGTAACAACATTCACAGTTATACCATGCACTTGTTACACCAAAAAGCAAAGCACACATTGAGTAAAGGGAGTAAGCTCCCCTTTGAAAGATAAACCTTAACCAAACATAATCCAAACCAATAACAACTTGAAAAAACCAGCTGCTAACCTTCACAACCCTAACCACCTAACTAGCTAACCTGTGGGAGCAGTAGACAGGTCTTTCCCAGGGGATGTATGAGTCATAATATGTTGATTGTTTCTGTTAGTTTGATAGTTATTGTAGAACCTCTGTTATGTTATGTATACACCTGCTTGTTGGTTGCACTTCCTCTGTGTTGTTAGCATCTTCTTTCCAATTCTCTCCATGTGCATTTTTATTAGGTATCCAATGCATCATCATCCTGAATGCATTACTGATCAGCTCATTGACAGAATGTCATCTTCAGCAAGATAAGTTGAAGCTGGATCATTCTTACATTCTCTGTTGTTACTGGCTCAATTGTGCAATATTGTTCATTGCTAATCCACAGACTTATCACCTTCAGTGGAAATGGCTGATACCTGAAGCTGCCATTCTGTGGGTTTTCGCATTTTGCCCCATTATAGCACTGATCCAACTGAACAATCTGGAGTAGGAGCCTTTGTATAAATGACTATTACAAACTATGCTGCATAAGTATTTATGATACAAGTATCCCATTTCTTTGGAAAGCAGCAAACCAGCATCAAAGTACAGACATCAATGATCAATTCAGACTTTTATAAGACTTGAAAATGCATAAGTAAATGTCTTGGCCATCATGCAGAAAGAATGCCATGTACTGATGACACCCATCTTCTATGTTTCTTCAAGCAAGGATTCAGAAATCCAGAATGAGGGCCAAAAGTCCTCAAAAATGACTTTGTATATGTTCTAGTTAATATGATGGTAAGCAAAACAAGTGTAGTCAGATGATCATGGCATACAATGGTTCTGGTAGATGCTGATTTACTATTTGTCTCAATGATCTGACCCACAGTTCCTTTTGGAATTGTGATGCTGGGTTTAGCAAAGTTAGGCAATCTTGTTCAGCTTCAGTTGGTTGTTAAACTATCAAGGAATTTTGCAAAATTTGACACTGTTTTATCAAAGTTGTTTATCTAAGGCTTAGTAGGCTGTTCAATGGATGGGGTGTATGTTGACATGGTATGTATGAAAATGAATGTGAATAAATTCAGTGGCTTTGCACCAGTTCCTATCAGTATTATATTTGATGCTACCAGGCTTGGGAAGAACATTCAATGATATCTACTCCAAATTCTAGGCATCTATCCAATGTAAGTATATCACACCTTGATTACACTGAGTTTTTTTCATTGCCACAGGTGCTGCAGATGTAATGGTTGAGTTGAACATTTGGTCCATGTCAATATTTCAGATGTGACTTGGCATTGGACATTATGCAGTAGGAGCAAGGGTAATATGCAAATTCAAAATGCTGAGTTACATTTACAGTGGCTCAAAAACTGTCCCAATTTTTTATACTTTTCAAAAGATGACATTGGCATGGAGGATTGAAAGTATACAAAATCCTTGTTGAATTATAAAACACTATGGCAATGTGGCTACAAATTGCACTTTAGTTTATGTAATTTCAAGCAAAACTGATGGAGTAATGGCCATTTTAAAATATTCACTCATTGGGACAGTTTTTTGAGCACCATCAACTTTGCAAGTTTATCCCTATTTTAGTCAGAAATAAAGAGTCAGTCACATGTAGGAATATCAACAGAGTCATGTGACCATGTTTGGTTATATTTAGGAGTGGTTCAAGTTGGTTGAACCACACCTTGACCTTCAACCACCATCATGAAAGCTACTTCTCCTACACAATGCTCTACTGTTGCTTCTCTCTTTGCTCAAGGGTATTCTCTGCATCAGATTGGGGCTGAAACTGGTCTAGGGAAGTCTGCTATTGAGAGGATTAGTAGAGAGTTGGAAGTGGACAAGGAAAACATAAGGAGGTTTTACAAAACCTATTTTCATCATAAACATCTGGACTCCAATTATGTAAAGGAGCTTTTTCTAGAATGCATTAAAAAGCCCCTTTGGTTCTTGTTTGTTTTAGAGAATCCTGAAGGCTGTGCAGCTAAGCTTACTCCATGTGATAAACAGGCTATTGCTTGACAAATCTCAAGTGGGAGAAACCCTATTGAACACCTCTGGGAGTACCTCAAGGAGCAGCTTAGGCAGTATGAAACACCTCCTCATAGTGTGCATGAATTGTGGGAGAGGGTTGCAAAGGAGTGGGATGGAATACCAGCAGAGATATGCCAAAGACTGATAGAAAGCATGCCTAGAAAGATTCAAGCAGTTATCAAGGCAAATGGAGGACATACAAAGTACTAAATACCAAAATTAGAGATGCTCAAAAAACTGTTCCAATGAGTGAATATTTCAAAATGGCTATTACTCCATCAGTTTTGATTTAAATTACATAAACTAGAATGCAATTTTTAGCCATGATGCCATAATATTTTACATGATTTAACCAGAATTTTAAAATACTTCCAATCCTTCATTCCAATGTCATCTTTCAAAAAGTATAAACCATTGGGACAGTTTTTTGAGCCACTGTAATTAACTATCTTACACCTCATTGCATAAGGACCCAATACAATAGCTCTGATATTATCAACATCTGAAATTTTACATATGACAACAATATGCTAAATTGTCCACTTTCAGCTTCTTTTGAGCATACAATCACTGTAAGAAAGCAGCTGAAGGAGAGTCCAGCTCATCCTTGGACAACAAGATGTGGCATAGTAGCATGGTCATCAAGTGCTGAGGCAAACTCGAGAAGTTGAGTGAAGGGGAGACAGGGATGATCACCCAAGCATTGATGTCTAAAGGTAGCCTGACATTTTTCTTTGTATTTTTCCTGTTGTTGATTGTGGATTGCATGGCCTTGTTATCTTCAGCAACAGTGTAACAAATCATGTTGTAGAATATAATTTACGTGATTGTGAATATTGTGATATTCTTCCTCATGGCATTTGTAACCAAGAATGAGGGTGGCCCACCATTTGCACACACAGACTTTTAGAGGTTTGAGTAAGAGTGAAAATGTGAGACAACTTTGTCTTCAAACACATTTGTCAGATCCTAATTCAGTACCAAGTTCATCTTTGTCCTTTTCACAACTTTGGGGTTGCCCTCAAATAGATGAACAATGGTGTTTTTGAGCCATCTATTAAATGTTAGAGTATCCCTGTCCAACTCTTCACCTGATACTGGCAGGATGATATAACATTCCCTGTCATGACAGGATAAGCTTTGACATTGTAAATTGCCTCATGTATGAAATATGTTCAACATGTACAAAGGAAAGAGAAAATGTTTTGCAATCACTTCTGCACTCATGTCAGGAATAATACCCTTTGCAAGCACCTGATCCTGTCATTTTAATGCATCATTCTGTGCAATTACAGTAAAAATTTAATGCAATATCCTTTGTAACTTAAATTAAGTACTGTATGGAAGTACTGCATGACACCAATGCATCAGTGATGCATTAGAAACAGAGAAAAAATGCCTTGCCACAGAATTGAACCAACAACCTCTAGAGTGGATACACACATACTATAAGAAACAACATAACCAGTAAACCACAATGACAATGAAGTTACATTAACATCATGTATATGTGTAGTGTTGAGCAAGCTGTCTATGGCTTGCACTGTTAGCCAATGATGGTTCAGTTAGGTTTTTTGTTGGTTGGTTAGTTTGTTAGTGTTAGCATTAGATTGGCTAAGGCTTCAAAACAGGGATACCTATTAAAGGGGAGCAAGTCCCCTTAGATAATACACCCCACTTCAATTCTTTTGCTATGACTGTTTGGTCTAATGGTCATTAGTGTTACTTGTTGAAAATTTCTATGCATGATGATCTTGGTTTGATCCCCATGTAATGTATTTTTCATTCATTTCTAATGCATTGGTGATGCATCAGTGTCATGCATTACTTCCATGCAGTACTTGATTTAAGTTACAGAGGATATTGCATGACATTTTTATTGTAATTACACAGTATGATGCACTACAATTACAGGGTTGGCTGTTGGAAGGATTAATTACCATTCTAAACACCAAAGAGAATATAGACTTGCTGTGCATTTGCCTGGGTGAGGCTTACAGTCAGAAAAATTGGGTCAATCATAAATTTTATCCTGCATTGAGGGGTCACAAGTAGACAAACAATTGAATGAAGACAACCTTACATTCTGGTTCCATCCTAGATCAGTTACACAAAGAGAATTCTCTGAAGCATTATTGCTGACTAACTGAGTAAATTTAGCAACACTTTCTATGTAGTTAGCAGCATCACTAGATCTGTTGAGACATTTCAAGGGTCTGTCAAGAACATCAGTAACTGCTTCCCTTTCCAAGTTTTCCAGAAGGGAGGATTGGGCATTCTTGCCTTTCATGTTGAGATTGACTATTTCAGAAGATCTAGGTTTCTTCCCTCTTCCCTTTTTGGCATGATCATAATCCATCAGGCAGCCCACAGCAAAAGTTTCCTGACCTTGAAAGATCAAGAGGTTTCCAGTGTGGACAGTGTGGATATTGCAGTGTAGGATAAGTTTATCAGGACCATCTATCATCAGAAGCAATCATCAGCACAAATACTGAAGAGCAAGACATGACCACACCTCTGATAAAGTCCTGAAAGCATAGCACAAGCTCCAGTAAACAGGAAAATGCTTTGATTTCCAAGCCCATGGGCATGAGGATATTGACATGATGACAATACAGAGGCACATCCTCCAAGTCGTCATGAGGAATAGGTGTATCCTCAGGTATATCATGGCTATCTGCGCGAAGTTCAGTATCAGCATCTGTCTCGGTTCTGGGGCACTTGTAACGTTGAGCTACCCAACCACCGCCGATCAACTCAAATGTACTGTCAACCTGGCCATCAACCTTGATAGATGGGTATAAGCTCGGGAATAGCTTCGAGTCATTTGTGCAAACAGGCCTCCAATAATGCTTGAGTGAATAAATCTAACAAAACATCATCAGCAAATGATCCAGTAAAGATTGTAATATGATTTGACTTGTTGAGGGTTGTCTTTCTCATCAAATTTGACGACTTTGTATACAACAGTAGAGCAGCTGCAGATCTCCGCTGCTGGACATATTGCAGAGATGATGGTCACAGTGACGTATTTTTCTACCTTGCCACCCTGTTTGATATCGATGACCCAATGGATATCATCACAACATATTCCATCAATGCTCTCAAAGTCGTCAGTGATAGTATAAGATGCCTGGGTATTGTTCGAAATCGGGCAATGTTGTGCGGGAGTCATACTTGAGAAACCAGTCACAATTCAAATGAATCTTTCTGGTTCCTACATATCATCAATGGAAGGGACTAGGTGATCAATAAAAGATGAATTACTCAGTGGATGTTGATTGGTGTACTTGTCATTGTAACTCCAGATTGATCATACAACACTAGCGTGAGCTCATCAAATAGAAGAATGAAACCCAATACAACGTGCCGGTCCAGTTGTTTAATCAAGGCCTGATGCATATAGGCCCCAAGCTGCTTTACAGCTCTATAACGCTCCACTTCTGTTTTCTTGACTTTGATCTCATACATGACATGGATACACATCCACCGAATCTGATACAATCTAAGCTGAGCATAAGTCAGCAAGGTATGTGTTGTTAGATGATAAAAGTGCTTACAAGATGCTCCTTTTCTCTTGTGTATCTTTTCAGAGCCTCTTTGTTCTTCTTAGCACCACTATGCGTCTGAGACAATATTGCATCCTGAGCCTTTATCTCATTCTCTAATGCTACGAAAGCAGTGTCAGAATGAGTCCCTGTGCCATCAGGGCGCCTTGGTGCCACATCATCTTCAAGAGACCTCGGGAAAGAACTTTGGGAGTCTACGTAAATGATTTTGGTACAAATTTTCTCTTCCAACATAGTGCTAACAATTGCATTTGAAATGACTGCAAAGGACTTGCACAGTGGTTTCTCACTTGAAGGGGGTTCGACCAGAAATCCTGCGCAGCGGGTGTCATTGTATTTACCATCCTGGGTTAATACTTGAAGGCTCTTGTTTATTGTAGGTATTGCAGGCATTATCTGTTCTACGAATGTCTCGGTTTCGACAGTGTGGAGAGTATTGCTGATATCCCTGTCCATGTTAGCTTTGATTTTTTCCGTCTTCGTATGTAGCATGCTAATTGTAATTGATGATCTGTAAGGAGTGTCGGCGATTTTAGACTAAAAACGGATACCTTTTATTGAAATTGTTGGTTGGATCACCACACACGAGATCAACACAATGAAATTACAAGATACGTCGCACAACCCAATTAGAGCCCCTGACGAAGTGACTAGTAGCGATGCCGGAAATTGAATGGACTCAGTGGGTTCAGATAGGAAAGAATCCTGACGAGAGCAGGAATAAGTCAAGAAGGTTTGCGATATAGACGCCTCACTGAATATCTGTGACTCAATCAAGTCAAAGAAAGTCGCAATGACCCCTAGCATGGCATTGTCAAGTGAAGCTCGGTTGCAAACTGCGGTGTCCTACTGAATCCTTCTCCATCGAGGGGGAGGAGGGGTCACATCTGTGCTAGAGATTATCATCGACCTTGAAATCTTGATATAAAAAATTATGGTCGAAGTTACTTTCAATTTGGCCTAGAAGCTCTTCCCCTTGACAACTTTCTTTCGCTTGCAGGAACACGTTAGTCGCCCACAACCACTTCATTGCGGCTCTGTACACATCGTCTCATGTGATAGTATGTTCCTTTGCCGCTTTCGATATACGTCAATACCGCATCGTGCATCGATCCTGATAGAAAATTGCAATCTAACTCCAGCTGCAAAGCCCAGTCATGCTAACGTGTTCCCCCCCCCTCCCCCCAAATTGTCACGCGTAGTGCAACAACGAGCCCAATATCCGTGAACACAAATGGGTCGGGGAATACCGCAGACAACACACAACTCTACAAGGGGTTGGGCGGGATGTTCTCGAGGCAGACGTTGATGTGTTTGTAGGAAGACTAGATCTGCATGTACGTTTCTTCGTTTTGTCTCTCAGATCTCGAGTCTCAATGCTAGCTTTCAGCAGCCATACCGGTCAGGCCCCTCAGGTATCGATGAAACCCACACATGTGCATGTTTCCATCGAAATTCATGCCCATAGCGAATAAATCCGATTAGCCCAACAAATAGGCGCATATATGCGCGGTGCGCTGTGACTTACGCTCATGTACTATTCGCGGACGTCACATACTGCACCAGACGTCACCGAGAGAAGTACCAGCTGCTTCACAAACAAACTAGTGAATACGAAAATGCACTGGAGGCAACGAACGTGTAGGGGCTTAGTGGAGACTTGTTGGCCTGGAGAAAGCTCAACGGAGCTGAGGAAAGTTTTTCTCAAGGTTATTCGACGATCTGATAAAGGTGTGTATTCTTACTTCTTATCTGGACGTGCGATTCATTTTGTCTTGACTTGTGAAGAGTCACGTTGTGCAAATGAAATCCCTTCTTCTGACAATCAATCTCCTCTAGATACACCGTGTTTGCTACGAGATACATATGCATGACTGGTGGAAACTATTGTCCCGTACTTTTGTACCTTCGACTTCTCTATCTTCTTTAACGATGACAAACAAGATCCAATGACACAATTGACTGATGTTCTTCTCGAGGCGATGACTGGCAGTAGATGACTGTATTTCAAATGTCGAATCTATTCTTATCCCTCTTTTCCAGAATAGATTTTGACGACACGCAGTAATCATTGTTCTTGTTTCTTACCACCCTCCTTCACATCCTCTCTTCAATGAAACTCTCGACAGTCTTCCTTGCAGAGACACTTCTAGCTGGTGTCGCGATTATCGCACCTGTTGCTGCAACCAGCTACAGCCTTATCAAAGAGTACTCTGGTCCGACTTTTTTCGACGACTGGACGTTTTTTGACCACTGTACGTCTAAGCATTTGTCAAAATGACAGATACGGCCCAGACTGACCTTCGAATAGTCGACAACTTGACCAACGGGGACGTGGTGTAGGTATCTGTAGATTCTTGGGACAACGAGAGTGCCTGAACCTTTTCAAGTTTTGTGTCAGCCTCCGAAGCACAATCCTCAAAGCTTGCCTTTGTCGATCCTTCTAGCAATCACGCTATCATCAAAGTCGACAACACGTCTAAAGTACCCTTCAATCAAAAACGAAATACTGTCCGCATCACTACCAATGAACGGTACGGGTTGGGAAGTGTTTGGGTAGCAGACATATTCCATATTCCCTACGGTGTGGGTCGCTTTGTAATGTCCATTAGCACCAATTGTCAGCTGATGTACCAAAAAGTGCTCTGTCTGGCCTGCATGGTACTCAATCTTCTTCTCTGGGAAAATATCCTATATATATGCTGCTGATTTTCAGGTGGTCCCAAGCACCCGATTGGCCGATAGGAGGGTGAGTATCAGGGTTCCTTGTCCAACACATATTGATTGGGCTTGTTCAGCGAGATTGATACCCTGGAAGGAGTGAATCTTGTCACACAAAATCAGATGGGGCTGCACACCGAAACTGGTTGCACAATTGTCAACCCCAGCCTTCTTTCTACCTCGAAGGAAGGTAACCCGAATTGTTCATTTATTGCGAGCGATAATCAAGGGTGCATTGTGACCGACACGCTTCCAACTTCCTATGGTCAAGGCTTCGCCGCAGCAGGGGGAGGTGTATTTGTGACTGAATATGCCGCAAGCGGTATTTCGTACGTCACCAGCCTCGTTGCTGACCTTATTTCTTCGTCTGATGATCTGGCACGCCTTTTTCTAGAATATGGTTCATGTCACGGTCTCAAGTTTCCGCATCACTTTCCGGTAACACTATTGACACATCCACATTTGGTACTCCCTCTGGCAATTGGCCGTCCTCGGGTTGCAATGTGGAACAGTTTTTTGAAGCTCAAAACCTGATCTTCGATATTACTCTCTGCGGTGGTAAGTGATTCTCGTACGGATGAGCGAAATGTTAATTCATCGGTCCCGTTATAATCAAAAGATTTCGCTGGCAATCCCCAGATCTTCGCGCAGACATGCAATGGCACTTGCTATAATGATTATGTCCTAGGTGATGGTTCGAACTACGCCACGGCGTACTTCGAGATTGCTTCTGTTCGTGTGTTCAGCAGCGATGGGACCAACAACATCAATGGCAGCACGAACACGAGCACAAACACAAACACAAACACAAACACGAGTACTGCATCAGGAAGCATGAGTACGGCGCCAGGAAGTGTGAGTACGGCGCCAGGAAGTGTGAGTACGGCGCCAGGAAGTGTGAGTACGGCGCCAGGAAGTGCGAGTACTGCGTCAGGAAGCAGTACCAGTACCATAGGAAATGCAATCAGTTTGATGGTACAGACCAACAGTATGTTGGCCTTACTGTTTTCGATCACTATTGTGGCAGTATCTCTTTTGTTCGTCTAATTGGTTATGGTCTTTCTTGACTACTTGCATATATACAATGCTCTACATTCGGATGAACTTACAGTGGAACAGGAATTGACGAGAAATATTAGTAGATCGTGTTCTTGACTGAGCAGACAAGCTTCAACGCATTGCAGATCAGACGTCAGGAGTTCATCTAAATCTCATCTCAACTTGATTGAATGAATATATCTGATATACAACAGAATAATGAGTTTGTGTATATAATATCAGTTTTTAAACAACTAAAAGGAGAAATAATCCATTGTACGATAGTGAAAGAAACAAAAGAGCAGAATATATGAACATATGTGAAGTGATATAACATGTGGCTTCAAAAAATGAAGACTCCATTTGCCTTGAAGAAAAGTCAAATTACATGAATGAATAAGAGTCATGTGGCTTCAAAAAATGAAGACACTGTTCATAGTGAAAAACCTCTATTCTAGATCTTAGAATTTTCAGTGATCTCGATTGATGTCTTCAAAGAAGCATTTTGAGAGGAATTCTGATGTGTCAAGCTCACTTATCACAATTCACAATGTTTGCTGTTCTGGACTTTATTGTTTGGTCATCTCAACAGGAGGCCTTCATTTGTTGTGACCACTGCATAGCTTGCTATTTATGTTTCGCAGGAACTCATACTTTTGTAACATGGTTTATATATTGGCATTGATTCTGTCAATGTGTCCATGCATTGAGGCTGTGCCAGTACAATGCACTCACATCTGGTGTCAGGTTCCGCTGACCACGAGGGCTCAGCTACACTGGGCAAGTCCTTACTAGGCAGATGTGATTCCCTGCACTGACAACTGGGCATTCGGAGGTGTCCCAAACACTGGGGACTTGTGAGGATAGTTGGTGGAGATTGATCCGAGCAAGTCCAGGGAGGTCCGGAGGAGTAGGGGACAAGCTGCAGGGAAGGGGGACAGGCTTGGCGGGGTTCAGGCACAAGTCCATATGCAAGTATTGCGGGTGCAGAGGAGGTGGAGGCTATGCAAGTGATGGAAGTGGAGCTGGAGTTTGATGGGGGATATGTCAGGTTCTGCTGACCATGGGGGCTCAGCTACACTGGGAGAGTCCTTACTAGGCAGACGTGATTCCCTGCACTGACAACTGGGCATTTGGAGGTGTCCCAAACACTGGGGACTTGTGAGGATAGTTGGTGGATATTGATCCGAGCAAGTCCAGGGAGGTCTGGAGGAGTAGGGGACGAGCTGCAGGGAAGGGGGACGGGCTTGGTAGGGTTCAGGCACAAGTCCGTATGCGAGTATTGCAGGTGCGGAGGAGGCGGAGGCTACATGAGTGATGGAAGTGGAGCCGGAGTTTGATGGGGGATCAATGGAGGTTGATAGAGTTCAGAGCTGAGCGTGTAGCGAGGTCCAGAGTTGGTTAAAGAGTGTTTGGGATTTGTAATTGTAATTGTGGGGTTCACAAAGGCATTAAGGTTGGGAAAGATAGGAACAGGATGGATGGGGCAGATCAAATGAGACAAGATGGAGTCAAACAAAATGAGACAGAGTCAAGACAAGATGGAGACAAGAATGAGAATAGATTCAGATGGAGATATGAAACAATAACAAAAACAATAATGGAATAGAGACAAGACAAGACTGGGAGACTGAGAGTAAGAAAACCAGACACAGAACACAAAACATGAGAGAGAAACAATCAGACCATAGGTAACATCAAGCAATATCAAGACTAGAGTATGAAGAGCTACTCTACATCTTATATACTGACTACTGGAGAGCTCTGGGGAATGTTGGCTGTGGCGGCAGGGCTTGGCAGAGCTCAGCAGAGTTGATGGGTGTTGGTTACAATCAGAGGGTGGGCCGCATTGATATGTTGATGGGATCAATTGGTGACATGGGCCATTCTGAGGTCATCATGATACTCCAAAGTAAGTTGAAGGAACCAGGGTGTCAAGTTGATGACGTGTAACAGGGTCAGGCATGGCAGGGGAATGGTCCCAGGGGCTCAGGAGATCCAGGGGAAGCATTGCTGACTGCGGGGAAGACATCAGAGTTGGCCAGGGGGCTGTTGGAGTTAGCCAGAGTAGGTGCGGAACACTGTGGGAGTTTGGCAAGGCATTGGGGGAGGTTCTGGGGGGGCGGGGGGTCATTGGGCAATGTGCGGGAGTCCAGGGAATGGGTCGTGACATCACCCCCCTTTCAACATTGAGACCCTTGAGATGCAGGGCACAGGTCAGGGATCAGTGGGGGCATGGGAGTCAAAGCCAAGTAATATTGATCAATCCACAGCAAATGATGGCGGCATGGGAGGCAAAGTCAAAGCATGGTTGCTGCTTCATCAGGGGGTTCTTCCCAATCAATTAAAAGACTTGGACATACCCCATGGTTCCCCCAAAAATTTCTTCCATGTCCTCCTCCAATCACTCAGCTCCATGGTTTTCTGATGCGGACAAGGTGGTGGTGTACAACAGTGAGGAGGAGGAGTTTGAGTGCTGGTGTTGGGTCAGTGCCATGCACCAGGGTAGTAAGTAGTGTCTACTTGTTTTTTCAGGGTAATTGACAGAGCTTTGCAGGGTGGGTTGCGACGGTGTTGGGCTCTTCTGGGGGCTCTACTTGACAGAGGGGCTTGAGATGGACTAGAGTTCATCCTGCAGAGTCAAGTTTGGTGGCAGGGGGTGGGGACGGAGTTCCACAGGTGTAGCAAGTTCCATAGGCGGAGGTGATGGTGGAGGAGCTCGTGAGGGCATTGGTGCGGGCTTGGGGCCCCCCAACACTGGAGTGGTGTTTGAACCAAGCCCCAGTAGTTTTCAAGCCCTTTTGGTCGCATTTACTGACCATTTGGTTATAGTGTACCCTTTGTGCTTGGTGGGGCGAGCTGTGTGAATTCAACGGGCCCTCCATGGGCTTGCGATGTGACACCTCTGTGTGCCTTCCATGCTGCATGAGGCATGAGAAGTGCTTGATTTTGTTGGAGTGGTGGGTGGTGTGCATTGCTGCAGAGCAGGGGTGGGACAAGGGCTGGGTGTGGGGGCAACTGAGCAAGGCATGGAAGGCCAGGGTGTTGGGGGAGGGGGGTGCAGTGATGTGCTCCTATGCCGCCTAGTGCCATGCAGAAAACCTAAAGAGAGGACCTGACACTAGTCACTAGATAGGGTAGCTGGTAGTAGGAATTTAATAGTTGAGGGCGAGTCAGTAACCGTCCCAGAGAACTAGAGCAAAAGTTGTGTTGTGGGGCGAAGTAGAAAGAAGGCACTATCACCAGCTGAGGTCGTCGTAACGGTGGTGAGAAGAGTAGGGAAAGAGCAGACGGTAAAGGAAGGAGGGGAACTAGGGGACAAACGTGATCTAGTTACTAGCCAAAGTCGCTAGTGTTGCTAAGTCAAATTAACGTGAATAGGCACCCGCAGTTGGTACCAAACTAAGTCAAAGTCAAAGTTGAGGAGGCTCATTGCTAAGCCGGAGTCAAAGACAGGATAAGGGAAAGAAAGGCAAAGTGTAATCTCAAGCTGGTAGGCTTAGGGAGAGAGAGGGAGAGAGAGAGAGAGAGAGAGAGAGAGAGAGAGAGAGAGAGAGAGAGAGAGAGAGAGAGAGAGAGAGAGAGAGAGAGAGAGAGAGAGCAGCTAGTCGACTTCGAAGGGGGTTCTCTGTTCTCTTCTCTGTGGGTATGTGTGTATATGTAGTGTCTATGTACAATCAGTATTTATATGTTTTGAAGTATAGTATGTGAAAGTAAACAAATAAATACTACAAGCGACGGCATCTGTCACTGTGCTTATGGTGCATACAAGGCGTCAGTCTGTGACTAAATGAAAAATCCTAGGCAAAGTCTTGGCGACGCTTAATTGCTAACAAAAACCAAAACAAGAAAAAAGTCTGATGTCAACACCTGAAGCGTAGATGCCATTCAAGTATGTTGGTAAGCTCGGCAAACAAACTGATAGTAAAAAGGTATGCATCTGATACTTTGTCCATATATGGTAGAAGAACGTCGTTTTGTTCGCCAGGATTGCTAGGGTCACTAATAGTCGTTGCTAGGGGGTCTAGGCCTTGATGATCTAGGCCCAAGCTCCAGACTCCACATGATATTTCTCGTGCTCAATAAGTCTCATAGTTGCTAGGGTCTCGTGCTTTGGTCCAACCCTCGGACTCGGTCCCATGTGCTGAGTGTTGTGACTTGTGTCAAATACAAAGTAGTCAGCTGCTGCTAAGTCTGCAATGCCAAAAGAATGCCAAAAATGGTGCTCAGCAATAACTGGGGCTTATCAGCAGGGTGACCTGCAGGGAAGGTGGGACCTTCACGGGGTGGGTGGAGGGAGGGGGCACTGGCAGTGGTGGATAAGGGGAAATGGAGGGCCTCCCCACTGTTGGAGGCGGGGCCCAGCGAGAGGCCACAGGGACACAAGTCAATGGTGGGGCCTCTAGGGCCTCACTTTTACTCTCTTACCTTGGGTGCACCATTGGAACAGGCTTCAAGTTCCCCAGAGCCCCCACCTTCAATCATGGAGGTTTTCCTATATTGGCAGGTGGAGGCTTTGACAACAGTGTTGACAGCATGAGAGGGGGAGCTCTGACAGGTAAGGGAGGATCTGGATGTGGCACAGAGGGAGAAGGAGGCACTGCAGTGGGAGCGGGACACCTCAGTGCAAGTGGTGACAGAGCAGGCATTGGAGGTGCAGGGTTTGTGGGAGCATCTGACACAGTGGGAGGTATGATCCATGGAGGTGGCAGAGGGGCGGCAGGTGGTGTTGGAGGGTGGTTTGTTGCGGGTGGAGCTGGAGGCAGCATGGCAGAGGGAGGATTGGTTGGCCAGTGAGGCTGCCTCGGGCCATGCAGGGGTCCTTCATAAGTATCTCCCCAGTTCTCTGTTCTGTTGCTAACAAATTGTTTTTGGTTAGGCTGGGTGTGGGAGCACCAAGTTCTCCTGGATGGTGCCTCCATGGCACTGGCGTCAATCCAAGATGGGTTGATGCAGTAATGTGAAATTGGTGAAATTGGCTTTGTTTTCAAACTCAGCTCAAAACTCTGACTCACAAAGGTGTTTGGGACTTTGTTTCATGTAGCTCACTCTAAAAGTGTCGTACAAAGTAGATTTTTAATTGATTTAGATTACAAACTCAACTGGGTCAAGTCTGATCACAAGGCTCAAGCAAAATATAATAAATTTTAAGCCTGAAGAAAATAATAGTTTATTGGCCTCAGAAACCCGCTCCCTGGGGATTTCCGAGCTGTAGCTAGTACTTTGCTTGTCCAATAGGCTCAAAAATCCTCTCCTTTTATACCCCTCAGTCTGCACATGGACCATGGCTTTTCCACATGTTTTCATCATCATCCAGGAGTGTGGTCAACCGGTTGGTGGGCTGGGCTGCATGGTCAGGCCTTGGCATGCACTTATTTTTTGGCATCGGCAATTCGGATTTGATCATGCTGAGGCCTAGGCTGCTTTTTTGTCTGTCTCTTTTCCTCCCCCTTTGTCTTCTCCTCCTGCCTGCTGATCCTTATCAATGTGGACTTGAGGGCTGTTTAGTTTAAGTTGGTTGGTCAGAGAAGGGAGGGGCTAGCCCTGGATTGAGGGGAAACTCAGATTGTTAGCTGAGATCAATTCTTGGCCCCTGCCATCAAAATTTGATGGCCGGCTTCCCAGCTGTTGTCTACTGACTTTTGGGTTCATCCTTGGTTTTACATGGGAGGTTTTACTTTGAGGTATGCCTTACATTTACAGTTTTCAACATTTTTCACCAGCTTACAGTTTTCAGCTATTTTTATTTGTAAAGTATATTGTTTTATAATATACTTTGACTAGGCTTTTTCCTCTGCCGATCTCATTGTTGAGACCAGTGTATCAGCAGATGTCCATGGATCACCCTTTGGAGTTTCAGCAGGGGATGGCAAGGATGGGGAGGTTGCTGGTGGGGCATTGACAGCACAACGCAGTAGCTCCAAGGTCATGGTGGGAGGTGGTGGTGGACGTGGGGGAGGCCTTGCTGGGGTTGGCAGAGGTTCTAGCAGTGGTGCAGGCCCAAATGGAGATTGATTTGGGGATTGGGGAGGAAGGAAGGGGGTTTCTCAAGGGGGGGAGGGGTTGAGGAAGCAGTCGGACTCTGTCCTCTTGTTGCTCTGTGCCCTGTTGCCTACCCCCTTTTTGTTGTATCATATCATTGTTAATGCAATTTTGGTCAATGCTCCTGGCGCATGTGGTGAGCTTTAATTTGTGTGAGGGTAAGTAAAAACATGCAGGGGTGCAGGTGGGAGTTGAATCCCTAGTAAGTCCAGAGGTGGGGGTTAAGCCCATTGTTTGCCATCTGTGTTGGCTAGTCCTGGAGTCATTGCAGGACTTGGCGGAGTATTGTGGGAGGGAGTCCCAAGCCTCAACGGGGTGTTGGGAGTCTTCCTGCAGGGTTCCATCACATTTTGGGGCATTGATAGCAGCATCGTTGGGCTTGGCCCTCGGGGTTTTGGACCAAAGTTGTAGGGGTTGTCCTCTGTCTGCAGCAGGGTTGAGCATTGTGCTGGTTAGGGGGGGCAGACCTCCAAATCTTTGGAGTGCACTTGATGGTGGCTGGCGGTTTTGTTTTTTCTGTTGGTGTGGCTTGTAGAGGGGCAGAGGCCTTCTGGTGGTTTGATCCTTATGCCAACATGGGTGGCAGAGGTGGTGGAGGTCCTTCTTGATGACAGTGGGGGTGGCGAAGTGAAGACTCTTATACTGACGCAGCTGATGGAGATGGTGGAGGTCTCTTTGGATGGTGGTGGGGGTGGCAGGGTGAAGTTTGTCCTTGGAGGCAGGGCCAGTCAGAGGTGGAAGTCCTTGGTGGCATAGAGGCATGGTTCCAGTGTGAGGTGGTTCTTGTAATAGTTTGTCAAGGGACTGTTTCATGGGCCAGCTATGCTGTGAGTTGGATTAGTGTGGGTGCAGAGGTACTCCCTTGGAGTAGGTGTTGCCATCCTTTGGTTGTTGGTGTCCGGGCTTTGTGTTTTAGTGGGTTTGTGCGTGGTAGGGGTTTATCAAGCTCCAGAGTATTGTATTTCATTGGAGGTGTACTGGGTTTGGGCCTTGCTGTGCTCTGGAGTGTTGGCTCTGGTTGAGGTCACACTCCAGAGTATTGTGTTTAGGGATGGGTGTGCTCGGGTGGTGTTTTGGTGTGCTCCAGAGTGTCATTGACGAGGGGGCAGGGTTTGGGGTGGCCAGTCTCAACAAGTTTCTTCTGGTCCAGAGTTGAGGTTTGTGAGTTCTAGGCCATTTATGTGACCTTGCTCTCCATTCCTGGCCAAGAGTAAGTCCAGAATGGTTAGAGAAGTCTTACGTAGTTCTGTCATTCTTTAGAACTTGAGGTGCTGCCTGGGTTGAATTGGTGGAGGCCTCCTTTTGGCAGAGGCAGTGTGGGGTTTGGTTGGTGACTGTCTCATCCTAGCAGGAGTGCTCCAGAGTGAGGGGGAGTTTGGGGGCTGTTGTCCCATGGGTTATTCCTCTTGGGGTAGGTGGTTCTTTTGGTGGAGCTGTGTCGGAGGACCATATTGAGGGCCTAAGAGTTACTGGTTTGTTGGCAGAGTGCACAGGGCCAGTGGTACAAAGGCAGTGTAGCGGTTGGTGGTCTTTTGTTCCTTCCCAGGGTGGAGCCAGTAACAGGGTGGTGTGAGGGTTGGTGAAGTGTTGGCCTCACTGGCAGAGCTCTTTTACACTCAGTGGGTCGAGGCGGGGTTAGTTTGGGGTGAGCTCAGGGCCTCAGGTGGCAATTTTTGTCCTTTCCCAGGGCGGAGCTGGCAGCAGAGGTGGTGGGGGGTCAGCAAAGTGTTGAATTCACTGGCAGAGCTCTCTTGGTTTTGGTGGGATGGGGTGGGATTGGTCTGTGCGGGTTCAGGGTGTTGTTTCTTTCTCCCAGAGTGGGAGTTAGCAGTGCGGAGTTGTGGGGTGAGGGTAGCCTAGTGGGTGGTTTGTCAATAGAGTTGATTCTGGAGGTGATGCAGGGGGAAAAGGGGGTCCAGGGAGCATTTGGTTGGTCCATTGTTTCCATCATACAAACCAGGGATCCAGAGTCAAATGTGGGGATTGGGATTGGTTCTTAACTTGTTAGCAGGGCTGTGTCAGAGGTGATGTGAGTTGAAGGGGAGGCTCCAGAGTTGGGTTTTCCTCTTTGTTCAGTCAGTGCAACAAGCAGATGTTTAATGGACATTACCACTGAGTGGTGGAGTCATTGCATATGGTGGTGGCTCCCAGAGTCATGTTTGGATGTGGGGAGCAGATCTGGCTGCCTTCTGAGGCTTTGGTGATTCTAGCCATTGTCCCTTTGTGCAAAGTCTTTTGCTGTGTTGGGGGAGATGGTTGTTCATGATTGTTGGAGGGTGGCAGGAAGTTGGTCGCAGGAGGACATCAATCTGGGACTTCAAGGGGGTTCATGGCAGGGTTAGGGTAGTCTTTCCTTTGTGCTCTGGAGCGGTCCAGAGGTCGCTATGAATGGGGGCGGGGTAGGTCTTGGAACTGTGGGGCGATCAACTAAGTTTCTGATCGGGGAAAAGGTGCCACTTCTTTAGAGAGCATCATTGGTTCCTTGATTGTCAGGGTGGAGTCAGAGGGGCCACCTCATCATTCTGGGCATCTGGATCGATCTCCATTGGCATGGTTAGATTTTGCTGGGGGTGTTGCAGAATTTGGGGGGAAACTACTTGGAGGGTCCCGGAGTTTATTCTCTTGTTGGGGAAGCATTTTGTCAGGGGAGGGGAGCAGTATGGTGGTGGGTCTGGGGCTCCATGGGCAGGTTGCAGCATGTGACGCCCTTGCCAGTGGGGCAGCACTTTCTTCAATGTTGAGTTGTCATTGGGAGGTTGTGGCATCTCTTCTGATGTCAATTTGAGATGGGTAGCAATGGGGGAAAAACTAATTGCTTCTTATGGGAGGCATCAGCAATCTCAGGGCACTCCGGAGAAACTACTTCATATGGGGTTTGTTTCTGGGTACTCCAGTAGTGTGGTCCTAGTTTGATAGACGTCTTCTGATGTACAGGTGGGGTTTTGTGGAGTTGTTATCCAGCGATCTGTGATTGTGGGGTGGGTGCTGCAGGGCATCATCATTTTGGTTGGCATTGTAATTCCCCTGGGTTGGATGTCAGAGTCGGGGCAGGGGCCCTGGAGTTGCATTGCCAAGGTCCGGAGTTGTGTGGGGGGCTTCAGAGTGGCTCAGAGGGGTTGGTCAGGGTGGCCTTGACCTGGCATGGCATTATTTGAGCCATCGAGCTCACTCGAGTCACTTAGCAGGCAAGCCCTCCAGGGACGTTGGAGCATATGTTCTTTATTGTTGGGGGTTTTTGGAGCTCAAGAGGGTTGATTGATGGTTTTGGGGATGATGGTGGGGCTTCCTCCTCCCTTATATGAACATGTCAGTGAGTTCAGAGTACTCCAGGGAACTACTTTGCATGGGATCCTCTTTTCCCTATAGTTTGTTCTGACAGAGCAATTCCAATGCTGGGGTTGGGCATAGTGTTGGTCTCAAGATCTTGCTCTGTTGTTGGTGGGGTTACTGGCTTGAGCTTGATTCCAATGACAGCAGAGCTAGTGTGGGAGGGCAGAATTTCTTGGGTGTAGGTGTGGGTGAGAGTTGGATGGTCTGCTGGTGTGGTAGCAGGGTTCTGCTATTGGGTTACAATGCTGTCGGGGACTTGCTGGGTTTGTCCTGACAGCTTGTGGAGTTGCTTGTGGGTTGGTGGATCCAAAGGCGGGCTTCAGGGAAGCACATTCTCAGTGATCTCGTCATTGTTCTGGTGAGGTTGGCAATCTTCTTCATGCAATGGGTGATTTTTCATGGTGGGTTTGTGTTATTGTTGTTAGAGGGGTGGGGGTGCAGTGCCGGAGAAGTTTGTTGATCATTGGGTTGAATTATTGCTAGGGTTTAGCATGCTGCTTTTGGGTGACATTGGGGTTGACCTTTGCAGGGAAGCAGAGCTGGTGGAGAGGGTGGAGGAAGGGTGGGAGGTGGTCTGCAGGAGTGGTGTAGGGTTGGGCATGGGTGGGGAGGGTGTCTGTGGAGAGAGCATTGTATGGGTGTAACTGGAGTGGAAGGGACGTTTGGTGTCAGGTCTGTGACTCAATGTGCCTTGGCAAATTGGGCAGGGCTGTATGAATCATAAGGGTTTCCAGGCACAGATCAACCATAGACATCAGAAGTGTTTGGCAAATGTGTGTGTGGAGCTAGCACGGACATCACGAATGGGGTAAGGTATAGTCTTGATATTGTATCAGGTTCTGCTGACCATGGGAGCTCAGCTACACTGGGAGAGTCCTTACTAGGCAGACGTGATTCCCTGCACTGACAACTGGGCATTTGGAGGTGTCTCAAACACTGGGGACTTGTGAGGATAGTTGGTGGATATTGATCCGAGCAAGTCCAGGGAGGTCTGGAGGAGTAGGGGATGAGCTGCAGGGAAGGGGGACAGGCTTGGTAGGGTTCAGGCACAAGTCCGTATGCGAGTATTGCAGGTGCGGAGGAGGCGGAGGCTACATGAGTGATGGAAGTGGAGCCAGAGTTTGATGGGGGATCAACAGAGGTTGATAGAGTTTGGAGCCAAGTGTGTAGCAAGGCCCATAGTTGGTTAAAGAGTGTCTGGGATTTGTAATTGTAATTGTGGGGTTCACAAAGGCATTAAGGTTGGGAAAGATAGGAACACAATGGATGGGGCAGATCAAATGAGACGAGATGGAGTCGAACAAAATGAGACAGAGTCAAGATGAGATGGAGACAAGAACAAGAATAGATTCAGATGGAGATATGAAACAATAACAAAAACAATAATGGAATAGAGACAAGACAAGACTGGGAGACTGAGAGTAAGAAAACCAGACACAGAACACAAAACATGAGAGAGAAACAATCAGACCATAGGTAATGTTAAGCAATATCAAGACTAGAGTATGAAGAGCTACTCTACATCTTATATACTGACTACTGGAGAGCTCCAGGGAATGTCGGCTGTGGCAGCAGGGCTTGGCGGAGCTTGGCAGAGTTGATGGGTGTCAGTTACAATCAGAGAGTGGGCCATGTTGATATGTTGATGGGATCAATTGGTGACACGGGCCGTTCTGAGGTCGTTGTGATACTCCAAAGTAAGTTAGAGGAACCAGGGTGTCGAGTTGATGACATGTAATGGGGTCAGGCATGGCAGGGGAATGGTCCCAGGGGCTCAGGAAATCCAGGGGAAGCGTTGCTGACTGCGGGGAAGATGTCAGAGTTGGCCAGGGGGCTGTCAGAGTTAGCCAGAGTAGGTGCAGAGCACTGTGGGAGTTTGGCGAGGTGTCAGGGGAGGTTCTGGGGGGGTGGGGGGTTGTTGGGCAATATGCAGGGGTCCAGGGAATGGGTCATGACATCTGGCTTGTTGCTTGTTAATGAGATTATTTTGTGCCCAAGTACATATATAAGGCTTTGAGGTGCTTTGCATGATTGAAGATGTTGAGTTAATCATGTCTTGGAGTACATTAATTTGCAACAAGGTGTACAGTCAAGCATGAATTAATTCAACATTGCATTAAGCAAATTTGAGTTCAGTGGTCTATACTCTTTCCTAACTAACTCAAACAATTTTCTCTTGTAGAATCTCCACAGGCTGCCTACCAGAATGATTTTGGATACAATCTTGGTGTACTCTGACAGTTCAATATTGATCTTTTTGAGGCTAGTGACTGGAGTCTTTGCACTTGTACATCAGGTGCATTGCATCAACATACTTGGTGATCATTGTCAAAAATGCCATATTACTTAGTAAGGAAGGATGGTTCCTAGACCAAATTGATATGAGAGTTCATTGATTTGAATTTGCAAAAGAGAACTGCCAAAATGATGATTGTGGCACAACATATGGAATTTTGCAATCCATGTAATGTCTCACATTGGGCACAGGGTTTGGAATGCTCATTGTCATTCATCTGATACTTACCATATGCAGTGGGAGGTAATACCATTCTGTCTGTATTTGAGACATTGACACTGGTTGTACAGATGCAAAGAAGCCTTTTTCAGTCTAAGGTTGGTGACTGGAGCTCTTCTACTTATAGACTAGGTGGTGTCACATCATCATGATTAAATATAAGTGGCATATCTTGCCACAAGTTCCCAGTTTCTTGCATATAGATACTTGTCCTTGTCCTTCCCTCAACTTGGCAGGTTCAGGAACTCAGATTTGTATGAACTTGAGAGTCTATTGATTTGACAATTCAAGAAAGGAGAACTACAAGAATGACAACAACATATTGGCAAGTATTTTCTATGCACTTGTCAATACATGTGGATAGTTCAGGATGCTTATTTCATCATATTTTTCATCATGGCCAATTAAATAGTTTGTAGCAGAATTTTAACCACAATGTACTGGTGAATGAAGGTGTATCCCAAGGCCCAAGAGAGAAAAGACCAACATCATTCTTTGCCACCCATTACCTATTTGTTTTTGGCATCAGTGACATTTGTAGTTGAAAGATAGACTAGATGAGATTATCACTGAGATTGTCTTGTTAATGTTGTAACTTGAATCTATTTATAGTCAATACTCTACACCTGATGATCTACATAGTCTTGAGACAAATTTCATTTCATTTTCTTCCAAGATCAGTAATTCATTCAAGTAGTTATTAGTCTTAGTCCTCTTCCTTGAGATTGGTCTTGCATGCAACGTGTATCATATCCTTGATATCTGTAGCAGCCTCTGCAAAGTAATGCTTGAACACCACAGTGCAGCACTTGAGTGACATGATAGTCCAGTGGATATAGCTGCTACTGATCAAGTAGGAAAGGCTGTAGCCATCATGCAGGACTGTGGGGACAGGGGGGCTTATCAGTCATTACTCAAAGTAAGAAGGAAGACATTGACATTGCAGCAGTGCATATTCACCACCCATCAAAGACAAGCTATTGAGCTGACTCATGCTAAAAGCACCCAATGGCTAGACCTCACAAATGCCTCATTCCTGAGCAGTTCTGGAACCTCCTTGCCCTTCCCAGTTTCAATGACCTTCTTGAGGTCAAACATATGACAACCACACCCTGTGTGTCACTGGCCCATCCCACATATTGCATATTGTGTGTGGCAGCCTTGCAGATCTGCTATGTCATGTGTTGTGGGTTATGGGAGGAAGAAGAGGTAAACATGACTTCAACAGAGAGATGGGCTTCAGAGAGAGAGCACATTGTTTTGGTGCAGCCACATTGAGATTTGCAGATTTGGGTGGATTCATAGGTTGTGGCCATGCAGTAGTGTAGTTTGTGGAAGGTGAGTTGTTTGATTACTTTGGCACAGGCATCAGGTGAGATGGAGTGGGATTTTATCAGGTTTTTTCTGTAGCTGTCATATATGTAGTGTCAGACCTGCAGGTGTGTTAGTTTGAATGTTAGTTGAACAGAGAGGAAGGGCAGCACACCTAGTGATGCAAAATGGAAGTTTTGATGCCATCAATTGATTGGATCAATGGATCAAACTTTGTTTTCAGAGGCTTAAGTTACACAAAAGCTCATGTAGATGTTACAGTTGTAGATATAAATTTAAATTGATTTATTTGCTAGTTGAGATGGCCTTGAACTATTGAATGGGTCCAAAATATATATAATTCAAAAACCCGAACCAACTAAATACTTGTAAGCCTAAGATAGCTGCTCCCTGGGGCTAGCCAAGCTGTGGTACATTGTTGCTTGTCCTCTCCCCTGATTCTTCTCTCCTTTTATAGCTTGTCATATGCACACAGACCAGGGTGTTTTCCATGCACACCCATGGGTGTACCATGTGGTTTTCCTTGGCCTTTCTTTCTTATTGGTTGGTCATACAAGATGACATGCTGGGTCAGCATTACTCAGTTTTCATTTGTCTGACCTCTTTTCTCTTACTCTTTTTCCCTCCAACTTCTTTCCAATAAACTTTGCATGGCTTGTATGGTGGCCAGCTTGGATCTCAGGTGGTCTGGCATATGGTATCAAGGGGAGGTAGGGTTTTATTGTTGTGTTTAGATGTTCATGGCTGTCCTCAGCATCAGTTAGCTTTCTAGCCAGTTTTGCTGAGCACAGCCATTGATCATTGATTGAATGCATAACTAGCCTCTGTTCTTGATGTCATAGATCCTGCTGGCATCATTGCATGTGTGCTTTCTGGGTTCTTTGGTGATTCTTATTTTACTAGGTATGTTCTTATCCCTATGGTTTTCAGCATCTTACCCAAGCTTACAGTTTTCAGCTTGTTTGATTGGTAAACTCAGTTTTTTCTAGTTCTTTCAACCTGTCTCAAGTACAAGACAGGCATATCACTTCCCCCGCACCATTTTACTGAATGCCCTCAGTCAGGTCTATGCATCTTTCAAAAACTGCTCACACTTGATCACTCTCAATTTTCAAATTGGAAAGCCCAATGTTCTTTTGTCTTCTACAAAAATTATTTTCCTTTCCTTGATCACATCCATTGTCCTATAAAGACGCTCTCACCACTACCCTCTTTCCCTGCAGCAATGGCACCCAACCACCCTATTCCTACCACACCTTGCAAAAACCCTGTGGGTCCCACCACCAAACTTCCTTGCACACCCCCAACTACTTGCCCAAGTTCTGGCCAGAACTCGCCCAACAACTTTGCCCTTCTCCAGCACTCTGTCAAGTGTGACACACATCAGGTTATCTTAGCAGTCCTCCAGCTTCCTCTATTCACCCAGGCTGTCATTGGTTTCTGTGGGGTTGCGGCTGGTATCCCTGGAACTTGGGCTGACTGCACCCAATATCTTGGCACCATGCAGCTGGTGAGTTCCTCTTTTGTCCTTTCTTTCCCTTCTTTGTTCTTTTTCACCCTTCTTCTCTTTGCTTCAGTGCTTTGCTGACCAGGCTGATTTCCCATGCATTGCCAAGCAAAAGGGCCTTTTTGACTCCCTGACTGCCACCCTTCCAGTGATCAATCATAGTGCCACCAATGACTCCATCAGCATCTAGTCCTTTCTTATGTTTGCTGACGCTATTCTCCAAATCAAAAAAAATTGGCAAGAGGTCCAATGTCAGTGGGAGGCAGAGGTCCAACATCAGTAGGAAGCAGAGGAGGTATGTCTTCTTGTTAATCCCTTTTTGTTGACTGATGCCTTGTCCTTTTAGCTGAAGCAGCAAACTCAGGATCAGGACGTTGACATGTTAGGTCCACCCTCTATTCATTCTGGCAAGCGGCAAGCTAATGTAAGTCTAGCCTACAAACTTGACTTGCTTGCTCATTGTTTTGACACCCTATCCCTCTTTCTATCCCAGACTGAGCCTGACAGCAAACCTAAACCCAAGAAACTCAAGGTTCTTCCTGCCTTCTGTTCATCTTTTATCCTCATTTTTCTTTTACATTGCTCCTAATTCTTTCTCAGCCAATCTCAAACCTGGGAGTGAGGGCATGCTCTTGCTTCTTGGCCAGGTCAATGCCACCCTTGAAGCTGTCCAGCTTGCCAATGACAATACCCTTCTTCCCCATGCCAACCTTCAAAAACATTGTGATGCTGTTCAGCTTGCTGCTCAACAGCAGCTCTACTCTCTCAACATTGCCCTTCAGACTTATAGACTAATTTTGACTTGTCTTGACTGTCTTGACAAAACCCTTGGCCCTTCTGACATCGAACATACTGGAGATCTGCTCAATGATCTCCAAGTTTTGCCTGAGGTATTATCCCCTTTTTGACTTCCCTTGACTTGTTTTTATTCACTTTAGAGTCCCAGGTTGTTGATTCTGATTCTGACATTGAAATCACCCCTTTGTCTCCAAAAATTCCCCATTCCCCCATACTCATACAAGAGGCCCCTGCATTGTAAGCATCAGTATTGCCTTTGCTTAAACTAGCATAGGCCCTTTTAATCCCTACTCGTAAAAAAAATCCCTTTATATCTCTTTATTCTGCAACCCCAAATATATAATGCCATTAACCCCAAAAACATGTGATTAAGTCTATTTAACTTATTTTGACTTTTAAAAAAAAATTAAAACTTTTCGTCAAGTTTTGGGGCTATTGTCCAACTTAATTGTGTCATGGTCTAGAGGCTCATGAAGCCTTATAGATCCAAATGACAGATCTGACATAGCATTCATAGTAGGCCTTTGTAGTTCTTCCCTCAACTCTTTTAACTTTTCTGGAGTGATATCTACCCATTGCTCTAGGCTTTGGGATAGCTCCAATCATCTTTGAGCTTTGTAAGGGACTACTCTAAAAACCGCAACTCTGGTCTGCCAAACTGACTCATCAAGCTCTGCCACAATGTAACTGCCACCCTTGGTCTTAGCAATTACTATCATTGGACCATGAAAACAGGGCAGCATTTTAGCACTGTGTGAACTTTCTGTAATCATATTCTTGACCAAGACTAAGTCCAAAGGCTTGAACTTGAAGTCTTTGATAGAGTTTTTATGCTCTTCTGCAAACTTCAAGGCCCATTGGAGTTTGTCCTTCCCAACTCTCTCTCTCATCTCTTCTACATGCTGGTGGTGCTTGGCTAAAGCCCTAGCATGAAAACCAATCAACTCTTCTGTAGATAATGGCCCTTCTAGTAATTCTATCAACCAGGTAGCCTCTACCAAGTCCAAAGGTAGAGTTGGATGAGCTCCAGTGACCATGAAGTATGGTGAACATCCAAATCTCTGTTGGATAGTAATGCAATCACTCCACATTACATGAAAGAAGAAAACCATTTAGTGCAATTGTCACAAGCTTTGAATAAAGCTTGCCTGACATCCCAATGTGGTCTTTCAATTTTGCCATTAGCTTGAGAGTTGTATGGAGAGATGGCAATGCCTCTGATCCCATATTTACTCTCTATCCAAGCTGTGACCTTTTTGAATTGTCCAGCATTGTCAGTGATGATTTCTGCAATGCAACTCCAGCAACAAATTACATCCTCAAACAACCATTGACCAATTGTTTTATGGTTTTCTTTGCACGGAGGCCTTCCTTCCATCCATGAAGACAATGCACACCTACCATGGACAATATAATTGCAACCATTTGAAGCTGGAGTCATGTGCATGGTATCAATGTGAATTGTTTGGAAGATAGAGGGTGTATAGGTTACTGTGGGAGCTCTGTTTACAATTGTCTTCTGATGTATCTGACAGTTGTGACAAGTTACAACATACCACTGTACATCTCCATCAATTCCTGGCCACCAAATCATTCTTGTATTGACATTTTAGTTGCATAAGTCCCTCTATGCCCTAAGGCATCATGGGCTGATTGAAGCATGAACATTTGCCTATCAATATTGACTACTAGCTCATGCCTGGCCTCATGATTGTGTTTGTACAGTCTCCCCTTTTTATCAAAGAAGGTCTGCCTTGCAAACCTCTTGAACTTGTCTGGGTCCCAACCCTTCAAACCTTCAGGTTCTTTGCTTGGGTCTTGTAGCCAGCTTTGTACAATTGGCAGCAAGTCATCCCACTGTTCACTCTCACCACCCTTCCTATGTGCTAAGTAGGCTTGTAAGTCTGCTTTCTTTTCTTTCTCAGTACCTTCTGTGGGTAACAGAGGCTGAGAGAGAGATAGTACTGCAACAGGGTCTATTCTAGAGGTCTGCTGCTGACTTAGAACTGCCTTCCTAAGTTTCACCTCTTGAGACCTTGCTCTATCAAGTTCTTGTTCAAAGTCTGATACTTCAGTGGTTACTGCATTTAGATAGCCACCTATAGTGTCAATTTGATCTGCAAACTCCTCAAGTGCTAAGGGTTCCCAATCCTCCCATCCTGGTTCATTGTTGGTTTTAGCTGGATATTGAAAGTGCATAGTCTTTGGGTTGTCCACCAACTCTGGATTAACAGGTGGGTACTCCTCATCTCCTGGCTGCTTGAGCCTCCCAGACAGGCCATCAACACTAAAGGTCTTTCCTGGCACATGCCTCAAAGTAAAATGATAGAGTAGTACATCCTCAATCCATCTCATGATGGTAGCATTAGGTCCTACTCCAGGATTGCTTAGCATTCCCTTCAAATACTTGGCATCAGTCTCTACTACAAGCTTCCTACAACCAACTAGCCAATACTTATTAGCTTGCAAGGCTCTCATCAAACCATAGAGTTCTCTCTTAGGTTGTGAGAATCTTGCCTCTCTCTCATTCAAGGTGATGGATCCTAGCTTAGCACAAGTGCGTTGCTTAGGATTGTCTGGAGCTTCCTGGAAGATTCCAAAGCCCACTGCCATCCAAGAAGTGTCAACTGATAAGACCACTGCCCCTCCTGACTCATAGTCAAGTGGTTTTAGAGGTGCACTTTCAGCTAGCAACTTCTTCAACTGAGCCATTGCTGACTGCTGTTCCTCACCCCAAACAAAATTTGTTGATGGGTGCAGCCACTTTAGCATAGTCCTTAATGAACATCCTAAAGGTACCACAAGTACCTAGGAAAGCTCTGACATCTGACTTGTCCTGGCAATCACCCCACCCCATAACAATGGCCAACTGCTTGGTCTCAGGTTTCTGTCCTTCATAGGAACACCTGTGTCCAACTACTACAATCTCATCTGCACAGACTACTGACTTTTTCCCAGAGAAAGTTCCTCCAGCATATTTGATTCTTTGTGACACTCTGTTTACATTCTGCAGATGCTCCCATACAAATCTCCTAATGCCTGGATTTTCTGGGATAACCTCATAGCCTCCATCTGGCAGTTCATATCTGTGAGGTGGACCTCTGATTGGCACATCATCAATATATGGCCAAGTTACATGAGGTATCTCATCTTTCAAGATGAAGGTAATGTCATCATGAAAGATTAGTACTGAATTTGTCCAGCCCATTGGCAGGGTTACCAACCTTAGAGCACCAAAGGGTGTCTGGAAGGTGGTATAGTCCCTAGACCTCACATCCAACACTCTCTCATCATATCCCACATACAAGTCAAAGATTCCTCTACAAGCTCTGCCAGCAAAATGACTAGCCAATTCTTCAGTTGCTGGTGGCAATCCAGAGTGTGCTATGGTCACTTTGTTTAAAGGTTCCAAGCTGTGAACTATCCTCAAACTCTCACCATCCTTCTTCACTGCTGTGAACCACTGGGATCTGTATGAAGAGTTGGATGGCTCATACACTCCTGCCTCAATTTTCTGCTTTATCATCTGGCAGATTTTATCTCTGAGTCCAGGAGCAATGGGAATGTTCTTTAATACCCAGGGGGTGTGAGGAATTACTGGCATTACTACAGGAGGGAAGAATTCCTCCTTGAGCCTACCTCTTTGAGAATCATCCCATGCAAAAGCCTCATTCTGCAGCATCATTGGATGATGTACTGCCTTCATCTCCTCTGGCCATAGGAAACCATCACCATGTACTTGGTCAATGATCTCCTTGCACTCAGCAGTGTACCTCCCTGTGGGTTTGAAATCAGGTGGGTTTGGGTCCAACTTTGGCATGTCTGCTAGTGGATCTCCAGTGATACACCTTTCAATTCTGAACTCCTCAGGAGAGGTTCCTAGTACAGGTTTCACCTTTCTAGCAACAGGTTTGTATTTCTTAGAAAACACTTGTGCAGTTTCCCCCACACCTGCTTCTAACTCTAGGCTTTCCTGTTGTACTAAGATCTCCTCCAACTTTTCTGGTATCTGACACAGCTGCCCATTTAGATAGGCTGTTAATGTCCTCTCATCTCTTCGTCCCACATCTCCCTCTGCAGCAAAGGCCTGCAGATACACATCTCTCAACTCCTGGTTCTTGAATCCACTATGATTTATAGTGTATCCAGTCACCATTACTTCACCATTCTCCTTCTCTCCAATCATCACTGCCACCTCTCCCTGGTTGCTGACCAGATCATTGAGATTTAAAATTTTGGATCACTATCTCCTCCAACACCTGCCTTTGGCACCTTCTCTCTTTGAAGAGTGGGCAGGGCAGTCTGGCAACCAGTATTAGGATCTCTGATAGTTATGATGGCACTGCCATCTTGAAGATTTTATATGTTGCTTTCTGTCAGTGTGTCAAAAGGACAACCCAACAAGACAGTATAAGCTGGCTTGACAAAGATATGCACTTGTAGATAAATAGTGAAGCCTTCAGCAAAAGTAAATGGCACATTTTTGGCTAAACCAACTGATGTATTCACTTGACTGTTGGCACTCTCCATCCTTAAACATATGTCTGGATCCCAAGTTAATCCTAAATGAAGTGCCTCATCTAGTGCCATACAGACTATCTGAGAACCACTATCCAGAATCGTCTCTACTTGTCCCCTTTGATTGACAATGGGGTTCAAGGATCTCAACACTTGCAAATCTCTAGCCACATACACCACTACCAGCTTTTCTCCTGGAGGGATATTTTCCAAGTAAGTGGCTACACAATCCTGATGCACTACTGCACCAGTAGGCAAATCATCCTGTGTCCCATCTATAATGAAATAGGTTGCCATTGGTAGGTCATTGACATCTACTTTGTCAGGTGGTTTCTTCTTCCTTACAGTCTGCTGTTGAACTGCTACCCTTGGAATATTGGGGTCCCTGGATCGAGTCCATAATTTGAGAGTCAATTTTTGCATCATTGCTTCTCTTAATCCAGAAGCCACATCTAACAGTCCTCCAGTACTGAAAGGTACAGTAGCCTCCCAGAGCCTATCAATGGTCCTATCCCACTCCTTCCTCCTTCTTCTTGTTAAGGAACTTTCAACAGTGTCCTGCACTGGCAAGTCTAGTCCCTCATTGATGGCTGGAACCTTCTCAAAAGGTAGGTCCAGTTTTGGTGCTACTATAGGTGGAATCACCAGAGTGAGCTTTTCTTTCCAGGGTTTTTCAGGGGTTCTCTCTGGCAATGAGGATACTCCTGGTTGAGATGCCTCTTTCCTGATTGCCTTCATTGAGTTATTTAAAAATCCTTAGAGGAAGATTTCTGTCCCTCAGGACTAGCTGTGTTCCTTGTGTTGAGCATCTCAGCCATTTTATTGAAACCTTTCTCCAAGGTCCCCCAAGTGGTCTGACTCCTTATATTGAATGTGCTCTAGCATGTCATCCCTGATGTCTCTAGCAGAGTTCACATAGGCAGAGTAAGTGACTGTCTCTGGAGTGTCATCTTCTGGCCATCCAAAGTACATATTCACCTGCTTATCATGTACTTGTGCTAGTCTAGCATGAGGAGATATACCAGCAGGATCCTTAGGTAAAGGAGCACCATTAGGTAGTCTGGCTCTCCCTTCTAATAGGATGATCCATCCCTTTTGTACATCTCCCTTGATGACTTCACACTCTGAGATTCTATGTCCAGTTTGCCAACAATAGAAGCAAGTAATACCACTTCTTCCAGAAGTTGGAAATGTAGGAGGCCCTTCTGCCCTTATACCCTGGCTCCCTTTGGTATTCAAGAAGGTATTGCACATGTCCAACTGACCAGCTTGCAAAGCTTGTATGGTACTCTGGATGCACCCCACTTGTTTCCCAATGGTAACCACAGTATCTTGTAGATGAGCCATTTTCTCCTCCACTTCCTCCTCCTTAATGTTCCCCCTTCTAGTTTCTATTTTCTCTATTTTCTCCTCTCTAAGGCTCCGTATAGTAGCACCATCTATCAAGGTCCCTACTACTGTCAGCACTTCTGATAGGTCATACTTGTTGTCCTTGTGCCTATTTCTAGCAGGGTCTTTGTAGTGGCCATATCTACTGATCAACCTCTCCTCAATCACATCTCCAAAAGCTGGTGTAAAGCACCCCAAGGACTTGTCTACCAGAGACCCATTCCCAGTGACCTTAGCCAACTTTCTAGCCTCAGCTCTAAATTTTCTTATGAGAGAATGGATTTCTGTAGTGTCATTCCTACTAAGTCTGGCATGTTCTTTGCAGATTCTGTCCAGGTTTGCAACACTACCTGTGTCATCCACTGCTTCTGGATAAGACTCCTTGATCTCTTTCTCTCAAAAGCAGACCAAGTATAGTCATCTCCAAAGGAATCAAAGCCCAGCCATTCCTGTTCAGTCTGAGCATCCATATACTCTAAGATTCTCTTTTGCCTTTCCTTATCTCCTTGGATCCCAGCATGCTCAAACAGAGAGATCATCCTTTGTAAAAAGCAACAAACCTCAGAGGGCTCAGTGTGCTTAAACTTAGGTGCATCCCTGCTATCAGGCAGTGGTAGTTTATATCTGATAGTTTGCTCCATAATTGAGGCAGTAGAAACTGGTTGAGTAGTAGGGCACAGTTCTTTTGGTGAGCTTGAAATTACTTTCTCAGTCTGAAGTTTTCTCTTTCTGAGTAAGGTTTCAGAGTCAGGCAAAAAGGACTTTGAACCACTGCTATTGGTCCTAATTTCTCTTTTCCTTAATGTAACAGAGTTTTTCACCTTGGTTGCAATAACTTCAGGTGTTTTGGGCCAAGACCCAGGTGGTGCAAAACTAATGTTTCACAAGGGTTGGACTTCCTCAAGGAAATCCAAAAGTAAGTTTTTGTGCAACAAAAGCCCCTTGCGGTGGGCTCCAGATGATGCAAAATATAAGTTTTGATGCTGTCAATTGATTGGATCAATGGATCAAACTTTGTTTTCACAGAGTTTTGGAGGCTTAAGTTACACAAAAGCTCACATAGATGTTACAGCATAGATATAAATTTAAATTGATTTATTTGCTAGTTGAGATGGCCTTGAACTATTGAATGGGTCCAAAATATATATAATTCAAAAACCCAAACCAACTAAATACTCATAAGCCTAAGATAGCCACTCCCTAGGGCTAGCCAAGCCATGGTACATTGTTGCTTGTCCTCTCCCCCAATTCTTCTCTCCTTTTATAGCTCATCATACACACATGGACCAGGGTGCTTTCCATGCATGCCTGTGGGTGTACCACATGGTTTTCCTTGGCCTTTCTTTCTTATTGGTTGGTTGTACGAGATGATGTGCTGGGTTGGCATTACTCAGTTTTTCATTTGTCCAACCTCTTTTCTCTTACTCTTTTTCCCTCCAACTTCTTTCCAATAGACTTTGCATGGTTTGTATGGTGGCCAGCTTGGATCTCAGGTGGTCTGGCATATGGTATCAAGGGGAGGTAGGGTTTTATTGTTGTGTTTAGATGTTCATGGCTGTCCTTGGTGTTGGTTAGCTTTCTAGCCAGTTTTGCCAAGCACAGCCATTGATTGTCAATTGAACACATGACCAGCCTCTGTTCTTGATGTCATAGATCCTGCTGGCATTGTTGCATGCATGCTTTATGGGTTCTTTGGTGATTCTTATTTTACTAGGTATGTTCTTATGCCTACAGCTTTCGGCATCTTACCCAAGCTTACAGTTTTCAGCTTGTTTAATTGGTAAACTCAGTTTTTACTAGTTCTTTCAACCTGTCTCAAGTACAAGACAGACGTATCACTAGAGATTGTGCTTAAAGATGAGCTTGTCAAAGTTTTCCTTAGCTTGCTGGGTCAGTGCTGAAGATGGTCTTATTGGAGAGAGGAGGTTAGTTGCAGGAGTATATGCCACCAGTGCACCAAGATCCACATGATGAAGAATTCTATGTCACCCAGCCAGCAGCTGCTCAAGCAATAGCAGGTGCCCCAGTAGCACCCAACTCAGGTAGCAATGATGATGAGGATGATGATGTCCCTACATCTGATTGACATATTTTGGACAGTGACTCTGATGACAATGTTAATGAGTGTCATTGCAAGAAGCAGCACAATGCTAATGCCAAATGGCTGTTAGCCATCAATGCTGAGAAGTCCAAAATGGACCTCAAGTGTCTAAATGATACAATGCCTGGCCACCTACCAGATGGCTGGGATACCATGTTGGTTTGTGAGTGCTTCAAGCACCAGAATGACTTCAGGGGTATGCTACACCCCAACTTGCATTAGTCACCAATGACCAACACAGTTTGTATTGGTGACAAAGTGGTCTTTGCCCACTCAATGGAGATGGCTGGGATATCTCACATATCCCCACATTATGAATTACTGTATCAATGGGCTCCTTGTGGGATGCCCATGAATCCAGAGCAGATTTGTCTGATCCTGAAACTCATTTGGGATGGCAGATCCAAGGTCACAATGAGGGAGCAGATTCATGCCACTTGCCTCCTTTAAGAGTTTTATTGGATCTCCTTCTATACAGCTCCACAGTTGAGGGACCACACAATGAGGCAGGCTATGGAGCTAACCCCAGCAGAGTTGGAAACATCTCTGCCTAGAGAGGACTGCCATTGGATACCAGTCCCCTTACCCTCCTGTTTGTTGGCCATGCTAAGCCACACAGATAACAATATGCAGGGAGTGGGACTTACTCAAGTCCTGATCAGCCACCACTTTGACATCCAGGCATGGGCACAGTACATCATGCACCATGGCCACCCAGGTTCACAGAACCTGTACTCAGGTGTGGCCATCAATGCCTCCTTGCATGTAGACTGACAATCAGTCTTTGGCTACATTCTGGGTCAGGCACTAGCCCTAACTGCACTGCATGCATGATCAGCCTATATTAGGCTGTTTGCCATGGTGGTTGCTCAACTGCATCTCTATTGAGATGTGGTAGACAACTACCAATTGGGTGTAGGGGAGTTTGATAGTATTACTTCCCACACCTTCACTCTACATAGGCTGCAAGTGCTGCCTACACAAATTAGCAATTTGACTGAGATGGAGGTGATACATTACCTCCTTGCTAACTGTGTGCCTCCCTCCTGGGTGAATCACACATATACCTTTGGTATATGCTTTCTTGATCACCATTGGTCCAGGAGCATGCTGCACACAGACTTGTTCATGTGAGTCAACAATGAATGCCATCATTGACTTCAAACCATTGGGGTACCCCCTCCCATACTGAGATACAATGGATGGTACATCCCCACTGCTGATGACTGGGAGTGCTTCTGTGTGCTCCTCCAGATTTATGAGAGCAGAGGTCACTCTCCTCCTGATGCAGCTGAGTGGCTGTGCTTCAATGAGGATGGTATCTTCACTCACCTCATGCACTGACCAGCAGAGGTCATGAGAGCCTCATGAGCTGCTGCAGAGGAGCCCTCATCAGTGGCTCCCACCACAAGTGCAGCCCCAACTGAGGAGGGGCCTTCATTGTCAGTAGCTGTAGCCAAGTCTACCACCACTACACCACCATTGAGCTCTGGTGTGTCTTCAGAACATGCACCTACAGAGGAGTCCATGGTATTGGACTATGCTGACAATTCCATATTGACTACACCAGTCCCACCAGCAATGACTCCACAGGTCATCCCCAGCCCTACAGAAGTGGCAGTAGTGACTAACATTGCTACTTCTACTGCCTCTGAGGCTGGAACCAGTGGCTCCAGTGATACAGCCAACACTGTATTGGAGTGCTGGGCAGACATCATGAGTGATGAGGAAGGGGAGGCCTCAAAGATGGATGAACAAACAAGTGGGGTGAGCTACTATCATAGCTCACCACAAGTTGGTAATTGTACATGGGCTTGAGCAGCCCATATGATGCACTCAGCACAGTTGGACATTGCACTGAAGTATACTTGTCCATGTAGAATTGGTTGATTCTACTACTGATATACATAGGAATTCACATGCAAATTCTGGTGCACACTCTTGGGTGGGACACCATATCTCACCCTTTATTTTTTGACTTTAGTGGTGTAGAAGTGAGTCCATTGACAGACTCAAAAGGGGGGTATGTAATGGAGCATCCATTACACACATATATATATTTTACTTATTGGTTAATTACACTGATAGCATCACATGACACTATTCCTAAAAGTATTGTACTAGTACTTATATAAGGCAGTGCCTTACTTCATACTTTGTAGACAGAACTATTGACTGGTTTTGACTTACATTGTGTGAACCATAAGCTGTGCAACCCATAATGGAAATGTTACATGTGCAATGTCAGGAATGATAACTCATCTTCATCTTGCCTTTGGTCAGGTCAATCTCAGGGTTGTGTTTACATAATCAGGTGAACACTAAGATCATGTCTTGCTTCCCCAGACTAGTGACAGAAAAAGTGGCACACTATGAGTGTTCCTGATAACAAAACACCAGATCCACCACAGAACAAATAGAGCCAGCTGTGTTAAGAATGCCATCAACATTGTACATATGAATCAGATGAGAGAGGGAGCAGGTAGTGAGGCAATGGTACTGCACTAAGTCCATGTCAAGGAAAAAACCTGTTTTCCTGCTATCAAGCAAGGCAGCAACACTTTGAGTCTGCTGAGTATCCATCATCTCAATTTCTACCTGTAGCTTCAAGGAGTTGGCAAAAGGAGTGGAAGCAACAATGTAGCAATGAGAAAGATGCTGTTCCCATGCAAGCATCTGAGGGCATGTGCTAAGAGGGGTATTCCCAGCTGAGGCTTTAGCTGAGAGGGGGGGTTGTATGTCAGAGGAGGGAGTTATTGTTTCAGTTGCAGCATGAAAGATAGCAGCAGATATATTTGACTCTACAGACAAGGGAGTGAAACAATTTGGGCTATGCAACAGGAGCATACAGGTCATCCATTGCCTCACTGAAAATTCTCCTCCAACTCAACCCAAATGACAGTTGCACTCCCTGCCTCTTTAACAGCTGGCTCCACTCCAGGTGCATCTGGTGAAGGGTTCCCAGATGCTATCTGAGCTTCCAGAAGCTGGACTAGCAGCTCCTTGTGCTCTAAAAAAGAAAGGTAGTGTACTTTCAACTGCTTGGGACAATAGCAGGTCAAGTGGCCAGCCTTCCCACATCATTTGCACAGCAGGGGAGTGGCTGCATGCTGCCATGAGGCATCCATGTCCATCAGTACTTCTAGAGGTAATGCATAAGTGGCAACTGCTACAGGACCTGGCATGGGGATGGTATAGAAGGGGGGACTTGGGAGGTAAACCTGCCATGAGAAAGTGAAGCATGCAAGGTAGTGGTGGAGTGCTGAGTGCAACAAAGCTCTCATTTCAGCTGCCACTGCTCACATGCCACCTTGTACCAAGTGTCAACATGTTCATCATCAGGGTGTCCCTCCACTTGATACAGTCCATGAGAGAGGGGTGGAGTCCTTTGCAGAGGTGAGGCAGAGCTGCAGACCATCAGGATATCTGGCCTGTTCTACTAGTGTATCAAATGAGTCAATGTACTTGTCTGGGGACTACTTCCTTCAACTGTACTAATTCCAGTCTTGAAGGGAAAAGGTGGTGGTCTTGGCAGGATCAAGGGGAAAGAACTCAGCTTGAAAATCCTTCTCAAACTCTGTCCAATCTATGGAATTTTCTACTACACCAGAGTGCTGGAATATGTACAACATGTAGGTCAAAGATTTGCCAGTTTTCATGTAAGAGAGGACTCAGGCAATCTTCAGGGCATTGAAGGCAAAAGCTTCACTGCTCAACTGGATATAGGTGATGTAGGATTGAAGGAAACATTCTCCAACCTTAGAGTCCCCATTAAATACATCTGGGAGTGTGGAGCAAGGAAGATTGGAGCAGAGAGTGGAAAGGCCAAAGCTAGGTGCAGAAAAGGTCCTTTCTGCAACTGCAGAGGGTGTAGGGAAAGTGGTAGGGGCAAGGGGCAAGTGTTCCAGGAGAGCCTGTAGGGAGAGGGACACTGCTTCAGATGGTTTGATGTAGTTAGTAAGATCAGCAGTATGGGAGGTAAGGAAAGCTTAAGTAAGTTGGACTTGTGTCTCTAGAGACAACTAACAACTCCAGGCCTTGTCCTGGGGGTTGAAAGTGTCTGGAGGTGCTGGAAGGGTTGGTTGGATCATAGGAAGAACACAAGGAGTAGCAAGATGCCAGTGGGGGAGAGACCTTTTTGAAAACCCAACAGAAGGTTTAGGCAGTTGAAAAGGGCACTTCCAGACCAAATCTAGAAACTTGTTCTGCTATAAGGGTAACCTCTGGAGGCTGTGGCTCAATCACACAACTGGCAGAGTGAGATCCATAGTCTATTCAGTACTGTATAGTCTCTACAGTCACAACTACTCACTTGGCAGAGGGAGATCCAAAAAGACAAATTTGGAGAACTTCCTAGGCCAGGTGTGATGCTTCAGAGGCTTCAAAAGCATGAGAAACAACTGTACAGTATGACAGAAAGAAAAGACAAAAGTGATATGTCAGCAATTGGTCAGCAGTCACATAAGCCTGTGGCAGTGCTGAATGGACCACACTTGTCTGGATTATTGACAGAGAAGAAGTGCAGCATGAGGGCTGTAACTGTCAGGGCACATCCCACTTGTTTCCCCTTCTCCTTCTCCAGTTCTTGTCAGATTTCCCCTACTAGAGTTTTCCTTTATTCTCCTTCCTTTTCCCTATCTATTGGTCCTAGTTTCAGCCCTCAGGCTGCACCAGTTCTCTGTCAATAATTCAGACAAGTGTGGCCCTTTGACACTGCCACCAGCTTATGTAACTGCTGACCAATTGCTGACACATCACTTTTGTCTTTTTTCTCTGTCATACTGTATAGTTGTTTCTCACACTTCTGAAGCCTCTGAAGTGTCACACCTGGCCTAGGGAATCCCCAGACTTGTTCTCTTTGGATTTCTCTTTGCCAGGTGAGTAGTTATCTCAGTAGACACTGTACAGTACTGAATAGACTTTGGATTTCCCTTTGCCAGCTGTGTGATTGAGCCACAGCCTCCAGAGGTCACCCTTACAGCAGAACAAGTCTCTAGATTTGATCTGGGAGCCCCCATTTCAATTACCTGAGCTTCTACTTGGTTCCTCAAAGGTCTCTCCCCCACCAGTGTCTTAGTGCCTCCTGTGCTCCTCCTATGACCCAGCCAACCCCTCCAGCACCTCCTCCTGATGGCTTCAAGCCCCCAGGACTGCTTGGAGTTGTTTGCTGTCCCTGGAGACACAGGTTCAACTTACTCAAGCCTCCTTTACTTCCCACACAGCTAAACTCACTGGACACTATCAAACTACTGAAGCAGTGTCCCTTTCTCTCCAAGCCCTTCTGGAACATCTCCCCCTTGCTCCTACCACACCTCCAATGCCCCCAGCAGATGCAAAACAGTTTGTGTTTGCACCTAGCTCAGGCTTTTTAGCTCCAGCTGCTGCAGAATGGTCTGTGTCTGCATCAGGCTTAGGCCTCTCAGCTCCTTGTTCCAAACTCCCTCATCCTGCACTTCCTGATGTATATGATGGAGATCATAAGGTTGGAGAATGTTTCCTCCAGTCTTGTATCACCTATATCCAGCTAAGCAGTGAAGCCTTTACCTTGGATGCCTTGAAAATTGCCTGGATTCTCTCCTACATGAAGGCTGGTCAAGCCTTAACCTATGCACTATGTATCTTCCAATGCTCAGGAGGAGTTGAGAGTTTCTCTGGCTGGACAGAGTTTGAGAAGGAGTTCCAAGTGGAGTTCTTCCCCCTTGACCCCACTAAAACTGCAGCTCTTCCTCTTTGAGACCAAAGTCAGTATGGTCAAGAAAAGCAGTCACTTGATGAGTACATTGACTCTTTTCATGCCTTAGTTGAACAGGCTAGATATTCAGACAGTCTACAACTCTGCCTAACCTTCTGTGATGGACTCCACCCCTCACTCAGTGATCATATTGACAGCATGGCAGAGGGGTGCCCAGATGATGAGCATGTTGATACCTGGTATAAAGTGGCACATGAGCAGTAGCAGCTCATGGAACTGCAACATGAGTTGTGGTAGACCCAACCTTGACCTTCCCTTTTTCTCATGGAGGGTTCACCCCCCAAGCTCCCTCTTCTGCACCTGCATTAGCATCTCCATGACCAGGTGCAGCTCCTTCCTTCATGCCTCATGCTGCTCCCCTGTGCTTCCTACCCCAAGGAGTTCCAATGAATGTTGATGCTTCCCAACAGTGGTCCTCTACTCCTTTTCTGTGTCAATGCTGTGGGAAGGCAGGTCATTTTGCCTGCTACTGTCCTCAAGAGCTAGAAGTCTGCTACTTGTTGGCATTGGAGCAAGAAGAGCTGCTCATCCAACTCCTTGCAGCCCAGGATGCCACAGGAACCCCCTCTCTGGATGCACCTATAGCTGTCCATTCTGATGAAGTGGCCAATGTATTGAAGGAGGTTCCTATAGAGTCTGAGGATTTTTGAAAGGGCAACAGATGACCAGTATGCCCCTGTTGCCCAGTATTAATTATTTTGCCCCTCTGTCCATAGAATCAAATATATCTGTTGCCATTATTGATACTATGCCTGAAACAATAAGCCCCTCCTCAGACATACAAACTCCTTCTCCAGCTAAAGTTTCAGCTGGAATTACACCCCCTAGCCCATGCCTTTGAATCCCTGCATGGGAAAACTGCCTCCCCCATTGTTATGTTGTCACTTCCACCCCTTTTACCAACTCTCTGAAGCTACAGGTGGAAATTGAGATGATGGACACCCAGCAGATCCAAAGTGTAGTTGCCCTCCTTGACAGTGGTGCAACAGGCCTCTTCCTCAACACTGACTATATGCAATGACACCCCCTTACCACTCACTCCCTTTCCTGTCCTATCCCTGTATACAATGTTGATGGCATGCTCAATGAAGCTGGCTCTATTTGCTCTGTGGTAGACCTGGTCCTTCGCTACCAAGACCACTCAGAATGAGCTGCTTTTGCCATCACTAGTTTGGGAAAACAAGACATGATCTTGGGGTTCACCTGGCTATGTGAACACAACCCAGAGATTGACTAGACTAAGGGTGAGGTGAAGATGAGTTGTTGCCCACATTGCTACACTATCTGTGCAGAAGAAGCCTATAAGGAGCAGAGAGCCAAGGTTTGTGAGCATGCTGCTGTGCATGCCTGTCACACTGGGCATCTCCCTTATGCTGTTTCCAACCTCCTGAGTCCCCCCCCTCTGGCATTCTCTCATAGAAAGGCCCTCTACAAGGATGTCCAGGGAGGAAGAGGAAGCTGAAGGAGAATGGACCCATACTCCAGATGCAGAGTTCCCAGATGAGACCATAGAAGTGAGTGATTGGATCTATGCTACAACCCTCTGCCCCCCTCCTACAGTGGCAGAGATTCAAGCCAGTCAGACTACATCTCAGCATCTGGCTGAGGCATTTGCAGCAAACTCACAGCTCAAGCCTTTCTGTAGCACTGTTCCCAATCACCTCCATGACTTTGAGGATGTATTCTCCAAGGCCTCCTTTGATTCACTTCCAGAGCACAAGCAGTGGTATCATACAATTGAGCTGATACTAGATGCGGAGCCCTCCAGCTGCAAGGTCTATCCACTTGTGCCCCATGAGCAGGATGAGCTGAATGCTTTCCTGCAAGAGAATCTTAGCTCAGGACAAATATGACCCTCCAAGTCTCCAATGGCCTCCCCAGTCTTCTTGATTAAGAAGAAGGATGGGTCTCTTTGTCTGGTTCAGGATTATTGTGTCCTGAATGTGATGACAGTGAAGAACTGCTATCCTTTGCCACTCATCTCAGAACTTGTCAACAACCTTTGAGGTGCATGCTACTTCACAAAGTTAGATGTCTACTGGGGCTACAACAATGTACACATCAAGGAAAAGGATGAGTGGAAGGCAGCATTCCAAACTAATTGCAGACTCTTTGAACCTCTGGTAATGTCCTTTGGTCTCACCAATAGCCCAGCCACCTTCCAGACTATGATGAATGACATTTTCCATGATTTGATTGTGGAAGGTGTTGTCTGCATGTATCTTGACAATATTCTCATCTACACAAAAACTCTGGAGGAGCATTGCTGGGTCACATGCATTGTCTTGGAATGCCTCTGCCAACACCAGCTCTATTTAAAGCCTGAGAAGTGTGAATTTGAACAGACTAAAGTGGAGTACCTGGGTTTGATCATTTTGCATGGAACAGCTGAGATGGACCCCATTCAAGTGGCAGGTGTAGCAGAGTGGCCAGAGCCAAGGAACAAGAAGGAAGTTCAGGCCTTTCTTGGGTTTGTCAATTTTTATTGGAGGTTCATACAGGATTTCTCCCACCATGCACATCCCCTCTTCGACCTTACAGTTAAGAATACTGCCTGGTGGTGGGAGCCCTCACAGCATGCTGCCTTTGATGCCCTCAAACAAGCTGTGACCTCAAAGCCAGTCCTTCTGTTCCCTGATGATGACTCTCCATTTCATGTGGAAGCAAATAGCTCAGACTTTGCTATAGGGGCAGTCCTATCCTAGCAGTCAAAAAAGGATGGCAAATGGCATCCAGTAGCTTTCTACTCTAAAAGCCTTAATGCAGTGGAACAGAACTATAAGATCCATGACAAGGAGATGCTGGCAATTATTTGGTCCTTTGAAGAATAGTGGCATTTTCTCGAGAGTGCATGGCATAAGTTTGAAGTCTGGACAGACCACAAGAGCCTGGAGGACTTCCATTCTGCTAAGAAGCTCAATTGATGTCAAGCTCAGTGGTCTCTGTATCTGGCCAACTTTGACTTCTCATTGCACCACAAACCAGGATGGAGTATGGGCAAACCAAACACACTGTCTAGGTAGGCTGACCATGGCACAGGAGCAGGAGATAATAACAACATTGTCCTCCTCAAGCCAGAGCTCTTTGCTATCCATGCACTAGAAGGGATTATGGTCCAAGAGGATGAGACAAACATCCTTAGGGACATCCAAAAAGGGAACCAGGAGGGTGCACAGGAGGATGCAGTTGCCCAGGCTGCACAGGCCCTACAAGCTCAATGGGCAAGTGGAGTCAAGTCAGTACATGCTGATGAGTGGGGTCTTCAGGATGGGCTTTTGACCTTCAGCATTTATATGCCTAACATTCTAGAACTTTGCCAGCACATTGTAGAACAACATCATGACTCTTGGGTGGCTGGATATCCTGGAAGGTGGAAGATGCTGGAGCTGGTATCCTGGAACTATTGGTGGCCACAGATCTCCTGATATGTGGGCACCTACACTAGCACCTGCAACCTCTGTCTCCACACCAAGCCTTGCCACCAAGCACTCATGGGCCAGCTCCACCTACTCCCTATTCCAGCTACTCACTGGAGTGTTGCATCAGTGGATTTCATTGTGGAACTTCCAGATGCTTATGGGTACAATGCTGTGATGGTAGTGGTGGACCTCTATGGCAAATGGGCTCACTTCATACCTACCCACACCACATGCTCTGCCTTGGGAGCAGCCAGCCTGTACTGGAAAAATGTCTGGAAACTCCATGGTCTGTCAGATAGGTATGTCTCAGACCAGGGCTCCCAGTTTGTAGCAGAATTCACTTGAAAACTGTATCGCCTGCTAGGCATGAAGGTACATACCACCATGGCCTATCACCCTCAGTCAGATGGGCAGACAGAATGTGTTAACCAGGAACTCAAACAGTATCTCTGCCTGTTTTGTAATGAGAGGCAGGATGACTGGGATGAGCTGCTGCTGGATGCAGAATTCCAATACAACAACCATGTTCACTCTTCCATGCAGATGACCCCATTCTTCCTGGACACTGGCAGGCACCCTCACATGGGATTTGAACCTTGGGCATGCCCCTCAGAGAATGACTCTGTCAACAAGTTTGTGGATCAGATGAGGAAGGCACAGGAGGAGGCAAAAGCTGCACTGGTGAAGGCCAAGGAAGACATGGCATGGTACTATGATTGCAGATGGACACCTGCTCCAGTTTACAAGCCCAGGAACTATGTGTACTTGGATAGCTCAGACATTAAGACAATAAGGCCATCCCAGAAGCTGTCACATCATCATCTTGGCCTCTTCACAGTGGAGAAGAAGGTAGGGCCTTTGGCATACTGACTGAAACTCCCAGCAGGCCTCTGCCAACTGCACCCAGTCTTCAATGTGGTTAAGTTATTTCCAGCTCCAGAGGATCCAATCCCAGGCCATTGCCCTAAGCCACCCCCACCACCAGTCCTAGTCAATGATGAGGAGGAGTATGAGGTGGAGGAAATCTTGGACAGCAGGGTATTCCAAGAGAAGTTGCAGTTCAAGGTAAAATGGAAGTGATATGGCATTGAGGACATCTCTTGGAAACCACAGGCTAATGTTCATGCATCAGGCTTGGTCTGGGACTTCTACCATAGGCATTCCAATGCCCCAAAAGCTATTCAGGGCATCTACCCTATTTCACCAGCTGACCTGGCAATTTGTGACTTCTTCTACCCAGTGCATTGAGGCACCACATCCTAGAGGGGGGGTGATGTCAGGGCACATCCCACTTGTTTTCCCTTCTCCTTCTCCAGTTCTTGTCAGATATCCCCCACTATAGTTTTCCTTTATTCTCCTTCCTTTTCCCTATCTATTGGTCCTAGTTTCAGCCCTCAGGCTGCACCAGTTCTCTGTTAATAATTCAGACAAGTGTGGCCCTTTGACACTGCCACCAGCTTATGTAACTGCTGACCAATTGCTGACACATCACTTTTGTCTTTTTTCTCTGTCATACTGTATAGTTGTTTCTCACACTTCTGAAGCCTCTGAAGTGTCACACCTGGCCTAGGGAATCCCCAGACTTGTTCTCTTTGGATTTCCCTTTGCCAGGTGAGTAGTTATCTCAGTAGGCACTGTACAGTACTGAATAGACTTTGGATTTCCCTTTGCCAGCTGTGTGATTGAGCCACAGCCTCCAGAGATTGCCCTTACAGAAACTGGGACCAATAGATATAGAAAAAGGAAGAGAATGAAGGAAAACTATAAGGAGGGAGAAATGGGGAGTCTTCTGACACCACCTCTAGAGGCTATGGCTCAGTCACATATGGCTCAGTCACACAGCTGGCAGAGGGAGATTAAAAGTCTATTCAGCACTGGACAGTGTCTACAAACATAACTACACCCCTGGCAGAGGGAGATCCAAAGAAAACATGTCTGAGGAACTTCCTAGGCCAGGTGTGACACTTCAGAGGCTTTGGAAGCATGGGAAACAACTGTACAGTACAACAGAAAAGTCACATGCCTTCATTGACCTGTCAATGCATATGATTAGGTCACATGATGCATAGAAATGTGCCTGATAATGTCCAATCCAAAAACAGAAATTCATCATAAACAGCCTTGATGTCCACCTTCCAGGCATGTGACCACACCAGAGTGGTACTATCAGATAGCCCTGGGCTAAAAGTATTTGTGACCAAAAGATGGGGAGATGGGGATGAGAGGCAGGCTGAGAATAGAAGAAAGAAAATGATAACCAACACTCACTCTGGATCAAGACTGGAAACATGTGATCAAGTGACTTCAGAATCTCAGTCTTTGTAAATGTGGTATTGTCATCAATTCAATTTGCATTACTCCTGCAGTTATTCAGACACATCTCAAATCTGATGGCCACAATGAAGACCATATGAATTTGCTTTCAATCAAAATGACTTTCAAGATGTCAGATTAGCTTTCAACCTTCTGAAAGATATTGGGTCACTACTTTTGACATCCAAAACTCAGCCACCTGGACTTATTCATTTGCAAAATGCTCTTAGGATCCTCAGCACCCTTCTGTATCACAGTGTTCCCATATCTCTGTGTCAATCTGTCAGGTTCCACTAACCATGGGGGCTCAGCTTAACTAGGTGCATCCTTACTAGGTGGACATGATGTCCTGCAACTATACCTAGTGCTCCAGGGATGTCTGGACTTCAGTTACTTGTGAGGATGAGCTAAGGAGAGCAGTCTGAGCAAGTCTGGGGTGGTCTGTGGTAGTCTAAGACAAGGTACAAAGAAGGGTCAGATTTGGGGAAGACTCAGGTACAAGTCTGGAGGCAAATACAGAGGCTGTAGGGCAAGCAGAGGCCACACAAGTGATGGGAGCAGGGCCAGAGATTTATGGGGGATGACTTAATATTGATGGGTTCAGGGGCCAAGCATAGGGCAAAGTCCTGAGTTAATTATGAATGTATAAGGTCATAAAAGTATGATCAGAGTTTGTAACAGAGTTAGAGTCGAAAGGGATTCAGGCAACAATAAAGGAAATAGAGGCAGACAAGATGAGACAGAGACAAGAACAAAATAGAATTGAGACAAGACATGAGACTAGAGACAGAAAATAGAAATGGAGGCAAGGACAGGAAATGTAACAGAGACAAACATAACAAGAAACATGTAACTACAGGTAATATCAAGACTACTGTAGCAGATATTGTTCTATGACTTATATACTAACTACAGGAACTCCTCTGGGGACTACAGGTCTGATGGTGGGGCTTGTCAGAGGTGTGTGGGGTCAACAAGTGTCAGTTCTGATCAGTGGGCAGGCCACAGTGATATACCAGTGGGAACTGAGGGAACTGATGGGGGTGCAGGCTGCACCATGGTCAATCGAATATTCTGGAGTGGTTGGGTAAGCTGTGGTGACACAATGGCAGAGGTCTGCAGCAAGTGCTGGAGTTCCTGAGAGGCATTGGAGATCACTGAGGGTTGACACAATCTATCTCTATCTGAACTGATTGAGCACCTCAGTAGTTCTGCTCACTTAGCACTAGCTTTATACCAACAATCCAAGAAAGAGTTCCTTCCAACTCTTCTGTACATTGACTTGATATTGATGATCAAGAATTCTGTATTGAGAAGGTGAAAATCAATAATCACAATGACTGTTTCTGGCTAATTGTATTGGTAACCAACCATCTCAGGACTCTATTGTTCATTGCACAATGATTGGTTCTGATGCTAATCTCAATGTCTTTCAGCTTGTTTAATGGCCCAGTTGAACCACAGAAGTAGTCAATATCTTGGAAAAGTATCAACAATAAGATGATGGCTCTTTTGATATTGACAAAAGTATTGCAGCATTTGCCAAGACCAATCTGAATGAAGAACTTGCCATTCCAGATGATTGAATGGTCATTGAAGAAGAGAATGACTCAATGACCTTCAATCAACACACAACTCTTTTTACCATAAAATCAAGATTGATGGCAAGATGATCTCAAAGGCTCAAGTTATCTTCTTGCACAGAAAATACAACAAGACAACTTTGACAGATCACCTAAAACAGCTTCAGGAGATTGATTGTTATACAAAAAATCCTGATTCTGATCCTCACATTGATTGTGAGTTTGACAAAAATCTTGTGATGCATGACCTGATCCTTACATTGGCTTCATGTAAACAACAGGTTTGGTGTTGCATTGCAGAGGTAAATGTATTGAATGTCAATCCAGAGCCTGTAAACAAGGTATCAATTGCCCTGCTTTCTGAACCCTCAGTTGTTGTCTCTTACCAGCTTCTGGGATTGTGAGTAACCACTGTTGATGATGATCCAACACAAAAATTTGATTGGTGCACATTTAATTTTGCATTTGAGAAATCCTTTACAATTGCAGGACATCTTATTCAATTTGTAGATCTGACTATGCTTGCCTGAACTTCCTCTCAACAGTGTTACCTATTTAAAAGCCAGGCACTTCTTGCCTTTACATCAAGCATCTACAGGACACCAAAATCAAGAAGTTTACAAGGTGTTCCAGCTCTACCATAAAGCAAGAATTTTCCATACTGTGAAGCATCTGGTGTGTCTTCTGGATCTATGGGCATATTATTGAATATCATACCTAGGGAAGGCATGCTTTGTCTCTGTACTGCTTGATAACACAAATTTAGTGCACATATTCTCTATGATCCTACAGTAGATAAGGCCCCAGAACCATGTGGTTTCTGTCTTTGGCTATCTTACTTATCTCAAAACTTCCTGACAAAAGGAAGAGGCTTGAATAGAATGCTATGTATCAACAACAAAGGAATTCAGTACTCCAACTATGTCCCATTTAAACACAGAGAGACCAATGGCATCCCTGCTCAAATGTTCTGATTTGATGCCCAATATGTGTCACATCCACACCCACAGTCTGAAGGTACAACTTCAAGCACCACCTTACTACACAGCATCCCACAGAATCTCCACACCTTCACAAAATGATTTGGGACCTGTCAAGCTTTGAGAAGACTTTAATGAGGCAGGTTTGGGTAGAACAACAGATAGTGGTTGTAAAACAAGTCAAGAAAAAGGCAATTGCACCCCTGGTGATATCAGAGGCCCACAGCTCTCACCTGTTGTCAAGGTAAGCTCATGAATATGATTTTCAGACAGTCCTCACTGAAATGAACCTTCAGTGTTACTTCTAATTAGAATGAACATCCTACCTGTAGCCTTTGAAGTGCCTGCATCCTGGAGAGCAAGGACCTGAAGATGATACTTCAGTAAAAGAACCTACTCTTAATGCCAAACATACTAAGAAAAGTAACCTGCATCCTCATTGTAAATACAAGATCATCGAGATATTGAAGGAATGCATGTACGGAAGCCCTGTCGATGCTTTGTCTGGAAGGTGCGGTTGCGTGTAGACGGGCTGGTTGTGAGACAGTGTGGGTGAGTACATAGTAACCTACAAAATGCCACATCAGCTCGCATCTGAGAAATAGTACCACTTACCATGTGTCAATCTAGAGCTGGCACCACGAAATTGGGTGTGCCAGCCCTGCAAGTTGTCAGTTGCAGGGATATAGAGACGTCAATGAAGAGAAAGACAAAGTCGATTGCTTGGATGGACGCGTCGCTTAAGGAGGTATTTCCAAATCAGGAAGCATGCCTGATACCTAGTTAGTTAGGTCTCTATTTCGACCTCCGGTTACGAATCAAAAATCTGGCACACCCTTGCTACCTATTCTAACATAATGACTTTTTAATCATGGCACTTGGCATTAGGCCCGCCTCGCTACTGACATTACTTAGCCCTGGTGGTGACTGTGGCCCAGCTGCTTGTCTCTCACCTGCCCGCACCAGCGGGCGTCCGTCGAATACACAACCTTGCCGTCCTAACATGATGTCCCTTCACAGGTCTTACCCAAAGGGTGTGGCCCCAAACAGTGTTTGGAAGTGCCGGGGGGGCATGGATTCCCGTGGCCCTTGTAGAAGTATATTCCTGTCCCCGTGCACAATAGACGCCATGCGCCTCGTGCACGTAATAAAGGATCTTTTTTTAAAAAAAAGTTGGGGACTACGCTGCAAAAGGACTGAGTTGACAGGGCATGCCCCGTCCTTCAACTACTTAGAGCTGGGCCGCGGGTGATGCAATCAAAGTGCCTCTGATCAATCAATGAACACAATCGCACGTGAAGGCTTGAATTGCTCACTTCACATCTTTAAGCAATGGCTCCTCATACATTGCAATATCTACCTCCTGGTCAGCTTGCGCGGTACATCTCCAACAAGCATGTTGTACCACCACAGGCACGCAGCACACCGTGGCTGGACGATGGCAACATCATTCTCATCACCGACAAAAAGGCATTCAAATTCTATAAGCGCACACTCACATCGCACTCTGAAGAGTTTCAGAAGAAAATTGAAATCATGAACGATGGAAATACAGACGTCGTCGAGAACTGCCCAGTTCTAGAGGTCCCATTTGCCTCCCCCGTTGACCTTGGACACTTCCTCGCTGCCTTACACAACCTTGAGACACATACACCACTTCCAGGTTTCTCGCTCGCAACACTCGATGACTTCCGCGCTTTGGAAGGCATCCTACGCGTAGCCACACTCACCAAAACACCCGTTCTACGCACACGCGCCATCGCTGCCCTCCAAGTGCGCTACCCCACGACCCTCGCCGGATGGGACATCGTCCGCCCCCCTCGGCGCCTCCCAACACCTCCTCCTTCCTTCGATGAAGATCAAGACTGGGAATGGGACAGAACGCTGATTGTCAACCTCGCGCGCGAAGTCGAGGCTTTCTCCGTCCTCCCTGCAGCAATGGCTATGCTCACAGAGGACTGTTCTGCCGGTGAAGTCTTTGGTGTTCGGCTCCCTTCCATAACCAGCCCCGTATCACCACCATTGTCCCCTATGTCACCCGTCACACCCTCCCCATTCTCGCCAATGTCCCCAAACGCTTCATTACCTCGCCAACGTACCGACCTAAACGCAGCCGACGCGCCTTCCTTCGCACTTCTCAAAGAATATGAACACCGCTCCCTTGTCTCTCTCCTGCTCACCATCCGCTCTCTCGGCTCAACCTGCATCCGCCCACCCGAAGTCATTCCTCGTAAAGCAGGTCTAGCGCCCGTCGGCTCGTCTTTACTCCTTCCGGGTCCTTCGCAGTGCTCAGGTTTCTTCAAGGAGACTGCGGCCCGTCTTCTCGAGATACAGGTGTTGGAGAACCCCGTGGGGTATGCGCAGTTCCTATGGTACGTCTTAGCTGTCAGGCAGGATAGACAGAGGACGTGTAAGTACTGTTGGAGAGAGTTCAGCCACAAATGTAATGAGGCGCGGGAGAAATGGTGGGAAGAGTTACCTGTAGTGTTGAAATTCGAGCAGGGATGGGCGGATGAAAGATTAAGAAGTGTTGAGGTCGATGCCTAGGAATTCATTAATCAGGATTTGGTTGTTTCTTTGTTTAGATGGAATCTTTCCTTATGTATACTGCATATACCCTACGGTTTGTACATCCTACTTTTCGATTGTAGCGCTACATTGTTCATTGTTTGATAGTCTCCTGCAATCTGTAGCTCCTGAGGCCCAGATGGTCACTATATTCCATGTACTAACCGGAATTATACAATCGTCTTCAAATTAGCTGGCGTCTCTTGTTGGCGTCCATGTGTATATGAGAACTCGTGCGCCTGTTGTACCAGTACTACACCCCTTGTAAAACGCGGCGTCATTACAACTTTCCGTACGGCAAATGCCGCCGTCCTTTCAACCCTTTCTAAGTAGTTTCCTCCCTCTTGCGCAACTCGCTGCACTATTAGATGTGAAATAATTCAACTACTCCAACCCTTCAAATCCCTCAAGTCCCCCGCCCGAGGTACCCAGCAATTAAGGTAACTCTCCGAAAGACCTTCGGTCAAGAAGATTTCAGCGTCACTTCTCAGCCATACGACGTTCCGATAACACCGATGTAGACCTCGCAAAGCTCAAACTGAATACGTCACTGTATCAGAAATAACTTCTGTCAAGTCGATCTAGCTTTTTAGTGCCCTAATTTTGGACTGAAATTGGCTGACTCCAGTCAGATAAAATAGAAAGCTTTTATGAAGCACAAGAGGTTAATGATGACGCGTACAGTCCCATCGTCATCTGTTACAAGTAATCGATAATCTTCTCGTTCAATGTGAGGTCTTGTTTCTTTTTAGCTCAATTATACATACTAATTCGTGACTTCATTATTACATTTTTCGTGATTTCGTGATATCATCTCTACATTTCCAGAGTCTTTTCTTGGATGCCTTCCGTACCTTCTCCAATCGTCCTTGCATGCGCTCACCAAATTTATATCCTTCAACTTTCATGGCTTTCGCCATGAAGCTACGAGCTGATAGTCAATATTGAACCCTCTGCCCAGACGGCACATCGAACTCACCAGTCTAAGCTTCTCCCGATGACGAATAACACTGCATAAATGAATCAACTCGACAATCTTACGGCGCTCATGCCTATTCGACACTCGGAACCAGTCGATCCCCCGGATGCCACCGTACTTAGTAATAACGCCACTTGCAACGGGCTGCTTCAGCCTACGCGTCTTCTCCATCCTCCCATTAAGCATCCTCCCCAGTAACACAGCAAACCAGTGATCATATCTGCTCCAAAAATCCGTCCACGGAGCCTCAACAGCCAAGTGAGCCGCGATCAAAAGGTCCAGTACTGACAAACGATGCTCTCTCCTGTAAAAAACCTGTCCCTCGCACTGCATATACTGACGCTCATCAGGCCACCCATCCAGCCTCGTAACCCGATCGTCCGTATCCCACCGCTGCCAATACAACGGATGATAATTCCTCCCCCTCGCGCAGTCGATGCATCGATCTCGAATGTATCGCTCAAATCGCAGGTACATAGCCTCCGTTTCGTCTTGAGCTTCAAGCTTAACCACGAGAAACTCATGGCCATCAGAACCTCCGAATCGCAATTTCGCGATCTTGCGGCGGGACCTGTAACGTCGCCACTCGACAATACGTTCGCTGTGCGCCCAGTGCCGATATTCGTTGTTTTCAGGGTCAGTATACTCGTCCAGCGATTCCCGTACCCAAGCTGCGATTGCCTCGGAGTAGACTCTTGCCCTGAGACCAAGTTCAGGATGATTGACAGAGGAGCTGAGGTTCTCGTGAGACCTCTCGGATACAAGTGTTGCGGCATCGAGCTCGGTGACGACGGGATTGGGTGGAAGAGGATGAAAGCATTCATGGGGTGCATTTGCGTCGACTTTCGAACGGCCTGCCCTCAGAGAACTGGTGAAAAGATGAATGAGTCCTGCTTTAGTAGATCGAGGCGCTTTGTTGGCAGATTTTTTTGAGCGACGTCTGGCTTGAAGTATAGATTTAAAGCGCTTGGACAAGCTCCTCGGTTTACGACGTCGAGCGACAGCTGATGAACGTCGTCCCCCAGACTTTCTCTTCGGAACGGGGACTTGCACGCGATGGTTGTGTGGCGGTCCGACATACTCGGTACCAAAATGCACCCTATGACTTGAGGAAGGTGCTACGGGAGGAACACTGGGTGAACGCTTGAAAGAAGCTAAAATTTTTGAGAATAGTGACGACATCTTGGTAGTAGGGTTTCTCGGTAAAAAATATGGGGGTTTCGATCAGAAGCAGCCTTTATATCACTGATAAGTGATGGACCACACAAAAACAATAAGGGATTCGACAACGTTTTGTTCGATGTTTTGTGGGCGCGGATGGACCAAGATCTACTCATGGATCTCTTGTTCTTGCCGTGCTTTGTGGAGATAAATGTCAGACGACCTCAGATAGTTATTATGAATGGTATCTTTCATTGAATCCCAGCAACCTACGTCATGGCAATACTTGGTTACCAAGGGCTGCTCAACCACAAGGAAACTCGGGTCAACAAGGTGTTCAATTCTGACCTCGATTCGTGTCGATTCATGATTTATATAAAATAAAATACTCTACATTAAATATCATATTCTCGTTAATTCTCATGCTGTCATCTCAGCCATGTCCGGCTATGCATCATGTTTCCCCAAGCTCGCCATAGTCTAAACGACTTCTTGGGTTTCCTCTGACACACCTAGTCCGTAACAAATTGTCATCTATCTGAGGAAGACATGACAACTATCAATATATGACAAACTCACCCGCACGATACTCTGCTCTTTTGACACACAGATCCCCACGAAATTCGTAGATCAACTTCAAGGCATAGTCGCGTTCCTCTCGGGATGATTCTCGAAGCCAGCCAGTAATGTCCAATTTTCGTCGCTTATGGTTGTACTTTCGCTTTATCTGATCGACGTCGTGATCAAGGACATTAGAAAAGATCACAGCAAACCAATGGCTAGACCTTCTAGCTAGCTCAAAACAGTTCCCCGGGATTTGCAAAATAGAGCGGGCAACTATAAAGAGATCCAGAAGGTCGAATTGAAATTGATCCTCGTTGAAGACTCGTTTGTCGACCAAAGTGTCAGTGTCCCTGTCCACCATCCAGTCTTCCAAAATTGTGACTTGGTCCAACTCGGGACTCCAATCTAGAGTGTGTCCAGACCTCCCGCCAAAGGTGTAATACTTATCCCTCATCCATCGTTCAAAGCGAATGAAGGTTTCCTTGCTCCTTGGGTGCTCAATTTTAACGATGATATACTCGTGTCTACCTCCAGAGAAGTCACGGTCCCGTAGTTGGACACGATATCGACGCCACTCTACGATATGATGTTCTTGTATCCTCCTGCGATATAAGACGTCACCATCTTGATATTTTTTTATTGAGCCATATGCCCATGTTGAAAGTACTCCATCAATAAGCTCCAGATGTGGCTCAAATGAGACCGATTTCGCTGCTGATGGTGCGCGAGTCTCGACAGCGACAAGAGTTGCGGCCAGAGAACTTGACTCCTTGATTGAGCTACGATTCTCACTCGCCTGTGGAGAGAATATATCTGCAGCCGCAAATTTAACCCAAAGTTCCGCTGTATACGACCCGGACGACAGAATAGACTTGACATCTGGATCTCTGAAGGAGTACTCTCTCATAGCACCTTCTTCTTCTAGTGTAACGAGTACGCCGTCTTTTGACGAATCGATTGGGTGTGTAAAAGGGTTAGGAGACTGCCTGACAGAAGTTGCCTTGAACGGGTCCAATAACGAAGTCTTCATATACAGAGGATCGAAGAGTGATAAAATCTCAGTGGTCGGGGAATTTTTCAGTGGAGGCTGGAGCGGCGGTATGGATGCAAGGTGTTTGAACGAGCTCAGGCTGCACGATGCACGTTAGGGTCCAAATTTCCAGGTTGACTATCTATGGTTGACTTGAGGGGTCCATCCAAGAATGGGTTCAAGGCCGAAGTGAGAGGCAAACCTGGCAGAGGCTTCGAACTTGCGGGTATTGAAAACATATCCGACGTTTCCTCATTCAGTAGTGTGGTTGACTTGAGGGGCGGATCCAAGAATGGGTCCAAGGCCGAAGTGAGAGGCAAATCCGGCAGAGGCTTCGGACTTGCGGGTATTGAAATCAGATCCGGGGCCTCTTCATTCGATAGTGTGGCAGCTGTCGCTGAGAATGGAGAGCAGTATACCTCGGTACCTCGGATAGAGGATGTTTTTGATGAAGTCGTCAGTACCTCTACAGTACGCTCCACAGGCAATAGAGGCCATTGGAATTGCTCGGATAGGTTAGAGGTATCGGCGCCGAGTGTACACCGGTCACTCAACTCGTCATGAAAGGGACTGGGAGTGAACAGTACAGTAGGTCGGATAGGTCGTAGATGCGAGGTTTCTGAGTCTCTTGTAGAAGATGACACAGAGTCATCCACGCGTAATTGTGCTGACAAGCCATTCACTTCGGGAAATGTTGTAAAAATCTGGAGAAACACCTGTTAGAAACAGGTCACGTGGTTTCTAACAGGTGTTACCATAGGAGAACATGCATGCTCCAGAGTTTATTAGGGAATTCTACTAGAAGCATACAGACACACCTCAAGCCATCTGGGGAATCTATCCCATCTCACCAGTGGACCAGGCAATCCAGAGCTTTTTTTACCCCACACATTAAGATGCTGCATGCTAGAGGGGGGGTGATGTCAGGGGACTTCCATTTCTGACCTTCACAGCTTGTTTCAGGACCTTTGCAGCTTGTTCTACACCTCCACGGCTCATTCCCAATCCCCAGAGATCTCCAGAAACCTCAGAAACTTCTCACATTACCTCATCAATCACTTTCCTAGAGTTAGGGCTAGCTCCAGCCTTCTGCACAATTGTTCCCATGCCTCTGCCACCCACTGATGCACTACACCAAGCAGCAGGGATCCTTAGACTTGTTTTTTTCAGACTCCCCTCTACTAGGTGATTAAGTTACTGTTGTATCATTGTCTAGCTACCTTGCTAATATACCTCAGATTTTCCTCTGCTAGTTGCATGATCTAATGTGAGGAGCTTCTGGATGGTGAAGAATGGGGACTCATTCTGAATGGCTTGAGAAAAGAACAAGTCAGATATTTGATCATCAAAGATAGTATGAATTTACTTGGTAGTCAACTGGCATTGATGGGTCAAGTGAATTTTCTTTCTGTTTTCCAGCATGATAAGGTCTTCCATCAGCAAAGTTGGAGATGGTTTGTTGCTGCCCTTTGTAATGAGTAGGCCTTAAGTTGGTGGTACTGGGGATGTCATCTCTATCAATTGTAAGGGTGACCTCTGGGAGCAGCAGCTCATATGCATCATCTCAATCTGTTGCCTCCCATACTCTTAGTAGTAGTGGAACTGTGGGAACTTCTCTGGCAAATGATTCAATGTGTTTACCTCACATTTCAAGCAAGGTTCCTGATGACCATCTACTGCTTTGAAAACAAATGATTTGCTTGAGTCCTGCTTGGCAAGTGCAGCAACCACAGACCTCAGAAATTTTCAATGCTTTTCCACATGTCACCCAGTCCTTGTTTAAAAAGTGTTTGCTTGCCACCTACAACTGTGACTCCTTTGGAAAAGTCCAAGCAATGCAACTGTGATGATTTTGTATGGACAGACATGCTTTCTAGAACTGGTTAATTGAATTACCAGCCCACTTTGTTGCCCAAAGTTAAAGAAGAACTGGTTCTCACTCCTTCTGCTTGCCTTCACAGTCTTTTTGATTGTCTACCACTCCCTAAATGGCAAAGAGTTCAAGGCTTTAAGAGACAAGAGAGGATGACAAGAGCACTCCTTCAAATGATGCAAATCAGCCATCTCTCCATGTTGCTAGGAGACTCCAAGGTGGGATTGCTAGTGATAATGGCAGTGGCAGTGATGTCAAAGACAAAAAAGACTATGACAAAGACAAACAACAAAGACAACAACAACAGCATTGTCTATGACAGCAATGACATTTGACCTACTCTTAGAAGACTAGAGGATAAAGTCTTGGCCTTACACAGTGATTTTGATGCAACCATGCAGCATTTCAGTGAGCCCAGACATAGAAAAGCATTGGTGCAGTGGACATTCTCTTTCAAAGTACCACAAGGCCAAGAAGTATGAACTGAACAGCACAACAATGCCATGCACATTGTCTGGAAAGAGATGCAGTCCCTCCTTGAAACAAAGAAGAATAGAGAATTCTAAATATTGTCTCCAAAAGACCAGAGCTACTGGCCACACCCAAGGATGTGTTTAATTTTTGTTTCAATGACAATGCTCCTGGACCAAACCTCCAGCACCTACAGATTTGTATTGAGGCTCCCAAGAATATATGGAATGTCTCACTTGCTTAGCAATTTGCTGACATGGTGATGCAGAACTATCCTGAGAAGGACCTGTCTACAGACATAGTTGTGCAACATTTCCTCAATTGTCTTAACACTCTTTGTAAGGCTTGTGCAAAGGCCTGTCCAAGGGCTAATGAACAGCTGGAGGACATTCTTGTATGCATGGCAGCCAAGCTTAAAGCTATGAGTCACCATAAGCAAGTTAGGATGAGACAGAGACAAGTATGTGTATCCTTTCTCCATCTTTTCATTGGCTAACTAGCACATTCAAGCTGTACCTTGCAAGGAGCAGTCATTGTCAAAACCAAGTTGGATATGATAATAATCCAGCTTGGAATGAGATCCTTCTCATGGTCAGATCTCTAGGAGTGGATGGCCAGAGTTCAGATGAGTCTGATGGTGGAGAATATAGAGTCAAAATTCAAACTTGGCATGATCCACATATTACCAGACTGCTTTGCTACATAGACCAAAGTTGTCCTACCACTAACATCCTTGGAAATCAACTCTCTGGTAGTGCTCCTCATATCTGTCAAATCATCAAATGCAAAGAGACTACACATCTTTACAGTGACATTCCTGCAAAGCTTCCCACAAACTTCTACAACAATGTGTGGTTCAAGACTCTGGTTCCAGGATTGCAAACTGAGTCGGACCCTCACCCAGTCCTTAACTTACCTCACTTGCAGAACTAGTTGATATGATACATGTAGTCCAGTGGATAATAGTAGTCTTGTTTGCACTTACTATCTGTCAGTTACAGGACTATTACTATTATAGATGTTTGGCTCTCAAATAAATCAATCTTCTTCATGTTCATTTCTGATACTCCACCATTGTCCCTACAAAAAAGTAGTCTTTGTTGCTCATACACAATCTTATCTATAATTCTACTTACTGCTGATTGTGTTCCCATGATGAGTTATGTAAGAATCAAACACCAGTCAAGTCAGAATTTTAACTTGTTGAAACAACCATGAGCTCTGGGTTCACCCAAGCTCTGTCCCTCCCTCACAAGTTCTGGGTTCACCCAAGCTCATTGACCTCTGTATGAGTTCTGAGTTCATCCAAACTCTATCACTTCTTCTGAAGTTCTGGGTCCAGCCCAAACTTGCTCACTTGACTCTAGTTCTGGGCTGAACTCAAACTCACACACTCCTGTTGTGCTGAGCAATCTTAAGGATCTCTCTATGGCATAGCCTTGATGGACTAAGGCAACTGTGTCACCATGATACTACCTCAAAGATCTATTTTTGCAATATATTGCTTGCAGATCACACCCACTCTCTCAATGCTCATTGTTTTTTCCATGGATGAACTACATAATCATCAAATTCCATCAAAGTAGGACTGGACTTAAGCTCAGTTCCCCTAAGCTTTATTCTTCCCTCACAAGTTCTGGGTTCACCCAAACTCACTCTTATGATTGCCTAAGCCCTGGAATAATATTCCAAGAGATCTTGGAGGACATGCAAACCACTTCTGTGTTGATGCAAACAGGCCAGATGTGAATATGTATAAACTCAATGCGATGCTACAGATGGACTCAAAGAATGTAGAAGAGACAGGAAGGAAGAAGGGTGCTGAGGACACACATTCCATCAATATGCAGATGACATTGTTGAGGGGTACTGTGCTGAGGAACATGATGTGGGTCATAGGTACTATCATGTATACCAGCAAAGACACATGTACTGTCATGAATTTGAGTGGGACCCCCAGCAAGTGGAGCAAGGTTGAGAGGCAGATGGATCCACAAGTGTACATTGCCTGTCTGTTGCTATGAGAGCAGTGCTTATTTTGTTGGTGTCTAGCTTCATCAACTTGATTGTTCTTGTGATTATGGCTGTTGTATGTGCCACTGTTGACTGCATTCTTGAACATCACTACAAGCACAAAATTATTAACAGTCTTGTTACTTGGGCCTTTGCACTGATCACATATGTATAGCTCATAACATTATGGGGCATAAAGGTGCTAACTTGATATGCTCATTATAGATTCCAGAACATTGTCCCAATTTCTCTGTATATCTCTATTGAGTTTGTGCATACTTGCCAGGCTGCATTTATATATTTTGACTTGGAAATCTATGACAAAAGGATGGATCAGGCTATGCTTGCTTGGTTGGAATCTTTTGGATGATTTGGGACAGATTGAATATATTTTTTCAGATAAGACAGGGACATTGACATAGGTGAACTCTTTCCTTCTTGTTGGCTTGAAGCAAGCTCATAAATGTGGTAGAACTCAATGATATCCCATCACTGTTCCATTGCAGGCAAAGTATACCATGGAGACACTGACATCAATGAAGAATCTAGACATCCATCAGGAATAACCTCAGGAAAAACCTCTACATCCACATCACAAACCCTCACTATACCTGCCTCCTCATCATCCTCATCATCCTCAACTGCCACCTCCAACTCACCATCCCCTCCTGTTGCAGCAGACAAACCCTCTGTCACAACCAGCTCAGTCATGATGCTACTACCCCCACAGAGTGCTACCTGCTTTGTCTCTCACTCCCTGATGGATGACCTTCACACAGCCAGACATGCCTCCAACCCTGCATGAACCCACACACTTAACAGGGTTTTCACTGTCCTTGTGCTGTGTCACACAGTGTTGACAGGCACTGACCCCAAGATAGGCACAGAATCCAGACAAGGCCACACTCATACAGGCCACTGTAGACATGGGGTACATTTTCTGCAGTTGATAAGTTGACATGCTTTTGTTGCAGACCTCATTAGGACAATGGAAAGGGCACACAGATAGAGAGGTATTGTCTTTTGAATATTCTGGAGTTTATGAGTGCAAGGAAGAGGATGAGTGTTGTGGTGAGGAAGATGGATGAGGATGACAGGAGGGTGTTTTTGTTGTGTAAGGGGCTGATAATGTTATTCTCAAGAGGCTGAAAGAGGGCAGGGGTGGGGAAGGAGAGGTGCAGATATGAATATGAGACACCCCAGTGCCCTCATATTTGTCATGCAAGTTGTATGTCAGAAGTAATCATGGTGATTCTCTTTGCAAATATAGCACACAGGGGGCTGACAAGACAGATTGTCAATCCTGTATGTCAAGAGGGAAGATTAAGAGGCAACATATGCAACTTCAAAGACATAGACAATAAAAGCCTTTGTTGCCTCCTGCAATACCAACATTGCAGAACTCTGCTACTGCAGATGCAAAGTTGAGTAGTCATACAACTGTAATCATGTCCAAAATCATCTCACAAATCTAACAGAAACATCCAGGACAAGTAAAATTTAGTATGCAGCTTAAGTTGGAACTTTTGAATTCATTTAAATCCTTTTACATCTTAAAAGTGTGATTTTGAATGTTTTGAATGTCCTGGAACTTGTTGAATTATATACAATTGACTAAGTTTATATCTAAACAAAGTCAAAACTTTATAATTTGCATCAGTAGTCCTACACCATTTCTAACAGGAAATGTGCATAAAGTATTTCCCCAGGGTGGACACCTTCACACTAGTAGTGAATGAGATCTATATGAACCAGCAGGCAGGATGGCCTAACCCCTGGAAGGGGTTAAGCTGTTAGCAGTCATTAGCTGAGTGCTACCTAACAGGGCAATACTCTCTCTCTCAAAAAAAAAAGATTATTTACATCATTGTATCAACTTTTGAGTTATTATTGAACTTATATATTTTTCTGCTTAAGTGCTATTCAGGTTTACCTCTCTTCCTCTTGTGAATGCTCAAGGAAAACCACTCACTATTTTGTGGATCATCATGCTGTATGACCAACCCAACCAACTTCGAAATAACATATTGATCTTCCTAGAAATCTTTTTCTCACCCTCTATATCATTGTCTGCAGGCACTTTATTGCTCTTAACATAATCCATCTCAGCCACTTGGTGCTCAACTGTCATGATCCGCTCCCTAGACACTGCTCCCAACCCCTCCTGATTTCCCATCTAACTCCCCTGAACCCCACTCACACTTTCGCACCCACACTGGATAACTCCGACACTTCTCCGGCAAACCCCAATGGCAACTCCAACACCCTCTCCATAGCCATTAACGCTCCCCCTAAAACCTTCCCCCACCATTCCTGGCCACATCATACGTTCCTGACCCCCTACCCTAGTCTACCCGACCCATTCCAGGGTATCATGACACCCTTGGAATGGCCCGCGCCCCGAACTGATCCCATCAGGATACCACCACAGCCCGCCCTTGGATCGTACCCGACACCCATCAACTCCACACAGCTCTGTTGACTTCCGCCACCATATCCACTGCCCTCCAGGGTACCCAGTAGTCAGTATATAAGTCGTAGAATAACTCCTCGAACTTTAGTCTTGATATTACATTTACTGGTTTCCTATGTTTTGTCTCTCGTCTCGTCTCAGTTTCTATTTTTAGGTTTTGAAACTATCTTTTTCCTCAGTCTCATCTCGCCTCCGTCTTGTCTTGACTGTACATATTTCCTTTGTTCTTCTAAGTTCCTCTTGCTCCCTACGTCAGTATGAACTCCGCGCACATGCCATGACCCAAACATTCTTACAACAACTCTGACCCTCATCCCCCACTCAGCCCCAGAACCCGTCAAGCCCTGGTAATCCTCTATTCAACTCCAGCCCCGCCCTCATCCCTCGAGAAGCCTCTGCTTACCCCACAATCTATTTGCACGCCCACGAACTAGCCCTGACACCCACTAGGGTCAATGACCAGTACCTCCAGTCTTAGACTTCCCCAGACCCTTCAGAACTTGCTTGGGCTGCTCCCCCTAGAGCCCCCTCACAAGCCTTCCCACTTCCGCTCAAATTCTGGACACCTGGTTATAAGCGCAGGACATTGCATCCGCCTAGTAAGGACTCACCAGTGTACTGAGCCCCCGTCATCAGCAGAACCTGACATAATATCAAGACTCCCCCTTACCCCATTCTCGATGTCTGCATTTAACCCCACATACAACCCCATTGGTTACCCAACTGATCCCTATGGCCGACCCCTACTGGAAAATCCCTATGCCCCATTCTACCCTGGTCCCTTTGCAGATCAGTATGTGCCCCGTCACTGAACCCCTGACCCCAACCAGGTGTTCTACACCCCCTCCATCAGCCAGGGAATACCCCTGGGCTGGCGCTGCCCCCCCATGTTCCATACTGATGGCAATAATCCCCATATCAACCCCGGAGGATACTCCACAGCACCCCCCAACCCTGCTTACCTTCCCCCTGCCCATTACTATGCATATCCAATCCCCGCTGCAGCCCCAGTCCCTCTGGAGCCCATGGATAACTATTCCCCCCCCCTGCCCACTGTTTGCCATTCAAACTCCTCCTTCTCCTAGGCAGCAAAGGGTCAAAGCCTATGCCCAGCAACATGACAAAGTCCTCTGCTTCCTCCACCTGTCCCCCACAGAATTCGCAAGGCGTACCTGCACCCTCCTCATCAACCTAGGCTATCTCAACGCCGCCGCAACTCCGGAGGTCTGGGCAGACCGACTCCTCGACTTCCATGAATGCTACCTGCAAGGGAACCTCCTGGAGAATACACAAGGCACTCTGGGCATCAATGATAACTTACGGAACAAGCTCCGCACCTTGGTCAAAGAAATCCACATGAGCCCGAACCCCCGCCCCTTCGAAGACCCTCTGGATCCTGCCCGCTCCTTCCATGTGCAACACAAGGAACCCATCGGAACATGAAGTGAAGCCCCACCTTCCATTCCCCATCAATAGGAAGAACTCAACGCAGCCTCCAGCATCTTGAGGAACCTCAACCCCATGGGGGGGTTGTTCAACCAACCCACTGCCCACACCTTGGCCCTCTCTGCCCAGCCCCGGGCCAGCTCCATACCCAGCGCCTTCCGAACCTGGGACCAACCTGCCGCTCCCAAACTCCATTCCCAATGACTGCCCCTACATGCCAACAATGACAACTGGACCCTCTCCTATATCAACGAGCCTGGCAACCCCACCAACAAACATGCCCCATGCAATGGACCTCAACAAGACTGACCCCCCCACTTCAATCTCCATGCCCCTCATATCAATGCCCCTCCACCCCGTCCCAATGCCCCAGTCCCCCTGTGACAGCCCATGGGCCCTGGAGTGCCCCAACCCCCTTTTTCTGCCAACCCCTCTCATTCCCCGCCTGCCCCGATGCCTAATCCCCCTGCCAATGCCAACTATTTTGGATCCCCGACCCCTGGAGGACCCCCTCCCCCTCGATGGGCCCCAGGACCCGCCCCGGATAGCGTGGGTCAAAACCCCAGCGGAGGACCACCCAATGGTAGACCCCCTGGAGGATGGGGCCTGGCAATGGACAACTTTCCCCCCCAGCATGGAAACAGAAATCACTACTACTACTACTACAACACTGGACCCCCACCTCAAACTCAAAATTTGCAAGACAATACCCGTGACGCACTGGCCTGGGAGGGAAAACTCAACATCCAGAAGCCCGAACCCTTCACTGGCCGCAACCCTCAGAAGTGGGAATCTTCCTGACTCAGTGTTTAACTATGTTCCAAGCTAAGCCCATTACCTTTCAGCTTGAGAGCTCACAAGTAGCCTTTGCCGCATCATACTTACAGGGCATTGCCTTCAACCACTACACCGCGCTACTCCAGTTCAACCCAAACAATCCCATACTCTCCAATTGGCTCGCTTTCACCCAAGAGTTCTCGAGTAAGTTTGGCGTCTTTGACACTGTAGCGGAGGCAGAGGAAAATCTCTTCAACCTCCGAATGCGCAACAACGAACGCTTCATGACCTTTATAGTACAATTTGAACAAGAGGCCTACAAGACCAGCTGGAATTACAATGCCCTCTGGTTCGCCCTCTGCCATGCCCTACCCCAATGGATCAAGGACATCCTTTGCCTCGCACCCAAGCAAACCACCTACGACAGGTACAAGGTGCTCGTTACCCAGGTCAACCAACATTACTGGGAAGACCGCAGTGAAAACATGGTGCCCCAGACCTCCTGGAACACCTCCGGTAACACCAACTGGCAGGCTGGGGCAACTAATGGCATTCAATCCTCAATCCCCACTAACCCTGCCAACCCCACACCCCGCTTCCCTCCAGGCCAAGGGGTCCCCAACATCAACTGACCCCTGGGGCAGTGCCCACCTGCCCAGCTCAATGCTGCCAACCTCCATGACACCCCAGTACCCCTGGATACCAACCCCAATGACCACGACAACATCCTGGACCCTGCCGATGATCAAGAAGCCCTATGCACAAACAGAATCCAGAACAGCCTGTGGATCAATGTGCCAGAGGAAATGCAGGAGAAATGATGGAAGGAGGGCACATGCATCGTATGTGGTGAGCAGGAACACTTTATTTGCAGTTGTCCTAAACAACAGGTGATGGGACATGCCATGTGGACAATTGACAGAGAGGATTGTAACTACCAGTTCATGGAAAATGAGTCAGTGGTTTAGGTCTGGAAGATGCACTAGACCGCGGACCAAACTCCGATGTCTTCTCCGCCCCAGCCACAATCCTCCACGCAATGGTACTCGCCCCGGATAACCCCCCAGCACACCTCCCCTCCCACTCATCCACAAACCTCCTCCACACCACTCTCCCCTTCACTGCCAAACCTGTCCCCATACTAGTTGACAGCAGCGCCACCGATAACTTTGTTGACAAATCCCTGGCAGTGCTTGCCCCACAACCTCTCCATCGCCTCCCTGCCCCAATCCCCCTCAAACTTTTTGATGGAGACTCTACCCCAGCGGGAGACATCACTCATTGCCTAGAAATGACCATGACCTTTGCCGATGGACAACAACAAGAACTCTGACTACTTGTCACAAAATTACATCCCTCCGCCCCTGTTATCTTAGGATTCCCATGGCTCCGCTCCACCAATCCCCGCATCGACTGGCCCAGTCTTACCCTCTGCCTTGACCAGGACAACCCCACCGACTCTGGGCTGGTACCCTTTGATGTCCCACCCCCCTCCGAGAGCCCCGAGACCATGATTGACCAACCCCAGACCCCCCCGCAACTTTGCTCTAGGTCTGCACGGTTGTTCATCATCTATGTCCGACTTGGCGGCTCACTTAAGGTACTCCCCACCCTCGTGGACAGCGGCGCCTCTGGTGTCTTCATCAGCAACCAACTCAATCTCTGATGCAACGACCTCGACAAACCCCTCGAGCTCCAACTCTTCAACGGGAGCCCTGCCTTGACAAGAATCACACAGTACCATGACAACACCCTCACCCTCAATAACGACCTGCAATTCCAGGTCTGACTCCTTGTTACCCAACTACCCCTGTCGACCCCAATTGTGCTCGGACTCCCATGGCTGCGAGATGTCAATCCTGACATCAACTGGAAGAACCTCACCATGCAATTCCCTGGTCCCAAAGCAAGTTTAGCGGCCACCATTCACCTCCGCCTTCAGTCTATCTCTGACCTTGACATCCCCTGCCCTGACACCATCACCTCCAGAATGACCCAGGATTCCCCAACCCCCGACAACAACCCTGACGGAGAAAGAAGCACAACTCCATCTCAATCACCCTTGGACAAACTATGGCGGCTGTTCCCCAACATACCTCAGAATCAATATAAGGGCCTGCACTACCCTGACCAGCAATGCCCAAAGCCCCTGACTGACCCTGACACCACCCCAGACTTGACTGTTACACCCATGGTACCCAACCCCATCGACCCCAGAGACCTTGACATTAAAATCATTGGCACCGTCCCCTTCATGCACCTCCTATGAGAAGGCACCCCCACCTTCCAGTTGCAAGTCACGCCAGCCCTGCCCAAGGAATACCTCTGCGTAGGGGCTACTGCACCAGAAAGCAAGACAGAGGAACAGATCCTATCTGAAGTAGTTCCCCTAGAGTATCATGAGTTTGCTGATGTATTCTCTGAAGGAAGTGCCAAGGAACTTCCTTTGCACCGCTCCTATGACCACAAGATCAATCTCAAAGAAGGTACCTCACCCCCGTTTGGCAAGATCTACAACATGTCCGAAATCAAGCTCTGGGCCCTGAAGGAATACCTCAACGACATGCTCAGCAAAGGTTTCATATGCCCATCGATCTCTGTGGCTGGTGCCCCGGTTCTGTTTGCCAAGAAAAAAGATGGATCCCTTCAACTCTGTGTGGATTATTGGGGACTCAACAAAGTCACCAAAAAGAACAGGTACCCCCTCCCCTTAATCGGAGACCTTGTTGATTGTCTTTGCAGTGCCAAGATTTACACAAAAATCGACCTCTGTTCCAGCTACAACAATGTCCGGATTGCCCCAGGACATGAATAGAAGGCTGCCTTTCACACCTGCTATGGCCTCTTTGAGTATCTCATGATGCCCTTCGGAATGACTAACTCCCCCGCCACCTTCCAGTACTTCATGAATGACATCTTCCACGACATGAATGATGTTTTTGTCATCATATATTTGGATGATATCCTGATCTACTTGAATTTGCCAGTGGAGCATTTGGAGCATGTCTGCCGTGTTTTGGAATGACTCCAAGAATATCACCTTCACGCTAAACCCAAGAAGTGCTCCTTCCACACAATGGAAGTCAAATATCTCAGAGTCATCATCACCCCTGATGGTGTGTGCATGGACCCTGCCAAGGTCAATGCAATACTCAACTGGCCCTCCCCATGGAATGTCAAGGAGGTACAGTCATTCTTGGGGTTTGCTAACTTCTATCGCCGCTTCATTGACAACTACTCCAGGATTACCCAAACCCCTCAACCGACTCACACAGAAGGACACCCCTTGGGACTGGGACAGCAAGTGCCAGAGCGTATTCCTCCTCCTGAAGAAGGCCTTCACCTCCACTCCAGTCCTCCACCATTTCGACCCCTCCCTACCGATCATGCTCGAATGTGACGCCTCCAACTACGCTATTGCCGGGATACTCTCCCAGTCAGACTTGGGGGGCAAGGATCTTCACTCTGTTGCCTTCTACACCTGATCAATGATCCCAGTGGAACTCAACTACAATATTTACAACAAGGAACTCCTCATGATTGTCAAAGCCTTTCGTCAGTGGTGGGCCTACCTTGAGGGGTCCCTGCACCACATCCAAGTCTACTCTGATCACAATAACCTGCAATATTTTACGACCACGAAACAGCTCAGCTGCCACCAAGCTTGATGGTGTTTTACCATTCATTACCGCCCCAGGCAACTGGGTGCAAAGCCTGATGCCCTCACTCGAAGACCCAATGTGTATCTGAAGAAATCATTGGAAACCAAACAAAATGCATTCAACCTTCAAGTGGTAATCCCACCCAAACATCTACATGCTGTGCTAATTTTAAACAAAGAAGGAATCCTCCAGCAAATCAGGAATTCACCCCTGGACCCCTTCTTCAACCAGCACAACCCCCACAACAACCCTGACGAGTTGAGCAAAGACAACCCCTTTTCACTATCCCCAGACCACTGCCTCCTGCTCCAGAGTGGATGAATCTATGCCCCAGACCACAAGTCCATTTGCCTTGACATACTCCGACAACACCATGACCACAAACTCCAGGGGCACCCAGGAATTTGTAAGACCCTTCAACTCATCTCCTGGACTTATTTTTGGCCAGGAGTGAAGAAGGATGTCACGCAATACATAAGGGCCTGCAAACCCTGCTTGCGGGCCAAAGTACCCTGCCACTGCCCCCATGGATTACTGAAACCCCTCCCCGTTGGTCACTGCCCCTGGTCCTCAATATCAATGGATCATATTGTCGAACTCCCTGACTCCAAGGTTTCGACGCCATCCTTGTTGTCATCTGCCGCCTTACTAAACAAGCCCTCTTCATCCCCTGCCACACCACCGACACTGCTCCAGACTTTGCCAGACTATTTCTTGAACATGTATTCTCCAAACACGGACTTCCTGATGACATCATCTCTGACTGCAGACCCCTATTCATATCCCATTTTTGGCAATCACTGTGCAAGGTGCTCAAAATCAAAACCAGCCTCTCTACTGCCTATCACCCAGAAACTGATGGACAAACCAAATGCATAAACCAGACATTAGAATAGTATCTTCACCTCTACATTCACTATTTACAGAACGACTGGCACACGGAGCTTTCCCTTGCCAAATTCACCTACAACAACATGCCTCACTCCGCCACTGGAGTTTCCCTCTTTTATGCCAACAAGGGCTACAATCCCTGACTCATGCTGTCCCTCAAGGACATCCCTTCCCATGTTGCCCACGAGGTTACTGAGGACCTCCAATCCCTCCACCAATTCCTCTGGGATGAGATCGACACCACCAACCAAGCCTACTCCAAGCATGCCAATGCCCATCACAAGCCGACCCCTGACTGGCCCCCCAGCACCCTGGTTTGGCTTGACCAATGAAATCTCAAGACCTGGAGGCCTTCCATCAAACTTGACCACAAGCACCTCGGCCTATTCAAGGTCCTCCAGAAGGTCTCCACCCATGCTTACAAGCTCGACCTGCCTCTGGGCCTGAAGGGCCTCCACCCAGTGTTCCACATTTGACTCCTCAAAAAGCACACTCCAGACCCCTTCCCTGGCCAATGCCCCAGCCGACCACCCCCCGTCAAAGTCGAGGACAAGTATCACTATGAGGTTGACAAGATCCTCAACTCGAGGACGAGTATCACTACAAGGTCGACAAGATCCTCAACTCCCGGATAGTCCACAGCCGACTCCAGTACCTGGTCCGCTAGAAGGGCTATGGACCTGAGGATGACATGTGGGAACCCCAAAAGAACCTCAACAGAGCCCCCGACAAACTCTGGGACTTCCACTGACAAAATCCCACCAAGCCCCAGAACCTCCGGGACTGATCCAACACAGATGGCAGTAGTGGGCATAACCCCTGCCTCTGGGTTCACCAGGGATTCAACTCCCACCAGTACTCTCCTACGTGTTTTCACTTACTCCTCTCCTTGCTCTATCTGAAACTTCCCACACTCAGCAGAAGGACCAAAAAAAAATGTATAGTGAAAAACAGTGAATATACATATCGGACAAGGATGGGCAGAGAATGATTTAACAACGGGGTCTGAGCTCCCCTCACTCCCCCCCCCCCTCCAGCCCAAACTCTGCTACCCTTCCCACCATGAACACTTCCAACTGCGCCACTACCATTGCCAGAACCTCGGGTTGCCTGGAAAGCAGTTCCCCCACATCCGTTGCCATCTCCCACCATGCTCCAGGGTTTGCTGTTGCTCTCCGCTGATGCCCTGCCAACAGACGCCCCATCTGTGTAACCCCTTGACCCAACTCTGGTGGAAGGTCCCTGGGCATCCTTGCCAACCCATCATGGATGGACCCCAGCACTGCCAACACTCCATCGAGAAGGATGCAATGCTCCCTGGCCCAGTCTATGGAAACGGAATCAGTGCTTAGGAGATGGGAAGCAAGGAAACCACTCACAAAGCACTCCTCGCCAGCCCAAGGCCACCTTGTTGGCAAGCCATTCCTCTCACCACCGCACCCTCTCTCTGCCGCCGCCCAGACTTCCTCAGCGCTAGAACCCTGCTGGGTCTCCCATGCCCCTGAGCCTCCTGTCTGCTGCATCGCCACCTCCACCGCCTCGGCCCGTGCCTGCAGATGCACCATCCGCACCTCCAACTCCTGCAGATGAGACAATCGCTCTGCGGCAGTTCCCATGGCGACGTCCTTATCCTTCCGTGCCAAGTCCTGTTCCCTCCGAACCCCATCCAGCTCCCATCGAGCCCCATCCCTCTCCTCTTGTACCCCCTGAACCTCCTCCTCACATGCGACCAACAACCATTCCAAAGTCTCTACCTGATGCTGCAGATAGGCCTCTGCAACCGACCATGACCTACTCACAGACTGCTCAATGGGGGCTCTGGATGTAGGGGAGTATACCGCCAAACCAGGGGGGCCCCTCATTACCTGCTTGCCCTGTGCCTGCTTACTGGGACCCACCTCGGGCAAAGGGGATGCTCTCCATTTCCCTTTCTCCTGCATGGAAGGGGCCCCCTCCCTCCGTCCACCCCGCGGGGGCCCCACTTTCATAGCAGGTGCGCTAACCAGTTCCCCACCCCCAGCCCCAGAGCCCCTCTCTGACCTGACACCCTGCCCTTCCACCCTTCCTCCAGTTGCACTGCGACCCAATCCCAATCCCACCCTTGCTCCACTGCAATGCAAGTGGCATGCCAACTCAGGGTGACAGAGCACCTCTCATGCTGTGAACGGCATGGAAGGCACACTGATGTGTCCCGCCATACCCCCAATGCAGGCTCCTCAAACTCACACTGCTCCCCTCATTGGGTGCAAGATGCACACTGCAGGGGCATATTGGTCCGGGAAACATAAAGCTAAGTAGCCACTCACTGGGGCCACCACCTGACACCACTTGAGGGTGGGGGGACCCCTTGCCTGACCCACTGCCTCGGCAAACTGCTCCGGCATCACCTCTGCCTGTACCACCCTCGAACCCTCTGGGACAAGCCAGACCACCCCCGGACGAATGCCAGACTTGGAGCGCATAGAAGGGGCCATGCCCACTGGTGGCTGTGTCATGTCTGTGCCAGACAATGGCCCTGAGGGACCTACTCTGTGAAGGGCCAATCAGTATTCTGGGGCACACGAGACAGACCGCACTCACAGCTACAGTACATTGCCTCGACCCGACGGCAATCTCAGCAACCCTCTGAATCCTCAGAAGACGATGGCTGGGATGACAGGGATGGTGACCTAGATGCTGCTGGAGAATAAGCTGAAGAAGACATTACAACAAGCTGGGGGACTCCCGGGTGCATCCACCCCTTCTAATAACTTAGGAAGGAGCCCCTGACAAACCGTGGCCACACCTCAACTTCCTTCCCCATGCCACTGCCGCTCGCTGCAGTTTGATCAATATTGATCAACTTTGATTCCCACACCCTACCAATCCCTGGCTTGCTCCCTGTGTCTCAAAGGGTCTCAACGCTGAAGGGGGGGTAATGTCACAACCTGCTCCCTAGACACTGCTCCCAACCCCTCCTGATTTCCCATCTAACTCCCCTGAACCCCACCCACACTTTTGCACCCACACTGGATAACTCTGACGCTTCTCTGGCAAACCCTGATGGCAACTCCAACACCCTCTCCATAGCCATCAACGCTCCCCCTGAAACCTTCCCCCACCATTCCTGGCCACGTCATACGTTCCTGACCCCCTACCCTAGTCTACCTGACCCATTCCAGGGTATCATGATGCCCTCGGAATGGCCCACACCCCCAACTGATCCCATCAGGATACCACCACAGCCCGCCCTTGGATTGTACCTGACACCCATTGACTCCGCACAGCTCCATCGACTCCTGCCACCATATCCACCACCCTCCGGGGTACCCAGTAGTTGGTATATAAGTCGTAGAATAACTCCTCTAACTTTAGTCTTGATATTACATTTACTGGTTTCCTATGTTTTGTCTCTCGTCTCGTCTCAGTTTCTATTTTTAGGTTTCAAAACTATCTTTTTCCTCAGTCTTGTCTTGCCTCCATCTCGTCTTGACTGTACATATTTCCTTTGTTCTTCTAAGTTCCTCTTGCTCCCTACATCAGTATGAACTCTGTGCACGTGCCATGACCTGAACATTCTTATGACAACTCCGACCCTTGTCCCCCGCTTGGCCCCAGAACCCGTCAAGCCCTGGTAATCCTCTATTCAACTCTGGCCCCACCCCCATCCCTCGAGAAGCCTCTGCTTACCCCGCAATCTATTTGCGTGCCCATGAACTAGCCCTGACACCCACCAGGGTCAATGACCAGTACCTCCAGTCTTAGACTTCCCCAGACCCTTCAGGACTTGCTTGGGCCGCTCCCCCTAGAGCCCCCTTGCAAGCCTTCCCACCTCCGCTCAAATTCCGGATGCCTGGTTATAAGCACAGGACATCGCATCCACCTAGTAAGGACTCGCCAGTGTACTGAGCCCCCGTCGTCAGCGGAACCTGACATCAACCATCTTTTTCCATGTCAGTTCTTCACTAGATTCTAATTAATTGGCACCAGGAAAACTGACACATGCTTGCATAGATGAATCAGAGTCATCAGAGTGACTGTACAGTTCAGTATTCTTTCAATGTTGCTTTGGAGGGTGTACACACACTATTTGGTAGTGGGAGATGGGAGGTTCTGCCTTTTTGCTAATCTTCTCTATCATTTTCTGAGTTTGATATTGGATTTTGTTCTTCACTTTTCTTGTCAAACAGAACTTCACTCATTCAAAGCTTGTGATTCTGCAATTTTTTTTCTAGATTTTTTGGTTTTTTTTAGGAGTGGTCAAAATTTTGAGATACCAAAAATAATTTTAAACAAGAATTGTTATTTTCTCTGTGTAATGACCTGGTTCAGAATTGGTCTCTAATTCTGTCTAACATTGTTTACAGCATCTGCAAATGCTGAAAACAGTTTGGGTGACCATGGCTTTGCTTCTGATAAAGTCATTGGAGCACAAGAATATCACTGTAGTAGTACACTGACTCAGACAATGAAGAGTACAAAGTAGGGGTAAATGATGAGTTGCACAGAGGAAGAATTAATATATGTTGAGCAGTGGCCATAGCCAGTCAAAAAGAAAGAGGGGACAGTCAAAGGGAAACAACCAGGAGGTGAATGTACAATTCATCAATAGGAGAGGTGAAGGCATGTTGTTAAGTGCTAGAAAATTTGGTCATGTTCAATCAATTCATAAAAGTATTCCTAGCATCTGCTAGAGCAAATCTTAATTGCTAACAATAGCTCTGAGTAAATTATGGTGTGTACACCTCAGAAAATAAGAGCATCTGGCATTTTAATCTGAGTAACCAGGAGTACACATATTAATGCAGAGGTTGAAACTTGCAATTATTACTGCACATAATAGCATCATTGTAGTGCAAGTAAAACAGGCATGGGATCCCAATTGCAAACATAAGATAGTTCCATTTAAGTTGAAAAATATAGTTTATGTCTCAACTGAGAATATTAGCTTCTCCAAAGGGCTTGTGCACAAGCTTATGAAATGAGTTGTTGCCATAATGTTTCATGATGGGGTAAGAACCCTAAGATATGTTTTATATCTCAACTAAACAGCTTATGTGCAAGTTTATTCCTAAGGATGAGAGTTCTTACCCCATTACAAAATCCAAACCCAATGTTTGGAGTCCTGTAGAAATTAGGAGACAAGACTTTTTACCACTGTATTTTAATATCATAGATATTGAGAACATTGCCAAGCTTCAGAAATCAGTGGGTGTACCTCCTCCTGATGACACACATTCTTTTCTTAATCATATTGAGTTTGAACAAACAGATAAAGAGGAAGCACCTGCTGCTCATTATAGACATGCCCTTGTTTTCCCTTCCATCACTTCTTTATCTCTCTCAATCACTCACTTCTCCACATTGCTGCATCCAATGTCAGACTACCTCTCTTATGGTAGTTTTGAAGGGCAGGGCTACCATCTTCATCAAAGTTTTACAAACTGGAACTGCAATTTTGACTGCTCCACAGGTGTCAGAGGACTTCCCATTTCTTCCTCTCAATGATTTTCCTTCTTTCTGCAGACCTCTGCCATTGTGTCACCACAGCTTACCCAACCACTCTGGAATATCCCATTGACTATGGTGTAGTTTCCATCAGTATATCACCATGGCCTGCCCACTAATCAGAACTGACACCTGTTGACCCTGCACACCTCCAACAAGCTCCACCATCAAATTCATAGTCCCCCGAGGAGTTCCTGTAGTTAGTATATAAGTTTTAGAACAATATCTGCTACAGTAGTCTTGATATTACCTGTGGTTACTTGTTGTTTGTCTCTGTTACATTTCCTGTCCTTGCCTCCATTTCTATTTTCTGTCTCTAGTCTCTAGTCTTATATTAATTCTATAATGTTCTTGTCTCTGTCTCATCTTGACTCTGTCTCATCTTGTCTGCCTCTATTTCCTTTATCATTGCCTGAATCCCTTTCAACTCTAACTCTGTTATGAACTCCTATCATACTTTTATGACCTTTACATTTATAATTAACTCAGGACCTATCCCTACACTTATCCCAGAACCCATCAATATTAATTGATCCCCCATAAATTTCCAGCCCCACTCCCATCACTTGTGTGGCCTCTGCTTGTCCTACACCCTCTGTATTCACCTCTGGACTTATACCTAAGTCTTTTCCAAGCCTGACTCTTTTTTGTACCTTGTCTTAGACTTTCACAGACCACTCTGGAACTGCTTGAACCACTCCTCTTAGCTCATCCTTACAAGTACCTGAAGTCTGGACCTCCCCAAAGCACTAGGTTATAAGTGCAGGACATCATGTCTGCCTAGTAAGGACTTGCCTAATTAAGCTGAGCCCCCATGGTCAGCAAAGCCTGACAGATTGACACAGAGATATGAGAACACTGTGATAAAGAAGGGTGCTGAGGATCCTGAGAGCATTTTGCAAATGAATAAGTCCAGGTGGCTGAGCTTTGGATGCCAAAAGTAGTGACCCAATATCTTTTAGAAGATTGAAAGCTAATCTCACATCTTGGAAGTCATTCTGATTGAAAGCAAATTTATATGGTCTGCATTGTGGCCATCAGATTTGAGATGTGTCTGAATGACTGCAGGAGTAATGCAAATCAAATTGATGACAATACCACATTTACAAAGACTGAGATTCTGAAGTCACTTGATCACATGTTTCCAGTCTTGATCCAGAGTGAGTGTTGGTTATCATTTTCTTTCTTCTATTCTCAGCCTGCCTCTCATCCCCATCTCCCCATCTTTTGGTCACAAATAGTTTTAGCCTGGGGCTATCTGATGGTACCACTCTGGTGTGGTCACATGCCTGGAAGGTGGACATCAAGGCTGTCTATGATGAATTTCTGTTTTTGGATTGGACATTATCAGGCACATTTCTATGCATCATGTGACCTGATCATATGCATTGACAGATCAATGAAGGCATGTGACTTTTCTGTTGTACTGTACAGTTGTTTCCCATGCTTCCAAAGCCTCTGAAGTGTCACACCTGGCCTAGGAAGTTCCTCAGACATGTTTTCTTTGGATCTCCCTCTGCCAGGGGTATAATTATGTTTGTAGACACTGTCCAGTGCTGAATAGACTTTGGATCTCCCTCTGCCAACTGTGTGACTGAGCCATATGTTACTGGGCCATAGCCTCCAGAGGTTGTGTCAGGACACTCCCCATTTCTCCCTCCTCATAGTTTTCCTTTATTCTCCTCCTTTTTCTATATCTATTGGTTCTAGTTTCAGCCCTCATGCTGCACCAGTTCTCTGTCAATAATTCAGACAAGTGTGGCCCCTTCAGCACTGCCATGGGCTTATGTAACTGCTGGCCAATTGCTGACACATCACTTTTGTCCATACTGTATAGTTGTTTTTCATGCTTCTGATGAGCTATGGTTCATGCCTTCAGCATGGGCCTGTAGCTCTTGCTTCATCCCAGACCCAACCTCACTTTGTTCAGTTAGGTCCTTGATATTCTACTCAATGCTTCATCCCAGACCCAACCTCACTTTGTTCAGTTAGATCCTCAATATTCTACTCAATGCTTCATCCCAGAGCCAACCTTACTTTGTTTGGTTAGGTCCTTGTATTTCTAACTCAATGCTAAATCCCAGACCCAGCCTTACTTTGTTTGGTTAGGTCTTTGTATTTCTAACTCAATGCTAAGTCTCAGACCCAACCTCACTTTGTTTGGTTAGGTCCTTGCATTTCTCACTCAATGCTAAGTTCCAGACCTAACCAAACAAACAAATATTCATTGAGAGCAGGAAAAGTTGGAGATGATCAGGAATAAGTTGACTCTAAGGTATAAGAACTGACTACTGTGAATCTATAAGAATACACATGCTTCTTCCTCAAATAACAGCCAGGAGCAATGCTTGAAGAGGTACATTAAAAGACAGTACATTTCACATAAGTAATGCCTGAAAAAGGCTGAGAATAGTTAAATATTGCCTGAAATATCAATCTTAATAGCTCAAAAGAACAATAGATTTATTGTACACATGCTATCAACCAAAGCCGTCTGTTATGCCATTTTTTTCCCTATTCAAAGTGCAAAAAACAGCCAAGTTACCCAGAAAGGAAGGTTCCTGGTCAGCAGCTGACAAATTTCAGTCAGCACAATCCAAAGTTGTTGCATATATTGAGTGCACAGCTACTTTCCCAGGGGTTGTCCCATATATTATATTATAGAAGCCTCTGAAGCATCACACCTGGCCTAGGAAGTTCTCCAGACTTGTTCTCTTTGGATCTCTCTCTGCCAGGCAAGTAGTCATATCTGTAGACACTGTACAGTACTGAATAGACTTTGGACATCCCTTTGCCAGTTGTGTGATTGGGCTACAGCCTCCAGAGGTTACCCTAACTCATTTTCCTCTATCCTATCAGAGCCAAGATCTTTCTCATCCTTACACACTGATGTGTAATCACTGTGACAGTCCTGCCTCTTGTTGCCTTGATGTTACTATCATCAAGAACTGGGACAGCTCTTTGCTCTAGCCAGCCAGTCAGTGTGAAATTCCTAAGCCTGCTGTCTCTAAAGAGACTGGAAATTGAAAGCAAGGATGTTACTATGAAAAAATTCACCAATTTCAAAGCAAAAGAATTCTATCATCCTAGCCATCAACCATCTGGCAATTAGCTCACCACTACTGATTACTCCTTGGCCATTGAATTCCTAAACATTTCCATTTCAATTTATCCATCTTGTGGCCCAACTCATTAATCCCCTCAAGTTCAAGGTTCTTCATTGCTGTACCTCTATTTGTGGGTTACCATACCCTTCTTTTGATACTTTTCTATCCTATTGAGCTCAGCCAGAATCACCCATTCAGCTGGAGGGCATATATAGTAGTTTTATAACACTTATAATGATTATCTTATACCTACAAAGACATATGTTCAGGTTATCCTCAACAACTGCTTACTTTTCATATATATAGTGAGAGCTGTTACATAGCTAGGTAGTTTTTATAATTATGATGATTTACAGTTCTTTGGTGAATATTCTAAGTGTGCCATGACTCTAGCATATCTAACAACAACAAAGTGCCAATTTTAAATGTGGTGTTTTGCTGTGGAATGGTTGAATGCATGATGTAGAGGTTTTTGACTCAGATTTATGGTTTTCAGCCCTTTGGATATATTGGAGGGAGTTTATTTATTTTATGTACTTCATTGGCTCATGTAGGTGAGACATTATGTAACAATGGTCATCTAATATGTTGTCTGTTAAAATGCATTTCTCTGAGACTCTACCATTCATCTACCAACCCTTTTTGAGTATCACTCATAACTCTTCTCATATATTTCCCTTAATCTCCTAAGCTTCTCTTTCTTAAAATCCTAGATTCAGAATACCCAAGTCTCAGCCATATGTCACATTCTATAAAACTATTATGTCAAAGGAGTATTTGGAATGAATTTTCATCACCAAATGCTCCCAGATACAGGTAGCTTCCAAAAACATGAAACTATCAATAGTCAATCAAAAGACAGTGGATTTCATGCATACCACATAATTCATTCAATATGCAATGTCTTAATGCCTACATATCCTGACATGACTATTAATTGATGGTGATTCCAACAATCCATGTATATTGCTAAAAAGTTACTAGTCATAAGTTGAGGAAATCCTGAAGGATTCTCTCTTCTGTCTTTTTATTTTATTTATTATTTTGTTTTTGATATATCCAGCTAGGTCACTAGTTGTGACTCTAGTAGTAGCCATCTCAGACCAGATAGATTCACAAATGCTAATTTATCTTGGCTGTGTATGTATACTGGTTCTCTATAAGAAAGACTGTCAGCAGGAAGAAAGATCAAATGAAAATATTTTCCACTTTGAGCATGTGTATTTGCATGGTGTTCAAGAACCTTCACAACATGTGGATGTTTTTTGAACTGGGTCAAATCAAGGGCAGTATGTCCTGTTTTATCTATCAAAGCATAATTTGCTACAATGCCCACCTGTGAATCTACACATTGCTCACCTCTGGTATACACATTTGCATTGTACTGAAGAAGAAGCTCAAAAAGGGGCATATGCCCCTTATTTGCTGCCAAATGAAGTGCAGTCTGTTCATCCTTGTCTGCAGACACAGGTACATCATTGGCCTTTTGATCTGTCAATTAACAAGACACTTTACCTTTGGCATGTACATCTGCATTGTGCTCAAGAAGAAACTTAACAACCTCAATTTCTTCCATGAGTCCTACTAGTGGTAATTGTACTGCCAAATGGAGTGGAGTCTGCTCAATCCAGTCTGCAAGAGCATTAAGAGTTTTATGAAAAATTATACTAATGAGCACCTTACCTCTGATATGTATATCTGCATTGTGGTCTAGAAGAAGCTTGACAGTATCTGGATGTCTCTCCCATGTTGCCAGATGAAGTGCAGTCTGCTGATTCTCGTCTAGTAAAAACCTATTAGCTTTTCAAAATAGGTTGTAATAGGAAACTAAACCTTTGAAATTGATGTCTGCATTGTGTCTAAGGAGAAGCTTGACAATATTTGTCTTTCCCCTCTCAGCTGCAAGAAGAAGCAGAGTCTGCTCATCTTTTCTGTAGGAACATTGACATCTTCATCTGCACCATACTTGAAGAGGAGATTAAGAGTATCTTGAGGCCCATTCTGTGGCTACTAAAAGCAGTGGAGTCTGCTTATGACCATCTGCAGGAGCACTTTCAACTTGATAAGAATCAACTTGAGCAGACACTGCACCTCTGGCATGAATATCTGCATTATGATCAAGAAGAGGCTTGACAGTCTTTTGATGCCCATTTTGTGTTGCTGGATGGAGTGCAGTCTGTCCAACATTAACTGCAATAGTATTTTCAGCTTTGTGAAAAAGTAATCCTCATAAACACCTCACTTCTGGCATTTATATCTGCATTGTTCTCGAGTTCTCAAGAAGTAGTTTGATAATATTTTGATGACCACTGTGTGCTGCTGAATAAAGTGGTGTCTGCCCATAAATTCCTGCAGAAACATTTTAACATCCTGTAAAAGCTGATTCCAGAAAGCCACTTACCTTTTACATGAACATTTGCATCATGCTCAAGGACAAGCTTGACAGTAGCTTCATGCCCTTTTGTGGTTGCAATGTGAAGTGCTGTTTGCTCAAATTCATCTGCAAGAGCACTCAGGCTATCAGCACTATAAAGATTAGTCTTATGAAGTACCTCACCTTTGACATGTACATCCAAGTTGTGCTTAAGGAGGAATTTCATGACCTCAGTCTTATTTTCTGCTGCTTCAAGGAGAAGTGCAAGACACTCCTTTCCATCTTTGACTTTGCCATCTGCATGTTTCTCAAGTAGAAATTTCAGTGAAATGGGATAGTTCATGGCTGCAGCTAAATAAATTTGCTTATTTATCTCTATTGTATTATCTGCATCAGTGTTCTGTCATTGGAAGAATATACAGATAATGTTACCTTGTTTATAAACATGTACATTTTGTTCAACAAAAACCTTTATTGTCTTTTAATGTTCCTGTCTTGTAGCCAAAACAAATGCAGTTTCTCCTTTCTTATCTGCCAGAAAATAATCAGTATCTACTATTACAAGAATGGACTCATGCATCATGCATGTTCAAATGACTTACTGGGTTCATCTGGATCAACACCATTCTCAAAAAGGAGTTCCACCATTTCCCAATCACCATTTTCAGATCTATTCCAAAGTAATGCATCTGTATAACATGATAATAATTAGTCTTGTTATATTGCATGCTTATAATCCACTCACTGAGGTCATGTTTATCTGCTCCAGGATCAAGTAGTACCTGAACAATCACTTTGGCCCCATTGACTCCACTAAGCAGAAGATGCCTTCTTTGCTTCTGAGCACCTTGATAAAAGACTGATTGAAGTAGATCATGTAAAGGAACCAGAAGGACAAGTACAGCAAGAGTCTGACCAAATGTCCAATCAATTTCACCTACTTCAACCAGGTGTTTATTCTTGGCCAATGTCACTTCAGTATCAATGAGTAATATAGTTTCCATCAGGCCAAGGACACCTAATCCCATCACCACCTGATGATGTCCAATGAAATGTGTATGGCTTTTGCACTTGAAAACAAGACAAATTGCAAAAAAGCCAATAGGTATGATGAGGTTCAGCATGGGGGTTAATAAAATGCTGTAAACCAAAATAGACCATATTCTCAATGCCTCTGATTGAAGTGGCACTTCTATGCCCATGATAAAGGTTGTTACTTTGGACAGAGAACATACATCAGAGCTTCCAAAAGTAGCTGGATCACTCCAAAACCAAATGCCAATGGCAGCCATGAATGTTAAATGTAAAGAGCCAATAATGATCATAGGCTCCATTAGAATCTTTTTTGTCTCAACCCAGAACAATGGTTGTTTGAGATGACCTCCAGATTGAATGTGTGCCTCCAAATCTTGATCTCTATTTTCCTGACACATAGTGTCCCAATTAAGTCCCTTGTTTGATTTTTGCTTTGTTGCACAAAAGCAAGACACATTCCCCAGGACCCTTATCCAACTAATCCGCCAATGGTGAGGTCTTTTAGCAGCCCACTCAACATCATCTAGGGATCTGTCTTCATCTCCTCTTTGTTGTGGTGTGAGGTGTGCTCTCCGGAATGCATAAAGTTAGAAATAAATGAACATGTTGGTGTTGTTCATCCAGCTAAGGTTCAATACAATTGAAGCATGATATTTTCGATTCCGTTCTCCCTGTGAGCCTGGACGACAGTTGAGATGAGAATGGCAAGAGCAGTATTGAGGATTGCAGTAGATTGAGCTTCCAAGCTTTCAAGTTCAGTGAATGTGACCTTGCCATCCGTAAGGGCTGCAATTGCTGGCACAAAGCTGAGAAAATTCTGGATATAGACTGCAGCTCGTACACCAATGCCAGAGATGTCTGGATTGGAACTATTCATACAAGAGGCACCGCAGCCAGACATGAGACAACAGATAGAGGAAAGTCAAGGGCTGTCCTGAGGTTGACTTGTCAACAGACTCTCGCACCATCAGTCTCCTAGGCAAACATCCCATCAGTCGTACATATAACTATCCCGTAATATGTCAAATCATGAGTGGCTGACCATTTATGTAGGTATGTAATTTCCACTTTCTTTTTTCCCGAAAAACATTCCGGTGGACCCGGCGCCTCCAATTGTTCCGAGTCATCCAGCACTTCATTGGTGGTGGCCTGATGCAATCACGTATGGACAAGAGCTAGCATCTGAACAGAGGTCAAGCTTAGATAGGTCGAGGGAAGGAAGTCGGCGCGGATTGGTTGTTGAGACACTCACGACCCGAGGCCGAAGGCTCGGTTCATTTCAGGGTCAGATATCAGGGGAGATGGGTCATTGATGTTCTCATACGCACACTTGATAGACGATAGTGAGGGTGTGAATGTATGGTCAGTTGGCGACATTATCGGTGTTGCCGACGTTTGATCCTAATAGAGTTACCGAGCCACGTGCAACATGTCTGAACCATGCGCATTAAATAATGGACGCCCTTGTTTCTGACATTGGCATCTGACCACCCCTAATCCTCGTGCGTACCGGTCAATTCACTGGAAGCACAGGAAATCAGGTACTGGAAACAAAGACTACGACGTCATGAGAACCAGGAGAATTCTTGTTGGATGGTCGTCAAGATAGAGAAGTTGAAGGTGCAAAAGTACAGCACAATAGTTTCCAGCACAGTCGTTATGTATCTCGTAGCAAAATGTATCTAGAGGATACTCAGAAAGAGAGATTTCATTTGCGCAATGCGATTCTTCTAGTCAAGACAGGATGGAATGAGTCGCCCGTCCAGATAAGAAGTGAGAATACGCACTTTTATCAGATTGCCGAATACTTTGTAAAAGCTTTCTGTTGAGCCTTTTCTAGGCCAACCAGTGTCCATTGAGCCCCTACACGTTTCCTCCACTACTTCCTTATTCACTCTTTGGTCTTTTGTGATGCAGCCAGTACTTCTCCCAGTACGTAAGGACAGGGTCAACCGCAGAGTGAAGTGTCGGAAAAGTTCACATCGCTTCAATGAAAATTTCTCAGCATAAGAACTTGTCGTGCGGCGCAGTTTGTGATATCCGCGAATAGTACATGAGCATAAGTCACGGGCGCACTGTACGTATATTCACCTATTTGTTGGGTCAATCGGATTTATTCGACTCGGCATGAAATGGGTTCATCGATACCTGGAGGCCTGACCGGTATAACTGCTGAGAGCTAGCATTGAGATTTGAGATCCGGAGAGGAACAAATGTATATTCGAATTCTAGTCTTCCAAAAACACCTCGAAATCCGCCCACTCCCCTCTCCGGCCACTCTACCGAGTCTGCAAAGCGTGGAGGGCACAATTGAACTGTATCGAACTTTAGTGAGAAATAGAAATCGACAAGTGGCGCTCTTCACCGGCTCCAAGTCGCCTTTAGTCCATTCTCTGCGGTATTCCTCCACCCGTTTGTGTTGACGAACATCGGACTCGTCGTTAGCACTACGTGAGACAACCGGGGGGGGACATGTCGGTGGTATGACTGGGCTTTGAAGAGCTGTAGCTGGATTGTTATTTTCTATCAAAATCGATGCATGATGCGGTGTTGGCAAAGGAACAAGCTTGACCGCCGAGACGACGAGGTTTTGGGTGAGTAACGTGTTCCTGCAAGCGAAAGAAAGTCATCGAGGGCGATGGGGGAAGAGCTTTCTGGTCAAAGATGGACTTTAATCATAATTTACCATCTCAAGGTCTGATTGATGATTTCTAGCACAGATGTGACGCTCTCCCTCGATAGGGAAGGGTCAAACGTTAAACGTCAAGTGGGGACAGATGCGAAGTTCCCTAGATATTGATATTGAGATCATGAGCAACTTCACGTGATGTTCATTAGCCCAACTTAACGCAAACCTTCTTGACCTCATTTCTGCACTACTTGAAGACATTGGGTTCATTCAATTTTTAAAATCCAATTAACATTTCAATAAAAGGTGATTCCTACTCGAAATCAACCGACAATTCTTACAGCTACATTTAGTGTGCTTTTACGTGCTAAGACGACATTGAAGAAATACAAAGCCAACATAGACAGAGATATCAAAAATACTCACACTATCAAGACCAGGACATTCTTAGAGAAGATAACTCCTGAACTACCTACAATAAACAAGAGCCTTCAAGTATTAACACAGGATGGTAAATACAATGACACTCGCTGGGCAGGATTTCTGGTGGAACCCCTTTCAAGGAATTTGAAACCACTGTGCAAGTTTTTGCAGCCATTTCAAATGCAATTGTTAGCGTTCTGTCGGAAGAGCAAATTCGAACCAAAATCATTTACATAGACTCCCAGAGTTCTTTCCCGATACCTCTTGAAGACGGTGTGGCAACCAGGCGTCCCGATGGCGCAGAGGCTCTTCTGACCCTGGTTTCGTAGCACTATAGAATGAGATACAGGCTCAAGATGCAATATTGTTTCGGACGCACAGTGGTACTGAGAAGAACGAAGAGGCTCCGAAAAGATACGAAAAGGAATATATTGTAAGTGCTTTCATCATCTAACGACGTATACCTTGCTAATTTATGCTTAGCTTGGATTGTCTCAGATTTGGTGAATGTGTATCCATGTCGTGTACGAGATCAAGGTCGAGAACACAGAAGTGGAGCATTATAGAGCTGTAAAGCAGCTTGGGCTTGGGGCCTATATGCATCCGGTCATGATTAAACAACTGGAACGGCGCTCTGTATTGGGTTTCATCCTCCTATTCGACGAGCTCACGCTAGTGTTGTACGATCAATCTGGAGTTACGAGGTCATCAATCAACATCGAACGATACCCAGGCATCGTATACTATCGCCGACGACTTTGAGGGCATTGTTTGAATACGTCGTGATGATATCCATTGGGTCATAGATGTTGAACAGGATGGCAAGATAGAAAAATACGTCACTATAGCCATCGTCTCTGCGATATGTTCGGCGCAGATCTGCGCCCGCCCTACCGTCGGATACGAAGTCGTCAAATTCGATGAGAAAGACAACCCTCAACAGCTCAATCACATATTACAATTTTACTGGATCGTTTGCTAATGATGTTTTGTTAGACTTACGCATTCAAGCGTTATTGGAGGCCCGTTTGCGCGGATTATTTGAAGCTATTCCCGGGCTTATACCCGTACATCAAGGCCTATGGCCAGGTTGATAGTACATTCAAGTTGATTCGCGGTTGGGTAGCCCAACGTAGCAAGCGCCCCGGAACCGAGACCGACACCGATGCTGAACGTCGCGCAGAAAGCCGTGATGTACCTGAGGATGCTCCTGTTCTTCATGTCGACTCGAAGGATGTGTCTCCTGATCAATTTTGCCATTCACTGGAGCTTGTGCCATGTTTTCGAGACTTTATCAGAGGTGCGGTCACGTCTTGCTCTTCGGTTGTTTGTGCTGATCATCGTTTGTGATGATATAACAAAAAGATGGTCATGATAAACTGATCCTACACCACGATATCAACACTGGAGATCTCTTGATCTTTCAAGCGTGATAATTTGACTGTGGACCACTCGTTGGATGATGATCACGTCAAAAAGGCAAAAAAGGAGCTCATATCCTCCAAAGTAGTCAACCTCGACATAAAACAGCAACATTGTCCAACCCGACCTTCCGAAAAGCTTGGAAAGGGAAGTGGAAATTGATGTTCTTGACAGAGCCTTTTAATGGCTCAACAGACCTACAGGTGCTGCTAACTACATAGAAGATGTCCCTCGATCTTTTGGATTAGTAAGCGACAATGCTTCAGAGAAACCTCTAGTTGTATAACTGATCTAGAGTGGGACCAGATTGTAACGTTGTCTTCACTCAATTGTTTGTCTACTTGTAACACCTCAATGCAGGATAAAATTCACGATTGGCCCGATTTTCCGACCATAAGCCTTACCCAGGCGAACGCACGGCAAGTCCATATTCTCTTTGGACAGTCTTTGATGTCGGGCGCGGATCTAGATGGGGACGAAAGGATGAGCGAGTAGCAGGTATCTATTGAAGCAATATACATAGAAAACATCGATTGTAGATGGAAATTCCTTTCTATCTCCCAGTAGCTCCGTCCTAATCGTCCACTTTGCTTTATCTGCAACTTTTCCATGATGTGTGAGGCGCTGGAAGGAATATAAGAGTGACATATAACGACCCCACCATCTACTATCTCCTGGACGTCGTCTTCATCCCCTCGTCGATCGCCAAGTCATATTATATCATCGTTGAATGCTTCCCTCCGTTAGTGTGAGCTGATATTTGGCAGGTCGTTGCATCAACAATGACAGGCTAACGAGTTGGTGTGTTGATATGGGTAATGAAAGCGAATGATGAGGTGAGAATGAGGACCAATGACTGCACGCTTGTTCATGTTGGTCCTGCGCCCAGGCGCAGAAGATGCTAGAAATCTACGAAAGTCTGGCGCACTGTGTCGCTAGGATGATTGCACTTTGGATGCACTGGGGATCCTGGATGAGTGAGAGAGATATTGGGTCAAATATGAAAACCCTACAATGAATGCTAGCTTCAAGTGTCAACCATTTCCAGAAGAGATTGGAATCGAGCCAATCAACCTGGAGATTAGAATAAACGGTATTGCATGAAGAAGTTGGTAGCAACAACAGACTTTATGGATAATCCAGCTCCAAGTTGTCGTGCTGAAGTTGATGTCCCACCAATGAACTGATGCGCAGTGCGAATGCGGTGTTGATACATAATCCAGGGAACCAAGTTTCCATTGTAACAACATAGCTCGAGATCATGGGCAGGTAAGTCCAAAAGGAAAGGTGAGGCTGAAGACTTATGTCGACGATGCACCTGGAGCCCGCAAATGGGAGGAATTCGTCAAGCATGGAGGCGAAGCTTCCAGATAGGGTGAAAGGGGCCATTCATCTGAATTGTATTATACTAATTCCAAGAAGGTACTTACATGGAAGTAACTTACCTGGTCCACGCTGCATCCGCAACTGTAAGGAAGAATTCGACTAGAGCATGCCAGGGTCGGTCATGTTTCCGAACACAAACTTGACGCTGAATATATCGAATATCGCTGGTGAGTATGTGGTGAACGTATTGACAGATGTTACGAGGCTTAAAGATGCCCCAAACCATGAGGCCTAGTGAGGTTGCAGACAAAACCTTGAAACCGTGGTTGGATCATCGAATTATGTCGTTAGGCTTACTGATTCACGTAGAGCACTGAAATTATCGAAGCTCGAAAACAGACTCGTGTTACAAACCCGCCTCCTAAGTTATTTCGCCCACCTCATTCCTGTTGGTATCTCCTTTCATCTCCGACTTGCAGTTCTAGAACACAGCATTTGAAAAATTCCTTTACGCAATCACGACAGCATGCTGAGTCGCAGGGACCTAGATGTCAAGGCACTTGCCATAGGAAATTACTGAACCGTACGCTCGTTCATTCTTCATGTCCTTTTTCAATCTTTTTGCGGATGTTATATCGCATTCACAGCACTGAACTGCCAGGTAGTTCATCTGGAGATAAATCTCTCTGGGTCGTATGACGATTTGCATGTATGTAAGTACAATTCCAACGTAACCCATCCATCGCTTAACCAAGTTCTTTCTGGATTCAACGCTCTGAAGGCTAGGACGACAATTGAACTGAATGTCTTTGATCTCTGGTTGAAAGGTGGGGCTACCAGGAAGAAGCAAGGAAATTTTAGCAAGCAGGTTGTGAGGGGTGCTTGTTTTGTTCCTAGGTTTCTTCATATCGTTCTGGATTAATCTGAATCCAGCCTTAAGGTCGAATGAACTCTATCAACTTGGCCCGTAGGCGCATATATATACTACAAGACACATACATGTGTCCTGTGCAATGTCGCTTACTTTGCTAGGACGACATGGACTTCTACGGCAAAAAACATCTTCTTAAAGAATGTGTGCCCGTATAAGGAGAAGGACTGCCTTTATGATCCCCTAAGTTCACACATAAGATAAAAGAATAAGATGAAGGTTAATCCTGCCACTGCCTTAAACTACATACTACTAGCAACTGTCATGCCCATCTAGCCCAATGACAGAGTATGTATAATAGACATCGAGACATCGCGGCCCCGTCATCCATACGCTTCCCGCTTATCATACGCCTCTACCTCTCACGTACCACCAGCACCTCGAACCCACCTTCGCAGCCTGGCTTAGTCTTTCATTCTCAACGACTCAGCGATCTATCATCACCCAAGCAAGATCGAATCCGAATTTAGCTTTAACTCGCAGAACAGTCTGTGGTCGAAACGATGCATCTACGCCTTGTACTGTAACACAAAGAAAACTTTGCATTCGCGTTGAAGTCGAGCCGGCCTCCAGCTTATAGATAATCACGATCGATAGATGCATCGTGCAAAATCATTGAAAGTGCAAAAATAGCCTGAGTCACATAGAGAACGTGGTGATGGTTCATTGCTTCGATGGCATAGATCTGAGGTTCTGTGGGTCTTTCAGGTTCGGCTGTAGAGTACGCATTTTGAGATCGAGAGTATGTATCGAGTGAAGACAAACAACGTTGAATATTTGATGACTCCTTTGATAACGCAAGGGCGACGTAGGAAGAGCGGCCATCTCACGAATGTATTAGGCTGCTGTTGACTAGGACTACCGAGTTGCGTGATTCCAGCACAGGCAAGAGCTTGCGGTCTGATTAGAGGTACGGAAGCTCTGTCCAGCGCATACGCTTTCCTTCTGTCCAAGCCAGGAGCGGAAGACGACTAAGATGAATTGGTAGTTGACGAATTTGACCTAAGAAGAATAAGGTTTTGACTGATGGATGTCATTGGATAACTTGCACACCTGAGATACTATCTTGTCTCAAAAATTTGCCGCCGCAACATGACAGTCATCCATCGCGTAGAAATAAGTCTCTTTCTCAATCCACTTATGGTTGAAACAAGGCGTAGGTAACCTTCGTACTGCAATGAATGGGCGACAATGGCATGTACCGGTCGGTATCGTGGCATTTCTGCTAGAAGATGAAATCATCGGTAATTCAAAATGCAAGAAGCAACCTACAGACTCCATATTCAAGAGGGAGAGGTTTCATTCGCTACGTGGAGATGCAAAGCTACTTGGTTGCCGCAGAGATAGGGCACTGTCAACAGTGAGTGTGGTATCACTCACAACATAGCACATCTCCTGGAGCTGACAGAGTTGAATAGCCGAACGCGGCGGATTGAGGGAGCCGAAGAAACTGCTATAGTAGTGAACCACGGTTCAGTCGTTTGAGATCAATGAGGCCTGATATCAAATGCGGTGTTGGAAGGAGGAGGAATATACATTGAAGACAGACTGCCGACCGGCTGGTGCCCAAAGGGGTTGAAGTCGAAAATGGCAAATGTCTATTTGGGGTTTTGTTCGGTCAATTATAAGAGTTCAGATGACATCATATCGACGCGCTTGGGGGTGATAGAACAGAGGATCAGCTGTACATGTAGAAACAGTTTAGACACTGCGAAAGTAAGAATAGAGGTAGCGCTCGGACCATGTTCATGAGTCATCAACGAATTACGAATCAGAACTGTCAACCGTCCTTGTATTCTCACCACCATCTCAAGCACTCAAGAAACGCGGAAACAGCTTTAAATGTCTTCTGTCCAGCCCATATCTGGCCCCGGGGGTACGCTGCCTTGTATAATCTCCAATCCAGACATTTCTGGCATCGGGGTACGAGTTGCAATCTATATCCAGAATCTCCTTAGTTTCGTGCCTGCATACACAGTTCTTAGCGATGGCAATGTCTCATTGAAAGAGCTTGAGAGGCTAGAGGGACAGTCCACTACGATCCTCATTACTGCTCTTGCCATTCTCATCTCTACTGTCATCCAGGCTCACAGGGAAAACGGCATCACAAACTATCATGCTTCCATCGTTCTCAATCTCAGCTGGATGAACAACACTAATTTGTTCATATATCTCTTCCTCTACGTATTCCGGAGAGCAAATCTCCCAGAGCAAAGAAGAAATCAGGAAGACAAATTTCTCGATGATCTTGACCATCCATTGATGAGTAGGGTAATGGAGGCCATGAGGGATTGGAATAAAAAGCAATTCGGGAACAGGGAAACTGGAGTTAAGAAGGTTTCAGGCGGGGACTCAGGTGTCAAAGATCAGGAAAATCGGGACTTCTCAGAGGCACAAGGTCCAAAAGTTATAGGTCTTCAACAATTGCTGTGGGCTGAGAAAAGACGGATTCTGATGGATCCTGTTATCATCATTGGCTCTCTCCATTTAACCTTCATGGCTGCAGTTGGTATCTGGCTTTGGAGTCATCCAGCTGCTTTTGGAAGCTCAAATCCCTGTACTCTGTCAGCATCAATCTTTGTTTTGGGTATAAATGCACCACTTGGATCAAAGGCATTGAGGATATGGTCTATCATGGTTTACAGTGTTCTCTTGACTCCCATACTCAACCTCGTCATTCCTATTGCCTTCTTTGCAATTTTTCTTGGGTTCAAACATACAGAAAAAAAGGATCCACCTCACATTGGACGCTATCAGATAGTGATGGGGTTAGGCACTCTTTGCTTGATTGAAGCTATCTTGTTGATTGACACTGAGGTCATATTAAGCAAGAACTCACATCTGGTTGGGACAGGTGAAGCAGAGTGGACATTTGGGCAGACTCTTGCTGTTCTTGTGCTGCTAGTTCCTCTTCGTGATCTGGTAGAATCAGTCTGTGTATCCTTGGATCTAAAGACCCCCAAGCAAAAAAAACCACTCTTGGAATTTATAAATGGAAGGAGTGGAAAATTGTTTGAGGCTATGGGATTAAATCAAAAGGACCTCAGTAAGATAATATCTGAAAGTTGAGTTGGTGACACTGATGATACATATATATTCTTACAGATGCATTAGTTCACAACAGATGTGAGGTGGGTGATTTGAAGACAGTAAAGCTTCTTGTGAAGAGGGAAGGTGATCAAAATGAAAATAGTAATGATTTTTCAAGCTTATCTACTTATGACTGGAGTTAATGGCATTTTGCAGTGAACAATGGAAATCAGTACATAGCAGATGTGAATTCCCAAGGCAAGATTCTTGCTAGAAGAGATTTTAAAGAGCTCACACTACTCTAAAGATAAAAATAGGCAGACTGCACTCCATTTGGCAGCAAAAATGGGATGGCCAAAAAACAGCGAATATCAAGATATAGTCAAGTTCCTTCTCAAGAATAATGCAGATGTGAATGCCAAAGGCAAGATTCTTGCTAGAAGAATTCATGAAGAGCTCACACTATTCTAAAGATAAAAATGAGCAGACTGCACTCCATTTGGCAGCACAAACAGAGAATCAACAGATTATCAAGCTCCTTCTTGACTATAATGCAGATGTAGATGCCAAAGGTAAGCAATATATCAGATCTGGCTAGCATTTTGCAAACCTTGATTTTGCAGACAATCAAGGCCACACTGCTTCTGATTTGGTCATGGATGCAAATCTCAAAAACTGTATAAATACCTATGCACAAAGTGAGGAAAAAATTTGTGATATTTCTACACTTGTAATTGATATTTTTTCTCAGATAAGGACAAGGATAAAGGTGTATACTATCAATAGTAATCTTTGACATAAGGCCTATCTAACCCAACCATATATAAGATGCACAGTCCCAGCCACCCAATACCAGATAGTTAGCAGCTCATGTTACTATTCCATTCAATCATGCTTTTTCTCATCTTTGAAATAGTTTTGAGATCTAGTGACCTCATATAGTGGCTCAAAAAACTGTTCCAATGTTTTATACTTTTTAAAAGATGACATTGGCATGAAGGATTGGAAGTATTTCAAATTCAAATCATGTAAAATACTATGGCATCATGGCTACAAATTGCATTTCAGGTTATGTAATTTGAATCAAAACTGATGGAGTAATGGCCATTTTAAAATATTCACTCATTGGGACAGTTTTTTGAGCATCTCTAACTTTGGTATTTAGTACTTTGTATGTCCTCCATTTGCCTTGGTAACTGCTTGAATCCTTCTAGGCATGCTTTCTGTCAGTCTTTGGCATACCTCTGCTGGTATTCCATCCCACTCCTTTGCAACCCTCTCCCAAAATTCATGCACACCATGAGGAAGTGTTTCATACTGCCTAAGCTGCTCCTTGAGATACTCCCAGAGGTGTTCAATAGGGTTGAGATCAGGGGATTGGGCTAGCCACCAGAGGACATCAAAGTTGTTGTCTTCAAACCACTTGTTAGCCCTCTTGAAGTTGTGTTTGGGGTCATTGTCCTGTTGAAAGTAGTGGGCACCCTCCTCCATCTCCAACTTTTCAAAGCTCTTCTTTGCTCTGTCATCTAAAATTTCACATTATTGCTCTGCATTCATAATCTCCACCACATCTACCAGCTTTCCTACCCCATTCCAACCTATACAGCCCCATACCATGAGATTATTCCCTTCTCCATGTTTCACAGTAGGTGTAGTGGTTTGATCTGAAATGCCTTCTCCTCATAGCTTCCACACATACTGCTTTCCATCTAACCCAATGCTGTTAATCTTTGCCTCATCTGTCCACAACACTCTTTTCCAGTCCTCCACAGTCCAGTTCTGATGCTCATAAGCCCATTTAAGTCATAGTTGCCAAGTCTAGCCTTTAAGCATAGGAACTTTCCTCTTTGTAGCAGACCAATACCCCTCATCCTTCAGCAGATTCTGAACAGTCTGAGGAGAAGACAGGGTTGGAGATGATGTTGTTGATAAAATTGGTGGCCTGAACAGTTGTATCAAGTCTCCCAATTGAGATTTATTGAACAATAGCTTGTTTATCATGTGGAGTAAGCTTAGCTAGATGGCCTCCAGGATGGTTTTCCTTGTCCACCTCCAACTCTCTACCAAACCTCCCAATAGTAGGCTTACCTAGACCAGTTTTAGCCCCAATTTGATGCAGAGAATACCCTTGAGCAAAGAGAGAAGCAACAGTAGAGCATTGTGCAGGAGAAGTAGCTTGCATGATGGTAGTTGAAGGTCAAGATGTGGTTCAACCAACTTTTGAACCACTCCTAGATATATCCAAACATGGTCACATAACTCTGTTAATATTCCTACATGCAATTTACTCTTTATTTCTGACTAAAGGAGGGATAAACCTGCAAAGTTGAAAATGCTCAAAAAACTGTCCCAATTAGTGAATATTTTTAAATGGCCATTACTCCATCAGTTTTGATTTAAATTATATAAACTCAAATGCAATTTGTAGCCATGATACCATAGTATTTTACATGATTTAACCAAAATTTAAAATACTTCCAATCCTTCATGCCAATGTTATCTTTCAAAAAGTATAAATCACTGGGACAATTTTTTGAGCCACTGTACTTATTGTGTCATAGTTGATTTTTGTAATTTTTCCAAAGTTTGAATCTAGTGTTTCTGTGACTTAAGAATATACTGTGAAGTAGAGGATTTTTGGGCCATACAACCTTAACTTGATTTGCTGGTAAGAAATGCACCCCTGTCTATGTGGGTCAGTATAAGTGTACTTGTGTATTTTGTATTCTAAGCTCTTCTTTATCATGGGTAATGCAATCAAAGTGCCTCAAATCAAATCAATTAATGATCACAATTGTATCTGAAGTCTTCAATTGTCCATTTATGGCTCCTCATACATTGCAATATATACCTCCTGGTCATCTCACATGGTACATCTTCAATAATTATGTTGTACCATCACAGGCACACAGCTTGCCATAGCTAGAGGAGAGCAACATCATTCTCATCACTGACATTTGTCAGGTTCTGCTGACCATGGGGCCTCAGCTCAACTGAGCAAGTCCTTACTAGGCAGACATCATGTTCTGCACTGATAACCTAGCATTCTGGAGAGGTCTGGACTTTAGATACTTGCAAGAGTAAGCTAAGGAAAGTGGTCAGAGCAAGTCTGGAGTGGTCTGGGAAAGTCTAAGACAAGGTACAAGGAAGGCTTTGGCTTGGAGAAGACTCAGGTACAAGCCCAGAGGTGAGTACAGAAGGTGTGGCACAAATGGAGGCTATACAAGTGATGGGAGCAGGGCTAGAGTTTGATGGGGGATCAATTAACATTGATGGGTTCTGGGGCTGAGCATGGAGCAAGGTCTGGAGTTGGTTATGAATGTTTGGGAGTCATAGTCATAAGCACAGAGTTTGTAATGGTGTTAGAGTCAAAGGGAACTTAGGCATGGTAAAGAAAATAGAGATAAGTGAGACAAGAACAAAAATAGATTGAAGCAGAGATATGAGACAATAACAAGACAATAACAGATAGAGACAAGGCAAGACTAGGAGACTGTGATAAGAAGAAATGTGACAGAAAACACAAAACACAAGGAAACAATCAACAGCACATAGGTAGGTAAGGCAATATTAAGGCTAGAGTATAGAATGCTACTCTACAACTTATATGTACTAGCTACTGGAATTCCTCCAGGGATAGCAGGTCTGACAGTGGGGCTTGTTGGGGCTGCACAGAGTCAATGGGTGTCAGTTACAATTGGTTGGCAGGCCATAGTGATAGGTGATATACTGATGGGATCAGATGGGAATGCAGGCCACTCCAGAGTCATTGTGATGTTCCAGACTTGGTTGGGTGAGCCATGGTAGCAAGTTAGTGATGTATGCTGGGGTCAGGAACAATGTTGGGGGGGGGGTGTTCTGCAGGCTCAGGAGGGGAAAAGGAAGTGTTGGGGCCTGCAGGGAATGTGTTAGGGTCTGCCAGGGGGCTATTAGAGTTTGCCAGAAAAGTGTTGGAGTGAGCTGGGGTGTGTAAGGGCAACTTCTGGAGGCTGTGGCTCAATCACACAACTGGCAAAGGGAGATCTAAATATTCAGCATAGTGCAGTGTTTACAAGCTTAACTGTATACCTAGCAAAGAGAGATCCAAAGAGAACAAATCTGAGGATTTTCAATGCCAGTGTTTGGAAAATTTACTAGAAGTCATATGACCAAGTCACATGCATTGACAGGTTGGCAGATCACATGACCAAAGCATGTGCAATCAACAGGTTGGCAGATCACATGATTGTATGACCAAGTCACATGCATCAACAGAGGGGCAACACTTGTCTGAATTATTGATAGAGAACCAGTGCAGCCTGAGGGCTAAAACTAGAACCAATTGATAGGAAAAAGGACAGAGAATGAAGGAAAACTACAATGGGGGAAATCTGACAAGGACTGGAGGAGGATAAGGGGAAACAAGTGGGATGTCCCTTGATATCACCCTCTCCTCTAGCATGAGGCATCTCAACATACTAGGTAGAAGAAGTCATAAATTGCCTGGTCAGCTGCTGAAATGGGGTAGATGCTGTAAGAGTGACCTCTGGAGGCTGTGGCTCAATCACACAACTGGCAAAGGGAAATTCAAAGTCTATTCAGTACTGTACAGTGTCTACTGAGATAACTAACCTGGCAAAGGGAAATCCAAAGAGAACAAGTCTGGGGATTCCCTAGGCTAGGTGTGATGCTTTAGAGGCTTCAAAAGCATGAGAAACAACTGTACAGTATGACAGAGAAAAAAGACAAAAGTGATGTGTCAGCAATTGGTCAGCAGTTACATAAGCTGGTGGCAGTGTTGAAGGGGCCACACTTGTTTGAATTATTGACAGAGAACTGGTGTAGCCTGGGGGCTGAAACCAGGACTAATAGATAGGGAAAAAGAAGAGGAATGAAGGAAAACTATAGTGGGGGAAATCTGACAAGAACTGGAGAAGGAGAAGGGGAACCAAGTGGGATATCCCCTGGCAGATGCCTCAAATGGCCTTTAGGGCATGGGATGCCTATGGTAGAAGTCCTGGACCAGGGCTGGTGCACATACATTAGCCTGTGGTTCCTAAGGAATATCCTTGATGCCATATTCCTTCCATTTCACCTTGAACTGCAACTTCCCTTGGAATATCCTGCTATCCAAGATTTACTCCACTTCATACTCCTCCTCATTGTTGACCAAGACTGGTGGTGGTGGTGACTTAGAGTGATGGCCTGGGATTGGATCCTCTAGAGCTGGAAATAGTTTGACCACATTGAAGACTGGATGCAGTCAGTGTAGGCCTGCTAGAAGTTTAAGTTGGTATGCCAAAGGCTCTACCTTCTTCTCCATCATGAAGGGGCCAAGATGACAATGTGACAGCTTCTGGGATGGCTTTGTTGTCTTAATGTCTGAGCTATCTAAGTACACAAGGTCTCCAGGCTTGTAAACTAGGGCAGGTGTTCATCTGCAATTATAGTACCATGTCATATTCTCCTTGGCCTTCACCAATGCAGCTTTTGCCTCCTCCTGTGCCCTCTTCATCTGGTCCACAAACTTGTTGATGGAGTTGTTCTCAGAGGGGCATGCCCAAAGTTCAAATCCCATGTGAGGGTGCCTGTCAGTGTCCAGGAAGAATGGAATCATCTGCATGGAAGAGTGAGCATGGTTGTTGTATTGGAATTCCATGTCTGGCAGCAGCTCATCCCAGTCATTCTGCCTCTTATTACAAAACAGGTGGAGATACTGTTCCAGTTCCTGGTTAACACGTTCTGTCTGCCCATCTGACTGAGAGTGATAGGCCATGGTGGTATGGAGCTCCACTCCCAGCAGGCAATACAGTTCCTGAGTGAATTTTGCCACAAACTGGGGGCCTTGGTCAGAGACATACCATCAGACAAACTATGGAGCTTCCAGACATTCTTCCAATACAGGCTGGCCTCTTCCTAAGCAGAGCATGTAGTGTGGGTAGGGATGAAGTGAGCCCATTTGCCATAGAGGTCCACCACTACCATCACAGCATTATACTCATGAGCATTTGGGAGTTCCACAATGAAATCCACTGACACAACACTCCAGCAAGCAGCTGGAATAGAGAGAGAGTGGAGCTGACCCATGGATGCCTGGCAGCAAGGCTTGGTGTGGAGGCAGAGATCACAGGTGCTAGTGTAGGTGCCTACATATCAGGAGATTTGGGACCACCAGTAATTCTGGGATACCAGCTCCAATGTCTTCCACCTTCCAGGGTGTCTGGCTACTCAAGAGTCATGATGTTTCTCCACAATGCATTGGAAAAGTTCTAAAATGTTAGGCCTGTAGATGTGTCCTCAGAAGGTCAGAAGTCTATCCTAAAGACCCCACTCATTTGCATGCACAGGCTTAACTCCACTTGCTTGTCAAGCTTGTAGGGCCTGTGCAGCCTGGGCCACAGCATCCTCTTGTGCACCCTCCCAGTTCTCTCTTTGGATGTCTCTGAGGATGTTTGCCTTGTCCTCTTGGACCACAATTTCTTCCAGAGCATGGATAGCAAAGAGCTCTGGCTTGAGGAGGACAATGTCATTGTTATCCCCTGCCTTCATGCCATATTCAGCCCACCTGGATAATGCATCTGGTTTGCCCATGCTCTGTCCAGGTTTGTAATGCAGTGAAAAGTCAAAGTTAGCCAGATATAGGGACCACCAAGTTTGGCATTGATTTAGCATCTTAGCTGTGCAGAAGTACTTGAGGTTCTTGTGCTCTGTCCAGACTTCAAACTTATGCTGTGCACCCTCAAGGAAATGCCACCATTCTTCAAAGGACCTAATAATGGAAAGCATCTCCTTGTCATGGATCTCATAGTTCCATTCTACTGGATTAAGGCTTTTGTTGTAAAAGGCTACTGGATGTTACTTGCCATCCTCCTTTGACTGCTAGGAGAGGACTGCTCCTGTGGCAAAGTCTGAGCTATCTGCTTCAACATGAAGGAGTGAATTATCATCCAGAAACAGGAGGACAGGTTTCAAGGTAACAGCTTGCTTGAGGGCATCAAAGGCATCTTGCTGTGGAGGCTCCCACTGCTATGCTGCTTTCTTGCCTGTGAGGTCAAAGAGGGGATGTGCATGGTGGGAGAAATCCTGTATGAACCTTCAGTAGAAGTTGACAAACCCAAGAAAGGCCTTTACTTCCTTCTTATTTCTTGGCTCAGGTCACTTCACTACACTGGCCACTTTAACAGGGCTCATCTCAGCCATTCCATGTGAGATGATCAATCCCAGGTACTCCACCTTAGTCTGCTCAAATTCACATTTCTCAGGTTTTAAGTAGAGCTGGTGCTAATAGAGGCATTCTCACACAATGTGCATGACCTGGCAATGCTCCTCCAAGGATCTAGTATAGATGAGGATAGCATCAAGATATATGCAAACAACACCTTCCACAATTAGGTCACAGAAGATGTCATTCTTCATAGTCTGGAAGGTGGCTGGGCTATTTGTAAGGCCAAGGAACATCACCAGAGGTTCAAAGAGTCCATGATTGGTTTGGAACACTGCCTTCCACTCATATCCCTCTTTGATGTGCACATTGTTGTTGCCCCAATGGACATCCAACTTGGTGAAGTAGCATGCACCTCAAAGGTTGTTGACAAGTTCTGAAATGAGTGGCAGAGGATAGCAATTCTTCACTGTCATTGGATTCAAGGCTTGATAGTCCTGAACCAGACAAAGAGACCCATCCTTCTTCTTAATGAAAAAGACTGGGGATGCCATTGGGGACTTGGAGAGGGTGTATCTGTCTGGAGCTGAGATTCTTCTGTAGGAATGCATCTAGCTCATCCTACTCATGCAGTGCAAGAGGATAGACTTTGCAGCTGGAGGGTTCTGCATTTGGTTCAGCTCAATTGCATGATTCCACTGCTTACACTCCAGGAGTGAGTGGAAGGATGCCTTGGAGAATATGTCCTCAAACTTGTAGAGGTGATTAGAAACCATGCTATGAAGAGGCTTGGGCTGGGAGTTTGCTGCAAATGCCTTGGCTAGACATTGAGAAGTAGTCCAAATCTCTGCCACTGTAGGAGGGGGGCAGAGGGTTTTAGCATAGATCCTATCACCTACCTCAATGGTTTTGTCTGGAGACTCTGAGTTCAGAGTGCTGGTGGATGCTTCTTTGCTTTTTCTCTTCCTCTTGAGGTTCACACCCAACACCTCAGACATCCTTATAGAGGGCCTCTTTAAAAGGGAATGCCAGAGGGGGGGGATTCAGGAGGTCAAATTCAGCATAGGGAGATGCCCCAACTGACAGGCATGCATGGCAGCACAGTTATAAACCTTTGCTCTATGCTCCATACAGGCTTCTTCAGCACAAGTCATGCAACAACAAGAGCAGTGGCTCATCTTTATCTCACCCTTTGTCCAGTCAATCTCAGGTTTGTGTTCAAGTAGCCAGGTGAACTCCAAGATCATGTCTTGTTTCCTCAGACTAGTGACAGCCAAGGTGGCTTGCTTAGAGTGGTCTTTGTAATGTAGGACCAGGTCCACCACTGAGCAAATAAAGCCAGCTTCATTGAGCATGCCATCAACATTGTACACAGGAATAGGACAAGATGGGGGGTGAGTAGTAAGACAATGTTGTTGCACATAGTCTGCATCAAGGTAGAGGCCTGTTGCACCACTGTCATACAGGGTGACCACACTTTGGGTTTGCTGGGTGCCCATTGTCTCAATTTCTACTTGTAGCTTCAGAGAGTTGGCAGAAGGAGTGGAAGCCACAATATAGTGATAAGGGAGACAATGTTTCCATGCAGGAATCTGGAGACATGGGTTAGGAGGTGTGTTTTTAACAGAGACTTTTGCTGGGGAGGGGGTTTGTACATCTGAGGAGGAGCTTATCACTTCAGGCATAGTATCAAAAGCAGCAACAGATATATTTGATTCTATGGACAGGAGAGCAAAATAATTAGTTCTAAGCAATGGTGGCATACAGTTCATCTATTGCCCTTCTAAAAATCCTCATCCAACTCTGCAGGAACCTCCTCCAATACATTGGCCACCTTATTAAAGTGGACAGCTATAGGTGCATCAGGAGAGAGGGCTCTTTTTGCATCCCTTGCTGTTAGGAGTTGGATGAGCAGCTCTTCTTGCTCTAATACAGATAGGTAGCAGACTTTCAGCCCTTGAGGACAGTAGTGGGCAAAGTGACCTGCCTTTCTACAGCATTGACACAATAGGGCAGTAGAGAATCACTGTTGGGAAGCATCAATGTCCATTGGGACTCCTTGGGGTAGGGAGTGCAAGGAGGCAATGTGAGGTGCAAAGGGAAGAGCTGCACCTGCTTGTAGGGATGCTAGCACAGGTGTAAAAGGGGGAGCTTGGGGAGGTGAACCCTCCACAAGAGAAAGAAAAGGTTGAGGATTGTGTCTGCTGCAACTCATATTGCAGTTCCATGAGCTGCCACTGCTCACATGCCACTTTGTATCAGATATCAACATGCTCATCATCTGGGTGCTCCTCAGCCATACAATCAATACAATCCATGAGAGAGGGGTGGATGTTGAGCAATGACTCTGCCACCTGCTAGTCTCATAATTATTATTATTTCCTTTTTTTGGGTTTATTTCTTGTTTTATGCCACAGTGCACATTCACCATTGTTTGTTTGCTATTCTTTAGATAAAACCTTATTTTATTTCTACAAAACATACACATCCACAAACCACACCCTTAGTTGTTTGCATGCTATCATGTCTGAACACTAAGGGTATGTAGCTTGTTCTTACCTACAATGCCTTGTTACTTACTCATACCTGTAGTTAACATACTTCATATTGTTCTATAGGTCAATATAGTTGTTTGCATGCTATTGTGTCTGAACACTAAGGTTAACATACTTTGTATTGTTCTACAGGTTATGGGCCCCGCTCCCACTTCCATTGAAAATACACAGACACAAGAAAATGACTCAAACACTATACATGACACACAGCTCCACACTGCCCAAAAATGTCTAACCCAAGCTCCACAAATCCACCCACCTTCCCTGAAAATTTACAGTTCAATGGTACCAACTTTGGACAGTTCAAAAAGCAAATCATGATTGCAGCACAAGCACAAGGAGCACAAGGATACCTCGAGGGCACCATCAAAGACCCAGCATCAAGTGAACAAGGAGACCAAACCAGAAAAGGCCTTGTCAAAGACAAGTCAACCAATGCTGGTGCTGCCCAGACTGGAACTGGAATGGAGTGGTCATCCCTGACCCCATCAGTGGAAGAGTGGGACATCTGCAATGCCTGGATGTTGGCATTGATCATATACAACTGCAAAAACCCCATGGGGCTAGGTATTAAGATGGACGGTACAGCAGCTGAGGCATGGGAACAGCTTACCGCAAACTGCAGCATAGTATCAGAACTAGCAGCAATGGGGGCCAAGAACTTACTGTGTACCACAATACTAGCTGATGGAGGAGACTTCCCAGCCCACATTAAAGACTTATACATCAAATGGGAGGAGGCTACAGAAAAGGGAGCAGCAATTAGCAATGCCACATTCAGGACAATAGTCATGAACTCACTCCCAAAATCCTGGAATGTAGTCGTAGCCAGTCAGTATGCCACAAAAACATTGAATGACCTGATATCTGGACTCACCATTCACTGGGAGCATCTGAAAGCACAGAAGCAAACAAACACATCAGTTACTGCCCTTGCCACTACCACAAAACCTCAGAGACCAAAGCTTGTATGCACCAACCCTAACTGCAAGTGCACAGAACATCTCCAGGAGAACTGCTACTAGAAAGGGAGAGGAAAGGATAGACAGTTTCCATCCAACTCTCAAAACTGAGACAGTGCCCTTGTGAGCCTTGCAAACAAAAATACAGATACCACAAACACACCCACAGCCAACCTAGCAGTAATAAATGCCACAGAAAAGACACCACAAGTCACCCATGCACTAGCTGCCCAAGTTAAAAACCCCTTGAAAGCAAATGAGGTGAACTTACCCAACCTCTATGCACTCAAAATTGACACCCCTATTTCCACGTTTGCAGACTCAGGAGCTAGTGACCACTGTTTTGTAAGACAGGAGGACTTTGCCAAATACACGCAACTCACCCAGCCAAGGAAAGGGAAGGCTGCAACCCAAGATGGTGTCTTCTGTATTATTGGCCAAGGAACAGTCAAGAAACAGATACAGACTAACCAGGGCATCTCAGAGCTAGTCTTCCACAACACTCTGCACACACCAGACCTTGCTGCCAACCTTATCTCTGTCAGGCGCTTCAACAAAGCAGGATTCTCAATCATATTTGCAAAAGAGAAGGTTGTATTCTGTGATCCTGATGGGAAGGAAGTGTTAACTGGTCAAGGCACTGGTGGAATGTACACACTGGAAGCTCTAAACCCACTACTTGTTAGGGCTATGGTGGCATTGTCCCTTGACAGACCAGTCAACATGGATAGGTGGCATAGACATTTTGCTCATGCAGGGGTCAACAGCATTTGACAACTGATACAAAAGGGGTTAGTTAATGGAATCAGGGTCAAGGGGAACCTAGAAGTAAAGGGACTGTGCAAAGACTGCATTTACAGTAAACACATGGCTTGACCATATGATGGCATGCATAAATATGAGAAAGCCCCAAACAAGTGTGTTCACCTAGACCTATGGGGTCCAGCATCAACACAATCAATAGGAGGTGCATCATACATGATGATAGCAGTAGATGGACACATGATGCACCTTGCAGGCTACTTTCTGTCCAGAAAAGATGCACCTAGCACCCTCAAGGCATTAAGACTCTACCATACCAAGTCTGAGCAGCAAACTGGTCACAAGTTGCAGGCAATCCATGTAGATGCTGGGCATGAGTGGGTAAATGAGATGTGGCATAAGTATTGTGGGCAACATGGCATAGTACTGAAGGTCACCACACCATATGTGCACACTCAAAATGGCCTAGCTGAGCAAGCCATTAGGATGATCATCAAAGGCATACAGTGTATCTTGATCAAAAGCAAACTACCAAAGGACTTGTGGGCAGAGGCTGCTGCAACTCAGATATATATGCATAATCATCTCCCATCAGCATGCCAACCCAACAAGGTACCTGAGGAAGCATGGAGCAATAAGAGACAAAGTGTTGCTCACCTTTGACCTTTTGGATGTGTCACCTTTGCCAAGATCCCAGAGGAGCTTGTCAATTCAAAACTGGACCCACAGTCAGTCAAGTACATCCTAGTGGAGTAATCAGTGAGCAGATACAAGCTTTTCAAACATGGCTCAAGGTCCATCATCACATCCCATGATGTTATTTTTGATGAGGATATAGGGCACAGATCACTTACCACGTTCGACAACAATGAGGACCTACTCAGCCTAGCCGACCCTGTGCCACAGACTCATGCCCCAGGACTACTTACACCACATCAACTAATTGCTCCAAGAATCAGTGACACCAACACACCACTTCATATAAGACCCTCTACCAATGTAGCCAATTGTGAAGATGACCCTGAGCTTGATGCCCAGAGCACAGCCACCACCATGCCACCCACAGTTACTGCCCCAGAAGCTGACACTCAACAGCCTCCCACCCAACCCAGTCTGATACAAGCCACCCCACTGCAAAGGTCTAACTGGATCAGAGAAAAAACATCTAGAACCACCTTTACAAACCTTGCGCACAATAAGTATGCTTTTCTCACCCTCCTCAATGACACATATGACCCTGATGATGACTTCTTTGTCCCCAGGACATTTAACAAGGCCATGTGCAGGCCAGACCTGTGGCAGCTAGCAATGGATGAGGAACTATGGGTTATGAATGAGAGGGGTGTGTTCCAAGTGATCAACTTGAAGGATGTACCAGAGGGAAAGAAGATTATCTGTTGTCAATGGGTTTATGTGGTGAAATACAATGCAGAGGGCAACATTGTGAGGCACAAGGCAAGACTCATGGCAAAGGGGTATTCCCAGATTGGGGGGGAAGACTACGAGGAGACATATGTGGCAGTGGTTAGGTTGGAGTCAATCTGCATATCAGCAGCAATGGCAGCCCAGATGGACTGGCATATCTGGCAAGTTGACTTTGTGTCTGCTTACTTGAACAGTGTCCCAGACTTTCAGGTATTTATGAGGATCCCACAGGGCTTCTCTGGGTGGGAGGGGAAGGTCATAGAACTCAGGAAGACCCTGTATGGATTAATGCAGGGGGAGCAAGACTGGTTCTGGACACTCGACTGAGCATACAACAAGCTAGGATACCACATGTCACGCATGGACACCTGCGTATGTACCAGGACCTCATCTGATGAGCACACAATCATAAATACCTTCAATGATGATGTGTTCAGGGTCTTTACTACCCAGCAAGGAGTGGACCTTGCAAAGGCAGAGCTGTCTGCCATCTACAACATCAAAGACCTTGGCACACTGTCATATATCATTGGTATGGCTATCAAATGCCACTCAGATACAGGTGCAATATCCTTATCCCAGAAAGCATACCTGAGACAGGTACTGGATTGTTTTGGCATAACAAACTGCAACCCACATGCTACACCATTACCCCCAGATATCCAACTCACTACATCCATGTCACCCAAAAATACAGCAGAGCTCAAGTTCATGGCTAATAAGCCTTATTGTCAATTACTAGGTTTGCTGATGTGGGCCCAGGTAGCCACACAACCAGACCTTTCATTCACCATTGGGCTACTTGCCAGATTCCAGTTGAACCCTGGCCCGGCCCACTGGAACACACTGCAATATGTATTGGGATACATAAAAGGCACCCTAGACTACAAAATCACCTACACAAGGACCAAAGACATAGACAACAAGGTGCTTGGCTATGCGGATGTGGATTTTGGGGGAGATCTGGACATGAGGAGATTGACCAATGGATACGTGTTCCTGATGGCTGGAGGGGTGGTATCTTGGAGTTCAAAGAGGCAGGCTATGGTAACGTTGAGTACCACAGAAGCTGAGTACATTGCAGCAACTTGTGCTGTGCAACAAGCTCTCTGGATGTACAACTTCTTAACAGAGATCAACATCCCTCAGCAACTCCGGATGAACCTCCACATCGACAACCGATCCTTGATCACTCTAGCTACTTCCACAAAAGGCCACTCCCATGCTAAACACATCAACATCAGGCACCACTACATTCGCAAATGCCTCCACAATGGCGATATTACTCTCACTCATGTCCCATCCACCAAGAACATAGCCAACTTGTTTACAAAACCTCTACCATGACTCGCTCACAAGCATCTTATTGGGCTTTTGGGACTTTGAGCCTAGGCATCCAGCTTGTCAGGTGGAGTGTTGAGCAATGACTCTGCTGCTCACTAGTCTTGTAATTATTATTATTTCCTTTTTTTTGGGTTTATTTCTTGTTTTATGCCACGGCACACATTCACCATTGTTTGTTTGCTATTCTTTAGATAAAACCTTATTTTATTTCTACAAAACATACACATCCACAAACCACACCCTTAGTTGTTTGCATGCTATTGTGTTTGAACACTAAGGGTGTGTAGCTTGTTCTTACCTACAATGCCTTGTTACTTACTCATACCTGTAGTTAACATACTTTGTATTGTTCTACAGGTCAATATAGTTGTTTGCATGCTATCGTGTCTGAACACTAAGGTTAACATACTTTGTATTGTTCTACAGTGGAGTCTGTCATGGAAGGTGAGACAGAGTTGCAGACCATCTATGTAGCCAGCCTGTTCAACTAAGGCACAGAAAGAGTCAATGTACTCATCAAGTGACTGCTTCTCTTAACCATACTGGGTCTGGTCTTGAAGGGAAAGAGCTGCAGTCTTGGCAGAGTCAAGGGGAAAGAACTAAAAACTCCTTCTTAAACTCTATCCAGCCAGAAAAACTCTTAGCTCTATCAGAGCATCAAAAAATGTATAGTGCATAGGCTGAGGCTCAGCCTGCTTTCATGTATGAGAGAACTCAGGCAATTTTCAAGGCATCAGAGGCAAATGCTTCACTACTCAACTGGATATAGGTGATGCAAGACTGGATTAAACATTCCCCAACTCTATGGTCCCCATCGAATATGTCAGGGAGCACAGAGTGAGGAAGTTTAGAGTGGAGTGCTGGAACCTCTGAGCTATGTGCAGAAGAGAATCTTGCTGCAGTTGCTGGGGGTCCTGGGAGAGGAGTAGGAGCAGGGGGAAGATGTTCCAGGAGGGCCTGGAGGGACAGAAACACTGCTTCAGTGGTTTAACAGAGCCCAGTGAGTTCAGTGGTGTAGGAGGTAAAGGAGGCTTGAGTAAGTTGAATCTGTGTCTCCAGAAATAGCAAATGACTCCAGGTATCATCTTGGGGGCTTGAAGTGTCAGGGGGAGGTGCTGGAGGGGTTGGTTGGATTATAGGAGGAGCACAGGGGACACTAAGACACTGGTGGAAAAGAGACCTTTTGAGGAACCAAGTAGAAACTCAGGCAATTGAAAAGAGGGCTCCCAGACCAAATCTAGAGACTTGTTCTGCTGTAAGGGCAATCTCTGGAGGCTGTGGCTCAATCACACAACTGGCAGAAAGAGATCCAAAGTCTATTCAGTATCCACAAGAAGTCTCAAAGTTCTAGCTACTCACCTGGCAGAGGGAGATCCAAAAAGAACAAGTCTGAAGATCCCCAATGCCAGTGTTTGGAAAATTTACTAGAAGTTGTATGACTAAGTTATATGCATTGATAGGTTTGCAGATCACATGACCAAAGCATATGCATCAACAGGTCAACAGATCACATGATTGTATAACAAAGTCACATGCATTGACAAAGGGGCAACACTTGTCTGAATTATTGACAAAGAACCAGTGCAGCCTGAGGGCTGAAACTAAGACCAATAGATAGGAAAAAGAAAGGAGAATAAAGGAAAACTATAATGGGGGAAATCTGACAAGAACTGGAAGAGGAGAAGGGGAAACAAGTGGGACATTCCCTGATAGGGTGGGTGGCATGGGTGGGCAAAGATTGGATGAGTAAAGGGGGTGTTAGAGAGAGGACTCCTGGAGATGCATGGTAGCTTGGGAAGAGGTCCAGAGGCCTGAGAATGGGTTGTGACATCACCCCCCCTTCACCATTGAGATCCTCAAGATATAGGGCATGAGTTGGGTGATTAGCAGGAGGCATGGGAGTCAAAGTCTGAGCAATATTGATCAAACTGCAGTGAGCAGCAGCAGTGTTGGAAAAGAAGTTGAAGCAGGATTGTTGTCCATCAAGAAGCTCTTCCTAGGAAATTTAAAGAAGGCAAAACATACCCTAGTGTTTCCCTGCTTCTTCCTATGTCTTCCTTAGCATCTTCATCATCATCACCCTCATTAACCCTACCTCCCCTCTGACAATAACTGTGTGGCTATGTGGGCTGAGTATGAGCATTGCTAGAGGGAGTTTGACCTGAGTGTTGTGTTTCCTTGTTTCAAAGTTGCTGATTGAACTTTGACAGAGTTGTCCACAGCAGTGGTGAGCTCCTCTGGGGGCTCTTCTCATATGAAAGGGTTGGGGCCTTCTGACTGTTCAGCTTCAGTGGCCCCAGGTCATTCCACAAGACTAAGCCTGGAGTCAGAGATTGTCCATATTGTTCTGGAGGTGCAGAGGATTCCACAGATACAGGTAATATCAGAGATATTTGCAGAGGCACTGGAACAAGCATGGGGTCCTCTGACCCTGGAATAGTGGCAAACAAGGCTCTAGTAAGTCTATGTGTTGTTTGCATTCTTTTTTGACCCATCATCTCTAGTGTGCCCTCTGATCCTAGTGTGGGGAGCTATGTGAATTTGACAGTCCATCTGCAGGGTCTTGCTGCAACTCATCCATTTGCCTTTCATATTGTGCAAGGCACAAGAAGTGTTCCATCATGCTAGAGTAGTGTGTGGCCTGCATTGTGGAAGAGCAGGGATGGGAGCTTGGTTGGGTGAGGGAGTAGTTGGGTGAGGGCCAGAAGGCTAGGGTGTTGGGCCAGGAATCTGGCTTGGAAGGTGAGAGGGGTGCAGAGCAGCTAGCAGAGAAAGTAGGACCCATGTGAGGTGGGTGGAGAGAGGGAGCTCCAGTAGCAAGTGACAAGAGTAAGTAGAGGGCCTCACCACTGCTACAAGTAGGGCCCAGCAAGAGGCTGTTAGACCAGGAGTCAATGGTGGGCCCCTCCTGGGCCCCATGTGTACTCCTCCAGCTCAGAAGTGCTGATGGGGCATCCCTCAAGCTCTTCTGAGCCTGCACTCTCAATTACTGAGATGTTTCTCCATTGCCAAGTAGAGAGGCTAACAAGGATGTTGGCAATATGAGAAGAGGAGCTCTGGAGGGTGGCAGGGGATCAGGACATGGTGCAGAGAGAGAGGGATGTACTGCAGCAGAATTGTGACATGGCCATGCAGATGGCTATGGCAAGGATGCTGGAGGTGTGGGGTCTGCAGAAATGTCTGGCACAGTTAGAGGTGTGGTCCACAGAGGAGGCAGAGAAACAGTGGGGTCTGATGGAGGGGGGTTTATCCCAGGCAGACACAGAGGCTTTTAGGGCACACTGGAGTGTTGCATGAGTATCTCATGAGTATCTCATCCTTTTTTTTAGACCTTATTAACAGGGTGAGATAGGTTTGATCTAGGAGCACCAGGTCCTTATGGATAGGGCTTCTGCCACATTTGTGTTAATTCAGGATGGGTTGGTGCAAATACCTGGGAAACACCCTCTAGAGCTAGGCCAGAGGGTGGTGAGGTTGGAGTGACTGCTGGTGGAGCACTAGTGGTGCAATGTGGTGGTTCCAGAGTCATAGTGGAAGGAGCTGCCTGGGCTTGCAGAGGTGCTGGCAGTAGTGAGAGTGCAGATGGAGGTGGATCTGGGAATTGAGGGAGTGAGGAGGGAGCTCTGGAGGGGGAGAGGGAGTGAGGTGGCTGGGGTCCAAACTTTTCTTGTCTATTGTCTATCACTGTCATTCTTTCCTTTGTATCATGATGTACCTGTAGTCTGTATATAAATTTTTGAACCTCTAGGTGAATACTAAGTCTCAGATTATGTGAGGGGATAAGCAAAAACACATAGGGGGTTGCTCACAGAAGTTGAATTCCTAATGAATCTAGAGGTGGAGGTTATGCCCACTAATGCTATTTGTATCTGCTAGTTTCAGGAGTCCTGGACTTGGTGGGACTGTGTCAATGGAAGTCCTAGAGTTCAGTAGGGGGATTGGAGAGGTTTCTGTGGAGCTCCTGAGTGTCCTGATGGTGTCAATTGGCAGGGTGTCATCCTGAGGACATGCTTTTGGAGGAGTTGGACAGGAGCTGCTGGGTGGAGTCCCTCCTAGTTTGGAGTTAGGTCAAGCTGGTGGCTGTGGGTTGAGGTCCTTTGGAGAACTTTGTGGAGGCCAAGTCATTTGGGTTGAGCTTGATGGAGGGTCTCTGGGATTGGGGTTGTGCCAATCAAGCCATGCCAGAGTCCTTGGGGCTAATCAGGGTGGGGCTCTGGACATTGGAGTGCTTGGGTGAAGCTATTCCAGAGAGGCTGGCAGAGGGTGGAGGTCTTTGGCAACAGCAGAGATGATGGGGTGGGAGTTGTCCTTGAGGAGCCAGAGTGTGTCAGGGTTGGTAGTCTCTGTTGGCATAGAAGGGGGAGGACTCCTGTGTCAGAGTGGAGAGGGTTTGGTTTGCTTGTTCTTGTAGTTCATCAATCTCTGAGTGTGAGGTTGTCAATGCATTGATTTTGAGGACCAATGGTGTCTGGAGGTTTGTGTCTTGGTGGAGGCATGTCTGGGTATGTGTTTGCTAAACTCTAGAGTGTTGTTAGTGGTGCAGCAGGGCTTCACAAGTGCTTGCTTGAGTGAGTTGGTGGTGCAGCAGGGCTTCACAAGTGCTTGCTTGAGTGAGTTTGCATGGTGTCCTTTTCCTGTCCTGGCCAAAAGTAAGCCTAGAGACAGGTGGGAGAGTCTTATGTGTTTCTGATGTTTCCAGAGATTCTGATGTTGCTGGAATATGTCCAAACAGACAGTTCTGAAGTCTGGGGCATGGATTTGCTTTCTCAGAGTTGGAGTGAGTGGTCCAGAGACAGTGTGGAGGGTTGGTTGGTGGACAGTTCTTGTGGAGTTGTTTCTGAGTTCCATGCTAAGTGTAGAAGGAGTTTGGAGTTGCATTTCATAGATTTGTCCTTCCTGGGGTAGGGCCAGTGGTCCAGAGGTAATATGAGGGGTGGGTTAGCTGCTGGCTCATTGGCAGAGTTGCTTTTTGAAGGTTGTTTTGAGTGAGGGAGGGGTTCAGAAGTAGATTTGTCCCTTCTCATAGTGGAGCTAGCAATCTAGAGGTGGTGTAAGGCTGGGTGAAGTACTGGCTTCTTAGCAGAATTGTTCTTTGAGGGTTATGATTCATGGTGGGAGATCCAGAGGTGCATTTCATAGATTGTGTCTTCTCTGGAGTAGGAGCAAGTGGTCCAGGGTTAGCATGAGGGGCTAGTCAGTTACTGGCTTGTTGATGGAGTTGCCTTTGGGGGTTTCTGTTGGGTGGAGAAAGGAGTTCAGAGGTGCACTTTGTAGATTTGTTCTTCCCAGGATAGGAACCAGAGGCCTAGAGACAGTATACAAGGTGAGTTGGGGGGTTGGCTTGTTGGCAGGGTTGCATCAGGTATTGTGCTGGGAGGGGAGGGAGGTCTGGAGTTGGTGAGGAATTCCTTCTTCATTCAAATCAGCACAACAAGTAAATGCTTAATGGAGATTACCACTGGGTGGTGAATTTATTTTGCTCAGCCCCAAAGGGCTTCCTTAGGCACTTATTGGGCTTCTGGGTGGGGGTGTTGAGTTTGCATTAAGTTGACTATGGTGGTAGCAAAGAGTAGGGATTGGATTTGTAAAGGTTTTTGGGCAAGCAAGTGAGTGAGTTGTGGAGCTGTTTGATGATGGCAGTGGTATCTCCAGAGTCATTTTAAGAGATGGCAGGCATGTTCCAGTTGTTTCTCTAAGGATCTGAGAGGGTCAAACTGTTGTCTAAGTACACAAAAGCATTGTTCATGTTGTGGAAGAGGTTGTTTGCAAGCACTGAAGGATGGTGGGTGTAATGGAGTGCCCATTACTTGCCTTTACTGTTGTGCAATACAATAATAATATTTAATTATATGAGTAGAATCATATGACACTATCCCTAAAAGTACTATACAATTACTTATGTAAGGCAGTGCCTTACTTCATACTCCATAGACAGACCTATTGACTGGTTTTGACTTACAGAGTGTGAATCATAAGCTGTGTGAACTGTAATGAAAATGTTAACAAGTGATAACTCATTTGCAAGGGAAGAACCTGAACTTCTAAAAAAGAAGTTCACTGCCACTAGTTATGTTCAGCATGTTACAACATTTTTGATGTGCACCTTCCACAATGGGCAGAGTGGTGACTATGGAAGGTCAGGTGCTTGGGCCTAGGTCCAAGACAGAGTTTGATGGAGCATTGAACAGTGCTCCATATGGGACATCAGAATTTGCCATGTCACACCATGACAGGGGCAGAGAGAGTGCTCTAACAGCAGAGCCAGGAAGTGCAGTGGCATCAGCAGACAAGGGGAAAACCCCTTTGTATGTGCCCATAGTGCTGAGACTGGAGGGACTCCAATTCTTCTCAGTTGCTGTGGGAGGTCAGATTGACTTCTTGATGGTGGGAACACTGCTGAGGAGTGGAGAAGACTGCTCATACAGGGTTTGTGGGTCTGTAAGATTGCAAGCTGGGCCAGTGCTGGATATGCAATTGGCAGCCCCAGCTGCATTCATTGAGACAATACCAGAGGATATTAGAGACACCTCTGATACAGATGGTGAGGCATGTCCAGACAACATCCTTTGTAGAAGGGTGATGACATTCTGGCAGAACTATGTTGAGGTCCCTAAGACCTCAACTCAGCAATGTTTAGCTGCAAGTATAGCTAAACACATGGTAATTCAGAGATTGTTGGGAGACAATATCATCTCAACAGAACTAGTGAAATATATGGATATTTACATGCTGTTCTTAGCACAGGAGGTAACAGATTACCTCCAGCACAAGAAGCTGCAGGGATTGCAAACAATGTCTGCAATGCCATCTCTGTATATTGGGGGGGCTTATGTGCCCCCACTGTCTCTAGTCAATGAAGCATTGACTTTGTTGCAAGTACCACAATAGCCTGGCAAGATGCCATGTGATTATGTGGCTAGAAAGGCTGCTGTGGACTGTTAACAACAGGCCACATTGAGCACAATCATAGCACCAGACTTGGTGTCTACTGATGCAGGGTTAGTGATTATGGTAGAGCAACCAGTGGTGTAGCATAGACCTGGTGGGTCTACATGGAGAGTGCTGACTTGGGAAGATCGAATCACTCTACAGCAATTTCACAACAGGGACATGGAGGACTTTAGAAGTTCTATGCAGATGATCAAGGGGTGGTATTCCAAAGCAATACCACCTATGATGTGTGGCCTGAAGGGTATGGTTCCACCAGAACAAACCAGGCCAATTAAGAGGGAAGAGCATGATTCTTGCTCTCCTTTTAGAGATGGAAATGCTGGGACTAGTCAGAGCCCTGCAGACTCTCAGAGACACATGGGTTGTGCAGCAAACACTCCTGTGAACTGGTCTGGAGAAAGACCCACTGGTGGTGGAGACCCAGGATGGGGATTACCATAGAGTAGTTCTGTGTCTTCTCCTCTGTTTATGCCACACTGTAGACTCCAAGAGCTGGGAGGAGGTGGAGGTCCAGGAAGAGGGCCACCTTTTCCTAGTCATGGGCCACCACCACTCCTAGGAGGAGGTCCATCTGACTCAGAAAGATCAGATGAGGGCCCTCTTTGTGAGGATGATGGTGTGGGATGCAGAGCTGTAAGAAGGAGAACTATAGTACTCTCAGAGAGACAGCCATGGCAGTTTTGAATGCTGCTGCAACATTATGGATGCTTCACAACTCCAAATATCACTGCCAGACAATGCACAATTGTCTGAGAGTGGTGATGGAACAGTTGCTTGCAGTACAACTAGCTATACCAGAAGGACTCAAGCCCAGGCAGAGTGATCCATCAAAGACAATCACTCCCTATGCAGGGTCTGCCAAGTTCAGTGAACTTGAAGACTGGCTGATGAGCATTTGCATGTTCTATGCTGTAGCTCAGTATGGTGGGGATGGGCATGATTGTGAGAAAGTTATAATTTTAATGACCTTCCTAGCAGTGAGTGTGCTGAAATGGTACCTATGACATGTCATACATGTCAATAGGGCCCAGTCTCACTGGAAGCTCTAGAACATAATCCTTAGACTGTATGACTGGTTTGTACAGCCTTCAACAATGCAAGATGCACTTGATGCATTCTACAATGCAGTGTATGCAGTTGAAGAAGGAGTGCAAGGCTTCTATGATGCCTTGCTTGACCATGCTCAAAAAATGGCCATGTTTTCTGACAAATTTACTATTTGTGAGTAGTTCTTGGAGGGAATACTCTCTGACATGCTCATGGCATTAATACACCACAGCAGACTGGCTCCCAGAGTAAATACAGTTGGGGAGTTTGTCTCAGAGGCCAAGGCCTACAAGAGCAGCATTAAAACTTCTGCACACTACTTAGAGTGCAGCAAGAAAAGTCAGTTAGGACAGCAGCTGTTGTTAGCAGAAGTGCAGTCCCCAGCAATTGGGACTGCATTAGCCAAGCAGACAGAGGTGAACAGACAGCATGTTTTGTTACAGCCAGTGCAGTTGGCAAGTGGCTGCAGTGCAGACAGCAAGAAAACATCTTGCTGCAGGGAAAAAGGTAGTGGCCATAGCATCAGGCCAACCCAGCAAGGATGCTGGGCAGTCTGCAACCTGCTATAAGTGCAGGAAGGCTGGGCACTTTGTGCATGAATGCAGAGAGCTGGCTAAATCAGCTCCCCAGATATCCATGTGAGCAGCTCATACAGCTGCTCTGTCAGATGTGGGGTAAGCTAATAATGAGCAGGAGGAAGAGCCTGCTGAGGCTGATGCCAATGATGAGTTTGAGTCCACTAGGACTCAGGAGCATGGTGAAGAGTACATTGAATTGGAAATGTACAACAAGTACTATACTTGTGGTAGTGATAGTGAGGGACTATTTGCCCCTCACAGAGGCTCCTATTGGTGAGCATAGGGAAAAAGAACCTAGCAACAAGGTTTGCATGCAAAAAGTGTGGCTCATGGTGTCCAAGGACACCATGGAAGGCCTAGTACTGCCAGCACAAGATAGAGAATGTCTTGTCACTTGGGTAGAAGTGAATGGCCACCAAGCATGGATGCTGTGGGATTCAGGGAGTACTACCTCCAGAATCACCCCATTGTTTGCACATGTGGCTAGGATACAGGTGGCACCATTGGCCACCTCTATTACCCTGCAGCTGAGAACTATTAGAAGTCATTCCATAGTGAACTATGTTGCCAGAGTTACCATGAAGGTCCCTGGCAAGATTTGCAATGTTTACATAGACATTGCAAACTTTGATCACTATGACATGATTGTAGGGACACCATTCATAAGAACCCATAGGATTCTCCTTGATTTTGCAAATGACTAGGTGGTTATTAACAAAAGGTGACTCCAGCTCATAAATTGGAGCTGGAGGATGCTGACAGCCATGCACAACATTTCCACATGGTGGAGAAGTGGCATAATGAGCAGCCTTGACTCCCTGGTGGACTCAGGCAGCCCATCATAGAGGAGGTAGTGGATGAGGATAAAGTTTGAGTAACTCAGAGTCTACCCAATGGCCACCCATCTTTGTTGGCATCCAAAGAAGAGTTCCAAAGGAGTACTCTTCAAGAGGGGGGAGAGTATGCCAGAAAGATCAAGTCGACCCTTTGAAGGCAAGGAAAAGGAAGTTTTGGGACAGACCAATCCCAAAGCCTACCCTTGAATGGGCATACAATCCATGCATGCCACAAGAGTGGAATCAGGTCATAGCTGACCTGATACAACAGGAAGAAATAAGAAGATTGACCCCTGAGGACCAAATATATAGAATGGCTACAGAGGATGAATTATCCAGGCCTAGCAAGTTCAAATACTTGTGGAGAGAAGCAAGACACAGGACAATCCATGGTCCTGCTCAGCTAAACATACCAGACAAATCAGAGATTTGTCTGATGGCCTTGCATGATAAGTATGCAAAGCCTGTACCACCAGCAAAATCAAACAAGGAAGAGCATCACTGTGTGCTGACAGTAGTTGAGGGGAAGGCACAACCTTCCAAGCTAATAGAAGGCAAGATTCTGTGCTTTTAACAGCAGTGGTACAACAAGTTCCAAGAAATTGTCAATGGAACAAAGGAGGAACTTCCTCCTTGGTATGAAGTAAATCATGAGATAAATCTCATTGATGAGACCAAACAGTACTTATACTTCATGCCAAGGTGTCCCAAGTCACTTCAGCAGCAATTGTGGGATAAAATTGACTGCTATGTGTGGGCTAAGTGGTGGGAACTGTGTGTGGCCAATCAGGCTGTGCCACTACTATGTATGCCTAAAAAGAATGGATTCCTGCAGACAGCATTAGATGATTATCAGTGCAATGACAATATCATTAAGGATGTAACACCCTTACTGGACCAAGAAGTCATTAGAGAGGATGTTGCTCATGCATCAGTGAGGTCAAAAATTGACCTCACCAATGTGTATGAGCAAGTGAGGATACATATATTGGATATACCTGAGACTGCATTTATGACCATTACTGGAATGTATTGCAGTAACATCATGCAGATTGGTGACTGTAATGTGCCAGCCATGTTCCAACATCTAATGACATCCATCTTTAGAGATGTCATTGGCAAGTGGATGCATGTCTACTTAGGTGATATATTTGTCTTTTCAGACTCCATTGAGGAACACAAGCAGCACCTCAGAGTAGTCTTTGAAAAACTATGAAAAAACAAGCTCTACTTCAAATGGAAGAAGTGCAAGCTATATACCAAGTGCATAGAGTCTTGGCCATGTAATTGACTCACAGGGTATACACCCTGATGTGGAGAAGTTGAATAGGATTCAGGAGTGGCACACCCCTAGAACCTATAACAACATCCAATGGTTTGTTGGGTTGGTGAACTACATTGGGAACTTCCTGCTTGATGTATCTGTGTACACTGGGCCATTAATAGCCATGACACAGAATGAGTTGCCATTTCATTGGTAACCCATCCACCAATGGTGTTTTGACATGATTAAGAGGATCTCTGCCAAAACTCCAGTAATACACCCAATTGATCCTTGACATGAGGATCCCATCTGGCTGATCTGTGATGCCTCAAAGATAGGTATTGGAGCTATGTATGGGCAAGGTCCAAGCTGGCAGAAATGTTGGCCAGCAGATCTTGCTACTTTAAGAACAACTCTCCTCAAGACATACACCATGTCTATGACTATGTATGTGCAGATGTGTGTATCAACCTAGAGGGGGATGATCTGCCCCCTACACACATACAGGAAATGCAAGCACAGCTGGATCAAATATGTGCTCTGCACAATGGACCTAGCTATGGATGTAGACAAGTGTGCAATTGTCATGAAATTTATGATGAGGAAGCACACATACTGGCTGCCAGTAATGACAGCAAGGGAGATTCAGCCCAAGCTCAACATGGATCTGATATTGTGGGGAGTGAGATTGATATGTCTCATGGAGAAGCCATCCTAGGGATGGCCCAGTCTCCACAACCCTTAGATGGGACAGACAGGAAATTTCTCTGTCAAATCCAATTCCTGTATGGCAAAGACAAGCTGATCATGACTCAACCAAAGGACTATATGTCCTTCTGCCTCCAGATAAACTGATTTAGACTACCAACATCTTGGGCCATGAGGTACTTTGTATACCTCAAGATCAAGAGTTGGTAATCAGTGTGATTGAGCAAGCACACAATGTAATGGGGCATTTTGGTGCCCAGGAAACAACAGAGTACATTTGTTGCTAGTATTAGTAGCCAACAGTGGTCACAGATGCACATGCATTCTGTACCACATGTCAGCTGTGCCAGTGGGCAAAAGGGAGCACACAGCTCCCTTCAAGGAAGTTACATTCCCTGCCTGTGCCAGTGAAATCCTGGGATTCAATAGGGATGGGCTTTATAGGTCCATTCCCTGAATTGAAAGGATATAAATACCTGTGGGTAGTTATATGTTGGATGACAAGCATAGTGCACCTTATCCTGGTGCACACCACCATGACAGCTTTGCAGTTGTCCTGGATTTACCTGCATGAGGTTGTGAGGCTACATGGCCTCCTAAGCTCAACCATCAGCAATCAAAACTCAAACTTCACATCAAAATGGTGGTGTGAACTGCATAAGTTGTTAGGAGCAAAGCTCCTAATGTCTACATTGTTCCATCTGCAGACAGATGGTCAGACTGAACATGCCAATTAAAATGTTAGTCAGATCTTGCATATGGTGGTATAACCAGATCAAAAAGACTGGTTAAGTCAGATAGACTTAACAGAGTTTGCAATAAATGCAAGCATTTCTGAAATGATGCAGTTTGCACCATTTGAGTTGAATGGTGGATATATGATACAGGAGATTAGGGCAGATACTGCAATTCCAAGGGGAATCCAGCAGTTTGCCTGCCAAGCTCTAGAGAACTTGGCAGCAGTGCATGATGTGATTATAGAGGCACATGTCCTTCAGATGCATGTGGCCAACTCACATTGCAAGCCTGACCCCAAGCTAGAGAATGGTGCATTGGTGTACCTTTTGACAAAGAATCTCAACCTACCTCAAGGCAGAGCAAGGAAGGTCTGCCCTAAGTGAGTGGGGCCATATAGGACTCTGGAGGCCTATGGTGAGATCTCCAACTATGTATTAGAGTTGCCTATGGCACTCCAGGAGCAAAGGATACATCCTAAGTTCCATGTGTTACTGCTGTGCCTGTATAAGGCCAGCAACAATGCTCTGTTTCCCAATAGGGTGATGCCAGAGCCTTATGACTTTGGTGCCCCAGATGACCAGGAATGGTTTGTTGATGACCTAGTAGGTCATTGTTGGGATGGTAAGAACCTTGAGTTTGAGGTTTGTTAGAGTCTTGGGAACACCACTTGAGAGTCCCTTAAGACCTGCAAGGACCTGGCAGCTCTTGACAGATACTTGGAGCTGCAGGGCATGCAGCACCCTGTGCAGTTGGCTAGAAGGTCTAAGTTAACTTGACTTAGACCCAGAAGTTGACAGGCCATCATGCTGGTGCCCATCAACAATTATGTCAGCTAACTTTTTGGCTAAGTACAAAGTCCAACTGGACTTTGTCTTCTTCCACATTGTTGGTGCTATATGCCAACTGTACAAAGGAGACTCCTTGCCCATGGGCAAGAAAAAGAAATGACCAGGCAAGGTGGATGTAAATCTACCAGGGTATTTGTTGAGCTCTGGACAGAACTCAAGAGGGGGAGGGTCAGGGAGTAGCTTGCTCCCTTGCTTTGGTGGCTTTGCTTTGCTGGCAGGAGGCTTGGTGCTGGGGAACATAGCACCCCCAATGATGAGAAGAGTGGCCCCAGCTCAAAGGGACACAAGGCCTATAAGTGGGGGACCATCAGTGGTGCTAGGAGATGTAGCTCATGGCAATGCAGCAGTCACTAGCAAGAGGACATGGTTTGCACCTGCAACAAGGTGGAGCAGGCAGAGAGCATAGGGGACTATTGGCCCCCCCCTCAAGGAGCAGGAAGAGGACATGGGGGACCACCAGCCCCTCCTCAATTTAACTTTGGATACTCTGTGGCTGCACAATGAGTGTGGTCCCAGGAGTTCCAACAATACATGATGCCACAATTTGCTATGGCCCCACCTCCAGTGGCTAGTCCTGGCTGTACAATGGGCATGGCAGGTCAATGATGACCTGCCATGATATTGCCACAAGTAGGGATCTTAGTCCCTGCAACATCATCAGTAGAGGCAATGAAGATTGATGACAAGGGCTCAGAGTTGATCATGGCTCTGATGGAATTATTGGCACCTCCTCAGTAGTTGTATTTGCCACTGCCTACCCCAGCACATATTTTTGATGTGCCTTCTGCTTTATTGAGCATGTTGGGGCAACCAGAGGCTGCCTCAACTAGCAAAGGCAAAGGGAAGGCAACTGCAACATCACCTTCTGCACAGGCACAAGGGAGTAGTGCCTCCTTATCAACTGCATAGAAGATGGTTGAGCAATGCTTCTCAGTGAAGGAGAAGGGCAAGGGCAAAGCTAAAGAGCCTGAGCCTTCCACTGCTGCAGATGAGCAACTTGCTCTGCTGTTCCAGCAACTGCACAAGGCAGGAGTGCCAGAGGATGTTGGTGCTGATGTCCTCAAGAACTCTGTGGTGCAACTTGCACTGGCTCAAGTTCTAAATGAACTTGACATTGTTTGAAATTAAAGGGATCAGGCCTGGGCAGACCTCTTTCATTCAGCATTGGGGAAGGAGAAGCATGTTGCCTCCCCTCCAAATCCTCCAGAAGCAAAGAAGGCTTGTACTGAGCCCTCTGTGTTTGTCAAGGGATCCTCAACTCAGAGGGCACCACTCATGCCTTATAATGATGTTGTGCCTGCTGGTTATGACCAGAGAAGGGATGAGCACCCTGATTTCGAGGCAGTTTCATCCTCTGCTGGGCCATTGATCTCGTCAACTAAGAGCTTTCCACAAATCTCAGTCTCAAACTTGCATTCAATATTATACACTTGTAATCCTAACTTGTATCATACAATTAACGGTTTAATTTTGATCAACGACGACCCAGACCCCGTCCTCTGCAATCTCCTCTCAACGAGATCCCTCGACGGACTCGACACTACAATTGAATCATCACTCGGTGGATCCGTCAAATTTATCCCCTTTCCACGTTTCAAATCCGGCGATATAAGATGATGCGGCGTTACCTGCCCCAAATGAGGATCATCATCCGAAGACAGCTCCGACGAGGGCACAGATTGCTTGCTGTGATGCCGAACGAGAGAGTACGTGTAGAACGAAGCACGGTTTTCCGATGGAACAAGCGCACGAAGGGGTACCGCGCCAACACTGAAAGTCTCTTCTGCCTCAGTGTCCGATTCCACTGAGCGTCTCTCAACACTTTTTCTCCGTTTGCTCGACCGAGTCCTGTCACTCCCCGCCGCAGAGACCTTTGACTCCGACCTCGTTCTACGCACCGAACGTTCGATCCTGCTCGGCGGGCGCGCCAACTCAAAGCTCGCAGAGGTTCGCAGAGTTCGACCGTACGCTCGACTAAGTGGAGGCATCTCTACAGCATCCATGACCACCCGTTTCCTCTTCTTCGTACCAGTAACACTCTTTGCAGACTCATCATTCGATGTCGGCTTAGACGTCTGAGTCACAAAGAAAACATCGCCCTCGGGAGGAAGAACAAGACTCTCAACAGAACTCCTCTCATCTTCACTGCCATCTTCCTCAAAACGTCGTTTTCCGAGCTTGACCTTTGTGGCTGGTGGAGACGATGCAAGAATCCTATCCATGACGGAAGTAATAACGACTTCTCTGACAGGAGAAAAGTTTTCCTTGTTTCCATCGGCCAATTTACGGCGTTTGGCGGGCGATGATCTGGAAGTCCTAGGAGTTGGGGGACGTGACAAGATCGAAAGACGGGTAGACATAGGCGATTCGGGTGACTGAATAAGAAGCTGTGTGAATGGCCTGGCGGATATAGATGGGCGTGGCGGTGTAGAGAGAGTCTTGTGGTCATAGACTGAACACGGTGTCGATGGGGTATTCAAGTTCATCCTAGGCGTAGAGGGCGTAGGTGTAGTTGGGCGGGGGACAAACGCTGCCTCAAGCTCTGCTATGATCGTTCCGGGAGCACCATAAACAGACCTCAAGCAAGCAGCAATATCAGCACTCCACCCTCCCTCTGGAACTTCAACATCAGCGTAAGTTGTATCCCAAAACTCCCTGAACGCATCCACAGCAGGCCCACGAATCTCAGCCCGCGTCTCATGCACGAGGGGTGCACACAGAGCAGGTCCGAAACACGACAGAAGAGGTGCCGACGCTCGACCCTGAATAGTCACGAGAAGAGTTTCATACAACGGAACAATCTTGCATATCCATCAGCTTCACATACATGATAAAAAAATAAAAAAAAACGCACATCATACTCAACAACACCCTTATCCCACTTATCCTCGGCATCAGCAAGCCACGCCGCCAGCGCACCGCTCATAGATTCCCCAAGCACCCCCAAAAGTTCCCGCGGACACTGCTCAACAAGCAAAGTAACAGCACGCGCAGCCCAAGTATACGTCGTCTGATCCAAAGGCGGTGGATACGCCGCGCCCATCGTCGTCGCCACAAAATCCAACACCGCCTCGGGCAGTTCCCTCAAATCCCCACTCGCCGCCACGCCCGCCAGATAATTCAGCACAAACTCCACAAACCTAATATGCACAGGCCTATACACACACCCATCACCCGCCGCACACTCATCCTCCACAAGTCTCACAACAACCCCCAGGACAGTATTCGCATCATGACCATGGTCCAACGACGCATCAACCGCAAAATCCAGCAACTTCTGCCACACCTCCGCATCCTCCGTCGTAAGCGTCCACGATTCACATCCACAACAAAACGGCACCGCAAGCGTACACACCGCGCCCTCCCATCCCGCATCCGAGCTCTGCAACACCCAACCCCTCGCAAACACTCTCCAAACCAAAGCTCTCTCCGACGCCCTCCACCCCGCGGCTCCCCCGCGCCAAAACGCCCGAACAGCCTCATGCCCACAAGCAGCAAGAACATCAACACAAATCTCCGCCCACGCCTCATTCATCTCCCTCTCATCCGCATCCTCCTCCTCACCCACACTACGCGTCCCCGCCGCAGCAGCACTCCCAAACGTCGTATACTCCTCAACATTCTTCACAAGACACTGCGCCAGACGCTCCGCCCCACTTCCAACGCACGTATGCGGCGCAAGTCGGCACACAGCGCTCCACATATCCCTCGCCAACTCCAATTTCGCAATCGAGCTTTTCAAGGACGACGAAAAGCCTGGAATCTCGAGTCCCCTGCTTCCTGTGCGGGTCAAGCCACCGTTCAAAGACAAAGACGAGGGCTGCAAGTCGAGATCCGCATCCTCGAGCACATGAACGACGATCACGTTAATCGCACGCTCGATAAACTCTGTGACTGACTCCTCGTCATGCGGGGGAGGGGTAGCATCTATATCCCGATCCGGGTCATCATCCTCAGGATCTACTTAATGATATTTCATCAGCTCATAAATCCAAAGCCGAAGGACGAAAACAAACCAAGCGCAGCCCCAAGCCCCATACTGACCATTCCCTCCCAAACCTGCAAAAGCCCTTTCCTTTCCCTCTCCCCATCCTCTCCCTTACCCGCCCCCACAGCCGCCCTCCAAGCCCTGACAAGGCCCTCCCAAACCCACACCTTCCTCATCTCCGCCTTACTCAACACCCTAACATCCTCCGCCTTTGGTGTCTCATCAAACAACGCCTTCACCACCTCCTTCAGCGCCCCATACTCCGTCGTCAACAACCCCGGCATCGCCGAAAACAACCCCCTCGGCACAAGCGTCCTCTCCTCCTTCTCATATTCCCTCGCGCGCACATACATCTCCGGGGGCATACCCATCATCGCGCGCATCGTATCAACCGCACTCTCCTTCGTCGCTCCATCCCTCCCCGCCATCTCCCCAAGCACCTCCAGCGCCCTCCCCAAAACCCTCTCCTCTCCATCCCCCCACTCCCCAAAATCATACACACCAACCCCACAATTGCCCGACCCAATCGTGGCCGCAATCGCACACACCCCCGTCTCCATCTCCACAACACTCCTCACGACCCTCCACCACTCATCCCTAAGCCTCCCCTCCCTCTCCGCCTCCCTCTCATCCACCTCCTCTTCCCCATCCTCCCCCTCCCCATCACCAACAACCAACCGCGGACGAACATACACCCAAATAACACAACGCCACATAACACTCGTCAACGCACGCACGTTCCTATTCTTATGCCTCATCCCAAGATGAATAAGCACCCTCAAATGCGGAACACGCATCGCAGCAGGACCAAGGAGAACAATCAACGCCGAGAGAACACAGATGGCCCATACAGGCCCATGTGCGACATGTGCAGGCTCCGTCGCCTGCAACGTCGTACGGAGCGTCCTGACAATCGACGGTTCCTGCGGTTTGGTAGGTGACTGCGGCGTAGACTTGGTTGGCGAACCCCGTTTGGTCGGCGAGGGCGTGGCGCGGGGTGGGGGAAGCGTCGTGATATATTTGAGGACGTGATTTGAGATTTGGGTGTGGACTGACGAGTTGGGGATGCTAGTTGCTCCGATGACGAACCCGCCTAGTGCGTGTGCGGCATGTGTCCGGAGGGTGAGGGTGGGTGCAAGGAGAGATGAAAGTACAGAGGGTAAAAGGGAGCTGGTAAATACGGGTATAAAGACAGCGGGGAGGTGGACAGAGAGGTCGTGAATTGCCTGATAATTAAGGTGAGTATGGCGAAACGCCGGTGAGATGGAAGACATACTTTGAGTCCATCACTTGCAGAGCCTTTCTTGCCTTCTTTGCCGAGTTCGCCATCAATCCCACGGCATAGTGCAAAGGCGATGCGATCTGCGGCTGGGGCGAGGATCGCAGCAGAGAGGCGTTGAGTCTGGATGAGCCAGATGGCAAGGGCCCAAGTCTTGCGAGCGTTGGGGGTGGGCAGGTCGTCCGCTAGAGGAATAGCGAGAACCGCGGCGAACATTGACCGTAGTTGCACGTCTAGAGAACCATAAGTCGAGAAAGAATTGAAGACAAACTTTGCTAACCGGTAAAGAGA